>BSBM01000053.1:6932500-7575000 GCA_027924585.1 Larix kaempferi
TAGCTCAAACAACCTTGTATTAACCATGGTAAATCCATTATCATTTTCAATAATAGTTTTATCGGGACCACATTGATTCAATCATAACCTATACCATTTGAAAACGAATAGAACTACCTTGAAGGAGTTAAAGTCACACTAAATAATATCTTCCAAATACTCATAGTATCGATTTTCTGAGAGTTCTGGATGTCTGTCACTTCTAGAGGAAACATTGGTCACCTCAAAGACTGTAGATATCCCACAATCTGATGTTTGCTTCGTTTCATCCAAAATTTTGATGCAATATCTATAACCATTGCACCACGTAGCCTTATGGTGTTTTACCTACAACAAGCCATACACGTAAATATTACATAATGATCCAATATTTATGATTAAGTGCATGTTTATGCCATACATGGAAAAAAATCCACGTGTACATCAATATGTTTGCAAAAAAAAAAATAGTGTGGTTGATTAATATGCTTTTCTGCTTATCTTTTAAACCATATGCTAAATCGATTTCCCTTTGTGTAAGATTGGTATCTCCATTGTGATGTGCTTCTTTAACCAATGAAGCCACACCTTCCCATGATATTCCATGACCAGATTGTTCACATCGTTCAATCCATACCTTCATCCAGTCAAGATTGTTTGCGATGTATAAATGAAGTACATCCCACTCTCAACCAACAGTTTGATGAAAATAAAATTAAAATTCAATACAAATGTATATTCACTTAACAAAGTATACACTCTTAATTGATGCATATTGAATATAAAAATAGAATATGTGTTGAAATATTGTAACTTCTAAGAATATTCTATTTGTACTTTATCCGGAGATGTTTATTGCTCCGTCAGGATGTTGTAACTAGGGTTATTAGACTTCCCTAGTGGAGTCGGCCCTAAGTTAAGTGTTTAGGGGTTATTAGACTCTCTTAGGAGAAGTCAGCCCAGTTAGGGTTAAAAGTCAAGTGAAGTGAAGTATAAATATATGAGGTGTTTTCCTCATTTACACACTCACTCACTCATTCACTCACTTGTGAATTGCGCATAGGAGAGAGAGAGAGAGATCTGCGAAGGAGGAGAAGGAGCTATTGTTTGGGGATTACATCTTTGTATTTGTTGGTCATCTATATTGAGGAAGCTTTGCTGGGTTTTCTACCCCATGAGGGTTTCCTAGGATAAATCTTTGTCTATCTTGTGATTGTGTTTATATCAGTGATCCTTATTATGCTCTTGTTGTGAATTTTATGCTAAAATTAACATGGTATCAGAGCTATCCTGAATAGGACATCTTTCACAAGGTGAAAATATCTCTCTCCTCCTTCGGTGAAAATTATGGTTTTTGCAAAAGTTGCAATTTTTGGAATCTGATTGCATGACTGGATGATCCTCCTCAAAAGCAAAATTTTGAGCCCTAGATCAAACTTTTTGAATGGGTATATCTCCGGGAAATTCAAACCCTAGTTTGACTTCTGGACTACAAAACCAAAAAACCAAAAAACCAGTGAACCAGAAAAGCTCTGAACTTGTTCACCGATGAACCATAGAAGCTATGAAACTGTGCACCAATAAACCAGAAAACTGTGAACCAATGAACCAGTCAACTAGTAAACTAGAAAATCTGTTGCAGATCCGAATTTAGCTGGTCAAGCTTGAAGGGTGAAAAGTTGAATTTTTCATAAATCAAGTACACCAGTCAACTCAATTCATTCAAGCACATCTCCTGGTAAGGTCAGTTTTTCATTTTAAGAATTTTCAATCTTTGGTAACCTCCTGGATAAGATGGCCCTAAGCACTAAGCTTGAGGACAATCTAGAAGGCATAGAGAATTTCAGGGCATGAAAATATAGGATTGGTCTCATTCTGGAAGAGAATGGTCTTGCCCAATACATCAAATATGAAGTTGCAAAACCTGAGGAAGATGAAGCTAAAGAGAAGTACAAGAAGGATATGGTTAGGGAAAAGATAATCATTGTTGATTCTATCAAAGACCACTTGATCCCTCAAGTGTCATCCAAGAAGACCCCAAAAGAAATGTATGATTCCCTAGCCAGAATGTATGAAGGAAGGAACATCAATAGGAAGATGAACCTGAGAGCTCAATTGAAGAGCACTAAGATGATTCAAGGATAATCCATTCAAGATTACTTCACAAGGGTCTCCCAGTTCAAGGAAAAACTAGAATCCATTGGAGACTCCCCTGATGACGATGGACTAGTTATGACTGCTCTCAATGGTCTCACTAGACCTTGGGATTCATTCATCCAGACCATGTGTGCCAGAAAGGAAAGCATGAAGTTTGATATTGTATGGGAGGATTGCATCCAAGAAGAGGCTAGAGTATCTAATAGAGAAGCCCTACTTAAAGAAGATAATCAAGCATTAGCCACCCATACCAAAAGAAGAAGGAGTCAATCCAACTTCAAGAAGGAAAGCCACAAGGAGTCTCAACCTCCAAAAAGGTTTCAAAAGAAAAGAAGAACCATTCCAGAAACAGATCACTCTTCATACCAATGTTTCAATTGTCACAAAATAGGACACATTGCTAAGGATTGTCCTTCAAAGAAGAAGAAGGGTTTCCACCACAGAAGACATCAAGCACATCTAGCAGAAGATGATAGTGAAGAAGAAGAGGATGAAGAACCTCCCAGGAAGCAAGCAAAAGAAGAAGTCGAAGAATATGTCCTGTGATAGTGGTGCTTCAAAGAACATGACATGATAGAAGAAGAATCTCTCCAATTTAGAAGAAAAGGAGTCCCCTCACAAAGCTCTCTAGGAGAATAGGAGAAGCAACATACAAGATTGGTTCAGAAACTCTAATGATGATCAGAAGGCTAGGATCAAAAGGAGATCCTACCAAACAAACAAAGATAAGTATTTGAATTGTCATTTTTGTTTAAATGATAGTATCCAGTTGTATACATATGTATTAGGATATTTGCAGTGTTATGCATGTCATGGGTAAGTAGCCTATGGTGCTATACAACATTCCATTGCTACTTATCTAGAGTGAAACCTCTTTGTTGACATGTTGGGAGTAGTGCACACTCTTAATAATGTCCTGGTAGAGATGGAAGGCATCTAGAAAGTTACCATATAAATGTGGGATATGGATGAATGTTATATCATTGGCTAAGATAGTATGACTTATGTTTTTATGCATTTATTTGGAAACTATGAGATGTTTCTAACCACGCCATTGAATTTGACTTGTAGGAAGTATCACACAACGATCACCTACACATGAAGAATGATGAGACTTGTTCCATAGAACAAGTGACAATGATTCAACTATTCAAAAATCTAGAAGATGCGTTCACAGGGAAGAAGCCTGAGGTAAGCCACCTCAAGATATTTGGTTCCCCCTTATATGTCCATATACCAAAAGAGAAGAGAACTAAGCTGGACCCTTCCGGAAAGAAGGGAATATTTGTTGGATATTTTGAAGCATACAAGGAATTTAGAATATACATCCCAGGATTCCATCACATAGTAGAGATGTAACATTTGACGAAGAAGCTGCTCTCAAAAGATCTAGAAGGAGCCAGTGTGAAGAAGTATATGAAGAATATATACCTCTTAGAAATACAGAACCTGTTTCCTTCATTGAAGAAGAAACACTAGAAGACCATGATATGATATAACCTCAATAACCCTCACCTATGAACATATCACGGAAGAGAAATCCAACATGGGAAAGATAAATTATACAAGAAGCAGAAAGATATGGAGCTCCAGAAGGCTCCACTAGAGCAAGTAAGAAACCAAATCCATTCTCCAGCTATGTGGCTTTGATGTGTGATCTTGTAGATTAAGAACCTACTAGTTATGAAGAAACAATTCATAAGAAAGAATGGGTAGAAGCAATGACAGAGGAATACCAGTCAATAATGAAGAATGATGTTTGGGATGTAGTTCCTGTTGTCCGCCGAGATGCATACCAGCAACAGAAATCTTTCGAAAGTTGTTTCATCACTAAAAGTGGGAAAGGTGTGGCCTTGGGGGCAAGCAAAGAGCCAGGTGCTGTCTCTTGATCCAAGCTCCTCCGTTTAGGCTAAATCCTAACGAAGACAAGGGGGGTAGTCCCTAACAAAGAGTTGTCTAAGGCTCTTGTTTTTTAAATGTTTTTTATGGTGATGTGATGTAGATGGGTGTTGTTTAGGAGATTTTGTGATCATAGATTTATAATAACTGAGACTTTAAACAATACAAAGATATACTTGCAATGATACTTGAATAAATACACCACTGATTGACAATTTATAGCAAATATCATCCACAATGAGACAAATTAAAGCAGTTTATAACATGCACTTCCGATAGATAAATAAATGAAACAATAGAAGGACCAGTGCCTTATGGAGTCAAAAAGTATGCTTGGGATGCTGAGATACAAGTCTTGGTTTGGTGCTTGAGATCGTTTTGCAAGTGTTCTTTGTAAATTTTATTATAAATTTTGGGGGTGATCTTGATTATAAAAAGGTGAGGGGAATTTCCAAGCGATATGCGAGGTACTTGAAATCTATCTGGGAATACTCTGAGTGGCTCCGTTCAAAGACATGTCGGACCACCCAAGTTTTCAGCGAGGCGTTCAATAACTAACCAGCCACTGAAAATGGGATATGGCTACCTGGCGCCCCCACTTGGAATTTTCCCACTTTCGAGTATTTTATCGATCAACCCCGGATTCGTTGGTTATGGGGTAAAGATTTTATTATGGTTAAAATTGGATTAATGTGAACAATTAGAAATCCCAATACCGTTTCTGAGGAACCCAACCTCTCTCAAGGAAGGGCAGAGCATACGTAGTATGGAAAATAGTTAATTCCAATTTTTATGGGAGATGGTGAGTTGTGAATGACTTTACTTAGAGCACAAAAGAAAATCTCTTCGACAGAGAGTGCTCTTGATCCACCTTATGGTGAGATTCAAGAGTCTTATCTAATCTATATGAAAGTGCAAAATGCAACAATGCTCTCTGATAGAGAGCGTTCTTGACTTGTTTTATGACAAGTTCAAGAGACTTTGTGTTCTTTTTATGATTGAGCAATTATAATCAAGATACACAAAAAGTAATTCAAAGAATGAGAACTATCTAAACTAGCAACTAGTGTTCTAGAATGCAAAAAAGTGAAACTAAACTAACAATTAGTGATCTACTTGCAAAATGGAAAACTAATCTAAGAATGAAACAAGCACGGAAACAAGACACTACAAACTTCCCCAAATGGGGAAGTTGGGTGTGGGAGCCTTAAATCCCACTTGCTCTTTTTATTATGAGATTACAATGCTTTTGGGAATTTAACCCTTGAAGAGAGAAAAGAAATGAAAATAGAAGAAGCTTATTAAGAGATTTTTTTACAAAAGAAAGGAGAATGGTCTTTTAGATCTCCTTGGTTAAAAACTTCTTCTTGGTTTGGATCTTCTAGGTTTGTTCTTCTTCTTGGTTTTTTGCTTCTTCGAGTCTTTTGCTTGTTCAAGTCTTTTGCTTCTTCTCCTCAAGTACCTACAACAAAAATCAACTCAAGCACCCATTACTCATTAGATAAATCAAACTTGAAAACAAACTAATCTAAGATCTATGTGAAATGAAAACTATTTAAATATGAAAATAAAACTATGAGAATCAATTTTTAAAATGTAACTAAGCAAAGAACTAAAATGAAAAAAGTTAAAACTAGCAAAGTGAGATCTAATGCAAAGCTTTTAAAACGAACTAACTAAGATTTAGAGATGAAAAACAAACTACAAACGCTAACTCTAAAATGCTTAGGATCTAAATGAAACGTTTAAACAAAGGAAAAGAGAAAGGAAGGGAGAAAATAAACAAACAAAAGAGGCAAATGAATGGGAAAAGAGAAAAGAGGATGGAGAAGCAAAACAAAACAAAACAGGGATTGAAGAGAAAAGGGATCAATAAACAAAAGGGGGCTGCAAAAAGGTGGAAAGGGGATGAGAAGACAAGAAAAATCAGAGCTGGGATAAGCTAAAGAAAATAGAAGAAAAAAAGAGCAAGTGGCAAGACAAGAGAGAACAAACAGAGATATAGAGCAGCAAAGAAATGGATGAGAAGGCAGCAAACAGGGAAAGAAGTGAGGGCTAGAAGGTAGGAGAAAATCATAGGTAGAGGAGAAGAAGACAATGGGCAAAGAAGGAGGAAAAATAGAGTTGGAAAAGGATAAGAGGAGAGACGAATGGAGAGGTGGACAAGCCAAACAAGGCAAGGAGAGGAAGAGGCCAAATGGAGTAGATCTTAAATATTAGGGCCTCTTATAAAATGACAAGTGATTGAAATTTGTTTTGATTTTAAAGTGTGATGGATGAGGAAGAGCCCTTGCTGGCTATGTTTCTTGAATTGGAAGTAGGAGCCTCCGTAGATCCTGTAAGGTGAAAGTATTAGATGGTAAAAAATATCTTGTTTAATGAAGAAGAGGTTGAGCTCCAAACTCTTCTTCACCTTTAGTGATCCTTGAAAACACAACACTCAACAAGACAAACCAGATCAAGTGCTAGAATGTAAATCAAACAAATATCTATAAAACACTAGTATAACCAACTACGTCCTGTTCGATCTAGATAATTGAAAGACTTAGCATATATAATCAAATTAAAACTTTAAACGATTAACCTTATGTTCTATATTCATAGCCAACTAAAGCTATCAATGAACATAATTTGAAAAGGAGAGAGTAGGGTGAGAGAGATATCATCACACAAGATGAAACGACAACACAAAGAACCCTTGCATTGACCTCCAATGTCGCTTTTATTCCAGTATTAAACAAATGATTACAATTTTTGGCAGAGTTCTCTTGCACAAAATCTCCATCCTATGAGAGCCAAAGGCCTCTCATTTTTACAAAAGCTGTTAGTTTTACATCTTTAATTCAATAGATCTAGGATCTTAACCGAAAGAACAACATGTACAACATATCAAGCATAAGAGACAAGAGACAAGAGACACAAAACATTTCATCGGGGAAAACCAAGAAGGTGAAAAACCCCGCAACTTCCTTAGAGATAGAATAAGAATCAATACAAGGATCACAATGATCAAACCCAAGAGATAGATATCTTCAGCAGCATGCTCCTCCTCCACTTGTGTGCACCCTCCTCTTCTCTCACTAATGCGAAGTGAGTGAATAATAGAATGTGTAAAATGAGAGAGACACACTCTCTATTTATACACTAACTTTCACTTGACCTTTACTCAACGAGGTCGGCCTCAACTTAACCACTTAACATAATACTAACTGGGCCGACCCCACTAGGGTGGTCTAATAACCCTTTAACCCACAAGACTCATACAGGGCCGACCCCATCAAGGTGGTCTAATAACCCATCAACTATAAGTTACGACACTTACAATATAACTTGCGACACATGCAAGTACAACTAATGACACTTTCAATCGGAGGAATAATACATCTCCGTTGGGGATACAATAAAGTACAAATACAATACACAAGTGAATATCTTCCAAAGTTACAAATACATCAACACTCCCTCTTAACTAGGAAGGTATTCTCTTGACACAATTCATCAATACATATAGGTACAAGTCTTCAATTCTAGAGATGGATCATCAACACTGGATCACGGAGCATCGTCATCATCACTGCTGTTGTACTCGACATCTTGATCACTGGGCTATCTCTGAATTCTCCTCATCATAGGAAGTTCTACAGAGCCAGCCCTTTTTCATGCTGGATGTAAGCCCACCACCTGTAGGTCTTCATCAACACTGGCCATACTGTGGTATCCTCAGGACTTATTACGTTCCTCACAATGCCTCGAAAGAGTATCCTAGGATCCCTTATGTGCCGAAGCACGATCGGCAAGATCTCCCAGGTCAATTTACATGTGAATCTCACCACAATGCCTCAAAAGAGTATCCCAGGATCCTTTATGTGTCGAAGCACGATCGACAAGATCTCCCAGGTCTACTTACATGTGGTCACCACAAAGCCTCGAAAGAGCATCCCAAGACTGATTACGAGCGTACTGCTCAACCTATCAGATCTCCTAGGTCTAGTTACATGTGGTCATGGAAAAACCTCGAAAGAGCATCCTAAGACTGATTACGAGCGTACTGCTCAACCTATTGGATCTCCTAAGGTGCTATTATATGCCATAGGACAAAGCCTCGAAAGAGTATCCCAGGATCCTTTATGTGCCGCAGCACGACCGACAAGATCTCCCAGGTCTAGTTACATGTCCTCCCAGAGCAATGCCTTGAAAGAGTATTCCAGGATCCTTTATGTGCAGCAACACGACCGACAAGATCTCCCAGGTCAACTTACATGCTCATCTGCACAACCTATCCATGACCACAGAGTATCAACCTGATACTCACCATACATCATCCCGATGTACATGATCATCCTGATCATCATCATAGCATCGTCTTGATGCATATCATCCAGAGTATCATCCTGATACTCATCACACATGATCATCCTGCTCATCGTCACTGCATCGTCCTGATGCATGTCATCCAGAGCATCATCCTGATACTCATCACACATGATCATCTTGATCATCGTCACTGCATCGTCCTGATGCATGTCATCCAGAGCATCGTCCTGATACTCATCACACATGATCATCTTGATCATCGTCATTGCATCGTCCTGATGCATGTCATCTAGAGCATCGTCCCGATACTCATCACACATGATCCAATTGATCATACAAAGCATCCACTAGATGCATATACATATTCATAAATCCAACTTATCATACAAAGCATCCACCTGATGCGTATACATATACATGATCCAACTGATCATACAAAGCATCCAACTGATGCATATCCAAAGAAGTAACTAGAGAATCATCCTGATTCTCATCACACAATGCTTACATCCATAGCCATGGGAAGGATCCTCCTCTCACCATGCTTGGAATGGCTCCTACAAATGTGTCCCATCACTTCTTCCTCGAAGTGTATTCAATCTGAAGAACACCAAGCCTCTCTCTGAAGTACTCAAACTTCACTCTGGATAGTGGTTTCGTCAACACATTTGCAACCTGCTCATCCGTCACAACATACAGGAGCTTCACTGCTCCTCTCTGCACCATATCCCTGATATAGTGATATTTGATCTCAATGTGCTTCGACCTGTCATGGAACACCGGGTTCTCAGACAACTTCACACAACTATGGTTGTCACAAAAGATACCAGTAACATCCAACGGGAGATCAAATAACTCAGACAATAGCTTCCTACGCCATACTGCCTCACAACTAGCTGAACAAGCTGCGACATACTCTGCTTCGGCTGTATTCAATGCTACGCAGGATTTCTTCCTGCTAAATCAAGAGATCACACCTGATCCCATACTGAAGCAACACCTAGAAGTGCTCTTCCTATCTGCAATACTGCCTTCCCAATCTGAATCAACATAACCCTCCAGGTTAAACTTTTGATTCGCATCATACTTGAGAGCCCATAATCAATTGTACCCTTCAGGTACCTCAGAATATGCTTTACAGCAACCAGGTGAACACTTCTGGGATCCGCCAGGAACTGGCTCAATGTGTTCACTGCAAAGCAAATATTTGGTCTCATGTTCGTTAGGTACATCAAGGACCCAATCATCTGATGATACACCGTGACATCAACCGGATCAGATGAAGCATCACACAGAAGCTTCAGGTTCGATGTCATAGGTGTGGCCATGACCTTGCAGTCCATCATCCTGAACCACTTTAGGATCTCTACTGCATACTTCCCATGTCCAAGGAAGATTCTATCTGCACTCTGCCACACCTCCATGCCTAGAAAGTAGTGCATCATACCCAAGTCCTTAATCTCAAACTCGAAAACAAGCTTCCTCTTTGTGTCACCAATCAACCTATCCTCACCTATAACAAACATGTCATCCACATACAATACTAGTATCACTGGATTTCCTTCCTCAACCTTGTAGTAAAGGTTGGAATCCGCCTTACTCTTGGTAAAGCCAAAACTAGATAGAAAGTTGTCTATCCTCCCATACCAAGTCCTAGGAGCTTGCTTCAAGCCATACAAGGCTTTCTTCAATCTGCACACATATGACTCCCTGTCATGTGTCTCAAAACTGAGTGGCTGCTCCACATACACTTCCTCTTCGACTACACCATATCCATCTGGTGTATCTTCCACTTCATCATTGCAGCCAGAGAAAGTATTGTTCTGATGGAAGTGTATTTGGCTACAGGAGAAAAAGTCTCTTCATAATCTATCCCCTCTTTTTGGGAGAAGCCACGAGCCACAAACCTTGCCTTGTATTTATCTATGCTGCAATCTGTAGCATGCTTGATCTTATAGATCTACTTGGAAGTCACAATAGACTTCCCTTCTGGTCTCGGGACCACATCCCAGACATCATTCTTCATGATTGACTGGTACTCCTCGATAATGGCATTCTTTCATTACTTCATCCCGGATCCTGGGAACTTCAGATTCTTCAATATCTTCAATAGATAGTTTTCTTGAACTTTGTTGCGGAAACAAATGTTGTTTCCCTTGTAGGTGATTGTCCACGATCTTTCCTACAAGTCAGATTCAATTGCATGATTAGAAACTTCTCATAGTTTTTCAAAAACACATTCTTATGCATAAAGACATATGTCACACAATCATGCAATTATCTTAGCCAATGCTTCAATACAACATTTATCCATATCCTGTAACTTTCTAGATGCCTTCCATCTCTACTAGAACATTTGTTAAGAGTGTGCACAACTCCCAACATGTTAGCAAATCGGTTTCATTCTAGATAAGTAGAAATGGAATGTTGTACAGTACCATAGGCCACTTACCCATTACTTGTATATTAGTAGTATCTTGTTCATTAATGTAACTTTTCTAATATGCATCTAGGAACATAATTATGTACATGACTGGACAACATCATTTAAGTAATAAGAAATGACAATTCAAATACTTATCTTTGTTTAGTTGTAGGGTGGAATCCCTCTCAATCTTTGCTTCCTTGCAGGAACTACTGGAGTGTGCTCCCTCTTGATCTTTTCTTCCTGGATTACCTATCCTTGAACTTATATTCATCCTGGGCCACTATGCATGCTTAAGTGTGCACTAATGTCATCCTCAAGATCTCATACATGATCATACATCCATTAGTATAATCTCAATACTATCAAAACATTATGATCCTAAATAAGCTTAACATGTATGGTCATGATTATTTCACACACAGGTAATTTATCACAAGCATTAGTATTCAAGGTTTCAGGGAAGACTTCTTTTATTCATGCATAATCTTATTTGACCATAGGACTCTTCTGGTTAGTCGTATCATCAATCAAAGTAAGAAACATAATATGCATAAATCCTTGACTACTTAAACATCTAACTTTCATTATCATTCATACAAAAGCATAATATCCTAACGCAAGGTAGGATTCTAACTTGATATAGGAAAAACAAACCTAGAATATCATGTTAGCTAGTTATGTCTAACATACCCAAACAATGTCTTCTTGTTCTCTTCAATGACTTGTGTTTAGTAACTTGCATAACTCATAAGTTAATCATTGTAGAACCAAAATTATACATACCTTGTAAGTAGAGCTTCTATATGATCCATGACTATGGATGAGTCTTTGTCTTCATGTCACCATGGTCATATGTTCTTGATCTAGAACTTGATCTGTCTTTCTTGATGTACCTTTCATGTTAGTTGACAACATCAACCTCATACAACATCATGGTGCATTAGTACAATCATATAACCTTAATCAATGAATGTCTTCTATCATTCACATGCATTCATACTTTTACTAGGGTGATAAGACAAGTCTAAGATTAATCAAGATTGTACTAACCTCAATAATATGAAGACAAACATATCATAAACTTAATCATGAACAGATTTCAACACATACTTGTATCTCCTCAAGTCATACCTGTCGAGGTTTCTTATCGTCTTATTATGTAAGGCCTTAGCCTCATATCCCTCTGAAACTGGAACTTCTTCACTTATGTAGGTGTCTAATTCATTCTCTTCTAGGATTAACCCAATCCACTTTGATTTGCTGAGACTAGATCTGGAGCTAGATTAGGGTTTGTCAGAGAAACCCTAAAAATTCAAATTTTGAATTTCAAACTTCTGAATGGATGGAAAGATGTGTGTTGTTGAGCTGATCAAGCTGGTATACTTCAATTTTTAAAACTGCAAAATTTGACCCCTCAAAATTGACTTTGAAACTTCCAGATCTTCTGGATAGGATCACGAACTAGGGTTTGATAAATCCCGGTCTTCTGCCCATCCAAAAGGTTCGATCTTGTGTTCTAAACTTTGATTTTTTTGAGGAGCTTCCAGCCGTGGTCACATATTTAAAAAATTCCAACTTTTGCAAAAGCCCTAATTTTCCACCTTTCCGATCAAAATCCCGAACTAGGGTTTGATTAAGCCCGACCTTTTTCCCAACCAAAAAATTCGATATTGGTCTCTAAATTTCTATTTTGATGAGGAGCATTCAGCCGTGGTCTCTGATTCAAAAAATTCCAACTTTCTCCGAAGCCCTAAATTCCCATAGTAGTGACAAGCCAAGAATGAAGGTGCTTAGAATCCAATTCTGTTTTGACAGAAACATGTGCCTTATTGTTTCTGGTAAATCTCTAAAATTACAAATCCATAGGGTTTGAAAATTTGGCTTGTGGTAGCCTGACCTGTCATCTTTCCAACCCCACAAGTCTAACCTCAATTGGATTCTCTGAGAGAGAGTTATGCCAAGTGTCGCAATGTGACCTGTTTATGGGATAAAACAGGAGAGCAAGCTTGTACGACTTGCCACGTGTCACTGGTTCAACTTCGGCCTCTGAAAAACTTACCTAAGAAACTACAGTCCATGCTCTTACTGTCACTTTTTATAGAATTTAATTTGGAGATTCCTAGCCTAAGTTGTGACCTTTTTTCCTAGGTCACCTGTTTATGGCTGAGATCTGGAAGAGGCAAAAACATTGGATTGTACGGATCATATCTCACAAAGTACAACGAATTAGATGCTGTTCTTTGGACACAAGGTACATGGGGATGTTACCTTCGACTTGTAAAAGTTTTAGATCTTGAACCTTTACCAAAATGGATTTATAGCGAAAGTGATAGGATGATTGGTTTTTTCTATGTCAAGCTCTAGCTTCCGATTTGTCGCAAGTGCAACAAGTCTCATAAATGCCATATCATGCCTTCCTTCAGGCTAGCTCTGATACCATGTTGGTTTTTCATAATTTAATTCAATAGATCTAGGATCTTAACTGAAATAACAACATGTACAACATATTAAGCATAAGAGACAAGAGACAAGAGACACAAAACATTTCACCGGGGAAAACCAAGAAGGTGAAAAAACCCGCAACTTCCTCAGACATAGAATAAGCATCAATACAAGGATCACAATGATCAAAACCAAGAGATAGATATCTTCAGTAGCATGCTCCTCCTCCACTTGTGTGCACTCTCCTCTTCTCTCGCTAATGCGAAGTGAGTGAATAATAGAGTGTGTAAAATGAGAGAGTCACACTCTCTATTTATACACTAACTTTCACTTGACTTTTACTCAACTAGGTTATCCAAAACTTAACCACTTAACATAATACTAACTGGGCCGACCCCACTAGGGTGGTCTAATAACCCTTTAACCCACAAGACTCATATAGGGCCGACCCTATCAAGGTGGTCTAATAACCCATCAAGTATAAGTTACGACACTTACAATATAACTTGCGACACATGCAAGTACAACTGACGACACTTTCAAACGGAGGAATAATACATCTCCGTTGGGCATACAATAAAGTACAAATACAATATACAAGTGAATATCTTTTGAAGTTACAAATACATCAACAAAATCTAGAAGCAAATAACCTAAATCGAACTTGGCATGAGAAGAGAGCCAAATCAATCAAAAGAGGATCGAATTCCAATCAAGGATCAAGCTTGGAGTTGAGATCCATTAGATAACTCGAGCTTGTGGTAGATAGGAGTGGGGAGGTGTCCTCCACCTAGGCAAGGCGCCCCCCACTCTCCATTGGAATCTCCATCAAACCAATGCACAACCTCCACATCACAAAGTCGTGAGCAATAGAGGATGGCGTGAATCCACATAAGGGAGAAGCTTGGAGTTGATGGAGAGACAAACTCGAGTTTGAAGGAGTTGTAACTTATGATGTGGCCACAATATGAGGAAAGCGCCCACATTTTAATTAATACACTATCACCAAACCATTCAACACTTCCCATATCATCTATTCGTGAGCATGCAGGGAGGAGGGTGAATTCTTGAAGGAGTGACCTATGGTGACTGTATACTCAACTGAAAGTGATTGGAGTTGACTAGAATCCTCTTAAATGCTGATTGCCATGTCATTTAGCCACTTTATTTAATCCAATTGGATTATTTTGGAGAGATTTGGATTATCTCCAATTTATTATTTTTTGATTATTTTTAATTAATATTTCTCTTTTATTGATTTTTTGAGAAAATATTAATTAAATGGCTAAATGACTGTCCAAAACTTAGGATAAGTGGGTTTGAGGTTTAACTGAGATTTTTGGATTAGGAATTGAGCCTCCAATCTTTTAAATCCACCCCCAAACCACTTAATTATTACAAATTGAATTTTTCCAATTAAATATTTGGAAAAATTAATAATAAAATAATAAAAAATAAAATTATCCAACGCGTCTGGTAAATTTTTTTTGGACAACGCTTTAACACAACAAGGGACCCAGGAAATGACCATCTAACACATACATAGTGTCTAGTAGGTTCATATACATCAGTTGGACTCTAATAACCCCCCAAGGCCCAAACTTTCAAAATTGGGCATTCCAGCTTTGGAGGAAGCGGGAGAAAACCTCGTCAATTATTGCTCGGCTATAAGGAAAGCATAATTGACATGGGAGAAAAACTCCATGGAATACCTTAGTTGATAGTCAAGTCTTGGGGAACCGAGCCACTCAAAACCCTACTATCACACTTACTACAAGGACCCCATGGGGCACGGTCATTTCAATAGAAAAACAAAACTGGCTAGCCAAAATTGGCTAATCACCACAAACTGAACCCCTGATACTCTGGAAGTGAACATTGATCATGTTCAAACACTGGTGTCTCAATGGAGGTTTAACTATTGTACAATATAGTTGGCAACATCTGGCTCCAACTGTGGGATAGGTACTCGTTTGATTCATGGATCAAATAGAGTATTCGAGAACCCTCGAATGTTCATTTCCTGCATGGAAACAAAAGTGTCTTAGTCCCATGTATACATGATAAAAATTCCAAATATATGCCAACATAAAGTAAAATCTACTCTAAAGCATAAAGTACAAAGCATATTATACATGAGATATGATACAAAAATAAAGTACAAGTGTGTATGGTACAACAATATGATACAAATGTAAAAATACATAAAAATACAATAAGAGAGGGTTTAGAGAAGCCCTGAAATGATCCCATGGTCATTTTTTAGAGGTTGTTTCCGTAAAACAGCTTCAAATGCTGTCCATTCATAGGTAGGGGTAACCTCTGTCCGTCCATGGTATTAATTATGAAAGAGTTGATTCCGACAAAGTCGCATATAATAAAGGGGCCTTTCTAGAGGCTATCAAACTTTCCATGCTTGCCTGGTTTCTCTTTCCCTTTGTCCCACAAAAGGACCATGTCTCCAACTTTGAAAGGTCTTGGCTTTGCGGATTTGTCAAAGGTTCCCTTCATACTCTCTTGATGCCTTAAGACTTGATCTAAAGCCGCCCTTATGCTCTCCTCCAACTCTATGATTTGATTTATTCTCTGTTCCATCTCTAAACTTTCTATCCCATACTCACTTATCATTCTGAATATAGGTATCTGCATGCTGACTGGCAAGGTCGCTATACGAACATATACAAGCTCGAAGGGAGACTTCCCAGTAGAATTATTTTTGTTGATCCTATTAGCCCAACGAGAATATTTAATCTTGATATCCCAATCCTTTTTGTTGTTACCCACAGTTTTCTTAAGGATGGTCATTAGGTTCTTATTGGTGTACGCAGCAAGTCCATTTCCTTGTGGGTAATAGTCAGATGAATGGGATAGGGTAATGCCATACTTAAAGCAAAAAGATGTCATCTCGATGGAGCTGAATGCTTTGGCATTATCTGTTGTTATCTTGAGAGGGATACCAAATCTTGTGATTATCCTGTCCTCTATGAAGTCCATAACAACCTTTTCTGTGGCTGTCTTGGTGGGTATGGCCTCTACCCACTTGGTGAAATAGTTTGTAGCAGTGAGAATCCAACAAAACCCATTGCTATAATTGTCCTTGAATTTGCCTATGAAATCAAGCCCCCATTGCTGAAAGGGGGCAAGGACTACTACAGGTGTGAGGGGGAGGGCAGCCAACTTCTGCTTCCCCATGAAGAGTTGACACTCTTGGCAACACTTAACATGTTTATGCACATTTGCAAAGATGGTTGGCCAATAGTAACCAGCTTGAAGGATTTTGTGGGCAGTTGTATTTGCTGCATAGTGGCCTCCAAAAAATCCTGAGGGAAACTTGGTCAATATTTTCTTGGAATCTTGTTCATGAACACATCTAAGTATTACGCCATCTGGGTTCCTCCAGCCCACGCCTTCTTGAGTAAGGCAATACCTAGCAGTCTTAAGTCTCAGTGCCCTTCGTTTATGACCTTTAAGGTGATCTGGGCAAGTGAAGTGTAGTAGGAAATATATGATGTTGTTACACCTAAATCTTGCCATCACGCTGATCAGTGTAAGCATCCCTAAAGATTATTTGACTAAGTCATTAACTTGGAAGAGTTGCAAAGGTTTTGAGAGGTTGTCGCAGGTTGTCCTCATGCAACCTCCGACGTCGCAGGTTGTCCTCTTACAGACTGTGACGATGTCAGTTAATGGACTAAAATAGCTTCTTCGAGCCCATTATCGAAGCTAGCTGATGTGTATCCCTATCCCTAGCCTTTTGGGAAGCTGGCATTTGGTTCCTAACCTCTTGGAAGGATTCCCTATCTCTCTCCTACCATATCTCAACATATCCTATCCACTTAGTCCTATATAAGTGAAGCTCTCTCCCATTCCAAAGGGATGAAGTCTATAGTATCTAATTGCTGGTGAAATTAGCTTAGGAGAGATCTCTACTCATCCTTGAGAGATCCATCATCCCTTTGGAGGCTTTGGCATTGGCTTGATCGGAGAAGGATTGCTACGTTAAGTCATTGGTTGTAATCTCTTCATCCTATGTATTTACCTTTTAATACAGTAATATAAGTGCTTTCCACCAATCTCATTGTGTTAATGATATATTGTGTAGTTTGCCTGCTTAAATGCTTACTTAGATCTATTATTGTGTAGATGCTATTTTACGGCTTCTGTTGTTGTATTGTCCTGACAGGTTTCTCAACTCAGATCTGAAGACTATCAAGCTTTGGAGCAACATTCAAGGAGAAAGGATCAACGATTCAAAGTGTAAGAGCATCTAGTTCCTTGATCTCTAATTAGATCTAAGAGAGTTATTTATGTTCTATCTTTATTTTTTCTAGACCCACGTTGAGCTAGGGAGATCAGGCCTCGAGTCCACTCTTGGTATATTGTTTGTCAAACAAATATGGCGACCATACTGGGGAATGCATTCTTTGTTTGTAGTTTTCAATTTGAATTCCATTTTCAGTTGATTTCTTTTGCAAGCCATTTCATTTTGCCTCCTAAGTATTTTTCACCAGTAGATCTTCACTTTGAAGAGTCTATAGTCCTCCTATGAATCTACACTTACCATTTTCAAACTATTTTACTGCTCATTGTTTGGAGATTTGTCCATTCTTGAACTTGGATCTCGCCCATTGCACCTGGGTAGTGCAACCAGAGCATTGATTTGACCTCTGCTTCTCTGTCTGTTGGCCTGTCGTCACAACCCATCCATAGGTGTACTGCGACATCGTCGTATTCCCCGTGCTAGTAAACTGCGATGGTCGCTCTGTGTATACACACAGACTGTGCCGATCTGTCAAAATTGACATGTGGGCATCCCCCTCCATCTTTTTGATTTGAGTCTTGGTTTGGTGTGCAGACCCTCTCTGTGCTGCAAGATCCAGTTAGAGACCCTTGTGATCAGTGTGTTGATTTTGTTTGGTTTTTGTGTGGGTTGTATTGGGCTTCGTTTCTTGACAAGTTTAAGTTTGGTAGTGGCGGATACCTTGGTCTCCCCATCTGCATCCACTTAGCCCTATCATCTTCCCTCTCCTCACCTGATCTGATCCTTGCATTGGATCTGATCCCGAACTCCCTTTTTACACTTGTCATTAAGCTTTGTTTGCATTTTAGTTGTTTGATTGAGTGTTTTGGGTGTTTTCAATCCAGTTGAGTGCTTGTCTTTTGCTTGAGATTTCTTGAGTTTTAGAGTACTGTAGATCAATGTTCTTTTCAGTTATCCATGCTTAAAAATATCAGTATTATCAAGTTGTTATCTTGGCATATCATCGAAAATTGAAAGTGCACCATTTTTTTACTATTTTCAAGTACATTTGGAAATCATGGTAGAAATTACTTCATGCATTGGAATTGTCATTCAATAATCTTTTGGGAAAGTTTGAAGAAAAATTAGTCATTTGTGTTTTTTTGAGAACTATGGATCAATCATTTTCTTGAAGAATTCGAATGAGATCAAGTTTTTGCGAAAGTGACTCCATGCTTGAGAAAATTGTATGCATTTTTGGTTTTGGTGTTTTTAAGCTATCATAATGAAATTGAAAAACTAGAGTGCTCTACATAGGAAATTTCTCTCTTTTCATCTCTTAAGTTTTGATTCGAAAAGACAAAAGAAAATACTTGGGATTGGTTGTTATGCTTGTTGATTTTTGAGTTTTGCTTGAAAAATGGAAAATGAAAAGAGTACTTTTTATCAAATTTGGTAGATTTTGGGATTGTGTTGCATTGTGTTCCTTTGGTAAAATCATTGGAAAGAAGTTTCTCCCTCCCATACATAGATTTCATCAAAAGAAATGAATACTTTTTGCATGTAGTTAGGGCCTACATTATGTTTATGATTATGTACTCACCTCATGCATTCACCTAACCGTCCAGATAAAATTAATGGTAGAACTAGGGTAAAATTTTTAGTAACTTGTGTGTAAGTTAGAGATGTGTTCCGGCGTTGTAAAATGTGGCAGCTGTCGTTACTTGCCAGCACTGTATTCTGGGGTATTGTAGTCTTCCACGTACTTATCGGTATATAGAATCTCTTTCACGTACCAACCAGGTATATCGAAGATCTTTCATGTACCCACCAAGTACTTCGTGTGCTTGGCATATATCGAAAGGTGTTTCACGTACTTGGCGTATATAGAAAGGTGTTTCACGTACTCGGTAGTGTATAGGAAGGTCTCATGCAATACGATTGTGCATTAGACAGCACCACTACGGATTTGAGCTCCCACGTACCTTGAGTATATTGGGAGACACCATTAGGATTCCTGAGACCAACTAAGTTAACCTTTTGGCCATCTTGGCAGAGCAATACACCGAGAACAACACTCAGGGAGATTACTATGCATGTACTGTCCAGGTAATTGGGTATTCAGGAAAGGGTACGGTCCTAGTCCTCCTTGTCACATTTTACTATTGGATCCTGTGGTATATAGCGGTTTGCGAAGCCTTGACAATCCTATGAGGTTCCATACTGTTGAATCCACTCTTATCACATAAGCTTGCTTGTGGCCTTATTTTGCGTAGGGTTTTGTCTGGATTGCTTTTCTTTTGTTTAGCTTGACCACTCGAATATCCCCTTAACTAGGAGGTAATTTTGCGGGTAAGGATGGACCCACAAGCCAGGGTCGTGTCAACTGAAGTGGAAAACCCCACTTTGAATATTGAAGTACATATGTTCCCTCCAGATTCACCTGCCTCCCATCCTCCACAGGGTGAAGAGGTACAAACTTCTACTTCACAAGACCTACCTCCCGTTTTACCGGGAGAGCCTGGATCGGTGGAATGGTTAAATTCACCCCAGGATGGCCCTTCAGCAGCTATTGGTCCCACAATATCTTATTGGACATCATCTCTAGGCCACCCAGTGGCTCATTTTTCCGTTGCATCCCCACCTAGTTGGGATACTCCTGACGACTACATGGCACCTTATTGTGAACAACTGACTCGATTACGTGCCATGGCTGCAGAGTTTTCAAAATGAAGCTTTGCACGAAGGTTCGAAGACCTGACGTTACCTCCTTATCACCACTCCCAAGTCATTATTTATCTTATGATTCACCGGAATCATCAACGCAACATGTGACCACTTCTGAGGCTGGTCAACCATCAACTCCTGCACATCCATCCCCTAGATAGGAGACTAGTCTATACCTCAGGAGGCCCAACCTATTGAAGGACAACAATCCAACACACCTGTTACTACCAAAGTTACGTCACCTGCTACTCCTCCACCAAAAAATTTGAGGGGGGGATACTCTTTACCCCCTACCTTCTTTTCAGGTAATGATAATCCTATGGTCGTGTTGATGCCCAGGAGATCGCAACATCAAGCAGAAAGGGATTCTCCCCGGTAAACTATCCCAATTAGATTGTCCACCGTTTGGTATGGGAAACCCGTCCGGTTAGCGGTTCCGGCTACCGTTAGATTTGGAGATTTGCTTTCTTTTACACCAGTTATGGCCCGATCCACCATTCTTTTGATTTTATTGTCAAGATGATGTGCAAGTGCCTAAGCTAATTTAATCTAAATGCAGAACTTGAAACAAATATGTATCTAAGACTGAAATAAATCTAATCTATCCTTGCAAGGAGCAAAACTGTAAATATGAGTAATGCGCTGAAAGAAACATCTAAAGATCAACAGGTAGCCATTAAATCATAAAGATGCATCTACAACAAGAGGTTAAAGACATAAAAGATAGCTTTTAATCCACATGAAAACATTTTATTACTCATTTAGGAGGAACATCCTTATACAAAAAGTAGTAAAATCATTCATTGCACAGAAATAATTTAGAACAACAAAGAAAGATCTCACTGTAACATATGAACATCAAAGAATAATCTAGTAGATATCCAATACACATTTCCTGCAAAAAGATGTCCTCTCTAGGCTCTTATTAGGCAAAATTCGCTTTCTTGGAGCCAGTGCAAAATAGTTCGTACAAGCCAAGAAAGATCTCTTTTCCCCTGCCAAAAGTCCCCTCACTCTTACTCCTAATCTTCTATTTATAGCTTTACAAAACGCCCCTTGGGATGGCAAGTGTACCCTAATTCTAGAACCTCCTCCTTTGGTTTTCATCGTATCTTTAAAAAACTCATGAATACGTGGAATACTTTCCATTTAGGACAAAAAATAGGAGCCAGCTATCCTTTTAAAGCATTTATACAAAAGGTAGAATTTCAGCTTCTCTGTTTAATTAAAACAAAATAAGAATGGTCTATCTATTCTGCTGGGGCTTCTGCCTGTTGACTTGAAGACTCGCCTCCACCAACCGGCTTACTTGTAATTACTGGGCCATCTATACCTTGAATATATGTGGTCCATTGGTTGATATCCTTTATGATAAGCTTACTACGAGAAGATACTGTCGCCTTGGACACTACTTCATGTTTGCATAGGTCCGATTTGATCAGCACTTTTCCCTCTGTGGCCTCTTTAGCCATCGCTTCTAGCAAGTGAATATGTACTGCAGGATGGCAAATGAATTTCTGAAATTCATCCTGGCTCAATACTTCCATCTTCTTGATGGAAGCTAAGCCTTCGTCCAGCTCGTTCTGCAGCTCGAATAATCGATCTTCTTCCTTTGGGAAATCATAAATGGAGGCAGGAAGAATCAGATGGCACTTTCTATGTGATTCCCTGAGTGTGGAGTAAAATGAACAACACTTGCAGATCGTCTTCCTGATTTCCAAACTTAGCTTGGTGCCGCAATCCTTGGCGAATTCAAGGATCCCTATATCCATGTATAATTCATCCCTTATAGCAGCGCGCACGTGTGAAGGGAGTTGAGATTTTCCCTTTTTCCACTCAGATTGTCGTTTCAGCTCCTCTACATGATTTGAAAACTTTTCTTGAGTTCTTAGGGATGTGGTTTCAATTGTTGTCATTTTCTTAATCATTTCTTTAATGCTCCAAATCTCTTCCGAGATCAGTACTAGTAGCTGATGGATTTTAATCTGCATATCACATGCTTGTTTGTGAAATGTGGACAGATTTTGCTGGTCCTCCACTACCTCTTTGAGCTATTTTCCCAATTGTTCCTTTTCTTGAATCAACCCTTCATACTCATGTTGGTGGAGATGAATTTGCTGAGCTCTGCTTGCTTCGAGTTCCTCCAATTTTGTTATTCGAGCTTTCAAATTCTTCAGTTCATCTTCAGATATAGCCAACTGCATTTCTAAGGAGTTCTTCTCATTCTCAAGCTGGAGAACTCCCGAATTTAGCATTAGATGCTCTCCTACCAACTCATTGTATTTCTCTTTCAATTTGTTTGCTTCCAACACCTCCCTCTTCCTATCATCTCGGATCTTAAAACATTGCTCCCTGTAATGCTTTATCTCACCTTTCAAAAACTCAATATTGGCTTTAGTTGCCTTAGTTGATGCTACAGTGCATTGGGATTGGAATGTGGGGTCAGCATCAGTTCCTTGGACCAATGTTTTCTCTTTTATCCATAATTCATATTCATCATCAACCCCGCTTTCCATCTTCTTTACCCTCCTATCAATAATGGCCCTTTTCCGCTCATGGAAATAAACGGTATCTAGGTCTGCTACTTTGCGTTGCTTCCTGGGGTTATATGGGGTCAGTGATAAGCTCCCTGAAGAGGCACCTCCTTCCTGAGTCCCCCCTGGAGTGTATATCAATGGTGGGTCCACCTCCATGTCTGTCGGAGTAGATGGCTCTGGCTCAGGAGACTTCTTTGTCTGTTCTTTCTCCTTCTCTCCTGCTAACTCTTTTTGTTGTGTTTGTAATCCAGCTGTTTCTTCATTCAAGGGCCTTTCTTCTTCCTCATGCTGTTGCTTGGCAGCTTGCTCTTGGGATACCCGATCTTCTTCTTCCTTCTAGATCCCGGCAGCCTCTTCCTGCTGTTTCAACTGAGAGGCTTGCTCCTGTTGCTTCCTTGCAATCTCCTCTTGCTGAAGCTTGGCAGTTAGCTCACCTTGAATTCTTGCTTCTTCTTGGTCCTGCTACTGCTTGAGAGCTTTCTCTTGGAGCACTCTATCCTACTCGTTCTTGAGGGTTTTCTCTTGGAGCACTCTGTCCTGCTCTAATTTTGATGGATCCCCTGATTGTGAGGCCAATGCCTCCCGCTCTCTTTGGATCAAACCGACGGGTTTGGGGCTCGGATCTTTCACAACTTTCTTCTTGTAACACTTCCCTAACTCAGTTAGGTTGCTGGCGCTCCTGAAGAATTCCTCGTCTAGGTCCATAGCATGAGCATATTCAAAGGAGATCTTGAGGTCAAGACAATGCTGGCTTACTGCACCGTTGGGGTCATGCCTTCTGAAAGGGACCATGCCAAAATGGAAAACTTCTAATCCTTGAGTATAATTTTCCCCGTCTCTTGCTCTCGGGAGGCTGTAAGATCCGATGGTAAATGGCATGGGAGGATACATGCCCTTCCTCTGGTCTGTTAAGAACTTACTTATTGCGCCGGTGTCGAAGAGTTGTCTCACGGCCTCCTTGTGAATTGCAAAATCTGTAACATACTGAGGGAACATAAATGGCTCATGAGTTCCTCCACTCATCCTAATGTATGTGCCTTCTGAACTGTGATAATAGTCCCCGAATTGTTCAATGATAGGCATTGCATTCTCTGACATACAATCTGGTTCTTCTATAAAAATGAGCTAGTATAATGGCATGATAAACCTCTCGCAAACCATCTTGTAGTGGTTTGCGTATCTACTTTCCCATGTACACTGATAATCCATGAAGAGAGCTGTTTCTTTTGGATTTCATAAGCAACCCAAGTCCGGGAACGTATGCTTGCTCAACAGGCAGTCAATAAAGTATGAATACATGAAGAAATCTGCCTTCTTTTCGGTTAGTCCTCCCTGGGCTGCTGTCAGCTGCGAGGCCAAACTATCTGAAATTATTTCAGCCCAGTTGAAGATGGTGCCTTTCATGGCTATATGAAACATTACCGACACCCATCCGATCTTAATCATATTTCCATTAGGCATGCCGAAGAGTCGACTCAACATCAGGACGATGAGTCTATAAGGGGCCTTTAGGAGGTTGCTTTCATATTCATTGTTCTGCCTCCTCCTAATCTGCCTGTCGTTTATCGTCATCTTACAGGCAGATTCTAGTGGGTCCATTGGATGTTTTGCTATCCAATCATCATCTAAACAAACCCTGGGTGAAGGCAATCTGTAGGTAGCAGTGACATGCTTGGGAGCGAAAGATGCCAGGCTCAACCCATTTTTATCATTCATGAGCCTTGTGTCTGTCTGGATGTGGGGAATTAGCAATCCCATAATTTTGGAACAAGGGAACAATTCGGGACGAGTTGTTGCCTTATGCAAGCAAGACCCTCGGATGTTGGCATATACCAGAGTATCCTCTATGGAGGATGTTGTATTGTCCTGAGCCATGATGAACCTGTAGAAATCGCCCTATTGAAATTCAGGGGTGGAGATCCCAGGGGAAACACCAGTGGTAGCTTGTGTGTCAGCAAACATTGTCTCGAGAGAAGTATCTAATAGGATTTCAACCTCTGAGTCTGAGGTTATTTTCTGCGCTGCCTTCTTCTTTGCTGACTTCCTATGCATGGTAATCCTGTGGTGAGCAAGGCAATGTCAATAAAGACTTTAGTTAGACCACTTCTTCAAGCATTAGCAACACTCTATGGCAGAGCCAAAATATAACATTTTCACAATATAGAGGCTGTCTTAAAAATCATAATTATCTTCATTTCAAGTTTAAGCTTAATTCAACAATGCCATTCTATGCTAAAAGTAAAGACAAGACATCAGGACAACGAGCAAGATCGTCTTTGAATCTGCGCCATTCATTTTCAACATGCAGGTATCCCCTGAATTGTCACACAAACTTGCACGAGTCTGATGAATATTTCTGCGTTAGCGCCTAAATAGGGCTTTGCGCCGTGCTTGGGATTTTGTGCGTGCTAAGATCAGTTATCTAATGTGCGCTGGGGTACAAGCGGGATTTTATGTGCTAATACCTATATTTTTCATGCACGCCGGCGCCTAAGATTATTTTTGCGCCAAGCGAAAATGTATTTTCTACGCTAATGCCCAAAATATTTCGTGCGCTAGGGCCCCAATTTTATCCATGCACCAAAGCTAAAAACATTCGTGCGCTAGTCCAAACAACTTTGCATGCACTATCCTAACCTTATTTCTGCGCTAGCGCTTAACATTATGCATGCAATATTTACAATGCGTCAGTGTTTAAACATTTTATGCATCGACAGTTGATAGTGGAGATTGCGTAAAAGATGGAGAAACCCCGCAGCTGTTGGATTCTATGAGTTAGACTTCCAGGCTAGGTTATCAAGGTTCTAAGTGGGCACGATGGGTTGATTTAATATATCCTAAGCCAATTTCAGTCGAGGATTGTGGGTTTTACGCGCCGTTGGCGTGAATGAACATTGCTTTCGGTTGAGCATAGTACCTCGGTGTTCACAGGATGAAACTTTAGCTGCAAGGAACGAGAAGGATTGGGTTTTATGTGCATTATATGCTTGGCATGGAGTTTTGTTTTGCATGGGATGCCGCGGCTTCTACGGGTTTGAGTGAAAAAACTCTGCGGCCGCTAAGATACTGCTGGGACGATTCAGGGATATCAAGGTGGGAGAAAAAATTATTCAAGAAGTCGAGGACATGACGACATGACATAGTCCATGCTTGCAGGCCAGGATAAAGCTTTTCGGGTTTCGGTTCGCACAGGGCAACTTTGGATTCTCATTTCTGGGATTAAGGACCAGAGCAATCGCTCTATAGGCCCTAAAATATTCTTGAAAATTTATGCAAAGAACTCCCTATGGTGTAAAACAAACTCATGCAAACGAAAGGGGCGAAGAGCCTACCTGTTAGACTGGAAGGGTCCGTCGAGGGAAAACGTTCCGAGGCAGGAGATGAATTACGTAGGCACCTGGCGAATAGAGAACCTCGCTCTTGATGAGAATGGCGAACTCCGGTTTCTCGGCGAATATAAAATGTGTTGAAAACCCCGTTGCACTTGTTTAAATAAGGGTGGCATTTATGGGTTGGCGGATTTAATTTCATGGGGCTCGAGGTTCTCTGCCATTAAAATGGCACACAGCTCTATTAAAGACCCCACCAACATCGTCGGTGCACAAGGGTCGAGGAGATTCTTTGCGCCAAGCGTTGAGCAGTGATTTAAATTCTATGCTAAGGCGGCGATCATATCTTATGCATTTTGCGCTAAGCGCAGGTTTGAACATTAAATCTCGCGCTCCAGTGGCAGCCCTGCCATTACAGATGCGCTCCTAAAACTGCACCAGAGTTTGGGCTATCGAAAGAGACCAAGCGCAACATTGAAAGCGGGGATGATAAGTATAGCTCCTACGCCAATGGCACCGATTCTATCATCACGGCTTGCACTGGGAGGAACGTGCCAACTCTTAAGTCTTCCAAGAAGGTGAAGCACAACTCCAAGGTGGGGAAGATAAGGATATTTCTTGTGCCATCGGTGGTCGAGGAATGGTTATCATTAGCGCTAACGGCGACCGGCTTATTGTTAAAATTGCATGCCAGATAAAAGACTTAGGACTTGTCAAAAGGGGCGGTAGAGTTGGAGCCAGAGTATACGCCAGATGGAGGTCTTGGGGTTGCAGGACGCGCCAAAGCGATGGAGGATTTAAGGACAAAACTTGCGCTACAACGGGTGAATTAAAACCAAAAAATGTGCTGAAGAGAAAAGACTGTTTTTGCTTCAGAAAAAATCAATGAGAGAACTCTTTTGGAAACAGGTGATGAAAATCTGTCAAGTTAGAGAAAGAAATAAACTTGAGAGACAAAGGAAAAAACTTGCTACAAAAGCATTGAAAGGAGGGGCCCCAAATATCTTCAAAATTTTGGGGAGGGTATTTGTATCAACAACAGGTTGATAATCAACAACCCACGTTGGGTCAACCTTTACTTAGTGGTCATCAAGTTGTTGCTGGGGGGAAACCCCCGTCTCTTTACCATAATACTGTAGGAGGAGTTCCCATCGATCCTTCCATTGGAAATTCCTTACCTCCCAGACCATCCACTACGGGATGATCCCATGTTGGGGGACCGTCCAATGTAATTCAACCGACATCGAGTCAAGCGTATCCAGGTTATCTTAACCCCGTGTCAGGACAAATCAATCCCAGAAACGCACTCTCTGGGGTACCCTAACCCAAAAATCCATACACTCTATGGGGACAACAAAATGTTTTACAACATGGACCCCCACTTATAGTCCCTCAAGTCCCTCCACCCCCATTTGGTCCATCCCCACCTCTCATTGGAGGCAGCGGTCCCCCACATAATTCTGGAGGAGGCAGACCTCTACCTTCTGGTGGAGGACCACCTCATTCCGGCCATCATGGCCCACTCCCCGTGGAGGTGGGGGCTGTTACACCTACAATCTACCCATCATCATGATTTAGTGTATACATCCCTGAAGTCATCTGGACCAAGTACTCATTTGGGAGGATTTGTACTCAATTTGTACAACTTTTTGAGAGGTTGTCGCAGGTTGCACACTAGCAACATGTGACGTCGCAGGTTGGTCCATAGCAGGGTGCGACGAGGTCTGTTAATGGGCAAAAATAGCCATTTCGAGGCTGTCTTAAAAATCATAATTATCTTCATTTCAAGTTTAAGCTTAATTCAACAATTCCATTCTATGCTAAAAGTAAAGACAAGACATCAGGACAACGAGCACGATCATCTTTGAATCTAGGCCATTCATTTTCAAAATGCAGGTATCCCCTGAATTGTCACACAAACTTGCGCGAGTCTGATGAATATTTCTGCGCTAGTGCCTAAATAGGGCTTTGTGCTGTACTTGGGATTCTGCATGCGCTAAGATCAGTTATCTAATGTGCGCTGGGGTACAAGCAGGATTTATGCGCTAATACCTAGATGTTTCATGCACGCCGGGGCCTAAGATTATTTGTGCACCAAGCGAAAATGTATTTTCTGCGCTAATGCCCAAAATATTTCATGCGCTAGCACCCCAATTTTATCCATGCGCCAAAGCTAAACACATTCGTGCGCTAGTCCAAACATCTTTGCATGCACTATCCTAACCTTATTTCTGCGCTAGCGCTTATCATTATGCATGCAATATTTACAATGCGTCAGTGTTTAAACATTTTATGCGTTGATAGTTGATAGTGGAGATTGCATAAAAGATGGAGAAACCCTGCAGCTGTTGGCTTCTATAAGTTAGACTTCCGGGCTAGGTTATCAGGGTTCTAAGTGGGCACGATGGGTTGATTTAATATATCCTAAGGAAATTTCGGTCGAGGATTGTGTGTTTTACGTGTCCTTGGCGTGAATGAACATTGCTTTCGGTTGAGCAGAGTACCTTGGTGTTCATAGGATGAAACTTTAGCTGCAAGGAACGAGAAGTATTGGGTTTTACGCGCATTAGATGCTTGGTAGGGAGTTTCGTTTTGCATGGATGCCGCGACTTCTACAGGTTTGAGTGAAAAAACTCTGCGGCTGCTAAGATAATGTTGGGACAATTCAGGGATATCAAGGTGGGAAAAAAACTTACTCAGGACACCGAGGACATGATGACAGGATAGAGTTCATGCTTGCAGGCGAGGATAAAGCTTTCCGGGTTTTGGTTCGGGCAGGGCGACTTCAGATTGTCATTTCTGGGATCAAGGACGAGAGAAATCGATCTATAGGCCCTAAAAGCTTCTTGAAAATTTATGCAAAGAACTCCCTATGGTGTAAAACAAACTCATGCAAACAAAAGGGGCGAAGAGCCTACCTGTCAGACTGGCAGGGTCCGTCGAGGGTGAATGTTTTGAGGTAGGAGATGAATTCCGCAGGCACCTGGTGAATAGAGAACCTCGCTCTTGATGAGAATGGTGAACTCCAGTTTCTCGGTGAATATAAAATGTGTTGAAAATCTTGTTGCACTTGTTTAAATAAGGGTGGCATTTATGTCACATATGACGATGGGTTGGCGGATTTAATTTCACGGGGCTCGATGTTCTCTGCCATTAAAACAACACACGGCTCTATTAAAGACCCCGCTAACCTCGCCGGTGCACAAGTGTCGAGGAGATTCTTCGCGCCAAGCATCCAGCAGTGATTTA
Organism: Larix kaempferi; assembly: GCA_027924585.1. NCBI lineage: Eukaryota > Viridiplantae > Streptophyta > Pinopsida > Pinales > Pinaceae > Larix > Larix kaempferi. The sequence continues at coordinate 6,961,802 of BSBM01000053.1, forward strand.
AATTCTGCGCTAAGGCAACGATCATATCTTATGCGTTTTGAACTAAGCGCAGGTTTTAACATTAAATCTCGCGCTCCAGCAGTGGTCCAGCCATTATGAATGGGATCCTAAAACTGCGCCAGAGTTTGGGATATCGAAAGAGACCAAGCACAACATTGAAAGCGGGGATGATAAGTATAGCTCCTGCGCCAATGGTGCCGATTCTATCATCACGGCTTGCGCTGGGAGGAACGTTCCAACTCTTAATTCTTCCAAGAAGGTGAAGCGCAACTCCAAGGTGGGGAAGATAAGGATATTTCTTGTGCCATCGATGATCGAGGAATGGTTATCATTTGCGCTAACGACGGCTGGCTTATTGTTAAAATTGCGCGGCAGATAAATGAATTAGGTCTTGTCAAAAGGGGCGACAGAGTTGGGGCCAGAGTATGTGCCAGACGGAGGTCTTGGGGTTGCAAGACGTGCCAAAGCGACGAAGGATTTAAGGACAAAAAATGCACTATAGCGGGTGAATTCAAACTAAAAAACACGCTGAAGAGAAAAGATTGATTTTGCTTCAGAAAAAAATCAATGAGAGAACTCTTTTGGAAATAGGTGATGAAAATCTGTCAAGTTAGAGAGAGAAATAAACTTGAGAGACAAAGGAAAAAACTTGCTACAAAAGCATTGAAAGGAGGGGCCCCAAATATCTTCAAAATTTTGGGGAGGGGTGTTGTATCAACAACAATTGGCGAATCGCTGGCAAACACAGATCTCTGAAAAACTCTCTCGTTCACCGGAAGGATTCTTTTATAAGCTGTTCACCTCATGTGCAGCATTTGACTTGAGCATTCGAATCTCGACGAAGGAAGTAGTCGCTTTATCTGTTGGTCATCGGGATAGGGGTGCTTTGATAAAGGCATCCTTAAAACTTTACAAGGGCCAAAATATGAGGTTCATTGTAGAAGATTCATCCTTCAGACGACCACCGTCATCGGACTCCACATGATTGTAACAATATCTTATAGACACTATTGCTCTTGTTCCTCATTCCCATGCTGCATGGATCCTTTTGGATGTTTACGCATTTGACAGCTTTTTGCTGTTTGAGCCTTCCAGAAATATTTTCCTTCGAATTATGATCTTTGATTTTGGTTCTTCAATCCATAGTGTCCATTTGTGTGAGTGAGAGATTTTATTGATTTGTCAAGCCTCACGGACGGAGAAGAACCTAGCTTGAGCTGAGTCTTTTGGACAGCTTTCTTGATTTGAACATTTTGCATTTATCTTAGCCATGCTTTGATTGAGGCGAGAATTTCTGGAAAATAGACCCTTGATTATTATCCTTTTGGCTTTTGATTTACAGCATGGAGTCACTTCGATACCCTATGCCTTCGAGATGTGCTTCCTTTCCGTGGGTCCAACCATAGCGATCCTGTTGAGATGCTTTTAAGTGTGAGGGTGGATGGAGCTTGAAGATAGTGATAAAGATAGTCATAGATCTCTGCTATTTCAACAAGGGTTAGTTTGACCAACAGAACAGGCTCTCTTTATTTTGGAGAACGATCAACAAAGCCAGAATGCATGGGTAATCTTTCTTTCGAGTATACACTTCCAGTTCCACGGGTCGTGAGATTTCTTAAGAGATCTACCTTCATGAGAGGCCCAATTGCAGGCGTTTCAGGAAAATAAATTTGTACAAAAGTTCAAATGCTGAAAGGAAAAGGCAATTTAGCTGAAACACAGAAAACAAAAGACTAAAGTAAAACAAAAGAAAAGCTTTATTTATGTACAGAAAGTCTCATTGAGACTATGCAAAGTATTGTTTCAAGGCAAGGCCATTGAGAGGAAGGGTTACTTCCTCTCCCTGGAGGTCTGTTAGCTTTTAAGTGGATGGGCCTAGCTTTGCAAAAATTTGGTAAGGGCCTATCCATAAGTGTTGGAATTTCGTGTACATCCCCTTGCCCTCATGATTATGGTCCCATTTCAGGACTAAATCCCCTACTTCAAAACTTCTTTTACCAGATTTCCTTTTATCGAACCATCTTTTGACTATATCTTGGTGCTGATGAAACCGATCTTTAGCTTTCTGTCGGGCTTCTTCAAGTTGAAGCAAGGTATTGATCCTGGATTGTAATACTTGACTACCAGACCCTCGAGAGGCTTGGGACAATTGTAAGGATGGAAGCAAGATATTGGGAGGGATAATGGCTTCCTTGCCATAGACGAGAATGTAAGGGGAAACCCCTAATGCGTTCTTTGGAGTCACCCTATCTACCCATAAGGCATTTGGGAGAGCTATATGCCAACTTCACTGATTCTCTATCATAGTCTTCTTGAGAATTTAGATGAGGTTTTTGTTTGAAGATTCAGCTAATCCATTTCCTTGAGGGTAATAATTGGCTGAATAATGCAGTTTAATTCCTCATTCATAAACAAATTCATTTATTTTAAAAGACGAGAAATAGGTGGCGTTATCAAATACTAGGGAAATTGGAACCCCAAACCTGGTTATGATGTTCTCTTTCAAGAAACTGATGACTGCATCTTCATTGATCTTGCACAATGGGATAGCCTCCATCCATCTGGTGAAGTATTCGGTGGTTGTGAGGATGTATCAATGTTGAAGAGAAGAATTTGGCTTTATCTCTCCAATGACATCTATACCCCATTGTTCAAAAGATTTTGAGATAATAACCGGCTGCAAAGGTCCTATTGCCTTAGGTAATTTCCCAGCACTTCTTTGGCATATATCATAGTTCCGTGCATAAGCATGAGCATCTCGGAATAAAGTGGGCCAATAATATCCAGCTCTGATAATTTGGTGGGCTGTTGTCTCCCTTGAATAATGTCCACCAGCAGGACCATCGTGTAACTCTTTGACAACTTTGCTTGCATCTTCTTTCTCTAGACATCTAAGGAAAATTCCATTGTAATTTTTTCTGAAAAAGTATTCCATCAATGATTTGATAAGCTGCTGGTTTTAAACAGAGTTCCCTTCTTTGCTTAGAACTCCAGTGCTCAGGTAGGTATCCTTGCTGCAAATAATGCACTAGATCCCTATACCATGATTGATGAGCTGTGAAGATAGGACATACTTCGATTGAATTCAGCTCGGCTTCATTCTTCCAATGTTGCTCTTCATTAATTGGGTGTTCTGTCAGCAATTTACATAGGCCTTGTCCTTTGATGATGGTGGATGGTTTAAATTCTAAATCATATTCTTGAAGAGCTGTGACCCAGTTTCCCCTCCTTTCTCCTAATTCTTTTTGAACGAAAAAGGATCTAACAGCTGGGTGGGGAACTATAACTTTAGTCCTGTTCTTAAGAATATATGGTCTGAACTGTTTCACCACTTTGAAAATGCCATACGCTTGTTTGTTGACAACGGGATAATTCAGTTCAGCACCTTGCAGACCAGTGCTCATAAACGAGATTGGGTACTCATCTCCTAATTCTACCTTTTGCGTGAGCACAACCGCGAGAGAGTCATCTGAAGCAAAAGTATACAAAATAAAATCTTTGTCAAAGTCTGGGCTTCTTAAGGAAGGAGCCTTAGCTATGGCTTCCTTAATGTCTCTGAATGCATCCTTTTATGAGTTTGTCCACTTGAACTGTATGCTTTGCTTGACCATTTGCTGCAAAGGTTTAACAATTTGCACGAAATCCGGAACAAATATTCGGACAAAATTGATAGTGCCCATAAACGACTGCATGGATTTCTTGTTATGAGGCATGGGAATTTTATTGATAGCTTGTACTCTCTCTTGATCTATTGAAACTCCCCTTTTTGAAATGATGTGGCCCAACAATTTACCTTCGGGAATAGCTAACACACTCTTCTTGGGATTTAAAGAGATACCATATTTCCGGTAACGATAAAAAATCTGCTTCAAATGAACAACATGATCTTCTCTTTTGTTTGAAAAAACTGTCACATCATCTAAATAGACCACAACACAGTGACCTCCCAATCCTTGGAAGGCGATGTCCATTGCCCGCTGAAATGTAGCTCCTGCATTTATCAGGCCGAATCGCATTCTTCGGTATACGAAAGTTCCCCACTTAGTGCAGAAAGTAGTCTTAAGACGGTCTTCTTCAGCTACTAATACTTGATTGTAACCCGAGAAACCATCAAGGAGGGAAAAGAGTTCTGATCCTGACACCATCTGGAGAATTTGTTCCATTGAAGGGATGGGATAGTTGTCTTTATCTGAAGCTCTGTTCAAATTTCTGAAGTCCACACATAGCCTTATCTCTCCTGACTTCTTTCTCACGGGAACAAGGGTAGAAACCTATTCAGAATGCTGGACCTTAAAAATTATTTTAGCATCTAGTAACTTTTTCAGTTCCTTTTGAATCAGAGGTTCAAGAGTAGGGTGCATCCTTCTTAATTGCTGCTGAAATGGCTTGACACCTGCCTTCATTGGTATGACATGCTGAATAATGCGGATGTCATATGTTTTCTGTTGATGTATATGTAACTTCGGAATGTATTTCACATATATGTATATTGTATTCCTATAGAGATGTTATTATTCCTCTATACGGAAGTGTCGTCATTTATATTGTAAGTGTCGTAACTTATACTTGATGGGTTATTAGACCACCCTATTGGGGGTTGGCCATGTGGGTCAAAGGGTTATTATACCATCCTAGTGGGGGTCAGCCCAGTCAACATTATGTTAAGTGGTTAAGTTGAGGCCGACCTAGTTGAGTAAAGGTCAAGTCAAGTTAGTGTATAAATAGAGAGTGTGTCTCTCTCACTTTACACATTCTATTCTCTCTCTCACACTTGGGAGAGTGGCGTACTTGTGGAGGAGGAGGATCTGCTGCTAGGAGAAGACTATCTCTTGTATTCTGGTTGTATCATTGCTCTATCTATCTCTGAGGAAGTTATTTGGGTTTTTCACCTTTATGGTTTTCCCCAAGTAAACTCTGTGTCTCTTGTGTGCTTGCATTATTGTGTCCATGATTGATATGCTGTAGATTTGATGTAAATGCTGTTCTCTCAGTTAAGATCCTAGATCAGATTGAAGTAAATTCTGAAAATTTAACATGGTATCAGAGCTAGCCTGAAAGAAGGCATGATCTGGCATGTATGACACTTGTTGCACTTATGATGCTAGGGCTTGATATAGCAAAAACCAGTCATCATAGCACTTTTGCTATAAATCCATTTTGGCAAAGTTTTCAGATCTGAAACTTTTACAGGTCGAAGATCAGATCCCCATGTACCTTTTTTCCAAAGGACAACCTCTAATTCGTTGTACTTTGTGATTTATGATCTGTACAATATAGTGTTTCTGTCTCTTCCAGATCTGAGTCAAAATCAGGTGACCTTGGGACAAAGGTCATAACGTGGGCTAGGAAGCTCCAAATGAAATTTTGTAAGAAGCAACAGGTAGTACACAGAATGTACTATCTCAAAAAATTGTTTCAGAGGCCGAAGTTGAACCAGTGACACGTGGCATGCCGTACAAGTTTGCTCTCCTATATTATCCCATAAACAGGTCACGTTGTGACACTTGGCATAAATCTCTCTCAGAGAATCCAATTGAGGTTAGACCTATCGAGATGGAAAGATAACAGGTCGGGATATCTCAGGAAACTTTTTCAGAGGCAGAAGTTGAACCAGTGACACGTGGCATGCTGTACAAGTTCGCTCTCCTGTATTATCCCATAAATAGGTCACGTTGTGACACTTGACATAACTCTCTCTCAGAGAATCCAATTGAGGTCAGACCTATCGAGATGGAAAGATAACAGGTTAGGCTATCTCAAGAAAAATTTTCAGACCTTGTGGATCAAAAAGTTCGGAGTTACACCAGAAACAATCAGATACATATTTCTGTCAAAATAGAATTATTTTTGAGCACCTTCATTCATGGCTTCCAGAATTTAGGGCTTCGGAGAAAGTTGGAGTTTATCTAATAGGAGACCACGGCTGGATGCTACTCATCAAAATCGAAATTTAGAGACCAAGATCAGATTTTTCGGTTGGGCAGAAGGCCGGGCTTAATCAAACCCCAGTTCGGGACTTTGATCGGAAAGATGGAAAATTAGGGCTTCTACAAAAACTTGGAATTTTGGAAATCTGTGACCACGGCTGGAATATCCTCAGAAAAATCGAAGCTTAGAGATTTGAATCAAATCTTTTGGTTGGGTGAAGCTCTGGGAAACTAAAACCCTAATTCAGGGTCCTCCCTAGTGAATCCATAAATCTAAAAGGCAATTTTGAGGGGTGAAACTTTGCAGTTTTCAAATTCTGAATATACCAACTTGATCAACTCATCAAGGTGCATATTTCTATCCTTTCGGAAGTCTGAAATTCAAAGTTTGAATTTTTGGGGTTTCCTTGACAAACCCTAATCTAGCTCCAGGTCCAGTTCTTGCAAATCAAGTGGATTGGGTTAATCCTAGAAGAAGATGGATTGGTCACCTACATAAGTGAAGAGGTTCCTGTCTCAGAGGGAGATGAGGCTAAGGCCTTCCATAAGAAGATTACAAGCAATCTTGACAAGTATGGCTTACAGGTATGTTTCATGGTTAATTTTATCATATGCTTGTCTTCATATCATTACAGTACAATCTTGATTAATTACTAGACTTGTCGTATCACCTTAATAGAAGATATTCATTGATTAAGGTTTTGACACTTATGAATGTACTAATGCATTGTGATGTTGTATGAGGTTTATGTTGTTCGCTAACATAAAAGGTACACCAAGAAAGACAAATCATGTTCTACTTCAAGAACATATGATCATGGTGACATGAAGACAAAGATTCATCCATTGTCATGGATCACATAGAAGATCTACTTTCGAGGTATGTATAACTTGGTCCTACAATGGTTAACCTATGAGACATGCAGGTTACTAGCACAAGTCACTGAAGAGAACCAGAAGACATTATGTAGGTATGTTATACATAACTAGCTAGCATGCTAATCCAGGTATGTTTTTCCTATATCAAGCTAGAATCCTACCTTGTGTTAGGATCTTATACTGTTGTGTTGTTGATAATGATTATTCATGAAGTCATAGGTTTGAATAGTCGTGGCTATATGCATATTATGTTTCTTAGCATAATTGATGATATGACTAACCAGAAGAATCATGAAGGTATAGGTTTGAGTAATCATGGGTTTATGCATTGATGATTTAACTAATCAGAAGAGACCTATGATCAAATAAGAATATGCATGAGTAAAAGAAGACTTCCCTGAAACCTTGAATACTAATGTTTATTATCTGTGAATGATCATGACTATACATGTTTAAGATTATTGTGTTTTGATAGTATTAAGATTATACTAATAAATGTGTGATTATGTATGAGACCTCAAGGATAACACAATGATGATACTAATAAGCATGCATAGTGATTAAGGATGGATGTAAGTTCAAGGATAGGTAATCCAGGAAGCAAAGATCAAGAGGGAGCACACTCCAGTTGTTCCTGCAAGAAAGCAAAGGAGCACACTTCAGTAGTTTCTGCAAGGATGCATATATTCAGAGGGAGTTGACTACTTCTCACAATCCACATCAGAATGGAGTTGCAAAGATTCAGAGGGAGTCCACCCGACAACCAAACAAAGATAAGTATTTGAATTGTCATTTATTACATAATGTTATTCAATGATGTCTATGCTTATGTTCCTAGAATTAGGTTGTGTATTATGCATATTAGAATAGTTGCATTGATGAATAGTATACTACTAATATACATGGGTAAGTGGCCTATGGAACTGTACAACATTCCATTGCTACTTATCTAGAATGAAACCTCTTTGCTGACATGTTAGGAGTTATGCACACTCTTAACAATGTTCTGGTAGAGATTGGAAGGCATATAGAAAGTTACAGGATATGGATAAATGTTGTATTGAAGCATTGGCTAAAATAATTGCATGATTGTATGAAATATTTTCTTTATGTGTAAGAATTTGTTCTGAAAACTATGAGATGCTTCTAATCATGCAATTTAACTTGTTTTGTAGAAAAGACCGTATACCTTCACCTACAAAAGAAGGACTACAACATTTGTTCAAACAACAAAATTATCTATTGAAGATATTGAAGTTCCCAGGATACGGGAAGAATGCCATGATCCGTCAATCATGAAGAATGATGTTTGGGATGCGGTCCCAAGAGCTTAAGGGAAGTCTGTTGTGACTTCCAAATGGAACTATCAGATCAAGCATGCTACAGATGGCAGCATAGAGAAATATAAAAGTGATGAAATAGAAGATACACCAGATGGATTTCAAGACAACTTTCTTGAATGGTGTAGTTGAAGAGGAAGTATATGTGGAGCAGTCACTTGGTTTCGAAACACATGACAGGGAGTCATATGTGTGCAGATTGAAGAAAGCATTGTATGGCTTGAAGCAAGCTCCCAGATTTAGTATGGTAGGATGGACAGTTTCCTATCTAGTTTGGGATTTACCATGAGTAAAGCGGATTCCAACCTTTACTACAAGGCCGAGGAAGGGAATCCTGTGATTCTACTCATGTATGTGGATGACTTATTTGTAATAGGAGATGACAAACTGATTGCAGATACTAAGAGGAAGCTTGCTGCTGAGTTCGATATGAAAGATTTGGGAATGATGCATTATTTCCTAGGTATGGAGGTGTGGTAGAGTGCAGGTGGGATCTTCCTTGGTCAAGGAAAGTACACAGTAGATATCCTGAAGAGATTCGGGATGATGGATTGCAAGTCCATGGCCACACCTATGGCATCGAATCTCAAGCTTCTATTTGATGCTTCATCTGAGCCGGTTGATGTCTCTATGTATCGTGAAATGATTGGGTCCTTGATGTACCTGACGAACACGAGACCAGATATTTGCTTTGCTGTGAACACATTGAGCTAGTTCCTGACGGATCCGAGGAGTGTTCACCTGGTTGCTGTAAAGCATGTTCTGAGGTACCTAAAGGGTACAGTGGATTATGGGCTCAAGTATGAAGCGAATCAAAAGTTTAACCGGAAAGGTTATGTTGATTCAGATTGGGCTGGCAGTGCTGTAGATAGGTAGAGCACATATGGATGTTGCTTCAGTATGGGATCAGGTGTGATCTCTTGGTTTAGCAGGAAGCAGTCATGCGTAGCACTGAGTATAGCTGAGGCAGAGTATGTTGTAGCCTGTTCAGCTAGTTGTGAGGTAGTATGGCTATGGAAGTTACTGTCTGAGTTATTTGATCTCTCGTTGGATGCTATTGTTATCTTCTGTGATAAACAGAGTTGTGTGAAGCTGTCCGAGAACCCAGTGTTTCATGACAGGTCGAAACACATAGAGATAAAATATCACTATATCAGGGATATGGTGCAGAGAGGAGCTGTGAAGCTCCTGTACGTTGCGACGGACGAGCAGATTGCAGATGTGCTGACGAAGCCACTAGCCAGGGTGATGTTCGAGTACTTTAGGGAGAGGCTTGGCGTTCTTCAGATTGATGACACTTTGAGGAAGAAGTGATGGACACATTTGCTGAAGCTATTCCAAGCATGTTCAAAGGAGGATCCTTCACATGGCTGTGGATGTAAGCGCTGGATGATGAGCATCGGGATGATGTTTTGGTTTCTGCTTTGTATGATTAGTTGGATCATTTATATGTATGTACGCATCATGTTGGATGTTGGATATGATCAGTTGGATCATTTATATGTATATGTATGTACGCATCATGTTGGATGCTGGATATGATCAGTTGGATCATTTATATGTATATGTATGTATGCATCATGTTGGATGTTGGATACGATCAGTTGGATCATTTATATGTATGTACGCATCATGTTGGATGCTGGATATGATCAGTAGGATCATTTGTATGTATTTTTTATATGCATCATGTTGGATGCTTGGACCATGTATCTGTATATGTATTAGGTGGATACATTGTATGATCAGGTGGATCATGTATGGTGATATGTATCATGTATTTGTATTTGTATCAGGTGGATACATTGTATGATAAGGTGGATCATGTATGATGATATGTATCAGGTAGATACTTGGTATGCATCAGGTAGATGCATTGTATGATCAGGATGATCATGGATGACGAGCTTCAGGATGTTGCTCCAGATGACATGCAGCAGGATGTTGCAGTGGTGATGATCAGGATGATCATGTGTACATCAGGATGATGTATGGTGAGTATCAGGTTGATACTCTATGGCCGTGGATCAGGTTGTGCAGATGAGCATATAATTTGGCCCTGGGAGATTTGCAGATAGTCTTTCGAGGTTTTTCCTATGGCATGTAATTTGGCCCTGGGATATCTGGCAAATGCTCTTTTGAGGTTTTGCTCTGGGAGGACATATAATTTGGCCCTAGGTGATCTGCAGATAGTCTTTCGAGGTTTTACCTATGGCATATAATCTGGACCTGGGATATCTAGCAGATGCTCTTTCGAGGTTTTGTCCTATGGCATATAATATGTCCCTGGGAGATCCGATAGGTTGGGCTGTGTGCCCGTAATAAGTCCTGGGATGCTCTTGCGAGGTTTTTCCATGACCACATATAATCTGTCCCCGGGAGATCCTATAGGTAGAGCTGTGTGCTCGTAACAACCTGGGATTCTCTTGCGAGGTTTTGTGGTGAGGTCACATATAATATGGCCCTGGGAGATCCTATAGGTAGAGCCATGTGCTCGTAACAGCCTGGGATGCTCTTTCGAGGTTTTGTGATGCACGTAATAAGTCCTGAGGTTTCCACAGTATGGCTAGTGATGACGAAGACCTACAAGTGGCGGGCCTACATCTAGTATGAAAAAGGACTGGCTCTGTAGAACTTCCTATGACGAGTAGATTCAGATATTGATTGAGATAGCAGCAGCAGTGACGATGATGATGACTCGATGACAATTATCCAGTGACGATGATCCAGAGAAGAAGACTTGTGCTAGAAGACCTGTGTCGAGAAATACCTTCCTATTTAAGAGGTAGTGTTGATGTATATGTAACTTCAGAATGTATTTCACATATATGTATATTGTATTCCTATAGAGATGTTATTATTTCTCTATACGAAAATGTTGTCATTTATATTGTAAGTGTTGTAACTTATACTTGATGGGTTATTAGACCACCCTATTGGGGGTCGGCCATGTGGGTCAAAGGGTTATTATACCACCCTAGTGGGGGTCATCCCAGTCAGCATTATGTTAAGTGGTTAAGTTGAGGCCGACCTAGTTGAGTAAAGGTCAAGTCAAGTTAGTGTATAAATAGAAAGTGCATCTCTCTCACTTTACACATTCTATTCTCTCACTCACACTTGGGAGAGTGGCGCACTTATGGAGGAGGAGGCTCTGCTGCTAGGAGAAGACTATCTCTTGTATTCTGGTTGTATCATTGCTCTATCTATCTCTAAGGAAGTTATTTGGGTTTTTCACCTTTATGGTTTTCCCCAAGCAAACTCTGTGTCTCTTGTGTGCTTGCATTATTGTGTCCATGATTGATATGTTGTAGATTTGCTGTACATGTTGTTCTCTAAGTTAAGATCCTAGATCAGATTGAAGTAAATTCTGAAAATTTAACATTTTCAGATCCTCATCAGTCCATGCAAAAACATCTTTATATTGTCGAAACAACTTGATGAACTTATCTCTTTCTCCCGGTGAACAACATTTGCCAAGGTTAACAAATTTTGGTTTAGCCTCGGTGCCTAGATTAACTAATTCATGCTGCATTGATGAGCTATTGGTCTTGGTATTTGCTGGCCTTTTGAACTTGCTCTGTAGATCAAACAACATTTCAAGTGACCTCACCCCTTTGGGGATGAAATTGCCTTTAGCTGTATCTTTCTTTTGTAAATCAGAATCATGTTCTTCTTCATCTATCACAGCTTCTTGAAATATGTCTTCGTTTGTTAGAAAACTGATAATCTGTTTGTCATCATCGAAAACTCTGAAGTTTGTGATATTGTGAGGGACAGAAGGCCTGAAAATCAATTCAATTGAGCACTTGTTATTAGTTGGCACCAATCTGGAAGCGGATGTTGCTAATAAATCAGCTGCAAGATTTTCTGGATCTGAAAATTTTTCTGGGTTTTCAAGATCAATTTCTTTCAGGGGTTCTGCGATCTCTTCCAAAGTTAAATTTACAAGCTCTTCAAAATTTTGCACAAGAATCGAATCACGGGTGTACTGTCTTTCTTTTATGGGAGTACTTTTCCTAGGGAGGAAAGTTACTGCATTTAAACCACCTAGTTTCCTAACATAAGATCGTGTATGTCTTCTTAAATCTTCTATTTCTGCAAAAGGTACAACATACAACACTTCTTGATGTTCAAAATCAGAGATGGAGTTTTCTTGATTTGTTACTTCAAGATTTGGGTTGTTTGAAATTCATGTTAGTGTGTGAGACTAACATGATAACCAGCTACACCACCCAGACAACTTGTCAGTCGAATTGTTCACTGGATACGCATTACTATCTATGTAGTTTGTGCATAAAGAAAAAATAATAACAATTACGCACAACAAGATAAAAATTTCAAATGCGCATTTGGGGAATCGAACCTAGGTCAGTATCGTGGGAGGGTACTATGATACCACTACACCAGATGCGTGTTAAGCAGGTTTTCAATAACATTTTTGACAATGGGAGATTTTCCTTTATCAGCCATGCACTTCAGGCCCTCCTTCTAGCGCCAAAAACTGTTGATGCCCCGGAGAACGCAACATCAAGCAGAAAGGGATTCTCCCTGGTAAACTATCCCAATTAGATTGTCCACCATTTGGTATGGGGAACTCATCCAGTTAGGGGTTCCGACTACTGTTAGATTTGGAGATTTGCTTTGTTTTCCAACGGTTATGGCCCGATCCACCGTTCTTTTGATTTAATTGTTAAGATGATGTGCAAGTGCCTAAGCTAATTTAATCTAAATGCAGAACTTGAAACAAATCTGTATCTAAGACTGAAATAAATATAATCTATCCTTGCAAGGAGCAAAACTGTAAATATGAGTAATGTGCTGAAAGAAACATCTAAAGATCAATAGGTAGCCATTAAATCATAAAGATGCATCTACAACAAGAGGTTAAAGACATAAAAGATAGCTTTTAATCCACATGAAAACATTCTATTACTCATTTAGGAGGAACATCCTTATACAAAAAATAGTAAAATAATTCATTGCATAGAAATAATTCAGAACAACAAAGAAAGATCTCACTGTAACATATGAACGTCAAAGAATAATCTAGCAGATATCCAATACACATTTCCTGCAAAAAGATGTCCTCTCTAGGCTCTTATTAGGCAAAATTCGCTTTCTTGGAGCCAGTGCAAAATAGTTCATACAAGCCAAGAAATATCTCTTTTCCCCTGCCAAAAGTCCCCTCACTCTTACTGCTAATCTTCTATTTATAGCTTTACAAAACGCCCCTTGGGTTGACAAGTGTACCCTAATTCTGGAACCTCCTCCTTTGGTTTTCATCGTATCTTTACAAAACCCACGAATACGTGGAAGACTTTCCATATAGGACAAAAAATAGGAGCCAGCTGTCCTTTTAAAGCATTTATACAAAAGGTAGGATTTCAACTTCTCCGTTTAATTAAAACAAAATAAGAATGGTCTATCTATTCTGCTGGGGCTTCTGCCTGTTGACTTGAAGACTCGCCTCCACCAACCGGCTCTCTTGTAATTACCGGGCCATCTATACCTTGAATATATGTGGTCCATTGGTTGATATCCTTTATGATAAGATTACTATGAGAAGATACTGTCGCCTTGGACGCTATTTCATGTTTGCATAGGTCGGATTTGATCAACGCTTTTCCCTCTGTGGACTCTTTAGCCATCGCTTCTAGGAAGTGAATATGTACTGCAGGCAGGCAAATGAACTGCTGAAATTTGTCCTGGGTCAATACTTTTATCTTCTTGATGGAAGCTAAGCCTTCGTCCAGCTCGTTCTACAGCTCGAATAATCGATTTTCTTCCTTTAGGAAATCATAAATGGAGGCAGGAAGAATCAGATGGCACTTGCTATGTGATTCCCTGAGTGTGGAGTAAAACGAACAACACTTGCAGATCGCCTTCCTGATTTCCAAACTTAGCTTGGTGCCGCAATCCTTGGCGAATTCAAGGATCCCTATATCCACGTCTAATTCAGCCCTTGTAGTGGCGCGTAAGTGTGAAGGGAGTTGAGATTTTCCCTTTTTCCACTCAGATTGTCGTTTCAGCTCCTCTACATGATTTGCAAACTTTTTTCAAGTTCTTAGGGCTGTCGTTTCAATTGTTGTCATTTTATTAATCATTTCTTTAATGCTCCAAATCTCTTCCGAGATCAGTGCTAGTAGCTGATGGATTTTAATCTGCATATAACATGCTTGTTTGCGAAATGTGGACAAATTTTGCTGGACCTCCTTTGCCTCTTTGAGCTGTTTTCCTAATTGTTCCTTTTCTTGAATCAACCCTTCATACTCATGTTGGTGGAGATGAATTTGCTGAGCCCTTCTTGCTTCAAGTTCCTCCAATTCTGTTATTCAAGCTTTCAGATTCTTCAGTTCATCCTTAGATATAGCCAACTGCATTTCTAAGGAGTTCTTCTCATTCTCAAGCTGGAGAACTCTCGAATTTAGCATTAGATGCTCTCCTACCAACTCATTGTATTTATCTTTCAATTTGTTTGCTTCCAACACCTCTCTCTTCCTATCATCTCAGATCTTAAAACATTGCTCCCTGTAATGCTTTATCTCACCTTTCAAAAACTCAATATTGGCTTTAGTTGCCTTAGCTGATGCTACAGTGCATTGGGCTTGGAATGTGGGGTCGGAATCAGTTCCTTGGACCAATGTTTTCTCTGTTATCCATAATTCATATTCATCATCAACCCCGCTTTCCATCTTCTTTACCCTCCTATCAATAATGGCCCTTTTCCGCTCATGGAAATAAACGGTATCCAGGTCTGCTACTTTGCGCTACTTCCTGGGGTTATATGGGGTTAGCGCTAAGCTCCTTGAAGAGGCACCTCCTTCCTGAGTTCCCCCTGGAGTGTATATCAATGGTGGGTCCACCTCCATGTCTATCAAAGTAGATGGATCCGGCTCAGGAGACTTCTCTGTCTGTTCTTTCTCCTTCTCTCCTGCTAACTCTTCTTGTTGTGTCTGTAATCCAACTGCTTCTTCATTCAGGGGCCTTTCTTCTTCCTCATGCTGCTACTTGGCAGCTTGCTCTTGGGATACCCAATCTTCTTCTTACTTCTGGATCTCGGCAGCCTCATCCTGCTGTTTCAACTAAAATGCTTGCTCCTATTGCTTCCTTGCAATCTCCTCTTGCTGAAGCTTGGTAGTTAGCTCACCTTGAATTCTTGCTTCTTCTTGGTCTTGCTGCTGCTTGAGAGCTTGCTCTTGGAGCACTCTATCCTGCTCCTACTTGAGGGTTTTGTCTTGGAGCACTTTTTCCTGCTCTAATTCTGATGGATCCCCTGATTGTGAGGCCAATGCCTCTCGCTCTCTTTGGATCAAACCAATGGGTTTGGGGCTCGAATATTTCACAACTTTCTTCTTGTAATGCTTCCCTAGATCAGTTAGGTTGTGGGCACTCCTGAAGAATTCCTCATCTAGGTCCATAGCATGAGCATATTCAAAGGATATCTTAATGTCAAGACAATGCTGGCTTACCGTACCGTTGGGGTCATGCCTTCTGAAAGGGACCGTGCCAAAATGGAAAACTTCTAATCCTTGAGCGTAATTTTCCCCATCTCTTGCTCTCGGGAGGCTGTAAGCTCCGATGGTAAATGGCATGGGAGGATACATGCCCTTCCTCCGGTCTGTTAAGAACTTACTTATTGCGCCGGTGCAGAAGAGTTGTCTCACGGCCTGCTTGTGAATTACAAAATCTGTAACATACCGAGGGAACATAAATGGCTCATGAGTTCCTCCACTCATCCTAATGTATGTGCCTTCTGAATTGTGATAATAGTCCCCGAATTGTTCAATGATAGGCATTGCATTCTCCGACATACAATCTGGTTCTTCTATAAAAATGAGCTAGTATAATGGCATGATAAACCTCTCGCAAACCATCTTTTAGTGGTTTGCGTATCTACTTTCCCATGTACATTGATAATCCATGAAGAGAGCTGTTTCTTTTGGCTTTCATAAGCAACCCAAGTCCAGGAACGTATGCTTGCTCAACAGGCAGTCAATCAAGTATGAAGACATGAAGAAATCTGCCTTCTTTTGGGTTAGTCCTCCCTGGGCTGCTGTCAGCTGCGAGGCCAAACTATCTAAAATTATTTCAGCCCAGTTGAAGATGGTGCCTTTCATGGCTATATGAAACATTACCAACACCCATCTGATCTTAAACATATTGCCATTAGGCATGCCGAAGAGTCGACTCAACATCAGGACGATGAGTCTGTAAGGGGTATTTAGGAGGTTGCTTTCATATTCATTGTTCTGCCTCCTCCTAATCTGCCTGTCGTTTATCGTCATCTTATGGGAAGATTCTAGTGGGTCCATTGGATGTTTTGCTATCCAATCATCATCTAAACAAGCCTTGGGTGAAGGCAATCTGTAGGAAGCAGTGACATGCTCGAGAGCGAAAGATGCCAGGCTCAATCCATTTTTATCATTCATGAGCTTTGTGTCGGTTTGGATGTGGGGAATTAGCCATCCCATAATTTCGGAACAAGGGAACAATTCGGGATGAGTTGTTGCCTTCTGTAAGCAAGACCGTCCGATGTTGGCATATACCAGAGCATCCTCTATGGAGGATATTGTACTATCCTGAGCCATGATGAACATGTACAAATCACCCCATTGAAATTCAAGGGCAGAGCTCCCAAGGGAAACACCAATGGTAGCTTGTGTGTCAGCAAACATCATCTCGAGAGAAGTATCTAATAGGATTTCAACCTCTGAGTTCGAGGTTATTTTCTGTGCTGCCTTCTTCTTTGCTGACTTCCTATGCATGGTAATCCTGTGGTGAGCAAGGCAATGCCAATAAATACTTTAGTTAGACCACTTCTTCAAGCATTAGAAACACTCTATGGCAGAGCCAAAATATAACATTTTCACAATATAGAGGATGTCTTAAAAATCATAATTATCTTCATTTCAAGTTTAAGCTTAATTCAACAATGCCATTCTATGCTAAAAGTAAAGACAAGACATTAGGACAACGAGCAAGTTCGTCTTTGAATTTGCGCCATTCATTTTCAACGTGCAGGTATCCCCTGAATTGTCACACAAACTTGTGCGAGTCTAATGAAGATTTCTGTGCTAGCGCCTAAATAGGGCTTTGCGCCGTGCTTGGGATTCTGCGCACGCTAAGATCAGTTATCTAATGTGGGCTGGGGTACAAGTGGGATTTTATGTGCCAATACCTAGATGTTTCATGCATGCCGGCACCTAAGATTATTTGTGCGCCAAGTGAAAATGTATTTTCTGCGCTAATGCCCAAAATATTTCGTGCGCTAGCGCCCCAATTTTATCCATGCGCCAAAGCTAAAAACATTCGTGCGCTAGTCCAAACAACTTTGCATGCGCTATCCTAACCTTATTTTTGTGCTAGCACTTAACATTATGAATGCAATATTTACAATGCGTCAGTGTTTAAACATTTTATGCGTCGGCAGTTGATAGTGGAGATTGCGTAAAAGATGGAGAAACCCCGCAGCTGTTGGCTTCTATGAGTTAGACTTCCGGGCTAGGTCATCAGGGTTCTAAGTGGGCACGATGGGTTGATTTAATATATCCTAAGTAAATTTCGGCTGATAATTGTGGGTTTTACGTGCCCTTGGCGTGAATGAACATTGCTTTCGGTTGAGCAGAGTACCTCGGTGTTCACAGGATGAAACTTTAGCTGCAAGGAATGAGAAGGATTGGGTTTTATGTGCATTAGATGCTTGGCAGGGAGTTTCATTTTGCATGGGATGCCGCGGCTTCTACAGGTTTGATTGAAAAAACTCTGCGGTCGCTAAGATATTGCTTGGATGATTCAGGGATATAAAGGTGGGAGAAAAACTTACTTAGGACGCCGAGGACATGACGACATGATAGAGTTCATGCTTGCAGGAGAGGATAAAGCTTTCTGGGTTTTTGTTCGCACAGGGCGACTTTGGATTCTCATTTCTAGGATCAAGGACGAGAGCAATCACTCTATAGGCCCTAAAAGCTTCTTGAAAATTTATGCAAAGAACTCCCTATGGTGTAAAACAAACTCATGCAAACGAAAGGGGCAAAGAGCCTACCTGTTAGACTGGCAGTGTCCGTCGAGGGTGAACATTCTGAGGCAGGAGATGAATTCCGCAGGCACCTGGTGAATAGAGAACCTCGCTCTTGATGAGAATGGCAAACTCTAGTTTCTTGGTGAATATAAAATGTGTTGAAAACCCTGTTGCACTTGTTTAAATAAGGGTGGCATTTATGTCACATACGGCGATGGGTTGGAGGATTTAATTTCACAGGGCTCGAGGTTCTCTGCCATTAAAATGGCACACGACTCTATTAAAGACCCCACCAACCTCGTCGGTGCACAAGGGTCGAGGAGATTCTTCGCGCCAAGCGTCGAGCAGTGATTTAAATTCTGTGCTAAGGTGGCGATCATATCTTATGCATTTTGCGCTAAGTGCAGGTTTGAACATTAAATCTTGTGCTTCAGTGGTGGTCCTTCCATTACAGATGCGCTCCTAAAACTGCACCAGAGTTTGGGCTATCGAAAGAGACCAAGCACAAAATTGAAAGCAGGGATGATAAGTATAGCTCTTGCACCAATGGCGCCGATTCTATCATCACGGCTTGCGCTGGGAGGAACGTGCCAAATCTTAATTCTTCCAAGAAGGTGAAGCGCAACTCCAAGGTGGGGAAGATAAGGATATTTCTTGTGCCATCGGTGACCGAGGAATGGTTATAATGTGCGCTAACGGCAGCCGGCTTATTGTTAAAATTGTGCGCCAGATAAAAGACTTAGGACTTGTCAAAAGAGGCGACAGAGTTGGAGGAAGAGTATGCGCCAGATGGAGGTCTTGGGGTTGCAGGACCTGCCAAAGCGACGAAGGATTTAAGGACAAAACTTGCGCTACAGCGGGTGAATTAAAACCAAAAAATGCGCTGAAGAGAAAAGACTGATTTTGCTTCAGAAAAAATCAATGAGAGAATTCTTTTGGAAACAGGTGATGAAAATCTGTGAAGTTAGAGAAAGAAATAAACTCGAGAGACAAAGGAAAAAACTTGCTACAAAAGCATTGAAAGGAGGGGCCCCAAATATCTTCAAAATTTTGGGGAGGGGTGTTGTATCAACAATAGGTCGATAATCAATAACCCGTGTTGGGTCAAGCTTTACTTAGTGGTCATTAAGTTGTTGCTGGGGGGAAACCCCCGTCTCTTTACCATAATAATGTAGGAGGAGTTCCCATCGATCCTTCCGTTGGAAATTCCTTACCTCCCAGACCTTCCACTATGGGATGATCCCATGTTGGGGGATCGTCCAATGTAATTCAATCGACATCAAGTCAAGCATATCCAAGTTATCTTAACCCCATGTTGAGAGAACTCAATCCCGGAAACACACTCTACGGGGTACCCTACCCCAGAAATCCATACACTCTATGGGGACAACAAAATATTTTACAACATGGACCCCCACTTACAGTCCCTCAAGTCCCTCCACCCCCGTTTGGTCCATCCCCACCTATCATTGGAGGTGGGGGTCCCCCACATCGTTCTGGAGGAGGCGGACCTCTACCTTCTGGTGGAGGAACACCTCATTCCGGCCATCATGGCCCACCCCCCGTGGAGGCGGGGGCTGTTACACCTAAAATCTACCCATCATCATGATTTAGTGTATACATCCCTGAAGTCATCTAGACCAAGTACTCATTTGGGAGGATTTGTACTCAGTTTGTACAAATTTTTGAGAGGTCGTCGCAGGTTGCACACTAGCAACATGCGACGTCGTAGGTTTCTCCATAGCAGGGTTCGACGAGGTCTGTTAATGGGAAAAAATAACCATTTTGAGATCTTTCTCGAAGCTTTCCCATTTGGGGGATTATCCCTGATCTCTTGGGGAGTTGGTACTCGACCCCTAACTCATTGGAAAGATCCCCTATCTCTCTCCTACCATCTCTCATCCTATCCCATCCATAACCTCATCCACTTAGTCCTATATATATGAGGCTCACTCCCATACCAAAGGGAGGAAGACTATGGTATCTACATGCTGGCGAAATCTCTCTTAGGACACCTTCACTCACCTCTTGGAGAATTCATGCTTCCTTGGAAGGACTTGGAAATTGGCTTGTGTGGAGAAGGACTGCTACGTTAAGTCATTGGTTGTAGTTCTATATCTCTATCATGTACTCCTCTATTTGCAGTAATACAAATTCTTTCCACCAATATCGCTCTCATATGTGATGATGTTGTGTTGTTTACCTGCTTAACTGTTTACATAGATCTCTTATTGTATAGATGATCTTTACTCGTTTCTCTTTTCTGTGTCTTAACAGGTCTTGCAGCTTGGATCTGACTACCTCGGGACGTGGAGCAACATTCGGGAGAAAGGATAGCGAAATCAAAGAGGTAAGACATCTAGTACTTGATCCTTAAGTAGATCTAGGAAACGTGTTTGTAGTCTGTTCTATTTGTTCTAGACTCGCATTGAGCTAGGGAGATCCTACTTGCCTCCGGTCGAGTGGATTGTCTGGTAACAAATCTGGAGACCATACTGGGGAGTATTCTTGTTTAGTGATCATTAATCTGAGTCATATTCAGTCGATTACTTGTCACAAGCCTTGTTGTCATTTTTTGCCATTTTTCCTTCTTAGGATTGATTCCATTGTCAGATCTTCACATTGAAGATCTTGATCTTCTTCCTTTGAGTTTGTAAAACTCAGTTTCAAACCTGTTGGTGGTTTATTATTTTGAGATCTGATTCATTTTTGAATCTAGAACTCGCCTATCGCACCTGGTCAGTGAAAACAGAGCGACATTGTGTTTTTCTGAGTCTTTGTTTTTTGACTGTTGCTTTCTCGTCGCGTCCTGTGTATTAGTAGACCGTGACATCGTCGCATCTCTCGTGCAGGTGAACTACGACGTCGCACTGTCTGCAAAGCCAGAGTGCGTCGATCTGTCGAGACTTAGCTTACAAGCATCCAGCCTCTTGTTTGACATTCTGAGACTTGTTTTGATGTATGAACTCCCTCTGTGCTGCAACATTCAGCCAGAGATCCCAGTTTGATTTGTGTGTTGGGAGTTTGGTTCCATTTGGATTGATTTTGGGTTCCGCTTTGGACAAGTGTGGAATTGGTAGTGTTAGACACTTTTGTCTCCTTCACCTTCATCCTTTTCACTCTTACATTCCCTTCCTTCCATCCTTGATTTGATGATTGCATTGGATCAGCTTCCAGACCTCATTTATTTTTGCTTTGAGCTTTGTTTGCTTAGTTTGCTTGCTGTTGCTTGATTTTGAGTTAAGTTTGTCTTTTTGCTTGGTTGAGTGCTTATCTTTTCTTGAGTTTTCTGAGTGTATGAGTGCCGCAAGTAACATTTTCTTTTCAGTCATTTAGATCTGAAAGCAAAGTTGTCCTCAAGTTTATTGCTTTGATACATCTATTGAAAAATTAAAAGTTCTTCTCTCCCATTGTTTCTCAAAAAGTTATTGAGGAAAGATCATTGTGCATTGGAATGTTTTGGAAAAGATGAATGGAAATATGATTGATTGTGTTTTTCTTGAATTATGAATTATTCATCTTCTTGAAAGACTCTAGTACATTTCATTTTCTTTCAAAAGTTGTTTCCATGCTAGGGAAAGATAGGTGCATTTTTTTTTGTTGCCTTTAGATCATTGAAAAGAGAAAGTGAAAAGCTTGAATTTCCATTTTAGAATCCTCTCATCTCATTACTCAGTGTTGTTCTGATTTGAAAAAGAAAAGAAAATAAAAGAGAAAAATACTTTGATTTGGATAGTAGTGTTGTGTACGTTTGTGTGTTTCATTGAAAAATAAAAGAGTACTTTCATTGTCAAATTTGTTTGCATTGGGAATTGTGTTGCATTGAATTTGTTTAGCAATACCATTGGAAAAGGCTTTCTCCTTACCATAGGTAGAATTCATCGAAAGAAAAGAATATTTCGTGCATGTAGCTAGGGTTGCATTATGTTTCCGATTATGTACTCACCTCATGCATTCACCTAACCGTCCAAGATAAAATTAATGGTAGAACTAGGTAAAATTTTTAGTAACTTGTGTGTAAGTTAGAGACGTGTTCCGGCGTCGTTAAGCGTGGCAGCTATCGTTACTTGCCAACACTGTAGTCTGGGGGTATTGTAGTCTTCCACGTACATCGGTATATCGAGCTCCTTCACGTACCCACCGAGTACCCTAATCCGTAATTGGCGTATATTGAAGGGTGTATCACGTACTCGACACGTATATCGGAAGGTCTCATTCCAACAGCTATGCATTAGACAGCACCACTACGGATTTGAGCTCCCACATACCTTGTGTATATCGGGAGACACCATTAGGATTCCTGAAACCAACCGAGTTAACCATTTGGCCGTCTTGGCAAAGCAATACACTGAGAACAACACTCAGGGAGATTAGCACGCACGTCCTGTCCAGGTAGTCGGGTATGCAGGCAAGGGTACGGTCCCAATCCTCCTTGTCGCGTCATATTGTTGGAACCTGCAGTATATTGCGGTTTGTGATGCCTTGATAATCTCGTGAGGTTCCAGACTTTTGAATCCACTCTGTCACATGAGTTTGCTCGTTGCCTTAGTTTGAGTAGGTTTTCTTGGATTGCTTTTCTTTTAGAATAACTTTAGGAGAAACGCTGTTTCGGCCTTTTTTGGCTGATTTTCCTAATACTCTGGCGGATTTTCCTTGGAGAAGTTCCCGTAGGATCTTGAACTTGCCACCCGAATTTCCCCTTAATCCAAAGGTTATTTTGAGGGTAAGAATGGATCAGCGTAATGCGGTTGTAGTAACTAAAGTAGGGAACCCCACCTTGAATATTGGCGGACATTTGCTTCCACCAGATTCACTTGCCTCTCATCCCACAAAGGATGAAGAAGCTCACACTCCCACTTCTCAAAACCTTCCTCCCGTCATCCCGGGAGAACCTGGATCGTTGGAATGGATAAACTAACCCTAGGGTGAACCTGCTGTAGCTGTTGGTCCTTCAGTAGCTTATTGGAAATATTCTACAGACCATCCAGTGGCTCATTTTTCCATTTCATCCTCATCCAGTGAGACTACCCCGAAAGACACTTTAGCTTACTTTCGTGGCCAATTGGCTCACTTTCGTTCCATGGCTGAAGAGTTTTGGTAGTCGAGTCTCAAATGACGGGTTCAGGACTCATCGTTACCTCCTTACCAACCCTTCCCAGTTCATTCGATATCTTTCGGATCACCTAAAGCACCCCACCACGTGACCACTAATGAGACTGGTCAACCCTCGCAGGAATCCAGTCTTGCACCTCAAGTGAACCAACCGGTGGAAGGACAACGGTCCAACACACCTGTGACTACCATGGTTACTTTACCAGTTCCTCCCCCACCTCAAAATTCGAGGGGAGGGTACTCCATTCCTACGGATTATCTTATTGGTAATGTTATTACCACGGTAGCTAGTCAACAACCCACGTTGGTTCAACCTTTGAGTAATGGTCAGCCAATTGTGGTTGGGGGGAAACCCCTATTTCCTAACTATCACGTTGGTGGAGTCCCCAATGGGCCTTCCGTTGGACCTACCCAACCCACTAGACCATCCACCACGGGATTATCTCATGTTGGAGGGTCGCCAAATGTAACCCAACCCTCATGGAGTCAAGTGTATCCAGGTTCTTTTAACCCTATGCTGGGTCATCCTAATCTCGAAAACGCGCCATACGGGATACCTTATCCCAGGAATCCTTACACTCTATGGGGGCAACAACCTGTGTTGCAACATGGACCCCAACCGACTATCCCTTAAGTACCACCACCCCCGATCGGTCCTCCCCCACCTCTTGTTGGAGGCGGCGGGCCCCCACCTAACATTGGCGGAGGCCCACCTCATTTTACCTATAATGCTCCTCACCCCTCAGGCGGTGGCGAGAATGGTCCACCACCTCCTCCAGGCAGAGGAGGCAGTGGACCACCTTATCATGGTGGAGGAGGACATTTCCCTTCGAGTGGTGGCAGTGGTCCACCTCCCCCTCTAGGCGGAGGTGGTGGAGGACCTAATTATCCTAGTGGCGGTGCTGGTGGTGGAAACCCTCATCCTTCCAACAACGGAAGTGGTGGGGCCCCCCACCCATCTGGCAGCGAAAGTGGTCCACCACCCCCTCCAGGCGGAGGTGGTGGTGGGCCACCTTATTATGGATATGGACCCCCCACCTCCTCCCGGTGGTGGAAGACCTCCACCCCCTCCCGGAGGTGGAGGTGGACCCCCACCCTATTGGAATGGACCACCTTATGGTGGCAGACCTCCTTATGGTCCGGGCGGCACACCCCCTACAGTCAGTTTTATCTTGGTACACCTTACAATCAGTTTAGCCTTACATGTCATATCCGTATTATCAATATGCGCAGCCTAATTCACAGCTGCCCTTTTTGGCTACTTTGGACCTACCTGACCTCTCTCGTTTAACCAACGATCCTATTTACCATGGATCCAACTGGCCACCGATTCCAGTGAAACTTCCGTCCGATATCCCCAAGTTTGATGGCAAGCCGGGTGAAGACCCCAAGAACCACATGATGACATACCATTTATGGTGTTCATCTAATTCCTTAATGGACGATTCAATTCGTCTTAGATTGTTCCAAAGGACTCTCACTAGTTCCGCTTCCAAGTGGTACATTGAGTTGCCACAGCACTCTTTTCTTGATTTTGGCTCCCTTGCTATGAACTTTTTGATGCATTTCCAGCTGCCTATACGGTATGAGACTGGTACTGAGCTTTTAACCTCGTTCCGTCAGAATACCGCCACTCACATTTCGGATCATATCCACGAGTGGCGAAGGAGACAACATCTCATTAAAGCTCCCATTCTAGATCAGGTCCTAGCAGACTGGTTTACAAAGTCACTCCTTCCTGTCATAGCAAAAGATGTTGCCATGCGAGGTGCCATCACCGAAGAACAAGCCATCGTGAGTGCTCATTTGTTAGACCTGGCCTATACCGAGTCTGGCACTCTATTCAATATTTTTCCTGATGCACCCTGGGACATTAACGATCCCACGAAACCACAGAAGGGACCCCAAGATGATGGAATCATAGGTTCCCTCACCACCCATCCTTCTGTTAGCACTGTTGGATCATCCAACCCAACTTTGGCTGGTCACAGCACCGCCAAGTCTACTCCTCTTGCTGTAACTGAAGAGGTGAATTCTGTTCAATCAGCTTCATCTCAGAAGTTTAATGGCAAAAAGAAGAACAAGGGGAAACCCATGAAGTCTTCTACCCAGCAAGAAACGAAGAGCACTCCCGAAGATACTAAGAAGAAAGGGAAACTGAAGTATCCTTGCTTACTGTGTGGAGAAGACCATTTCTCCAAAGAGTGTCTCCATAGAGACGAATTTTAGAAGTTTCTTAGGGGTAAATCGACTCCCGCAGTCTTCAACGATCCGTTTCCTGCTCAAAATCAGTAGATGATTGCTCAAAACCCCCTAGCCCAGGGGTAACCTTCCAATACCGCGCATGTTCTCATGTTGCGTAACGAGGCGATCAATTTAACCACTTGCTCGTGATCTTACGAATAGGTCCCTTCGAAGGAACCTGCTGGAAGTAATACTGAAAAAGATTCTGAATATTTACCTGATGTCACTGTACCATTGACTTCTCTCACCATAGAGAGACCCTCTTTATATTTAATATTGCGTCAGCCCAAGAGCACGATTCGAAAAGCTATTTTCAATCCTAATGCTTGCACGGCACAAAATTACAATATTGTAGAAGACTTGGCCCAAGCTCCTTGCGCCATGTCCACCCTGGAAGTTTTGCAGAATTGTCCCAATCAACGCAGAACTCTCCTTGTAGCTATTGGTGCAGTTGACCCAAATTCCTTGAACACCATCACGTTTCGTCTTAACAACCTCAGGTCAAGGCTCTCACACTAGCTCGCATTCTAAGTTACTGCGAACCTTGCTGGGAAGATTGTCTATCGCACTCTTTTGGACGAAGGAGCCTCCACTTCTGTCATGTACATCGCTTGTTGGAGAGCCATTGGCTCCCCTGAATTGAATCGTTCTCCTACCACGTTGAAAGCATTCGATGGGCGTGGCTTTCAACCTCATGGGCTCTTACAATATCTTGTAGTTGAGTTGGGCAGAAAGGCCGTAACCATTAACGTGGAAGTGGTCTCGGCCCCGTTAGATTATAATCTCTTGCTTGGTCGCAATTGGTTTTATACCATGCAGGTGGTAGCCTCTTTGGTCTTCCGCACAGTACAATTCCCCCACCAAGGATGAATTGTTACTATCAACTAGTTAGATTTTTGTACACTGGACGCCATTACTCATCCTGGTGACCATGTTCCTTCCATTGGACAGACGTCAAAACAATATGAGAGTGTAGGGGTTGGCCTATTGAAAGATTCATCTCTCATGGGCATTTTTCTAGCCGCGGACCCCCCTAATCATGTTGCCACGGTGAACATGACCTCCATTGAGATTTTATCTCACTTAAACGATGATTGGCTTGTACTAGATGAAGCCACAACACACCTGTTTGGAGACACGATGCCTCTTTCACCCGCTGAACGTATTTATGAGGCTATCCAAACAACGCCGGAGGATCGTCCATCCATGGACCCTCCTTCGTGTCCTCTACGATCGACATCCTCTCTACCCGATCTCTTACTTTGGACTTTTCATTTAGACGAGTCCATCATCGAAGTAATGAATGTAGACGACGGTCCGTGGGATGATCTTCATCACAGGTCATCTTTTGTTCCTCCATGGGAGTACATAGAGGACAACATTCATACCCTCTTTTCACCGGATATCTACCCATCCCCTCATTTTCCCATCCTCACATGTCTTATAGACAGAGAGGGAAACTTGGCTAACATTGAGCCAATTACTGAGGTAGACATCTCTGTGAAACCAGGTATAGTGGAACACATTCGCATAGGCCAGAAGTGTTCCCCTGAATAAATCGCTATCAACACGGCCTTGTTCAATCAATTCTAAGATGTTTTTTCTTGGTCCTATGAGGAGATGCCTGGGATATACCCCGTGATTGTTTCTCATGAAATAAAAACCTATCCCGACATCAAGCCTGTGCGCCAAAAATTGTGATCGGTACACCCCAGGAAGACTGCGGCAATAAAGGAAGAAATTGAAAAGCTCTTAAAGGCTGGTTTTATTTATCCCGTCCCATTGACGAATTGGGTCTCAAACGTCGTTCCTGTGAACAAAAAACAGGGCACCATTCGCGTTTGTGTTGATTATTGGGACCTTAATTGGGTTTGTCCAAAATACAATTACCCGACCCCTTTCATCGACCAGATCATCGACAACTACGCCGGAAGCGTAATCTTCTCATTCATGGATGGATTTTCTGGTTACAACCAAATTGAGATCAACCCAACTGACCAAAATAAGACAACTTTCATCTGCCCATGGGGTACATTCGCTTATCGCAAGCTCCCATTTGGCCTTAAAAATGCTGGCACCACATTTCAGCAGGCTATGTCGTATGCCTTCCACGATATCAAGGACTTTGTGGAACCCTACTTGGACAACTTCCCTGCTCATTCAAAGTAGCGTGAGTTCCACATCAATCATCTAACGGCCATTTTCCTCAGATGCAAATGGTACAATATCCGTCTGAATCCTCACAAGTGTATCTTTTGCGTCGAGTCCCGATGCCTCTTAGGATTTATCGTCTCAAAGGATGGGATCCGCATTGATCCCTTAAAGGTGGAGGCCATCATCAACCTAACACCCCCGACTGATGTTACAGAACTTCAAAGTCTCCAAGGGAAGGAAACTTACCTAATACGTTATGTGTGCAATTTCGCGAAGAAAACTCAGGGCTATATGAGACTGCTTAAGAAGGACGTCTCGTTCATTTGGGATGTTCAAGCTCAAAAATCCTTCGACAGTATCAAACATGCCATCACGCATGCCCCTGTGCTCCAACTGCCTAATTATTATCAAGATTACATCTTATATCTCGCCGCTTCTGCTACCACTATTTCCATGGTTCTGGTACAGGAGGATCAAAACGCTCAGGAACATGTGATATACTATGCAAGTAAGGGTCTAGCTGATGCCGAAACTAGATGCTCACATGTCGAAAAACTTGCTTTCGTGGCAGTCATTTCCGTCTAGAAGTTCCGTCACTACATCTTGCTCCGCACCACCACTGTCATTGCCGACTCGAACCCCATGTACCACGTACTGACACGTTAGGTGCTTGGGGGCAAGTATTCACATTGGATTGTGACACTGCAAGAATTTGATCTTCTTTTCGAGAAAGCTAAGTCTAAAAAGTCTTTGGTGTTTGCCGAGCTCATTTGCGACCTTCCCCATCCTGATGCAGAAGTTGAGCACAATGATTCATTTCCAGATGAATCATTGTTTCTCATCAGTACGATTGACCCCTGGTATGGAGATATTCTGTTGTATCTTCAAACCCAACGCTTCGATCCTCAACTTTCTTGCGACGATCGTCGTAAGGTTCGTCACCATGCAAAGTATTACTTAATCATCAATGATACTTTGTATCGTCGTGGTGTCGATTCAATCCTTCAACGTTGTCTCACTCATGATGAGGCTGAACGCGTTCTGAATGACTGTCACGCTGGGGCATGTGGCGGTCATCTCTCTGGGATGGCTATAGCCCAGAAGATTTTGTGCGCAGGATATTACTGGCCTACTATCTTCAAAGATTGTATTGAGGTCGTTAAAAAAAGTCCTCCTTGCCAACACTTCCACACAAAGAAGCGCACTCATCCTGCCCCACTACATCTGGTTATATCCATTGGCCCATTTGCAAAATGGGGCATCAATTTTATGCACTATAAGCCTACCTCGGTCGGGGGGCATAGTTACATCATCGTAGCTGTGGATTACTTCACAAAGTGGGCCTAGGATATGCCTACATACCAAAACGACGGCAAAACCGCCGCACTCTTCATGTTTAATCATGTGATAGCGTGGTTTGGAGTTCCTCGGGCTATAGTTACCGATCATTGTTCTCACTTTCAGAACCATATGGTTGCTGAATTGAGCGACAGGTTGGGTTTTCGCCATGAAAACTTAGCACCCTACTACCCGCAATCCAACGGATAGGTCGAGGCAATTAACAAGGTCTTGAAAACTATGATCCAGAGGATGGTAGGGACACAAAAGTCCAAGCCGTAGTCGGGATGCGGGAAAAAGGTCGACAAACGCAGTCGGGACGCGGGAAAATGGCTGAAAGCTGCAGTCGGGTCACGGGAAAAGGGTTAACAGCTGCAGTCGGATCGCCCCAAACAAGCTAATAGCCACGGTCGAATCACAGGTAACAGACTGAAAACGGCCGACAGGTCGCCGGAAACAGTCTGAGAGCCGTGGTCGGATCGCAGGTAAAGGCCTGAAAGATGCAGTCAGAATGCAACTGCAGGGTGAAAAGTTGCGGTTTACGGCAGCCGAAAGGGATAGCCGAAAGAAAAAGACAAGAAAATATTTAAAAACTATAACCAGAAATTCAAACCAAGGGGAGTCACCAAAACTGTAGCTAGGGTTTTCACCCTAGCTTGTGCAAATGAGCACCTACTAAGGAGAATGGACTCCTTAGTAGCAGTTCAATAAATTGTAAACTAAAGTAAGAAAACAATACAAATTCTAAACTAGCATGAGCATTGATAAGCATAACAAAAACATGAAATATGGTGAAGATCTTTCTTTTTTGTATTAAAATTTTACCTCAAGTGTAGAGGTTGGTGAAGTTCTTGCAATGATCCAAGAGGGTTGCTCCAAACTCCAACTTTGCTCCTTCTCTTTCTCCAAATGGTGGGAATGGGCCAAAAGGGGCACTCAATGGTGAAAGTAGCTCAAGGGTGAGCTAGGGTTTCAAGAGTGATTTTGGCAGAGTAAGGGTGTATTTGACCGTGGATATGAAATGAGGGGTCTCCATCACCTATTTATAGGTTTTTAGTGGTGGAGTGGTGGCCCATGGTTTTGGGAACCATATGGTTTAGGTTAGCTGTATAGGGTTTTTTCCTCTTTTTTCCTCTTTTTCCTCCTTTTTTTTAATATTTTTTATTCCCTTTTTAGAGGGTTTTTGCTATTTTTGGAGGAATTTTGGATAATTTTGGGGGAAAAAGGGGGTTTTTAGCCTTTTGGAGGCTTTTTTGATGGTTTTGTGGCCTTTGGAGGCTTTTTAGGCCTTTTGGAGGCTTTTTAATGGGATTTTAGGGTTCTGAAGGTAAATATGGTAGGAAATATGGACAAATGAGTCATGTAATGGGGTAGATGAGGTAGTGAGCACTTTTTGGGTGTTAACAGATTTCCCCCTGATGTGTGAGGGCAGGAGCTCATCGTATGGCCGATAGACATCATAAGTCTTGTATGGTTTTGCTAGGGTGTGTAGAAGAGTAGAAACAAACTGGAGCCCGGAACAACGGTCCCAAACAAACTGCAAAAACTAAAAGTACATAACCTCAATAATGGATGAGGAATAATCGGAACATATGGACGAGGCGGGCATTCCCATGCTCGTATCAAGATATAGAGCAAGAATAACAATGGGGTCCAAAATATGGGGACCTGACATATACATGACCTCAAATAATGAATGAGGAATAATCTCAATATATGGACAAGGCGGGAATACCCATGCTCGTATCAAGATACATAAAAAATAACTGTGAGTCCCGAAAAGGGGGACCTGTAGGATACATAGAGAACCACTGTGTACATCATAAGGGTCCAGAGGGGACACCAAGCTGGGACATACTGCTGGGCTAACCATGTCTGAGCTGAAGAACTGATACAATGGAATAACGATAGTGCTACTGAGTGGGGTACCAGAGGAACTGATGAGCTGCTGGATCATAGTGACAGGGAGTCATACTATCAATGGTACACTGAACTGGAACTAAAACTGGGTACTCAAGGAAGCATATAACTGGATGGCTTCCGAATATAATCACCAACGCAACCCAGACATCCACGGGAACATATAACTGGGTGTTCCGAAGTGACTTACCAATGTGCTAGAGTCGGGGGAGATCTGGGGTCTTCGACCAATAATGGAAGGGATATAAGCCCTGCGCGATTCTCAACGATGCGATCATGGTGTTGAAGTCGAGCATGTGAGAAACAACCACTCGGAGAGGCAATGATGAATCCTCTCAAAATGGTCTGTAGGCGCTCACCACAGATGGTGATGGGTCCAAGGCGCAAGGACCTCTGGGTCTATCCTCTGGAATAGAGGGGCTGTCATCGACAGAGGGAGACTTGCAACTATCAAGGCAATGATGTTTCCTTGATAGGAGCGCGAGGTGGTGTTTCTAGATGATCCAACCGGCCGTTTTCAAATCCAGGAGTTACAGGTATTCCGTCAAACTCATATTTGCATTTTCTTTGGGTTCGGGGATGGGTGGTGGGTCCCAGGGTATTTATTGTACGGTCCACGTGGGTGGACCGTGGGTTTGTGGGGTGGAACCGCGGTTGGAGACCGCGAGGTTCGGGTCGGAATACGCGGTTTGTTACCGCGCGTTCTGAGGATGAACACGCAGTTCAAAACTGTGAGTTTGGCTCCTACAGGCGCGGTTCAGAACTGCGACTGTAGCCCTTATAGCCGCGGTCGAAAACTGCGGCAAGGGGCCCTAAAGCTGCGATTGGGAGCGAGCTATTAGGGCTTCCCCGGGGGGGGGGGAGGTTGATTTCTTTGACATGCGTCTGATGAGTTTGCCTTGCGTGATTAACAGGATGCCGCTGGTGCTTTGGAGAGAGCGGGAGGTCCTGGATGAGATAGTGACTGTCATCCGAGAGGATCGACATGTGCAGTCGCGTTAGGATTGTGCGGACTGTTGAAGTTCACGTAGGTACCTATGATGCGGTCAGCAGCATTGCTGCTGAACCGGCTAGTGAGTTTCTGGGAGCCAGATATTCAGGCATTTAGGGTGCAAGGTGAGAGGGTGGACCTCACCCTGGCAGATGTATACTTCCTGACGGGGTTGCCATGTCTGGGTAGAGTGGCGAATACGCAGCCGCGAGTATCCACGAATGTCGATATGGAGGATATGCTAGAGCGGTACTGTGTTCCAGAGGCGAGGGTGCAGAGGAATGCACTCCGGTTGGTGGACCTATAGGATCCATTAGTACATGCCATTGCAGCATGCGTAGTTCGTGTGTTGGGGTCCTAGTCACCTGGGAAGGTGTCCGGGGGCCAGATGCAGCTAGTGGAGCGTGTATGGTCCCCTTCATGGAAAGTTTGAGGGTGTACATGTTTGTCGTAACTAGCTTTGGAGTAGTTCTTGGCGGCTTCAATGGTCTGGAGAGTGGCACGACGGTCTTCATCAATTTGTTCTAGGGAACGAGCTGTAAGGTCATCAAGATAGACTAGCAGGATATGGACCAAGTCGTGAAAGCAATAGGTCATGGCCCGCTGAAAGGTGGCGCCAGCATTTTTGAGGCCGAAAGGCATGACGCGATAGGCAAAGGTGCCACACGGGGTGGTGAAGGCAATCTTGTACTGATCCTCCTTACGGATCTGAATCTGGTTGTATCCGAAAAAAACCGTCCATGAAAGAGAGGACTTCATGCCCTGCACACGCATTGATGAGTTGGTTAATAAATGGCGTGGGGTAGTTGTCTTTGGGACAAACTCGATTTAAATCATGGAAGTCAGTGCATACTCTAATGGTGCCTTGCTTTTTATTAATGGGAACGAGGTTTGAAACCCAGGTGGTATAAGCAATAGGATAAATGAATCCGGCTTTGCGAAGCTTCTCAACTTCTGCCTTAACAGCGAGGAGTTTTGAAGGATGAATGGGGCGTTGTTTCTGACGAACGGGGGGTACATCAGGCCATGGGTCAATGTGGTGTTCTATAATGGCGGGGTCAAGACCAGGCATTTCGGTATAGGACCAGGCAAAGACATCATAGAATTCTTGGAAAAGTTTTTTGTATTCTTCAATCTCATGCTCACTACAGGAGGCTCTTAAGGTAATGATTTCAAGAGCACCAGGTGGGTCAGAGATATCGATGTGGATGACGGGTGAGATATTGGCCATGTTACCTTCCTCAAAGGCATCAGGAGCAGGAATAGGATCCTTAAACTAGTCGACTTTAGTGGGAAGGAAATCTTTGGACTCAACCGCGAGTTGGGTAGCCGTGGTAGAGGAGGATTCTTCTGGGAGGAAACAAGAACTATGGTGCATGTCATCCTAGGGATAATCCGGGGCAGTGAGAGCCTCGAGAATCTCCTCATCATTGCGGAAAGTTTGAGTTGGAAAATCGGTTGATGAGGGAGTGGTAGTCGAAGAGATCATATAAATGGTATTAATATCTCCAGATGGGGATGATACCGGGGGGTGGATCTCCTCAATTGTGGGGGGTGCCGTCTCAAGGTCCAAATTATTCATCTCATAGAGAGCTGCTCTATAAGCTGGGAGATCAGGACAGTGATGTGAGTAGTGGCTGTAAATACTGCATATGGCACAAGGGTGGTTGGTACGCAGTGATTTATTATGAGACTTAGGGGTTGGGTCAAGTTCGACAACCGGGATGTTGGGGTCGTCGTCAAGCATTTGCATGTGTTCCTGTAATGCAGGTAATTGTGGAAATTGATGAGTCGGATGGCCTAACTCATCACACAACAAACATTTGGGGGGAGCACGAAACACGGGAGGGGGTTTAATTGTCTTGGGAGGGGGTACAGCAGTGTATGGTTGTGGGCCTCTGCCCCCAGTGGGCTTTATAAGAGGAGGGGGATTCATTGATGACGAAGGGGTAGCGACACCGGGAGGTGGTTGACTAGTAGTGACAATGGGTTGCACCGGTTGGAGGACGACATTTGGTATCGGCGGGGGAACGGGAGGCGAAAGATACCAGACGGGTAATCCTAAGGTTAACCCAGGAAGGCTGAGGGTAGCCATAACCGGGGCGCTTACTACTCCCGAGGGAGGGACTAGGAAGGGGATTGTGTGGATGGGTGTAACACCAATGTGACTAGGTACCAATGGTGGTTTAGGTAACAAGGGCAGTTGATTGTTGGGTGTTTGTGTATTGTGGGAAAGGGTGCATAGGTCAGATACTTCAGTCACGGGTGATGGGGGAGGAATGGATTGGAATGTGGAGGTCATCGACGTATTTGAGTAAACTCCACGTCCCACGGAGGAAACACATGAGGTAGCGGCACCACTAACAGGTTGTTCAACCATGGGGAGAACATTTTCGGGTGCAACGGGGGCATTTGGATCGTAATAGGTGAGTTGGTCGACCTTGACCCCGCGTCCGTCATGGGGGAACATCATGGTACGAAAAATGGATGAGGCAACCGCCCACATGGCATACATGTAGCTGCGGCCAAGTAAGAGGTTATAATCAAGTTGGGCATTGATGACCTCTATGTCAATGAGAACGGTTTTTCCAGCCAGCTGGACGGGGACGTTAGCTAATAGGCCTTGGGGTTGAGCCGAACGACCGTTGTAGGCTCGCAACGCAGTGGTGGACTGCTAGAGAGTAGGGGATCCCAATTCTGCCAAACAAATGTGGACATAACGCATGTAGAGGCACCTTCATCGATAATGCACCGATGGATGACAAGATTCTGAACGGAAACAGAAACTTGGAATGCTAAAGTGGAAGGCAGGCGTGGTTCGGACTGGTCCAAATCGAATGCCATCAGTTGTGAATCATTTGGGTCAATAGCACCAATGGCGGAGAGCAAAGTCTTGCACTGTGAAGGACAATTTTTTAAGACTTCTAACGTAGACATGGCTACGGGAGATTGGGCTAAGTCAAGTCATCTACAATGTTGTAATTTGACACAGCACGAGCATGGGGGTTATTGTTGATATGATGAAGTGGGAAACGAGGTGCTTTGGAGGCGCCATCGAGTGGAGCCAGAGGTATACATAACGTCTGATCAGTGGGATGAGTGTTAGTGTTTTTGTCGACGGGAGGGACTTCAGGGGTGGAGCCATATTGGTTCCGATGGGTTTGGAGGTTGACATCAGCAGACGACATCATCAACAAGTGGTGAGTACTTGAGTCGAACATGGGTTGATCAGGAGCGGCATAAGTGATCGGTTGTTGTGGTGGTGCGTTTCCTTGAGGGGGAGCCAATGGCTGAGTGTTCACTACGCCTTGGGTTGGTAAGGGATTTTGCAGCACCAAAGGTTGCTGCTGAGGGGGTGGGGGGTTGGGTGGCGCCTGAGGAGCTACGTGCCCTTGGCGATGGGCATGATCAACCCAGCGTTGCCTAGCTCACTCTAAATGTGGGCAAGCATGTGTTTAGTGGCCATAGACCCCGCAAATAGAACAAGGATGGTTTGTTCGCAAATTAGGATTTTTGGCCTGCTTGGGCGGCCGATCAGGGTTCTGGCTGGCAGGGGCCGCATTATTGTTTTTTGGGGGATTGGGAGGTTGACCACCTTGGTATGGAGGAGGGTTGTTCCCACGGTTACGGCCTTTGCCATGGTTTTATTGGCCCTATTGGCGCTGGTTGTTTTGGTTTTGCTGCAGATTCTGTTGGGCGTAAACTTGCCCTTGGGCAGCAGGTGGGTTTTGGGGTTGTGCAGGTGCGGGAGCAAGCTGCGGTGGATAATAAGTAGGTGGAGGCTGTGTAGGTGCTGAACCTGGTGGGGGTTGCTGATACCTCTGCAGAGCGGGCTATGGGTTTGCCGCAGGGGCTGCCTGTGGCGGGTAATAAGCAGGTTGGGCTTGAGAGGATACAGGAGCTGGGTAGCCTGTGGATGGTAATATGGTTGAGGTGCGACCGGGGGAGCATAAGCGGGGGACGCATTCCCAAAGCACTGAGGTGGACATGAGGGTCCTTGAGAATGGTGGTGATGTGTCATAGGAGCATACGAATTGGTTGCTCCAGATTGAGACGTAGCCTGTGAAAGGTCGGGGCCAGGGCTAGGATGTGCTATGGAAAAGGGTTGGGGATGCGAGGCAACATGGCCAATGATGCTGTCTGCGGCGTGGGATGCCCCCGACACATCGTGCTAGGAGGAATCACCGTGAGGGGCATCAGGTATAATGGTATAGAGGTAACCCGACTAGGCGTATATGAGGTCAAATTGCTGGGCTTTGAGGATGGCCTCTTCTTTGGATTGGGGTCGTTTGGATGCCACATCCTTGGCAATGACAGGAAGGAGGGATTTTAGAAACCAATCTAAGAAGATACGGTCGTCTAACTTGATTTTGCAGAGGCTGAGGTGTCGACGCCACTCATGAATGTGGTCAGTGATGTGGGTAGTCGTGTTCTATCTGCAAGACAGTAGGATCTCAACTCCCGTGTCATAGTAGACAGGTAACTGAAAGAACTGCAGGAAAGTCGAGGCAAGGGAAGTAAAGGTGGCATGGGTCCCATGGGGTTTCTCGATGTACCACTTAGCTGCAGAGCCAGTGAAGGTGCGCTGTAACAGATGGAGGAAGACAGAGTCGTCCACTATGGAGTTGGAGGAACACCATAGATGGAAGGACATAATATGGTTTTGGGGGTCCTCACCTGCCTTTCCCTTAAACTTAGGGATGTCAGAGGGGAGCTTGGTGGGCATGTGAGGCCACGCAGGGTCATGTCTGATGGGGTCATTAGTCAGTCTAGCTAGGTCAGGAAGGTTGAGGCTAGCCATGAATGGCAAACTAGTAGAAGGATGTGACATACTAGTGGGTGTGACCAAATTGGGGCCAATGCCCCCAAGTGTAGGGGCAGGGTTTGGGAGGTTTCCCCCAAGTGTATGGATGAAAGTGGTATAGGATGGTCCTACACTGCCAAGAGTAGTGCGAGTCACTGATGGAGTGGGAATAGGTATTCCAGCTATTGGAATGGGTGCAGTGATCGGAATGGTAGATGTGGGCCCCATCGAGGGCATACCCAAAGCAGGTGTGGTAGTTGGTGTGGTGGTGGATGCTCCACCAATGGTCCCTACAAGGAAAGGGGTGGAAGTCACGCCAGCCATGGGGCTGGTTGGTGCAGTGTAAATGGGGTTCTCAGAATCTACCTCAGAATCAGAGGTAAAATAGGGGGTGTCTAGATCGGGTGATGGAGTTCTATGTCACTGACGAGTGGAGTCAAGTGAGAAAGCTCGAGATCTATGATGAGTGGTATCAAGTGATGAAGATCTATGTCTATGACGGGTGGTTTCAAGTGAACCGTGCTGCGGGGGCTCGCCCAGGAGACGCCGAGAATGTCTCGGGGACTCAATGGTGACAAATGGTGTCAAATAGCTGGGGGTTGTGTTGAGTGAAAAATAGCTCAAAAACCCTAATGCAACCGAGTGTGCAGAAGGAGAGCTCAAAAAATATGGCACTCAGGCCAACAACGAACTCAAAACACTTACTGCAACAGCTGTGCTACAATAAGTGGAGTATCAACAAAAATGGTTAGAATACCAACAAGCAGCAGGTTTCCTAAAAAATAAAAATAGTGGACTCACTAGACCAAAAGGAGGTAAGGGAGCATGCAAACACCTAACTAAATAGTATTCTGAATCAACTAGACATATCCTCTGTAAGGTGATGAAATCCAAGTCAGACAATATGGATAGGAGAGCCAAGTGGCTAAAGATATCCCCCTACCGGGAGGGACACCGGGTAGTCAATCCTAGAAGAAAGGCAACTAAGATACCCTGTTCATGACACGTCCATAAAAGGTGAATCTGCCATTTGGTCCTTTTACTGCAGTACCCCCATACAGAGATACCTCGAGAACTGTGAAAGGTAGCCTTCGGTTACTGAATGGGTTGCGGTATTCCACTCAGGCCTTCGAAACCAGTCTGGCGACTTCAACCCTCCTAGGGGAGAGGCCCTCTGATAAACTGGTTGTGACCGTGCCAAAAAATACTAGGGTATTTTGGTTCCCTATTGGACAACAGCTATGTCTCAAGTGTAAGAAACCGAGGGGTGTTATTTGGATGCCTATCCCCCCGATCCTACCTAACTACAAAAATTCTTATGTGTTCCCCAAGTGGGGTTAGAATGTTGGTTGTGTTAAGTAGTTTTTTAAGGCTCACTTGAATTAGGTGACAAAGTGTGTGCGTGTGAGATGATGAACCCAAGTAAAAGTGCCACAAGGGGGGCAACTTTCTAACTAACAATAACAAGACAGAATGTAAACTTTGAAATGCAAAATTTTCTCTTTTTCAAAATTTTAAAAAATGATTCTGTAAATGGAACAGAAATAAAACTGCAGAAAAGGCTGTAGGGAAGTATGGCTGCAGGTAGGACAGATGGCTGTGCAGGGGCAGAAAATAGTGCAGCAAAGTGCTGGGTTCAAAACAGGGAAAAAAGTGTAGAAAGCAGACTGCGAGTTTGTGCAATTCTGGGTGGTTGGACCGCAGGAAACAGCTCAACAGTCGTGGACAGGTTGAGGGTTTTTGGCCGAAAGAGGCAGTCGGACCGCAGGAAACAGGTAAAAAGCTGCAGGTGGGTTGCAGGAAAATGTTTGAAAGCCGTAGGCGGGACGCGGGAAAAAGGCCGAAAGACATAGTCAGGTTGCAGAAAAATGGCTGCAAGCCATAGTCGGGACGCGGGAAAAAGGCCGACAGACGCAATCGGGATGCAGGAGAATGGCTGAAAGCCACAGTTGGGTCATGGGAAAAAGGCCAAAAGACGTAGTCAGGTTGCAGAAAAATGGCTACAAGCCGCAGTCGGGACGCGGGAAAAAGGCCGACAGATGCAGTCGGGACACGGGAAAATGGCTGAAAGCCACAGTCGGGTCGCGGGAAAAGGGTTAACAGCTGCAGTCGGATCACCCCGAACAAGCTAATAGCCATGGTCGAATCGCAAGTAACAGACTGAAAACGGTCGGCAGGTCGCCAGAAACAGTCTGAGAGCCGCGGTCGGATCGCAGGTAAAGGCCTGAAAGATGCGGTCGGAACGCAATTGCAGGGTGAAAAGTTGCGGTTTACGACAGCCGAAAGGGACAGCCGAAAGGAAAAGACAGGAAAATATTTAAAAACTATAACCATAAATTCAAACCAAGGGGAGTCGCCAAAACTGTAGCTAGGGTTTTCACCCTAGCTTGTGCAAATGAGCACCTACTAAGGAGAATGGACTTCTTAGTAGTAGTTCAATAAACAGTAAACTAAAGTAAGAAAACAATACAAATTCTAAACTAGCATAAGCATTAATAAGCATAACAAAAACATGAAATATGGTGAAGATCTTTCTTTTTTGTATTAAAATTTTACCTCAAGTGTAGAGGTTGGTGAAGTTCTTGCAATGATCCAAGAGGGTTG
This sequence comes from Larix kaempferi, assembly GCA_027924585.1. Lineage (NCBI taxonomy): Eukaryota > Viridiplantae > Streptophyta > Pinopsida > Pinales > Pinaceae > Larix > Larix kaempferi. Next base: position 7,001,136 of record BSBM01000053.1, read on the forward strand.
CTCCAAACTCCAACTTTGCTCCTTCTCTTTCTCCAAATGGTGGGAATGGGCCAAAAGGGGCACTCAATGGTGAAAGTAGCTCAAGGGTGAGCTAGGGTTTCAAGAGTGATTTTGGCAGAGTAAGGGTGTATTTGACTGTGGATATGAAATGAGGGGTCTCCATCACCTATTTATAGGCTTTTAGTGGTGGAGTGCTGGCCCATGGTTTTGGGAACCATATAGTTTAGGTCAGCTATATAGGGTTTTTTCCTCCTTTTTCCTCTTTTTCCTCCTTTTTTTAATATTTTTTATTCCCTTTTTAGAGGGTTTTTGCTATTTTTAGAGGAATTTTGGGGGAAAAAGGGGGTTTTTAGCCTTTTGGAGGCTTTTTTGATGGTTTTGTGGCCTTTTGGAGGCTTTTTAGGCCTTTTGGAGGATTTTTAATGGGATTTTAGGGTTCTGAAGGTAAATATGGTAGGAAATATGGACAAATGAGTCATGTGATGGGGTAGATCAGGTAGTGAGCACTTTTTGGGTGTTAACAGATATCACTTTTTGGGTGTTAACATGTGGTGTGACGCATTTCTCTTTTCGAGTGTCTTTTGATCTTGTTTTCGCTTCTCATACCATGTTCTATCTGCGTGTGCAGATGGAAACGTGCTATGGATTCGCAGACGGCACCAGTCGGCATACCCTTTACCTTGCTTCGGCAGCCTGGGTACTATATTCCCCGATAGGTGAGCTCATTAGCTCAGGAGGAAGTTGCCTAGGGTTCGTGACCAATAATGCCGCGGAATATTAGGCAGTAATCGGAACCCTAACTAATGCCATTTCCTTGGGTATGAACCACATTGTCATCCACATGGATTCTCAATTAGTGGTTTCCAATCTGAACCAGATATACGCCATCCGTGATCCCATCTTACTCCATCTCTTCAGACAAGTACATATCCTAGAAAGGTCATTTGAATCTATTCAATACCCGCACATTCCACGAGACTTAAACACAGTTGCTGACTCGGTGGCCAATTTCATTTTGGATTGGTACATTGCACACACATAACATCCATAATATGTAAAAGCATTCACAACATGTAAATATAATGTACAGAAGCAAACATATAAACAAGATCACATCACTAATCATTTAAAGAACACATAATGTATAAACTGCCGATAATGTATATATATATATATATAAATCGCTCAAAAGTAGTGCTGGTACAAAATCTGAAGCACGATGGCTTTCAGTGAGTCTTTAAAAAAATATGAAGCATTATGGCTTTCAGTAAGTACAAAAATCAGAGGCCTCTAAGCTCTCAGTACAAGTATAAAAGTGCAATCAGGCTGGACATCTGACCTGTACACCACCCCTGCCTCTAACAGCTCTTTGACGTTGGGTGAGAAAGCAGTCTACAGTACGAGCCACCTTGCGGAGCAAGGCGTTGAAGCGCACGGATGCTCCAACCCCATACCTATGCATGGGCCTTGGTAGGTCATTGATGGCTGGCTCTGGTACCTCCACAGTCAGCCCGGATAAGTTCCGGTACACCTCCTCCATCTCCTCGATGACAGGATGAGAACCGGCAGGAACCACTGCTCTCCACCTCTGTCTCTCCTTGCCAGAAGAGAGAGACCTACTAGTCACACAGGACCCACATATGCACACACATATAAAGTACTTGTCAGCACTACATAAAAAAAAATATAATTCACAAAACTAAAAAGTACAAGGGTTTTGTTCTTACCGATATCACCCCATGCTGCACCCTCTGGAAGCACTAAGTTGGGATCCTCCCAGAAGTCTATGCCACCGTATGGGAAGTCCTCAACCATGAACATTTGGCCCTCTAGCCAGCTGAAGAACTAGGGGCCAAAAGTGATAATGGGACCCCCACCATGGTGGGTCATAAGCTCTACCCACCTGAGCATGTGTGGATCTTTCAGATCCCTGTCATCCAGTACCACCTGCGAGCGCAAGAGAAGAACCCACTCCAAAAGGAACGGCACTGTGATTGATCCGTATCCAAACTGCTTGAGCTCCCCATGCTGACACTTGGTCAGCTGAGCTCGGATGTTGGCGAGGAGACCCTCGCACCAGTTGAACACCATGGGAGACATAAGGTCTTCCGCATACAACATCTGAGTCCGAATAGCCGTATGTGGAGCTTGGATACCCACCAACCTGGTAATAGTAAGTAGTACAGTCCTCAGTGGAAAACTCACCACATCTCTGATGAGTATCTTCCTGCTGGAAGGACAAGAAGTAGCAACACAGTGCTGTGACACCATGTCCTCAACTATACGATCACTGGTCCGTGTCCCAGTGAGATGTACAGCGTCCCCTCTTCGGGACAAACCAGTTAGAAAGTATATGTCCTCAATGTGAATAATGAGGATATGCTCACCCATGACGAAGTACTGTTGGGCTGCATCCCAACTCTGTAGCATGTGTGTCAAGAAAAGGATCTGGGCTCTCATCCCCTGTACCTGGAAGAACTTGAGCAAACCACAGTTTCACAAAGTAGCCACACATTGTGGATCGTTTGCGGCTTGCTCATCCTCTATCTCATGTTCTCTCTCTCGCCACTCTAGTACCATCTCTGCTCGCTGGGAATCTGCCAAAAGGGGCATTTAAAACATGTTAGGTCCTTCCCCAACTGGCACAAGCTCATTTTTTGAAAGATTTTTGATGTTTGACTTGTGGGTTTCCGTCGTCGCACCTCACCTTCATGTACAGGGTGACGTCATTGTAGGTCCCATTTTCAAGGATTGCGACGACTCAGGCTCATCGCATGTCCCGAAAGGGCCACTTGCGATGAGCTGAGGGCGCAATGGCCCCTCCCCAAATCATCAAAAAACTCAAAAAATGAACAAAATTGGAAAAACTAAACCACTACAAAGTTGCTGGCTAAGATTTAGGCCTACCTGGTCTGGACGGTTGGTGAAATGGCAGATTGTAGCTCCCGGAATCGGCAAAGGAAGTTTTGGCTCCAAATTGGTACTTCTCCACCCAAATTGGCAATTTGAACAATGTTTCTATTTTTGGCCCATATTTCTATTTATAGAATGGAATGGAATATTCCTTTTCAAATATTTTGATGCTTTTGGGCCATTTACTATAGTTTTGACCATTTGTCATTATATTTGGGGCTATTTGACACTTTCTCTAGTGTACAGGAGTCGTAAAGTGGTCTTTTGTAGTGTTTCTTGCGTTACCAACGGTAATTACAGGTATGAACACTCCTTTGAACGTTTTGTCATTATTGTTTTTGGTTAAGCCGTAATTATTGCATGAGGATGAGTTTACTCTTCGTTTGTTCTCGTACTCATCAAATCATAAGAACAAGTACCGAGTTATGATTTATCACTTTTTCGGGCTCGTTAAACTTCTACGGAAAAGGACACCCCTCGGAGTCCATAGTTAAGCTCTTTTCAGACTCCCTAAAATTGAAAAGATTTCCAAGCGAACTTGTCGCGTTCACGCTTGTTAAAGTATTTGAATGGTCGTCTTCCTGGTGATAGTTTACCCCTTTTTCGGACCAGGGGGCACTAATTACGAAAAAGGAATACTCTAGCCAATCATGACTAGAAGAGTCCTCTCCCGCATTGTTTTACCATTTTTCGGGTGATGAGGCTAACTTTACGAAAAAGGACCGTTGGAGTCTTCTTTAGTTCTTTTCAGACTCTCTAAATATGAAATGATGACCGAGTTTGCCTTCTATGGACTCATTAAGTTTTCACATTGAAGGGCCCATCATGGGATGAACCCCTCCTATCCCAGGTTTGAAAAATATTTGGGATTGGACTCATCTATGAGATGGGCTATACTAAGCATTTGGTTACTCTCATCAAGATCGTTAAAAAACACATGAGGCACTCATCTTTCATGATGGAGAAAAAGGAAAGTGTTTGTGTTACATTTCTTAGTGGCAGTATATAGTCGTTCTTGAACATGGCACTCATCTTCATTTGCTTAGAGTACTTGGGTCATCTATTTGTCTATGAGTCCCCGCTTACCTTTTGAGTCCTGTTACTCCTATGAATCATTCGGAGAAAGCTTCCACTATCAGTTGCATTAGAAGTTCGCGTCATTCTCATGTCAATACTGCCAAGTCATGCCATGCCCATGTTCAAGAACACATTCATCACTCATTATTTTCAGTCAGTACACACGTTGTCATGCCGTTGTTACTTTGAGTCAGTCTCACATGTTATTGTACCATCCGATCCACTCTACACATCTTTTGTCTTGTTTCGTGTCGATTGATGGGGGATTCATCATGGCCCTCCTTTGACGGATTCATCCTTGTCGACTTCAACTCATCATCCAAGGATTGAATCTAGAAACCAGTCAAGTACCTTGGTCCTGCATGCCTCAATGGCAGGTTACCTCACTTTCATCACGAGTTTATTTCATTGACTCTTGATTGAAATATTTCATCTTGCGTTCAACGTCAACTCATTTATTCACGCTTGATGATATGTACTGTGATACCTTGGGAATCATTGACATTAATGGTGATCTCCCTCTCACTTGTTAATGGTTTACATCAATGACTGGTAATCAAGTGGTTTCTACCATGTTCGACGTCAAGACATTTGTAATCACATGGATAGATTCGTATCATTGCGGGTTCAGCTTGAAGACCCTGGGGAGTCATGTTTTTACCCAAGTTGCGATGGAGTTTGTATTGAGTCATATTACATGGATCCACTTTTGTGTTGGTTGTGGCTGTGTTATCATCTCATCATGGATCTACGCTTGTATCTAGTAGCCATGATTCTGTTCAGTCGGTCATTACTCCCATGGATCTACAATGTATTGGTCGACAGCCATGTTGTACTACATATGAGATTGTCAGTTCAGAGTTAGTTGTACTGCAACAACGTCCTTCATCCGACAAGTCTTTTGCCATTATTTCTATCAAAGCACTTCACCTGTACATCCTTAACAGCTTCATGCTTTGGGGAGCATTCTATTACACCTAAAATCTACCCATCATCATGATTTAGTGTATACATCCTTGAAGTCATCTGGACCAAGTACTCATTTGGGAGGATTTGTACTTAGTTTGTACAACTTTTTGAGAGGTCGTCGCAGGTTGCACACTAGCAACATGCGACGTCGTAGGTTGCTCCATAGCAGGGTGCGATGAGGTCTGTTAATGGGAAAAAATAGCCATTTCGAGATCTTTCTCGAAGCTTGCCCATTTGGGGGCTTATCCCTGATCTCTTGGAGAGCTAGTACTTGACCCCTAACTCATTGGGATCCCCTATCTCTCTCCTACCATCTCTCATCCTATCCTATCCATAACCTCATCCACTTAGTCCTATATATATGAGGCTCACTCCCATACCAAAGGGAGGAAGACTATGGTATCTACATGCTGGTGAAATCTCTCTTAGGACACCTTCACTCACCTCTTGGAGAATTCATGCTTCCTTGGAAGGACTTGGCAACTGGCTTGTGTGGAGAAGGGCTGCTACGTTAAGTCATTGGTTGTAGTTCTATATATCTATCATGTACTCCTCTATTTGTAGTAATACAAATGCTTTCCACCAATATCGCTCTCATATGTGATGATGTTGTGTTGTTTACCTGCTTAACTGTTTACATAGATCTCTTATTGTATAGATGCTCTTTACTCGTTTCTCTTTTCTGTGTCTTAACAGGTCTTGCAGCTTGGATCTGACGACCTCGAGACGTGGAGCAACATTCGGGAGAAAGGATAGCGAAATCAAAGAGGTAAGACATCTAGTACTTGATCTTTAAGTAGATCTAGGAAATGTGTTTGTAGTCTGTTCTATTTGTTCTAGACTTGCATTGAGCTGTGGAGATCCTGCTTGCCTCCGGTCGAGTGGATTGTTTGGTAATAGGGGCGGAGGCCCTCCCCATTTAGGAAGAGGTGGAGGACCACCCCCTTAAATGGTGGTAGACCTCTGCCTCATGGTGGAGGACCATCCCATCCTGGTGGTGGTGGTTGAGGACCATCCCATCTTGGTGGTGGTGGTGGAGGACCACCCTACTATGGTGGTGGTGGTGGAGGACCACCCTACTATGGTGGTGGTGGTGGAGGACCACCCTACTATGGTGAAGGTAGCAGCGGAGGCCCTTACCCTTCCGGGGGTGGTGACGGACCAACCCCCCTCCCCGCGGAGGCATGGAGGCCCACCCTATTCCGGCAGTGGTGGCAGACCACCACCTCCTCCCGGTGGAGGCGGTGGCGTCCCACCATATCCTGGTGGAGGCGGGCTCCCACCTTATGGTAACGGGCCACCTTATTATGGTAACATACCACCTTTTTATGGTGGTGGACCTACTTACAGTCCCAACGGCACACTCCCTTACGCTCAGTTTCCTCTGGGAACACCTTATAATCAGTCGATTCAAGGTCCTACTGGTCCATACATGCCTTATCAGTACTATCAGTACCCTCAGCTGAACCAACAGCTGCCCTTTTTGGCTACTTTGGACTTACCTGACTTGTCTCATCTGACGAATGATCCCATTTTCCATGGGCACAACTGGCCATCCATTTCGGTTAAGTTACCATCAGATATCCCCAAATTTGATGGCAAGCCTTGTGAGGATCCTAACAGCCATGTGATGACCTACCACTTATGGTGTTCATCCAACTCCTTGATGGATGACTTGATCCGTCTTAGGTTATTTCAACGGACTCTCACTGGCCCAGTTGCCAAGTGGTACATTGAGCTACCACCGAATTCTTTTCCCGATTTTCGATCTCTTGCTATGTCATTTTTGATCCACTTCTAGTTACCCATTCTCTATGAGACTGGTACAGACTTATTGACATCCCTTCGCCATAACATTGCCACTCATATTTCCGATCACATTCATGAATGGCGACGAAGACGACGTCTTATTAAGTCTCATATTCTGGACCAACTCTTAGCTGACTGGTTTACAAAGTCACTTTTACCTGTCATAGCTCGAGATGTAGCTATGGGGGGAGTTGTCACTAAGGAGCAGGCTATTTTCCATGTCCATTACCTAGACTTGGTCTATGCTCAATTCGGCACATTGTATGAAATTGTTCTTGATGCGCCCCTCCCTATGTACGATCCTGCGAAACCACCCAAGGGACCCCAAACTGATGGAATCATTGGATCCCTTGCCTCCCAGCCTTCTATTCAAACTGGTGGCTCGTCGAACCCACAAGGTTCTTCCCCATCACCACCACAAGCTGGAAACAACACTACCAAGTCCGCCACTCCTACTTTCATTGAAGAGGTGAATTCTGTGCAATCAACTTCATCTCTAAAGTCCAGTGGTAAGAATAAGAATAAAGGGAAACCTAAGAAATCTTCTAACCAATAGGAGTCCAAGCCCGCTCAAGAAGACACCAAACATAAGAGGAAGTTAAAGTATCCTTGTTTGCTGTGCGGTGGAGACCACTTCTCAAAAGAATGTCCCCACCGAGACGAAGTCCATAAGTTTCTCAAGGGAAACTCTACTACCACAGTTCTCAACGATCCCTTCCCCACTCAAAACCAACAGCTTATTGCACACACCTCTCCTTCCCAAGGAGAAGCATCCTCCACCGCGCATGTTCTCATGATGCGTAGTGAGACTGTCAACTTGAACACCCGTTCTCGTTTGTATGAATCGGTCCTGGCAAGGGAACTCGTTGGAAGTAATATTGAAAAAGCTTCCACTTCGATTCTCGACGTCACCATACCATATGCTTCTCTCACCATTGAGAAGCCCTCTTTTGAGTCCGTGTTGCGTCCGCTTAAGAGCACGATTAGAAAATCTGTTTTCAATCCTAATGCTCGGGCTGCTCAGAACTACAATATTGTAGAGGGCCTGGCACAAGATCCTTGTGCTATGTCGACGCTTGAAGTCTTGCAAAACTGTCCTAACCAGCACAAGACTCTCCTTGCTGCCATCGGCGCGGTTGATCCGGATTCATCGAATACCATCATGTTCTAGCTGGAATACTTCAAACCAAGGCTTTCCCATCACTTGGCATTTCAAGTTGCCACAAACATTTCTGGGAAGACAATCCATCATACCGTGTTGGACGAAGGTGCCTCTACTTCAGTCATGTCGATCTCATGCTGGAGAGCCATTGGCTCTCCCAAGTTGAACCGTTCTCCTACCACTTTGAAATTCGAGGGACATGGCTTTCAACCTCATGGGTTGTTACAAGATTTACCAGTCGAGTTGGGGGGCAAGACTGCAACCATTAACGTGGAAGTGGTCGCTGCCCCGTTAGATTACAACATTCTGCTTGGTCGTAATTGGTTTTACTCCATGACTGCGGTCGCATCATCTGTTTTCCGCATAGTTCAATTCCCCCATCAAGGTCAGATTGTTACTGTCGACCAACTGGATTTCTACACACTTGACACCGCTACTCATCCGGATGATGACGTTCCATTACTTGGACAATCTTCGCATCAGTACGAGAGCGTGGGGGTTGGCCTCATTAAGCACTCATCCCTTATGGGCATTTTTCCAACCACGGATCCCCCAAATCATGTTGCCATGGTGAACATGATCTCCTCACGAATTTCATCCATTCCCAACTCTACTGATTCATGGCTTGTACTTGATGAAGCGAAAACACACCTGATTGGAGACACTATGCCTCTTTCACCTGTCGAACTTACATACGAGGCTATCCAGTCAGCTTCGGAGGGCCACTTAACTGTGGCCTCCACCTCCTATTCTCTACAGCGGACATCATCCGATCCTCTGTTACAGACTTTTCATTCCGATGAGTCCATTATGGAAATCATGAGTGCGGATGATCCTTCGTGGGAAGACCTCCATCATCGGTCATCATTCCTTCCTTCATTGGATACTGTAGAGAATAAATTAGCACCATCTTTACACCAGATGTCTACTCTTGCTCTCAGTCCTCTCAGTCCTTGATACTCACGTGTCAAATGGACTCTGAAGGAAACTTGGCCAACATTGAGCCTTCCATTTCAGTCGACATATTGGTTACACCTGGTGTAGTGGAACACATTCGTTTAGGCCAAAAGTGTTCCCCTGAAGAAATCACAATGTTTACGGCCTTGTTCAAGCAATTTCGAGACGTGTTTGCTTGGACGTATGAGGAAATGCCCTGGATAGACCCCACTATTGTTTCTCACATGATTCAAACCTATCCCGATGCCAAACCAGTCCGACAAAAGTTGCTACCGGTGCACCCACGAAAGACTACAACAATAAAGGCAGAGATTGAAAAGCTCTTGAAAGTTGGTTTTATTTACCCTGTCCCATTGACAGAATGGGTCTCGAACGTCGTCCCTGTAGCTAAAAAGTAGAGTACCATTTGTGTCTACGTTGATTATCGGGATCTCAACAAGGCTTGTCCTAAGGACAATTACCCGACTCCCTTTATCGACCAGATCATCGACAACTGTGCAGGAAGCATCATCGTTTCATTCATGGATGGCTTTTCCGGCTATAACCAAATTGAGATCCACCCGACTGATCAACACAAGACAGCTTTCATCTGTCCTTGGGGTATGTTTGCTTATTCCAAACTCCATTTTGGTCTTAAAAACGCTGGTGCCACATTCCAGCGGGCCATGTTGTATGCCTTTCACGACATGAAGGACTTTGTGGAACCTTACTTGGACGATCTACCTGCCCATTCACGACAACGCGAGTACCACATTGATCACCTGACGACAGTCTTCCTCAGATGCAGGCGGTATAACATCCGCTTGAACCCTCACAAGTGCATCTTCTCCGTCAAGTCTGGACAACTCCTCGGTTTCATAGTCTCGAAAGATGGGATCCGTATTGATCCCCTGAAGGTGGCATCCATCATTGCTCTTTCACCTCCCACCGACATAACAAAACTTCAAAGTTTGCAAGGGAAAGCAACTTATTTAAGGCGTTTTGTCTGTAATTTTGCTCAAAAGACACTGGGCTACATGAGATTGATCAAGAAAGATGTCTCATTCATATGGGACGACCAAGCTCAACAATCTTTTGAAAGCTTAAAACATGCCATCATGCATGCCCCTGTTCTCTAGCCGCCCAATTACTATAAGGATTATATCCTTTATCTTGCTGCTTCTGCCACCACGATCGCCATGGTATTGGTTCAAGAAGACAACAACACCCAGGAACATGTGATATACTATGCAAGTAAGGGTCTCATTGACACCGAAACTCGTTATTCACATGTCGAGAAACTCGCTCTCGCTGAAGTCATTACCGTCCAAAAGTTCCGACATTACATCTTGCTTCATACCACCACCATCATCACCGATTCAAATCCCATGTACCACGTTTTGACACGTTAGGTGCTTGGGAGCAAGTATTCACGCTGGATCGTGATACTGCAAGAATTTGATCTCCTTTTTGGTGGCTTGGTTTTGCAACCAAGCTTAGTGCAATGGTGCACCTGCTAACTAGTAGCAGCAGTCTCAATAGAAATAAATAAAAAACTACTTTAAACTACATTAACCATGGATCTATGTGAAATAGATAAGCAAACAATGGAAATATTATTGAAAGCAAAACAATTGACAATATGTAAAAAATGATTTTGTATTAAGAATAGGGGCAAGCAAGTGCTTGCAATGGTGATACCTCCAAGTGGTGAAGATTGTTGAGCAACTTCCAAGGTGAGTAGCTCCAAGCTCCAAAGGTCTCTTCTCCAAGATAGCTACAATGGTCAAAAGCTCATGAGAGATTTTGACAGCATGAGGATAGGATGATGGATGGATCGAAAGTGAGGAGCCCCTACCACCTTTTTATAGTTTTTGGTGGTGGGGAATACCATTATGGTTTTGAGGAAACCAATGGTATTGACCAACATGGTTTAGGTACCTTTTCCCTCCTTTTTCCTTTTTTGAATATTTTGAATATTTTTATTCCCTTTTTAATATTTTTGAGAATTTTGGACCCTTTTTGAGGAAAAATATTCATTTTGAGTGGAAAAAGGGGTGTATTGAGGTCTTTTGGTGACCTTTTGGTGGCTTTAGAGGCTCAAATGGTGAAAAAGTGGACAAATGGGTCATGTGAATAAGGAAATGAGCTAGTGAGCACTTTTTGGGTGTTAACAGATTTCTCCCTGATGTGTGAGGGCAGGAGCTCATCGTATGGCCGATAGACAATTTTTTTTTTCTTCCCTGTGGTTTGGGGAAGAGAAGAGACCTTGGAGACTGAATCCACGGCCCTTGGAAGCTACAAAATAAACAATATTACATGGCCTCAATATGAATGAGGAAAAATCTCTGATAATGGACGAGGCGGGCATACCCATGCTCGTATCAAGACATATACATAACAATTAGTCCCAAGAAGGGGGACCTAAAAAAATACATAAAAAATATGCTGGTGCATCATAATGGTCCAAAGGGGGCATCATTTGGGGATGTACTCATGATCATAACATGACTGATCTCAATAACTGATACACTGGAATAAAGTGTCAACCGTTCTGAATAAGGTCTCAGAAGGGTTGATGAGCTGCTGAAACTGAAGGTGTCCAACATCTGTAGGGACTCAATGACTGAGAGACATCTCTGAGAAGTACATGTACATGTAACTGTATACTCGAGGGAGTATAAAAACTGGGGTACATCTGATTACTGTCACCATGCACAGCCCGGATATCTATAGGAAAAATGTAACCGGTTGTTTTCATAAGTAGACTCTCAAATGTGGAAGAATCAGGTGGTATCCAGGGTCTTGAACAAATAACTGAACGGACCAATACCCTGTGCGAGTCTCAACGATGCGATCAAGGTGTTGAAGTTGAGCATGTGAGAAACAACCATTTGGAGAGGCACTGAGGACTCTTCTCGAAATGATTCGTAGGAACTCATCGTAAATGGTGATGAGTCCAAGACACAGGGACCTCTAGGTCTATCCTCTGGAATAAACTTGGTTGTCGTTGACAGAGGGAGACCAACAACTAACAAGGAAATGATGTTTCCTTGATAGGAGCGCCAGGTGTAGAATTGAAGTGTGGTAGTACTGATGGTAGGATTGTCATACTTGTGGGGATGGAAAGTAACTGGGGTCATGGAGTGGTTAGACTCAAACTTCCTTTGTTCAGAGCATGATGAGATGGTTGACCTGGCAGTGTAGGGAACTGACTTGTAGGTGTGGAGATCATAGCTTTTAGGGACTGAAGGGTATGTATTGACTCTGGGGGGTCAAGTTGATGGGTGCTGTCGAGGGATTCTTAGGGTGACATACTGCAGAATACTCTGAACAAAGGCGACCAAAATGGGGAAGCTGCCATATGAGTAGACGTGATCTATTCTGGCGCCGAGAAGCACCCTTGGGTCCTTTTTCGTAGTTTTAATGAGCTCGAAGAAGGGATAAAAGTGTGCTCTGAAATGGTACTGTCCTGTGGATTTTGTGAGCCCAGGACTGTTCTTGCTCATTGGTGCTTTCATTTTTAAGGAGTCTGAAAATGATAAGAAGACTCTGCAGTGGTTGTGAGTACTGTCCTATTGGTTTTACGAGCCCAGGATGGTGATTGCTCATGGTATCTTTCATGTTTAGAGACTCTGAAAGCGGTAAGTGGACTCCATTGGTGTTCCTTTTTGTAAGTTAGTCTCCAAGGCCCGAAAAAGAATAAAATGATGCAAATGGAGAACTCTTCTAGCCGATGTGACTAGAGTATTCCTTTTTCGTAATTAGTCTACAAGGTCCGGAAAAGGGGTAAACTTATACCAGGTAGATGCCCTTTCAGATACGTTTAGCGAGCATGAAAGGAAGCAAGGTTGCTCGGCAATCTTTTCATTGTTTTAAGAGTCAGAAAAGAGCTTAACAGAAACTCCCTAAGTGCCTTTTTCGTAAAAGGGATTACTTGGCCCGAAAAAGGGGTAAAATTATACTGAAAAAAAAGGGATTGATGAGAGCGAGAAAAGGTCTCAAGCATCATCATGTGTGCAGAATACTGAATCCGGTGACATAAAGATTGTCAAAATTGGCAACGGCCAATGTGGCACGCAAACCGAGGTGATGGGTGGGCATGGTAAAAATGCCCAACAAATGAGGGGGTGAGAGTGAGAAATGATATCAAGTATCATCACGAGTGTGAAAAATTGAATTCGATGATATAAGACTTGTAAAAAACAGATGACGGTTGATGTGGCACGCAAACCGAGGCGACGAGGGGGCATGGGAAAAATGCCCAAAAAATCAGGGCGTGAGAGCGAGAAATGATCTCAAGCGTCATCACGAGCACGAAAAACTGAATCCGGTGACATAAGACTTGTCAAAAATGGACGACGATCGATGTGGCACGCAAACCGAGGCGACGAGGGGGCATGGGAAAATGCCCAAAAAATATGGGCGTGAGAGCGAGAAATGATCTCAAGCATCATCATGAGCGCGGAAAACTGAATCCGGCTATATAAGACTTGTCAAAAATGGACGACGGCCGATGTGGCATGCAAAACCGAGGCGACGAGGGGGCATAGGAAAACATGCCCGAAAAATCTGGGCGTGAGAGCGAGAAATGATCTCAAGCATCATCATGAGCACGATCTGGCAGTGCAAATGGTGCAAAAAACGGAGGTCAAAAAATCGTTGAGATCACGCATGTGAAGAAGTCAGCAGGGTTAATGACCTGCCCCCATGCTATGTGCATGGGGTTTGTGATTGTGGATCACATATGTGTTGGTTTGAACGATGGGCTCATTGAGGTTTTGAGATAGAGATGATGGGGAAGGTTCAAAATGATTGATCATGCCCCCTATCCTGAGGTCGAGGTAATCTATTATGCCCCCTAACTCAGAGGTGTCAATGTGGTGTAGATGTTGTCTCAGAGAGAGATCAATAGGGCATTGAGCAATTGCTGGCGGGGTGTTATACCATGAGGCTGTGGGCTGTGGTGGCATACTGAAGTGATGATATGATGATGGGGGATTACCTTTGTGGGGTGGATGCCCCCAGTATCTCTGATGAGAATCACGATGATGATGAGTAGGCAAGGTTTTGGGCTTGCCCCCATGTTGTGGACTCGTGGTTTCCTCGTCAATTTGAAAGGGTTGAACATGTGTGTCAAAGGGATCAATGGAAGGGGCCGACCGGACAGAGGGGTATCCAGTGGAAACCGTGTAAATGGTGTTAATTTCTTCCAAGGAGGAAGATGGCGGGGAATGAATTTCCTCAATTTTAGGAGGGGATATCTCTAGGTCGGCATTATTCAATTCGTATAAGGCTGCTCTATAATCTGGTAGATCATGGCAATGGTGTGAATAATGGCCATAAATGCCGCATATTGCACAAGGATGGTTTTTGCACAATGATTTATCACGAGGTTGAGGGGGGAGTTCTAGTTTGACTACTGGAACGTTGGTGTCGTCATCCAACATATTCATGTGTTCTTGAAGTGCTGGTAACTGTGGACATTGATGGGTGGCATGGCCTATGTCGTTGCACAAAGAGCACTTGGGGGGTATGCAGTTTGTTGGGGGATTCTTTGCCAACTTGGGGGTCGCTGGGGGGGTGTGAGTTGTGGGTCTAGTGGTGTAGGTTTGTGGATCTCTTCCCCCAGTGTTTCGAAGTGGTGGGGGAGTATAATTGGATGTTGATGCGGTGGCCGCTGTTGGAGGTTGTCGATTCTGGATGTTTGCTACACCAGGGGGTGGACGGTTAGAAGTATTGATGGGTTGCACCGGTTGTAAAATGACATTCGGTGTCGGAGGAGAGGTTGGGGCAGGTAGGTACCACATAGGTAGTCCTAATGTTAATCCTGGGAGATTAAGTGTAGCCATGACTGGTCTGCTGATGGTGCCTGAAGGGGGAAATAAAAATGGGATAGTATGAATTGTTGTGGCTCCTACGTGAGTTGGCACTGAGGGTGGTTGCGGGAGTAAAGGGGGTTGTTGGTTTGGTACATGTGTGTTATGTGAGAGGGTGCACAAATTAGATATCTCGGTTATCTTCAAAGGGGGTTGGATGGATTGGAATGTGGAAGTCATAGGTGATTCCTAGTATAATCTAGGTCTGACTGTGGAGACGAACGATGTAGGTGCATTCTGAACTGGTTGTTCAATCATAGGGAGAACATTTGTAGGTGCAATGGGAGCGTATGGGTTTCGACACGTTTGGAGATTCATGTCGGACGATGATATCATAAGGAGATGATGAGTATTTGAATCCATTGGTTGGTTTATGTGTGCAACATATGTGATTTGCTGTTGTGGTGCTGTGGTTCCTTGAGGAGGATCCAACAGATGTGTGTTCACCACTCCCTGTGTGGGTAAAGGATTCTACAGCACCATGGGTTGTGGTTGAGGAGGTGGCACTGGTTGTGCCGCGTGCCCTTGGCGTTGGGCATCATCAGACCATAGTTGGCATGCTCGCCCCAAATGGGGGCAAGTGTGTGTATAATGGCCGTATACCCCACATATGGAACATGGGTGGTTTGTTCGTAAATTGGGGTTCTTACCCTGTTTCAGTGGTCGATCAGGGTTTTGGTTGGCGGGGGGTAGCGTTGTTGTTGTTTGGAGGATAAGTCTGAGTGATTGGAGGTTGTGGTGCAGCAAGGACTACCTGTGGTGGGATATAAGCCATTGGAGCTTGTGAGTGAAAAGGAGCATGTGTGGCCTGCTGATGGTAATACGTAGGGGGTGCAACCAGAGGTGGATAGGCTGAAGGTGCATGACCATAACACTGTGGTGGACATGGGGGTCCATGAGTGTGGTGGGGGTGGGCCATGGGAGCATACGAAGTTGTAGCTCCAGAGTGAGATGTGGCCCACGAAAGATCGAGGTCGTTATTATTGTGCATAATGGAAAATAGTTGGTTGTGGGATGCAACTTGTCCAATGATGCCATCGGCAGCGTGGGATGCCCCCGGCGCGTCACTGCGTGAAGAATCGCCTCGTGGGGCGTCCAGTATGATGGTGTAGAGATAGCTTGATTGGGCGTAAATTAGGTCAAATTGCTGAGCTTTTAGGATAGCTTCTTCCTCTTGCTGGGGTCGTTCGGAAGCTACGTCTTTTGCTATGAGGGGTAGGAGTGATTTAAGAAACCATTCCAAAAATATACGGTCATCCAGTTTAATATTACAGAGGCTACGACACTTGCGCCACTCATGGATGTGGTCTGTGATGTGGGTAGCTGTGTTTTGTTTGCAAGACAACAGTATTTCAACTCTTGCATCGTAAAATACAGGTAGCTGAAAAAACTAAAGGAAAGTGGAGGCGAGAGACGTAAAAGTATGGTGGGTCCCATGTGGTTGTTCGATGTACCACTTGGCTGCAGAGCCAGTGAACGTTCGTTGCAACAGTCTTAGACGAATGGAGTCATCCACTATGGAGTTAGATGAACACCATAGGTGAAAAGACATTATGTGGTTTTGAGGGACCTTCCCAGGTTTTCCTTCAAACTTGGGTATGTACGAGGGGAGCTTTGTAGGCATGGGTGGCCATGTAGGGTTGTGCCTGATAGGATCGTTGGTTAGCCTGGCTAAGTCTGGTAAGTTCAGACTAGCCATGTAAGGTAATCTAGCAGATGGGTGTGGCGTAGTGACTGGGACATAACTATTCATGGTGGCATTATGAAGTGGCCCAGTAGCCCCGAAGGGTATGCTAGGTATTGAAGGTGTGTGTCCTCCAATTGCTGTGGTTTGGTATGGACTAGCGTTTCCAAGTGCAACATGGGTTACACCGGGGTTAGGAATAGTGCCAGGAATTCATGGGATCTGGGTTGTGGTAATGACAGGTGGTGTGATTCCTATGTTTGGCATACCCATAATGGGAGGTAGTCCTGTGTTGGGCATACCTAAAGGTGGAGTGTCCCCTATATTAGGCATGCCTAGAGGGGTTGTCGTTACCATGGATGGAACGGTGGTAGAAGGGTTCATGGATGTATCTCCAATAGTACTGGTAAAAAGTGGGTCGTATTGTGTTCCAGCCATGAGGTTGGTTTGTAATAATTCAGTAGGGTTTTCGGATTCAGCCTTAGAATCAGATGTGAAGTGAGGCGTGTCAAAATCGGATGACTGTATGTTTGGCCAATGACATGTTGAGTCAAGGGATAAGGCTCGACGTCGGTGACGTGGAGAGCCAAGTAGACTAAACTGAGGGGGTTCACCCTGAAGACGACGAGATCGTCTAAAATTCTCAATGGTGAGAAATAAAAATTTTCAGTGTAAGGTGGTGATGTGAAAAACTCGAAACCCTAATGCAACAATGAGTGCAAAAAAGGGGAGTGAAAATAAAGGCTCTCAGGCCAAAAATCAACCTCAAAAAGCACTTATTATAACAGCTGTGCTATAATAAGTGGAAGGATGCAACAAAAATGGTCAGAATACCAACAGTCAAACAGTTTCTAGAAAAAAGAGGTGCTACTAGACCAAAGGTGGGTAATGTATCATGCAAACACCTAACTAGAAGTATTGTGAGTCAACAAACGATATTCTCTACAAGGTGATGAAATCCAAGTCAGGCAATATAGAGTGTTGAATCAACGGCTAGATATCCCCCTACCGGGAGGTACACCGGGTAGACAATCCTTAAGAGTGGCAACTAGGATACCCCGTTCATGACACGTCCAGAAAAGGTGAATCTGCCATTTGGTCCTTTTACCGCAGTACCCCCATACAAGGATACTCCGAGAACTGGGAGAGGTATCCTTCGGTTACTGAATGGATTTCGGTATTCCACTTAGGCCTCCGGAACCAATCTGGCGACTTCAACCCTCCTAGGGGAGAGGCCTTCCGATAAACTGGTTGTGACCGTGCCAAAAAATACTAGGGGATTTTGGTTCCCTAATGGACAACAACTATGTCTCAAATGTAATAACTGAGGGGTGTTATTGGAACACCTATCCCCTCAATTCTACCTAACTACAAAATTCTTTTAAGTGCTCCCCAAGTGGGGTTAAAAGTTGGTTGAGTTTAAGGTAAATTTTAAGGCTCAGTTTAAATTATGTGGCAGAGTGGGTGCAAGTGTGGTATTTAAACTGAAATTGATTTGTCTTGCTTGGGCGATTTTACAAATGAAAGAAAAGACGCTCCCAGTTTTGCAAAAAATAAAGGTGTTTTTGAAATGTAAATGCTTGAAAAAACTATTCAAAAAAAATGGATCTTTGAAATAATTCGAAGGAAAGCAAATAACATGAATACTTGAAGAAATAAATGGATCTCTTAAAAGTTGCTTGGGCAAAGTATCGAGCAAATAAACAGTAAAACCTTGATCTAGCTAGAATGCAGAAAAAATCTCTCTTTCAATTTCTGAAAATTTTGTAAAAAGACTTTTTAAAGGAGCATTCTAAATAGTAAAAGATTTATATGGCTGTAAAAATGCAGGAATTTTAATACTGTAAAATATGCTAAATGGGCAGAAATACAGCAAAAAATAATTTTCAAAAAATTAGCCGAATTGAAAAAATTTGGATCGTGGGTTTCAGGAAAACAGCCGCGATGGGCCGCACGGGTTTTGGCCGTGAAGCCGCGATGTGCAGCACGGAAACCGGTCACACAGTCGCGATGGGCAGCGTGTGTTTCATCCACGAAGCCATGATGTGCAGCACAGGTTTTTGTCACACAGTTGCGATGTGCAGTGCGGCAAATGGCCGCGAAGCCGCGATGTGGAGCGCGTAAAATGGGCGCGAAGCCGCGGTGCGCCGCGCGGAAAAGGGTCGCGAGGTCGCGATGAGCCGCGTGACTGTCGGGCAAAAAACCGTGAGGCGAAAGTCGAAAACGGAAGCTAAAAAACGAACCCAAAAATGGAAATTTCGGGCTGTTAATGGCAATAGAAGGGGCCAAGATCTAGAACAACAATAGATCTGCTGTCTAGGATGGCAGATCTATGAAATAAACTGATTAAAACTAACAAAAACTAAGATCTAAAGCAAAAAACTGAGATCTAAAGAAAAAAACTGAGATCTAAGAATTTGAAGCCAGCGGAGTTGCAAAAAATTGTTGGCTTGGTTTTGCAACCAAGCTTAGTGCAATGGTGCACCTGCTAACTAGTAGCAGCAGTCTCAATATAAATAAATAACAAACTACTTTAAACTACATTAACCATGGATCTATATGAAATAGATAAGCAAACAATGGAAATATTATTGAAAGCAAAACAATTGACAATATGTAAAAAATGATTTTGTATTAAGAATAGGGGCAAGTAAGTGCTTGCAATGGTGATACCTCCAAGTGGTGAAGATTGTTGAGCAACTTCCAAGGTGAGTAGCTCCAAGCTCCAAAGGTCTCTTCTCCAAGATAGCTACAATGGTCAAAAGCTCATGAGAGATTTTGACAGCATGAGGATAGGATGATGGATGGATCGAAAGTGAGGAGCCCCTACCACCTTTTTATAGTTTTTGGTGGTGGGGAATACCATTATGGTTTTGAGGAAACCAATGGTATTGACCAACATGGTTTAGGTACCTTTTCCCTCCTTTTTCCTTTTTTGAATATTTTGAATATTTTTATTTCCTTTTTAATATTTTGGGGAATTTTGGACCCTTTTTGAGGAAAAATATTCATTTTGAGTGGAAAAAGGGGTGTATTGAGGTCTTTTGGTGGCTTTAGAGGCTCAAATGGTGAAAAAGTGGACAAATGGGTCATGTGAATAAGGAAATGAGCTAGTGAACACTTTTTGGGTGTTAACACTTTTTGAAAAGGCTAAGTCGAAAAAGTCTTTGGTGTTTGTTGAGCTGATCTGTGATCTTCCCTGTGCTGATGTCGATTTTGAGCCCAATGTTTCTCTTCTGGACGAATCATTGTTCCTCATCAGCACGTTTGATCCATGGTATAGAGATATTACTTTATATCTTCAGACCAAACGCTTCAGCCCTCAACTCTCGTGAGACGATCGTCGTCGCACCCGCCACCATGCAAGGTATTATCTAATCATCAGTGATACTTTGTACCATCGTGGTATCGATTATATTCTTCAACATTGTCTCACTCATGAAGAGGCTGAACATGTTCTAAATGAATGTTACGCTGGGGTGTGTGGCGATCATCTCTCTGGGATGGCTACAACCCAGAAGATACTTCGTGCAGGATATTTTTGGCCATCTATCTTCAAAGATTGTATCGAGGCCGTCAAAACATGTCCTCCATGCCAGCACTTCCAAACTAAGAAGCGCATCCACCTCGTCCCGTTACACTCGGTTATTGCCACTGGCCCCTTCGCTAAATGGGGCATTAACTTCATGCATTGTAATCCTACCTCGACCGGGGGGCATGGTTATGTCATTGTAGCTATGGATTAATTCACAAAGTGGGCTGAGGCTATTCCTACATACACGGACGACGGAAAAAACCGCCGCACTCTTCATGTTTAATCATGTTATAGCGCGGTTTGGCATTCCTCAAGCTATAGTTACTGACCATGGTTCTCACTTTATGAACCACATGGTCGACAAGTTGAGCACAAGATTGGGTTTTCGCCATGAAAACTCAACACCGTACTACCCACAGTCCAACGGACAAGTAGAGGCCATTAACAAGGTCTTGAAAACCATGATCCAACGCATGGTGGGTACACACAAGTCCAACTGGCATAATATGCTCTTCTCCGCACTATGGGCTTATCGAACTTCCGTCAAAACCACCATTGGATTTACTCCCTTCCAACTAGTCTATGGATTGGAGGTCGTCCTTCCAATTGAGTGCGAGATTCCGTCCCTCAAACTTGCCGTTGAACTTCTCCCCAATACTACTGCTGAGGAAGAACGCTTCCTCTACCTAGCTAAGCTCGATGAAACTTGCTGCGATGCCGCTCTTGCCAACGAGGCTCATAAGAAATGCATCAAAGCGCAGTATGACAAGTCGGTAGAGCCTTGCGTATATAGTGAAGGTGATTTGGTCCTTACATATGACCAAAGACATGATAAGTTGGGGGCGGGAAAGTTTGAGTCCATGTGGCATGGACCCTACATAGTGAAACGCGTCTTAGAGAAGGGAGCTTACGAGCTTGAAGACTATGACGGGATATTTTTAGGTGAACCCCGCAATGGGATTTACCTGAAGAGATACTATGATCGATCCTTTCATGCATAAGTACTTTGTATATACTGTACATGGCGTGTGTGTGTTTTGTGTGGTGTGACGCTTTGATTTTTTGCGTGCTTAGATCTTGTTTCGTTTCTTATACCATGTTTTGTATACGTGTGTAGATGGAAACTTGCTACGGATTCATGGATGGCACCAGTCAGCATACCCGTAACCTTGCTTTGACATCTTGGGTGCTCTATTCTCCCACTGGTGAGCTTATCAGCTCAGGAGGAATGTGTCTAGGTTTCGCAACCAACAATGCTGTAGAATATCAAGCAGTCATTGGAACCCTAACCGACTCTATTTCTTTGGGTATGGACCACATTGTCATCCATTTGGATTCTCAACTAGTGATCTCTCATCTTAACAGTATTTACACCATCCGTGATCCTACCCTACTTTGTCTCTACAAACGAGTTCGTCTTCTGGAAAGGTCCTTCGAATCCATTCAGTACCTGCACATTCCACGAGACGTGAACACAGTTGCCGACTCCATGGCCAACTTCATCTTAGATTGGTACATTGCACACACATAAGTATATTTATGAACTGTAAAGGTAGACATAACATGTAAATAACTCATTGTATAAGCAAACACATAAACAAGATCACATCATTCATCCATTAAAACACATAATGTATAAAGTCGCCAAAATGTCTGTATATATATATAATCAAGATAATGTAGTGCTGATACAAAAAGTATGAAGCACAACGGCTTTCAGTAAGTCCATACAAAATATGAAACCTGACAGCTTTCAGTGGTAAAAAATTTGAGGCTCACATAGCTCTAAGTGCATACATAATAACATCACTGGGCCCGACGTCTAGCCCATGCACCTCTAGGTCTAGCAGCCCTCGCCTGCTGGACATGGAAATAGTCGACTTCCTTCGCCACCTTGGACAGTAGCGTACTAAAGAGCATAGTCACACCGACTGTATACCTTTGCATTAGCCTCGACAACTCATGTACTGCTGCATCTGGGATGTCTAATGTCAACCTCATAAGGTTCTTGTAGACGTCATCCATATCCATGATGGCATCGTGCATGACTTGCGCTACTGGTGCTCCCTCTCCTCTCCTCGCGAGAAGTGAGACTCCCACCGGTTGTGAAGGACCCACGTCTGCACACACATGTTATTAACTCATCAGCACTATCCAAAAAAAATTATAAATACACAAAATGTTAAAAAATACACGGGTCATTGTTCTTACCGTTGTCTCCCCACTCTGCCTCCTCAGGTAGCACTAGGTCTAGGTCTTCCCTGAAATCCGTACCGCTATACGGATAATCCTCTAATATGAGTAGCTGGCCTTCTAGCCAGGTGAAGAATCCAAGACTGTACTCGATGATAGGACCCCCGCCACCATGGCGGGCCATCACCTCTATCCATCGAACAATGTGAGGATACCTAGGATCCCTATCATCCACAGTCACCTGCAGGCGTACAAGGGGAACCCGCTCCAACAAGAATGAGATCACTATCGATCCATACCCGAATTGCTTGAGCTCTCCACACCGACACTTGGTCAGCTAAGCTTGTAGGTTGGTGAGGACTCCCTCACATCAGTTGAATACCTTCGGAGACATGTAGTCCTCCGCATACATCATCTGGGACCTGGTAGCTAGATGAGCCACTTGGCTCCCTGCTATCCTCACTATGGTGAAAAGAATAGCTTGTAGTGGACGATCTTGCACCTCTTTGATGGGAATATTCTCACTAGAGGCATGGGTATGTGGAGTGCAGTGCTGGAGGATCAAGTCGTCCACCATCCGATCACTTCCCTATGATCCGGTAAGAGCCACATTGTCCCCCTTCCGGGATAATCCAGTCAAGAAGTAGATGTCCTCGACATCTATGGTCAGTATGTGCTTGCCGATCACGAAATACTGCTATGCCACATCCCAACAACGGACCATATGTTCCAACAGTAGGACTTGGGCCCTCATGCCCTGGACATTGAAGAACTTCAGCAGCCCGCAGTTCTGCAATGCCTCCACACATAATGGGTCATTTGCTGCTTGCACATCATCTGTCTCATGTTCTCGCTTGCGCCACTCTAGAACCATGTCGGCGGCCACAAAACTATCAATAGGGGCATTTAAACATCATTAGAACTCACTCCAACCATCCAAAATTTTTCTTTTGGCTTGGGTTTTGAGTTGAACATGGGTGTTTCTGCCATCGCACCTCGACCTTGTAGACAGGGTGACATCATCACAACCCACCTTTGCAGGATTTGCGACGACCCAGGTTTGTCGCAGTTCCTGTAAGGGAGACTTGTGACGACTTGAGGGCGCACAAGCTCCCCACAAATCAACTAAAAAACCCTGAAAATGAACCAAAATTGAAATTCTAAACCATTGGAAATATGCTGGATGAGATTTAGGATTACCTACTCCAAACGACTTGTGAAATGGTTGATCGTAGCTCCGGCAATCGACAAGTGAAATTCTGCTCCAAATGGCACTTTCTTCTCCCCAATTTGGCAAATGAACAATGGTAACTATATTTGGTCATTTTTTCTATTTATAAACAAAAAAAACTATTCTTTTTCAAATATTAGATGCTCTTTGGGTTATTTCCTATAATTTGGATCATTTTATTGCATATGAATACCCGATCGACTGTTTGGCCTAGTTTTCAAGTGTGCGGGAAACTTTAAATGTTCCATTTGTGCTGTTTTCACCTTGTTGCGATCATCTCAGGTATGAACAACCCCTTGAATGTTTTGTCGTTATTTTTTCATCCGTTAGATTTTGATTATTTGATGATGATGAGCTTAGTCTTTGTTCTTTCTCGTGCTCTTAAAACCATGAGAATAAGTCATCGAGTTACAATTTATCACTTTTTCGGGCTCGTTAAATTCCTACAGAAAAGGAACCCCCCAGAGTCTATCTTTAAGCTCTTGAAATACGAAAATATTGCCAAGCGAACTTGTCGCATTCACACTTGTTAAAGTATTTGAATGGTCATCTCCCTGGTGATAGTTTACCCCTTTTTCGGACCAGGGGGCACTATGTATGAAAAATGTATACTCAAGTCAATCATGACTGGAAGAGTCCTCTCCCGCGTTGTTTTACCCTTTTTCGGGCGATAAGGCTAACTTTACGAAAAAGGACCGTTGGAGTCTTCTTTAGTTCTTTTCAGACTCTCTAAACATGAAATGACAACCGAGTTTACCTTCTATGGAATCGTTAAACTCTAACATTGAAGGGCCCGTCATGGGACGAACCCCTCCTCTCCCAGGTTCGGAAAATATTTGGGATTGGACTCATCTATGAGATGAGATATACTGAGCATCTAGTTACCTTCATCAAGCTCATAAAAAACACATGAGGCACTCATCATTCATGATGGGGAAAAAGGAAATCTCTTATGTTACACACCTTTATCAACGGTAGTACCTAGTTGTTCTTGAACATGGAATTCATTTGCATTTGCATACCGCACTTGGATCATCCATTTGTCCTCAAGTTTCACCTACTTCCTGAGTCTTGTTACTCCTTTGAGTCATTCAAAGAATGCTTCCATTATTAGTTGCATTAAGAAGTCAGTGTCATACTATTCATGTTAATACTGCCAAGTCATGCCATGCCCATGTTCAAGAATACTCTCACCATTCATTATCTGCAGTCAGTACACCATCCACCATGTGGTTCTACTCTGAGTCAGTAGTGCATGTTACTCTACCATCCGATCTACTCCAAACATCTGTTGTCATGTTTCGTGTCGATGATGGGGGATTCATCATGGCCCTCCTTCGATGGATTCATTCTTTTCAACTTCAAATCATCATCCGAGGATTGAATCTAGAAGCCAATCGAGTACCTTGGGCCTGTATGCCTCAATGGAAGGTTACCTTGCTTTCGACATGAGTTTACATCATTGAGTATTGATTGAAAGATTTCATCATGCGTTTGACTTCAACTCATTTATTCGCGCTTGATGATATGTACTGTGATACCTTGGGGATCATTGACATTAATGGTGATTTCCCTCGCGCTTGTTAACGGTATACATCAATGACCGGTGATCAAGTGGTTTCTAAAATGTTCGACATCAAGACATTTGTAATCACATGGATAGATTCATATCATTGTGGGTTCAACTTAAAGACCTTGGGGAGTCATGTTTTACCCAGGTTGCGATGGAGATTGTTTTGAGTCATATCACATGGATCCACATTTGTATTGGTCATGGCTGTGTTATCATCTCATCATGGATCTACACTTGTGTCTAGTAGCCATGATTGTGTTCAGTCGGTCATTACTACCATGGATCTGCAATGTATTGGTTGGCAACCATGTTGTATGTCATATGAGACTATGTACTCAGAGTTAGTTGTACTACAACAGTGTTCTTTGTCCGATGAGTCATTTCCATTCCTTCTGTCAAAGCATTTCACCTGTCCAGTTTCAAACAACTTCATGCTTTGGGGGGAATTCTGTTACACCTAAATATTGCCATCATGTTGATCAGTGGAAAAATCCTTGAAGATTATTTGACTAAGTCATTAACCTGGAAGAGTTGCAAAGGTTTTGAGAGGTCATCGCAGGTTGTCCTCATGCAACCTGCGACGTTGCAGGTTGTCTTATAGACTACGACGATGTCAGTTAATGGACTAAAATAGCTTCTTCGAGCCCATTCTCGAAACTAGTTGATGTGTATCCCTATCCCTAGCCTTTGGGGAAGCCGACATTTGGTTCCTAACATCTTGGAAGGATCCCCTATCTCTCTCCTACCATATCTCAACCTATCCTATCCACTTAGTCCTATATAAGTGAATCTCTCTCCCATTCCAAAGGGAGGAAGTCTATAGTATCTAATTGCTGGTGAAATTAGCTTAGGAGAGATCTCTACTCATCCTTGAGAGATCCATCATCCCTTTGGAGGCTTTGACATTGGCTTGATCGGAGAAGGATTGCTATGTTAAGTTATTGGTTGTAATCTCTTCATCCTATGTATTTCCCTTTTAATACAGTAATATAAGTGCTTTCCACCAATCTCATTGTGTTAATGACATATTGTGTAGTTTTCCTGCTTAACTGCTTACTTAGATATATTATTGTGTAGATGCTATTTTACTGCTTCTGTTGTTGTATTGTCTTGACAGGTTTCTCAGCTCAGATCTGAAGACTATCAAGCTTTGGAGCAACATTCAAGGAGAAAGGATCAGCGATTCAAAGGGTAAGAACATCTAGTTCCTTGATCTCGAATTAGATCTAGGAGAGTTATTTATGTTCTGTCTTTATTTGTTCTAGACTCACGTTGATCTAGGGAGATTGGGCCTCGAGTCCGCTCTTGGTAGATTGTTCGTCAAACAGATGTCGGAGTACCAATGGTTGTCAAGTTCTTGCAAAGATGGTGTCATGGCTGGTTTAGGTCTACTATTTTCACAATTCATATCTATTGCTTCTTCATTCTTTTGAGTTAGCATCTTGGCAAGGCCTTGTCCTTTTATCAACTTGGTTGGCTTAATCTCTAAGTAGTACTCCTAGATTTTAGATACCCATGTGCCTCTAATTCCTAAGCAATCTTGTTGAGACAAGATGTCTTTTACCGCAGCATGGGGGACATATCCTATGACCTTTGAATATCCAATGTATGTTCTAAAATGCTTTAGATATTTTACCAAGGAATAGGCTTGCTTTTCCATAATAGTGTATTTTAACTCTGAATTCTGTAAAGCTCTACTCATGAAAGCAATAGGTTGGTCGAACCCTTCGAAGTTCTTTTAGAGCAACACCCCAACAATTGTATCCTCCAATGCAAAGGAAAATATCATAAAGTCTTTAGTATAATCTGGGCTGACCAAAACATGTGACCTAGTGATAGCATCCTTTATGGTGGAAAAAGCATCCTTTCCCTCATTCGTCCATGTAAACTTGGAATCTTTCTTAAGTAGTGCTTGCATGGGTTTCATCAATTCAACTAAATTAGGGATGAATCTTTCGATGAAGTTGATATTTCCGTTGAAAGACTGAAGGGCCTTCACATTTCTTGGAAGATGTATCTTTTGTATGGCTTCTATTCTTTCAGGGTCAATTTTGACCCCATCCTTGGAGATAATATGTCCCAGGAGTTTCCCTTCATCGATGCCTAGGACAAACTTGGTCGGATTTAAGGAAATACCATATTTCCTACATCGTTCTAAAACCTACCTAAGGTGACTAATATGGATGGATCTTTCCTTTGAGAAAACTGTTAGGTCATCTTGATAAATTTCTATGATCTTGCTAATCAATTCTTTGAAGGCATAGTCCATGGCCCTTTGAAAGGTAGCCCTAGCATTTAGAAGACCAAAGGGAATTCTCATATATTCGAAGGTACCCCATGGGGTTGTAATATAGCAGCTTGCTCTGCTAGTTGTGAAGCCATATGGCTTTGGAAGCTGTTATTAGGACTATTTGACTTAGAGATGGACTCCATTGTGATCCTGTGTGACAACCAGAGTTGTATCAAGATGACGGAGAACAATGTTCCATGAGAAGTCAAAGCACATAGAGATCCGATATTTCTATATACAGGATATGGTGCAGAAAGGAGCTATAAAGATCAAGTATGTGAGCATTGATGAACAAGTTGCTGATGTATTGACCAAACCTCTGTCTCGAGTAAAGTTTGAGTATTTCTGAGACAAGCTTGGTGTAGTTCAAAAGTACCCTCCTCAAAAGGGGGAGTGATGTGGTCGATGATGATATTTGGATACTGGTATCAATGATGTGGATACCTGTATCGATGATGAGGTTGCCTATACCGACGATAAGGTCGATGATGATGATACCTGTATTGATGATGTAGATATGTGTATCAATGATGAGGATACCTGTATCGATGATGAGGTTACCTGTTTCGACAATGAGGTCGATGATGAGGATGCCTGTACTGACGATGAGGTCGATGAAGTGGTCCTTAGACTTTGTCTAAGAGGATGAGAGGATTGCATTGTCCTTGGGCTTATGTCCTAAAGTGATAGGGATTGATCATCCTGTAAGTGGATCAGGATTGCATCATCCTTGGACTTATGTCCTAAAGTGATAGGGATTGATCATCCTGTAAGTGGATCAGGATTGCATCGTCCTTGGAATTATGTCCTAAAGTGATAAGGATTGATCATCTTGTAAATAGATCTGGATTGCATCGTCCCTAGACATGTTGTGGTGTCTTAAATTGATAAGGATTGATCATCCTGTAAGTATATTTGGATTGCATCGTCCCTACACATGTTGTGGTGTCTTAAATTAATAAGGATTGATCATCCTGTAAGTAGATCTAGATTGCATCGTCCCTAGACATGTTGTGGTGTCTTAAATTGATAAGGATTGATCATCCTGTAAGTAGATCTGGATTTAATCATCCCTAGACATGTTGTGGTGTCTTAAATTGATAAGGATTGATCATCCTATAAGTAGATTTGGATTGCATCGTCCCTAGACATGTTGTCGTGTATTAAATTGGTAAGGATTGATCATCCTGTAAGTAGATCTGGATTGCATAGTCCTCAGACATGTTGAGGTGTCTTAAATTGATAGGGATTCATCATTTTGTAAGTGGATCAGGATTGTATCATCCTTAGACTTATGTCCTAAAGTGAGAGGGATTGATCATCCTGTAATTGGATCATGTGTGTTGCATATTATGATGCTGTTGATCAAGAGATCCAGACGATGAGGATGTTGATCGAAAGATACAGATGTTGATGCTATTGATCGGGAGATCCAGACGATGAGGCTGTTGATCGAGAGATCCAGATGATGCTGTTGATCGGAAGATCCAGATGATGATTCTATTGATCGAGAGATCTAGATGATGTTGTTGATCAAAAGATCCAGATGATGATGTTGTTGTAGCTGACCGAGTGCTACAAAAGATGAAGACTTAGTACTGAAGATGTTGATGTTCCAGTAACTGTTTGAGTTATTGATGATGATTGAAGAAAGCTTCCAATGATTTCTAGATGTATCATGTTGATGAATCCTTTCTCCTGTAGATGTTGTTAGAATATCCTTCTCATTAAGGGGGAGTGTTGAAATATTGTAACTTCTAAGAATATTCTATTTGTACTTTATCTGGAGATGTTTATTCCTCCGTCAGGATGTTGTAACTAGGGTTATTAAACTTCCCTAGTGGGGTCAGCCCTGAGTTAAGTGTTTAGGGGTTATTAGACTCTCCTAGGAGAAGTCGACCTAGTTAGGGTTAAAAGTCAAGTGAAGTAAAGTATAAATAGAGGAGGTGTGTTCCTCATTTAACACACTCACTCACTCATTCACTCACTTGTGAATTGCGCATAGGGGAGAGAGAGATCTGCGAAGGAGGAGAAGGAGCTCTTGTTTGGGGATTACATCTTTGTATTAGTTGGTCATCTATATTGAGGAAGCTTTGCTGGATTTTCTACCCCATGAGGGTTTCCCAGGATAAATTTGTGTCTATCTTGTGATTGTGTTTCTTTCAGTGATCCTTATTATGCTCTTGTTGTGAATTTTATGCTAAACTTAACAATATGTATGATATATACATAAAAATCAACATTCAAATGTATTATATTAATTAATCTCCACTAGATAATAATTACCTTTCACCTTCCTCGATATACCTTTCCCCTTCGGGTACTCCCCTTCGAAATTTTTATTGGAGTCTGGATCACAAATGCGACGTAAATTGAGCTTTGATGCTAATTTAGGAAGATATTCACTAATATACAACATGTTTTGGTATACCATATATCCCTCCATCATAGAACCCTCAGCACGTGCTTGTTGTCTAACCAAACACTTCAAAAATTTCAAATGCCTCTCAACCATCCACATGGACTTTGAGTGCACAGGTCCACAAAATTCAATCTCCTCAACTTGGTGTATGAGGTAGTGTTCTTGTGCATTGAAAAATGCCGAAGGTAGATGATTTTGCATTTCACACATGAGACAAGGAATTTCTCTCTTCCAATACTTTATATCTTCTTTATGGATTTCTTTAGATGACAACCATCTACAAGTGACACAAACCAATCACGAGATTTAACAAAAAAAACATTATATTACATAACAAATTGAATTAGTGTACAAAAACAAATATAAGTTCTACGATGAATTAAACAAACACTAAGCGCATGCAAAAAATCGCTACTTACCTCATGTATTTCCCAAGATTATATATAACTTGTTTGACATTGTTGTCAAAGTTGTCCAGGAGAGAGAGAGGTAGAACATATTGTAACAATATACAAATCGTTTCATTTTTTAAACAAAGAGTAGAGAAACAAAATACCAACAATATGCACTAGAATAAAAAAAGCAATAATTATATGCATACCATAATAATTACCTTCATGAAGACATGCCAATCATGCGTTTTCACCCCCGTAAAATCACCTTTCTCTGTTATGATATTCTTCATGTTCTCACAAAATAAGGTGGGAAATTTATTTTTTAGCATGACTTCTTTTACAACATTACTGTGCTGCTCCGTTAACATCCATGGAAGTGAGTTTATATTAATTTGGTCTTCGTTGCTATGAAATTGAATGACGTCTTTCATTGCATGGTTGCCTTCTTGAATGTCTTTGCAAATTTTGACAATTTTTTCTTTCTCGCTCCTTCCATCCAATATTCGCCATAATGTTTTAGTCACATTCTTTCCGATATGCATTGTATCAAACATATGAGCAATTTGTAGGTGCTCATAGTAGGGAAACCTACTGAATTGTTTAAGATAACTTTTCATTCTTCGTGGAATCCCATTAATGCCTTCATGATCACGATGGCCATCATGAATCGTAGTTTATAAAGAAATTATGGAAATCAATGTCAATTACAGTAAACAACACAATAAAAAAAAATATATAACATTTCATATACGATGATTCTTGACGATTTCTATTATATTGCAGCTTCCATAGGTGAGTTGTCATTCTCTGTAGTTTTGATGCAATCTCTTGCTTCTCATTGAACATATGTTTTCGGTAGTTTGATACCTATGATTATTAGAGAGGAAGTTCCTATACTAATCAAACACCTCATTTCCTAAGATTTTTGAATGACGAGATTTGATCTTAGGACCACAAACTGGACTTGCAAATTTTCCCTTTGTCTGAAGACCTACATAAAGAGATGGATTATCTATGTCAATTATAATTATATATAAAATGAATGTATTATTTAAAAAAACATGCGTACATAGTATATTAACTAGTTCATAAAATTAAATGCAATTAAAGTGGAACTTATAATTACAAACTGCAAAAATGGGTTAACCTTGGGGCATCATGGATTGTCCATACAAGCATTGCATGGAATTGAAATTTCCTTTGTCGTATTGGTCTATACACGTCATACATAGTGATGCCATTCCATAAATTTAGTAGCTCGTCAATAAGAGGTTCGATATATACATCCATATCTTTAACTTGGTACTTACGTGATTGATTTGAACATATAAAATATACCATTTAGATATATAAACCATGCACAAGAGAAAAATAAAATATATATATATGAAATTATGCAACAAAATACGACAAATGAGATGCCACTACATTAAAAAGAAGAAGCTGTAGACACAATATACCTGGAATAATCATCGACAACATTATGTGCTCCCTCTTTATTAACAACCATGGAGGAATGTTATTGTTGATAACTGAAATAGGCCACACCGAATAAATGGATCTCATCTCTGCAAATGGATTGACACCATCTACTGCCAAAGAAATCCTCATATTATGAGGTTCTTCTTTAAAGTGAGGCCATTTTTCCTCCATATATCTAAATGCAAACCCATCTGCATGCATTCGAATAATGTCATCTTGACTTCTGTTCTATGCATGGTAATCCATAAATTGCGCTATGTTTTTTCACCTGAACAGTCGTTGCAGATGTGGAATAATGGGAATATAACGAAGAACCTTGCGAGACACCTTTTTTGTTACTTGATCTGTTCGATATCTACTGATATAACATTCTGGACATTCTGTTTCAAATTCATGATGATTATAATATATAACATGGTCATCGGGGCATGCATGAATTGCTTCATATTGCATTCCAATTTCTTTCATGATGGCAGATAAATCTCGATATGTGCGAGGTAAAATATTGATGGTGGTAACAAAAATTCAGCTATCAAGTTACAACAAATAAAAATAAAAATCTAGTAAATATAATATATAAATAATATTAATGAAACACATTTCATCCGTATTAATTTGACTTATGAATTAACAATAAAATTATTAGACGAACAGTGATAACCTTTTGCGCGATCATATATATATGTGATGGAATATATTACATATATTAACATCTGTGTGACTGATATGTTCAAAAGACCATTCATAACCTTCAAGTTCATTATCAACAATATAGCAGAGAGAAGATTTGTGTTGGAGCCCTCATAAAGAGGTTTGTATGCCTTCTCAAGAAGAAGTAAATCATGAATATCATCAAAATCATCATTTTCATGATCATGATCATGATCATCCTATTATCTCCTCAAATAGTTTTGTGAATTGTGAGAAGCTTCATTCATTCATGCTTAATTTTTCATTTTTCCTCGGTCATTTGCCCTAATCCGTATTTTCAAAATTCCCCATTAAATCCTCATTGATCAAAATGCCAAGAGACTCCTATGACTTTGTCCTCTTGACTTGCAATACAAAAATGCAAAATAAATGTTACATCGCCTATAACCTTAGCTTTATTGGCTTTTTGCATTTTTGTTATGAAGTGATGGTTGCTCGAAGTGATTCTAAACCTAAGCCAAATCCCTAGTTCATGACCACAAGTCACACCAAACTTACACTAAATCCAAGCTATGAGTTCAAACTACATGCCTATTTCTTTCGTCTAAGTCTTGAATCTTGTTTTAAACCAAACCAGACATGGTCTCTCGGCTTCATGACTCTTTATGAAATTCAATGAGTTAAACCCAGTCACAAATCAAGTCATTCAAGCCATGATTTAAGCTTCAGTTCAAAGCCACGAATTGTGTCATATGGTTAAAGCCACGGGTCATACCATGCAATGCACAGGCCGAGTACACACGTCAAAGTCAAGCTACAATTCAGTCCTCAGGTTGACATATCAAGTCATAGCAAACGCATTCAACTCAAGCTAAAGCCACATGCCAAATCGTAAATCCATATAACTGTCAAACGCCTGATTTGAAGGCAGAAAATGAATGTGCATCTGTCATATGGTAAGTAAAACTGGGTTTTGAAGCATTTGATTGGTTGAAGGCATCAGGTCGTGATGCAGAGCCACGAGAAAAAGGCCACAACAGATATCATTGCTGCTCAAATATCAAAGGGAAGCTACTGCAAGATCTGTCCTAGCAAAACGTGATAAAGACGCAGCAAATATCGAGGGTTGTGTATGCAGAAGAGTTCAAAGGGTCTGCAGAATAAGTCTGGCGGTTTATAAAGGAGTTATAGTTTTGCTGTTACAATTATGGATGCATCCCTGGGTATAATACATAAATATTGATTGAAAATTGCTCATACACTCTAAATGAACCTATCGAAGGTCAAAACTCCAATGTTATGGCCATAATCATATGTCTATAGAAGGAAATGATTTGAATGACATGCTGAAGTGATACCTGGGTATGAAAAAAGAGAGGAGGTAGACAGAATGACAGAAGCTTGTAAAATGTCATGGAAATAGCCTTTCAAGCACGTATTTGGTTTCCAAGAGCCAGTGTCAGTAGCACTTTCTGTCTTTAATATTTTCTTGCAGTTTCATGGATGGCTGTCATTTCAAATTCTGTTTATTACAAGCTATCATAAATTGGGGATTTCAACAGCGATGAATGCTGTCTATATGGAATGAATGGAAATTTGTCTTGTTGTAATGGTTGCCCTCCTGCATATCTTTTTCGATGTGTTGGTATTTCCAAAAATCATTTACCAGAAGGATATTCTCCAGAGTGTGTCGTGGAGAAAAGTGAGGCCCAGGGATCAAAAGCATCAAAGTCATTGAGTGGACCTGAGATCTTTAGTATTGATCTATATGAGCATGACTCCTTTGGCACTTGTGGCTACCTATTGGTATCTGATTCTGCATCAAATCCAACTACTACATACAGGTATTATAACAAAAGAAATGTCACAAAGGTCATGGAGACGTTAGACAGAGTTTTCGGTGGTTTACAGGCTCGGATTTTGGCTCTCCTAGCCACCGAAAGTACAAAACAAGACATAAGGACATCTTTTGCACAGATCCAAGTCTTGTCATTCCGAAGAGGACGAGGATGGTTTCAAAGTGAATATTATAATTAATAAGATATGTTTCAAGATGTTGTTCCAATTTTGAAGGCGCCAGTAAGGGAAAAAGACCAAGTCTATTGTCTATTTTTGGCTAAAATTACCTATCTGTCAAACTGGCAATTTCGACTTCATCCAACAGCTAATGAAGACTGCTGCAACTGTCAAAGATCATGAGGAAATGAAGATAATTGGGATAAGGAATCAACCTAGTAAATAGGATCTTTTCCTATTCTTTTGCAACTGTTTTTGACTTTCTATTTTAAGTAAATTAGATCCAATTTTATAGGATTTGGATATCTGATGTAAAGGCTATAAAGCCTAAGATTTCTGTAGAAGAAAGGAGGTTCGATTTTGGAGATGGGCACACATACTGTACTGTTTTTAGAATTCTCATTATATATCATAATCCAAGCTTCTTTTGCCTATGATGTTCAGTTTCACTTATTGTCCATTCTATGCTTGTATTTGAATGAGTGTCTCATTTCTTTAAGCTGATTTAGTGTCTGAGAATTGTCATCTTTTCATTACACTGATTGACTGAGTTGTGCGAGTATAATTTGCTTATAATATTGGACATTGATATATATTGCTTATGTATGTTTCTACTGATGATATAAGATCTATCCATCCATTTATTTATCTAAAACTCTTGAACAGAGTTGGTTAAAAGCCTTGCCCATTGATATATCTATGCATGCTTTGACTTAGTAAAACCTTGTGTTAGTCATCTGACTTGATCCGATTGAGAAAATCATTAAGTTACCAGGCATCTTTGAGCTGCAACCTAGAAGAGTTTCCTGGAGAGATAACACACCCATTCTAACATTAAATGTATCATGGATCAATGTATTTGTACCATCATCTTCAACTATGTTATTAGTATGTTCATCTTCTTCAATATGATCATTAACATGTTCTCCATTATTCATAGCTCCATGTTCCTCTGGTACTTGTTCTGAAAGCACTTCCTCTGGATGATATGTCGTAGGATGTTTTTCCTTTATAATTACATGAAACCATCAATAGATATAAGTTAATATAATAAATATTAAAATAATACATACATTTACAAAAGCAATCAATATAAAAACATATATAATGCAAAACTTACAAATGGATGATATTCATGTCCCCCCTCAGCGTGTCCATGTTCCCTACAATATTTTCTGGTCGTTGTGATCTTTATTCTTCTCCTCTTAAAGCCCCTGCATTGACTACATGGACAATAAAATTTCCCATCACCCTTTCTTTTCAGTCCATCCCACAATCTAGCAAGCAATTGTCGATTTTGTTCGTCTGGATCAGGAATATTGCGATTTGACATTTTCTCATAAAGAGCTTGAATGAAGATTATTGATCTTAGAAAATCAAGCTCCACACTTCACTATTTTTAATCACAAAAAAATAGAAATAATTATGTATTCTTTTTCGAAAAACAACCCATCGAAGAATAAAATAATTTTTGCAAACCATCGCTTGTATAGCAAACATGTCAGAATGTTTCCATAATTTATAGATTTTAAAATCAATAAGGTTTATCGGATATCCGATGATATGACCATAGTTACCATTATAGAACCAGTGTCGGATATCCGATGATATTACCATAGTTACCGTTATAGAATTGGTGTCGGATATCCGACGATACCTGTCGGTTATCTGACTGTACTCGTCGGATATCTAACTACCGTCAAATATCCAACAGGTCCATGTATCAATTAAAACAAATTTAATCAAAATTCGTAATTTTGAAGGTGAAATTCGACGACACAGTCAATTTCATTGGATTTTGGGTCATAGTTTGCTAGTGTAAACCACACAGATGTAACTCAGTTAGCATCAATGGATCTCCAAGAGAATCCCGGTCAAGGGCCTCATGTTCCCTTTGACGCCATACAAGGACCATTTTTGCAAAATTTTGAGTATTAGTCCTTCAACGTTCCAATTTAAATTTTTTACTGCGCCACATGCAGGTGATAATTGCTACAGTTGCACATCACATGTAGGTGAAGAAAATACCACTTGGGTGTATCGAGCTTACACACAACCTGATATTGTCTCACTCATGTGTGCACAGATAAACGTCAAGAATGAAGCTACAAACTCAAAATTAGAACTAAAACTTGAAATAAATGAATCCAAAATAATGAGGAAAAGGAAAGGAATTACCTGGAATTGACGGATTTGGAAATGGGCCACCGTATCGAACACACTAGAAACTCAAACTTCTAGGGCTTTAGGCTCTCCAAAGTGGTAAAATGAAAATGAACTATTTCTTTTCATTATAATTTTTACTATTTAAAAAGAAATATTTCCATCTTTTAACCACTTTTAGGCTCTCCAAAGTGGTAAAATGCAAATGAACTATTTCTTTTCATTATAATTTTTACTATTTAAAAATAAATATTTCCATCTTTTAACCACTTTTATATAGTTTGACATGTTAAATTATAATATTTGGTACTAATGGTTCACTTTTAGCTATTAATTCGACTTTATGAAGCAGGAGGGCGAGGTATTAATACTTTTTGTCTACACATGTCTTGGAATAAAAGGTTTATATATTTAACTGGCATATAGGTTAGGTCACACTCATTCTACGTCATGCATTAAGACCTTACCATATGTTATACTACATGACCTTTTCTCCATGGACTGCGACATTAAGCCTCTGTATTATATCTCATCGCCATTGTACTTCCATGGATAGAGCCTACTACACATGTGACACCCTAGTTATCACATGCTTTCCATTCTGGTTCCCATGCTGCATTTTGTTATGGTCAGGAGCCTAATTACTTTGTCATGTTCATGAAGAGAAGCCACATACTTTCTCTCGTCTTTCTGAACTCCCTTTTAAAGGATCCCACAGTTTATGGAGTGTCTTTAATCTTTTTTCCGCCTCCTGAAAGAATTAAAATATTTTTGAGTCAACTTGTCTCTTTCATACTCGTTAAAGTACTTGAAAGGTCGTCTATACGGTATAAGTTTAACCATTTTATGGACCATTTAGACTATATACGAAAAATGAATACTTTAGTCATACATGGCTAGAAGAGTTCTTTCTCGCATTGTTTTATCCCTTTTCAGGCGAGGAGACTAACTTTACGAAAAAGTCCAGTATGGAGTCTTCTTTAAGTTTTTAGACTCTAAATATGAAAACATCGACAAACATTTACCAACTCGGGCTGGATATAAAATCCACGAGATGGTGTAAAGAGTTATTGTTTAAGCTTTTTAGACTCTTTAAAATTGAAAACACCAGCGAGCATGAACAAATTCGGGCTCGAT
Organism: Larix kaempferi; assembly: GCA_027924585.1. Taxonomy (NCBI): domain Eukaryota; kingdom Viridiplantae; phylum Streptophyta; class Pinopsida; order Pinales; family Pinaceae; genus Larix; species Larix kaempferi. Next base: position 7,038,653 of record BSBM01000053.1, read on the forward strand.
ATAAAATCAAAAGATCAGTATATTATTGAGCATTCTTTTATCTTCTCTTCAAGCTCGTTAAACAAGGAAGAAAGTGCTAAGCTTTCCTTCTATGGACTCGTAAAACTATAAATAGAAGGACCCTTCTTGGGATCGAACCCCTCCTTTTTCAGGTTCGTTAAATATATGTTAAGAGACTCATCGTTAGGTGAGGTATATCGAGCATACTTTTATCTTTTTTGTGCTCGTTAAAACATGAAAAAGTAAAAAAAGAGAAAGGGAAGGGAAATATGTCATATGTCTATCATTAAAATAACGAGTCAAAATTGTCCTTGAACAAAGCACCTATTTCGAGTCTATCAAACAAGTTGGGTCTTAGCTTTGGCCTTAGGATGAAAACTATTCTTAGATTTTTTTTTACTCCTCCGGTTGGTTACTCTTCCAATCATATGGAGAATTTGTCAATGTCTCCTACATTGCAGATGTATATCTTTGGTCTACAGCTGCCCAAGTCATTTCTATGTCGTGCTCACTGTTTAAGGATGTTTCACGTGTCAGCCATTATGCAGTTGCCTTGATCTTATATGTCGACCATTCCCCAGTGTCAATATGTTTCTCAGTCGTGCTCCAACACAGATCATCCTTTGATTATTCCTTGTGTTGGATGATGGAGGATACATTAAGGCCTCCCTTCCAACAAGCTTCTTCCCATCGACTTCAGCTCATCCTGCTCTGGGAATGAAGTTTAGAGTTTCAATAGTACCTTGGGAATTGTAGTCATTAGTGGCAATTTACCTCGCCATCAAGTAGTGGGAATACATCAATGTCCTCTACTAATGGATTCTTCAGGTGTTCGACTTTAAGAACATCTATTCACACCTGTTAGAATGTACTAGGTACCTTGGGGTCCATTTTCATTATCAATGGAATCCCTCACGTTTGTTAACAGTATACATCAATGACCAGTAATCAAACAATTTCCTTCGTGTTTGACTTCAACTCATTTATTCACATGGTTGGAATTCGTACCTTTTGGTGATTTGGTTTGAAGACCTTGGGACAACAGTAATATATTTTTTCCTAAGCTGCACAAGACTGTGCCTTATCTCATTGTGGCACTTGATGAGACATAGATCCACTTTTGTATTGTTAGTTTTTCAGCATTTAATTCAATCTGATCTAGGATCTTAACTGAGAGAACAACATGTACAACATATCAAACATAAGAGACAAGAGACATAAAGAATTTCACCGTGGAAAACCAAGAAGGTGAAAAACCCCACAACTTCCTTAGAGATAGAATGAGCACCAATACAAAGATCAAACCCCAAAACAAGAGATAGTCACCTAGCATCTGCTTCTCCTCCACTTGTGTGCACTCCTCCTCTCTCTCACTAATGCGGATTGAGTGAGTGAATGAATGAATAGAATGAGAGACACACACTCTCTATTTATACAATGAATTGACTTGCCTTTAACCCTAACTGGGCCGACTTCCTAAGGAAGCCTAATAACCCATTCACATGTCACTGGGCCAAACCCACTAGGGTGGTCTAATAACCCTTTAACCCACATTGGGCCGACCCCTCTAAGGTGGTCTAATAACCCATCAAATATAAGTTACGACACTTACAATATAACTTGTGACACTTGCAAATACAAATGACGACACTTCCAATTGGAGGAATAATATATCTCTGTTGGGGATACAATAAAGTACAAATGTAATATATACAATATACAAGTGAATATCTTCCAAAGTTACAAATACATCAACACTCCCTCTTATCTAGGAAGGTATTCTCTTGACACAGGTCATCAATACTCATACGCACAAGTCTTCAATTCTGGAGCTGGATCATCGTCACTGGATCACGGAGCATCATCGTCACTGCTGCTGTACTCGTCATCTCGATCACTGGGCTATCTCTTAATTCTTCTCATCATAGGAAGTTCTACAGAGCCATCCCTTTTTCATGCTGGATGTAGGCCTAGCCTCCTGTAGGTCTTCATCATCTTTGCAAGCTGGCCATCCTGTGGAATCCCCGGGGCTAATTACGTGCATCAACAAAACCTCGAAAGAGCATCCCAGGACTGATTACGAGCTTACTGCTCAACCTATCATATCTCCTAGGGAAATATTACATGTTACCACCACAAAACCTTAAAAGAGCATCCCAGGAATGTTTATGTGCTTAGCACAATTGACAAGATCTCTAAAGAGCATCCCAGGACTTTTACGTGCCCAGCACAACCTATTGGATCTCTAGGACTGATTACATGTGGTCTGGCACAACCTCGAAAGAGCATCCCAATATTGATTACGAGCTTACTGCTCAACCTATTGGATCTCCCAGGGAACTATTACATGCCACAGACAAAACCTCGAAAGAGCATTTGCCAGATCTCCCAGGGAACTATTATATGCCATAGGAAAAACCTCGCAAGAGTATCTGCAAATCTCCCAGGGCAATATTATATGTCCCTCCATGCAAAACCTCGAAAGAGCATTTGTCAGATCTCCCAGGGAACTATTATATGCCATAGGCAAAACCTCGCAAGAGTATCTGCAAATCTCCCAGGGCAATACTATATGCTTATCGCACAACCTATCCACGACCATGGAGTATCATCCTGATACTCGTGATCAACCTGATCATCCCCGCATGGAGCATCATCCTGATGCTCATGATCATACTGATCATCATACAGTGCATCATCCTGATGCACATCATCATCGCATGATCATACTGATCATCATCATAACATCGTCCTGATGCATATCATCATCACATGATCATCCTGATCATCATCATAACATCGTCCTGATGCATATCATCATCACATGATCATCCTGATCATCATCATAACATCATCCTGATGCATATCATTTGGAGCATCGCCCTGATGCTCATCACACATGATCATCCTGATCATCATCATACATAGCATCATCCGGAGCATCGTTCTGACGCTCATCATAAAACACTTACATCCACAACCATGGGAAGGATCCTCCTACCACCATGCTCGGAATGGCTCTTGCAAATGTGTCCCATCACTTCCTCCTCAAAGTATCTTCTATCTGAAGAATACCAAGCATCTCTCTGAAGTACTCGAACTTCACTTTGGCTAGTGGTTTGGTCAACACATCTGCAACCTGCTCATCTGTTGCAACATACTGGAGCTTCACTACTCCTCTCTACACCATATCCCTGATATAGTGATGTTTGATCTCGATGTGCTTCGACCTATCATGGAACACTGGGTTTCTCAGACAACTTCACATAACTCTGGTTGTCACAGAAGATATAGGTAGCATCCAAATGGAGATCAAACAAATCAGACAGTAGCTTCCTTAGCCATACTGCCTCACAACTAGCCAAACAAGCTGCAACATACTCTGATTCGGCTATACTTAGTGCTACGCAAGATTGCTTCCTGCTAAACCAAGAGATCACACCTGATTCCATACTGAAGCAACACCCCAAAGTGCTCTTCCTATTTGCAGCACTGCCTGCCCAATTTGCATCAACATAACCCTCCAGGTTAAACTTTTGATCCGCATCATACTTGATCCCATAATCAACCATACCCTTTAGGTACCTCAGAATATGCGTTACAACAATCAGGTGAACATGTATAGGATCCGTCAGGAATTGGCTCAAGGTGTTCATCGGAAAGCAAATATCTGGTCTTGTGTTCATCAAGCACATCAAGGACCTAATCATCTAATGATACATCATGGCATCGCCTGACTCTGATGAAGCATCACTCAATAGCTTTAGGTTCGATGCCATAGGTTTGGCCATGGCCTTGCAGTCCATCATCCTGAACCGCTTCAGGATCTCTACTGCATACTTCCCTTGTCCAAGGAAGATTCCATCTGCACTCTGCCACACTTCTATACCTAGAAAGTAATGCATCATACCCAAGTCCTTCATCTCAAACTTGGAAGCAAGCTTCCTCTTCGTATCAACAATCAACCCAATCTCACCTGTCACAAATAGGTCATCTACATACAGTAGGAGTATCACTAGATTGCCTTCCTCAACCTTGTAGTAAAGGTTGGAATCCACTTTACTCTTGGTAAAGCCCAAACTAGTCAGGAAGCTGTCAATCCTATTGTACCATGTCCTGGGTGCTTGTTTCAAACCGTACAAGGCTTTCTTCAATTTGCACACATGTGACTCCTTGTCATGTGCCTCAAAATCGAGTGGTTGCTCCACATACACTTCCTCTTCAACTACACCATTCAAGAAAGTTGTCTTGACATCCATTTGGTGTATCTTCCACTTCATCACTGCAGCTAGAGCAAGTACTATTTTGATGGAAGTGTATCTAGCTACAGGTGCAAAAGTTTCTTCATATTCTATCCCTTCTTTCTGGGAGAATCCACAAGCCACAAACCTTGCCTTGTATTTCTCTATGCTGCCATCTGCAACATGCTTGATCTTGTAGATCCACTTGGAAGTCACAACAGACTTCCCTTCTGATCTCGAGACCACATCCCAAACATCATTCTTCATGATTGACTGGTACTCCTCGATCATGACATCTTTCCATTACTGCATCCTGGATCCTGGGAACTTTCGATTCTTCAATATCTTCAATAGGTAGTTTTCTGGATTTGTTGAGTCTTCGTCGCTTGTTCTTCAAAACAAGTCTCTCTTGTAGTTGATGGTACACGGTCTTTCCTACAAGACAAGTTCAATTGCATGATTAGAATCATCTCATAGATTTCAGAACAAATTATTACACATAAAGACATATGCCATACAGTCATGCAATTATCTTAGCTAATGCTTCAACACAACATTCATCCATATCCTGTATTCATATGGTAACTTTCTAGATGCCTTCCATCTCTACCATAACATTGTTAAGAGTGTGCACTACTCCAACATGTTAGCAAAGAGGTTTCATTCTAGATAAGTAGCAATGGAATGTTGTATAGTACCATAGGCCACTTACCCATTACTTGTATATAGTAGTATCTTGTTCATTAATGCAACTTTTCTAAAATGCATAATATACATCCTAAATCTAGGAACATAAGTATATACATGACTAAACAACATCATTTAAGTAATCATATACAAGAAATGACAATTCAAATACTTATCTTTGCTTGGTTGTTGGGTGGACTCCCTCTCAATCTTTGCTTCCTTGCAGGAACTACTGGAGTGTGCTCCCTCTTGATCTTTGCTTCCTTGCAAGAACTACTGGAGTGTTCTCTCTCTTGATCTTTGCTTCCTTGCAAGAACTACTGGAATGTGCTCCCTCTTGATCTTTGCTTCCTTGCAGGAACTACTAGAGTGTGCTCCCTCTTGATCTTTGCTTCCTTGGTTATCTTTCTTTGAACTTATATCCATCCTGGACCATTATGCACGCTTAAGTGTGCACTGGTGTCATCATTGTGTCATCCTCAAGATCTCATACATAATCATACATGCATTAGTATAATCTCAATACTATCAAAACATTATGATTCTAAATATGTATGGTCATAATCATTACATCCACAAGTAATTTATCACAAGCGTTAGTATTTCAAGGTTTTAGGGAGTACTTCTTTTACTCATGCATATTCTTATTTGACCATAGGAATATTCTGGTTTGTTATATCATTAATCAAACTAAGAAGCATAATATGCACAAACCCATGATTATTCAAACCTATAACTTCATGAATAATCATTATCAATCATACGAAAGTATACTTATATGAGACCCTAACACAAGGTAGGATTCTAAATTGATATAAGAAAAACATACATGGATTATCATGTTTGCGAGTTATGTCTAACATACCCAAACAATGTCTTCTTTGTTTTCTTCAATGATTTAGAAACCTTGTGCTAGTAACCTGCATATTTCATAAGTTAAGCATTGTGGAACCAAATTATACATACCTCGTAAGTAGAGCTTTTATGTGACCAATGGCTATGGAAGAGTTTTTGTCTTCATGTCACCATGGTCATATGTTCTTGATCTAGAACTTGATTTGTCTTTCTTGATGTACCTTTCATGTTAGCGGACAACATCATCCTCATACAACACCACAGTGCATTAGTACAATCATAAGTGTCAGAACCCTAATCAATGAATGTCTTCTATCATTCACATGCATTCATACTTTTACTAAGGTGATAAGACAAGTCTAAAATTAATCAAGATTATACTAACCTCAATAATATGAAGACAAACATTTCATAAACTTAATCATGAACAGATTTCAAAACATACCTGTATCTCCTCAAGTCATACCTGTCGGGATTGCTTGTAGTCTTCTTTTGTAAGGCCTTAGGCTCATCTCTCTCTGGAACTAAAACTTCTGTAGGTGTCCAAATCATTCTCTTCTAGGATTATCCCAATCCACTTGATTTGTTGAATCTGGATCTGGAGTTGGCTAGGGTTTGTAAGAGAAACCCTAAAAATCCAAACTTGGAATTTCAAAATTTTGTCTGGATAGGGAGATGCAGATGAATGAGGCAAGCAAGCTGGTGTGCTCAAATTTTGAAAACTCCAAAAATTTACCCCTCAAACTTGACCTGCGAGTTTCAGATCTGCAGCTTCTATCAAATTTTGGTTTTCTGGTCAAAATCCCGAACTGGGGTTTTGATAGAGTCCAGAGTTCTACCCAGCCAAAAAATTTGATCTTGGTCTCTAAATTTTGATTTTGATGAGAAGCATCCAGCCGTGGTCTCAGATTCCAAAAATTCCAACTTTTGCAGAAACCCTAATTTCCCGCAGTAGTGAAAAACCAAAAATGAAAGTGCTTAGAATCCAATTCTGTTTGGACATCAATATATTCCATATTGTTTTTGATGTATCTCTGAAATTTCAGATCCTCAAGGTCTGAAACTTCGACATGTGGTAGACTGACCTGTCATCTTTCCAACCCCACAGATTTGAGCTTTAATGGATTCTCTGAGAGAGAGATATGCCAAGTGTCGCAACGTGACCTGTTTATGGGATGAAAAAGTATAGCGAATTTGTACGGAGTGCCACATGTCACTGTTTCTACTTCGGCCTATGAAACTTGGACCTATGAAACTAAAATCTATTCCCTAACTTCCACTTTTTACGGAATTCCATTTGGATCTTCCTAGCCCAAGATATGACCTTTGTTCCTAGGTCACCTGTTTAGGGATGCATTCTGGAAGAGGCAGAAACCCTAACGTGTATGGATCATATCTCACAAAGTACAACGAATCTGAGGCTGAGCTTCGGACACAAGGTACATGAACATTTCATCTTCGGCCTGTAAAAGTTTCAGATCCCGAACCTTCACCAAAACAGATTTATAGCGAAAGTGCCACAATGACTGGTTTTTACTATACCAAGCCTTAGCTTCCAATTTGTCGCAAGTGCAACAAGTGTCATAAATGCCATACAATGCCTTCCTTTAGGCTAGCTCTGAAACCATGTTAATTTTTCAGCATTTAATTCAATCTGATATAGGATCTTAACTGAGAGAACAACATGTACAACATATCAAACATAAGAGACAAGAGACACAAAGAATTTCATGGGGGAAAACCAAGAAGGTGAAAAACACCCCAACTTCCTCGGAGATAGAATGAGCACCAATACAAAGATCACAAAGATCAAACCCCAAAACAAGAGATAGTCTCCTAGAAGCTACTCCTCCTCCACTTGTGCGCACTCCTCCTCTCTCTCACTAATGTGAAGTGAGTGAGTGAATGAATGAATAGAATGAGAGACACACACTCTCTATTTATACAATGACTTGACCTGCCTTTAACCCTAACTAGAACGAATTCCTAAGGAAGCCTAATAACCCATCCACATGTCACTGGGCCGACCCCACTAGGGTGGCCTAATAACCCTTTAACCCACACTGGGCCGACCCCTCTAAGGTGGTCTAATAACCCATCAAATATAAGTTACGACACTTACAATATAACTTGCGACACTTGCAAATACAAATGACGACACTTCCAATCGTAGGGATAATACATCTCCATTGGGGATACAATAAAGTACAAATGTAATACATACAATATACAAGTGAATATCTTCCGAAGTTACAAATACATCAACATGTATTCCTATGGTTATGTTCACGCTCATGTTTTTCTCATGGATCCATACTTGTATTCTTATGGCCATGATATATGCATCAGTCTTACATATGTATCAACTTACTCAAGGTTATGTTCTAGCATTTTGAATATTGACAATACATCAGGGATCAGATTGTCTGGCAACTTGTTTCTGTTTCAAGTATTTCGTTAAGACCAAGATTCTTGACTCCACACCTCATTTTGTTTATAATGTATTTTGGACATCATGTTCCCCTATGATCTCATACATTAGGAGGCATCTTTTATAAGTCAAACTGGCACTTCTCCGTCCGTGACGACACTAAACTTATCGCTCACACAAAAGGACATTGTGGATGGAAGAGCCTTGCCTTGATACCTAGTTCCATGACTTAGATCATTCTTTGTTTCTCTAGCACTCCTATTTTGTTTAATTTGGTTTGTAACTCATGCGCAATTGATGATCACGCAAACTGTGTATCTACGCGCAAGTGAAATTTGGTTTATCCACCTACGTGTGCAATAAAAAGTTGTACGCACATCTTGCAAATAGTTAAATTGCATGTTACGTGCATGTTGACTGTTTCCCACTAGCGTGTTGCTCATTAAATTCCAAAATAAAAAATAAAATTGATTTTCGAGTAGTTGGGGTAGTTCTTGACAACTTCCCCCATTAGTTACAACCACTCTCCATTCGATGGCTTGTCCCCTTTTACTATAAAAGTAGTGAAGATTGGCCATGAGGAGGACCTTTTTTCCCTTAGTAAAGTAATGCTGGAAGAATATTGACTCTCTCCAATCCCTTTGATTATGTGACTGAGACATTCTTGTCCTATTTCACCTGGAGATTGCTTGAGATTATCGAGAAGAGAAGCAAGGAGATCTAGATCGAGGTTTTGCGAGGTGCCTAAGCAGTGAGAGGTATATTTGTACTTGTTGTCGTTGATAAAAAAATCAAGATATCTTTCCTTCCCAGAGTCATGTTATTGCTTATTTAATGAAATGACTATATCTTTATATTGAGATTATGTATATATGGTTAAATACATGTTTATATCTTTATCTCAATTCATAGTTATTTTATTACAACCATAAGATTTTGAGGAAGGTATTGGTTCTATTTTGCAGGTATTCAAGTCAAGAAATTGAAGGTTTGGAATCATAATCCAAAGGGTTACTAAGAGCTTGGACCAACCTACATAAACAAGGTACACAATTTTAATCCCCTAACTCAACTTTAATTGTATCCGAACCCTATCTTGTTGTCTACACAACCCTGGATGTCTGCTTCAATTAATTTAGTATGTTGGTGACCTCACCCCAGTCATAGGATAATTTTCCTTACAACAGTTTCCTGCCTTAACCATGTATACAGTCTCGAGACTTCTATCTAGTGCTAAAAAATCCATACCAAAGGGAGGTCATATGTTGTGGTTCAAGGATTTAGGTTCCATCCAAATATGCTCACTTTTAGAATGAAATTTCAACGCCAAGGAATTTCAACATGATCACTTTCTAGAAAACCCATACCGAGTGCTATAAACCTCCTAATGGTAGCAATATTCCCACTCAAAGGCCATGGATACCCTTGAGAGCCCATGTGTGGTGGTTTGATTCTTTGTTATTGGCCTTGGATGCCTAAAATCTTCCTTTAGGGTCTAAGGCCCATGTTTTCGTCTCCTAACCATGTCCATGGCACTGGGAACCATACTTAGTGCTCAAAAACTTTAAATGGTGCACATATATCCACTTGGAGTCCAAGGATAATTTGAGGTTATATGTGTCAGTTTAAGGCATCATTATCGATCTTGCATGCATATAAGATTTCTTTAGGGCCTATGGATTTGGTTTCCTCCCTTGACCATGTCTAGGGCCTCAAGACCTCTACTTAGTGCTAAAAACTCCTAATGATGCTGATATCCCAAGTTGGAGGCTAAGGATACTCTTAGGAGGTCCTATACAGTAGCATCCTTTAAGTCCCAAGGCCTAGGTTTCCTTCCTCAACCATGTTTATGGTGTTAGCTTTTGAGGTTACTCCAAAAGTATTTTCTCCTTGTTAGGAGAGTGCTTAGTTTCCTAGCCCCTTTGGAGATGCTTCATGTACACATGGATATCTCAATTTAAGTGGATACTGGACCTTGGTTAGAGTGCTCGCATAACACCCTTACCTAGGAGGTTTTTCCCCTAAGCGACATGATGAGTAACCCATTGGGTGCACACAATAGGGGAGTTCGTTGCTTGATCATGGGACGTAGCTACATAGGACACATGCTAGACACTTGGAGGAGGGTACTTAGCCCTTGGAGATTGGGGCTGCGTGATATATACCATTGGAGGTTTGACACTTGACTTGAGGATGCTTAGGTTGAGGAGCATACTTCATGGAGATTGGTGATGGATCCAAACACATATGTTATGAGGAGCATTGGAGTTTATTAACTAGACAACAATGAGATTTTAGCTTATATGAAAGAATGATTCCAATGATATTTAATGCATAGTGCATAAAGGACTTGGGCTATGGAGCCTCTACTATGTACTTTGGTAAGGTTCTTGCATTTGGGCATATGGTGGTCGGAGCACGTGAGCTTTATTTTATTTAAATAAGTAACGGGGCTAAGACCGAACCTTAATTTCATAGCATGGTTAAAGTACACAAGGCCAAGTTCATTTGGAAAAATAAGTGAAGTCCAAGTTGGGATAGGAGTTATACTATGAAATACGAAGTGCCAAAATATTTTTATTTTTAGAAGAAACATATATCAAAACCCACTGAGCAAACTCATAATAAAATATGGTATATAACATGGCAAGTGCTTTTCTTTTCTTTTTGGGAAGGGGTAAATTATATTCTCAAAAGGGAAAAGCTTGCCATGACACGTAAATTATAATGCATGAGGGGTGATGAGACATGGATCACCTTCTTATGCATGTGTCTGCGCTAAACTTCACCAACTAGTTGAATCAGATTACATCATGTTGCCAACTTGTACACATGTGCCATCACATTTATCTAAACACAACATTTCCATCCACTCATCACTAGAAAAACATTTGCAAATCAACATTTACTTCATAAGATCCAAAGATGCTCCTAAGTGGTGGTACCCAAGACGACCTTAAACCAACTAGGAAACCTACATTTGGGGTAGAGGGTAAAATGACTTGGAGTAGTGATTTTGAGTTGTGGCTTTTAATACTTAGCCAAAATGGTTTAAGATGTAGTGGCAACTTGACATGCCTTGCCACTTTTTTTTCCATTGAATGGAATGGAGGTCAACAATAGAGAGCCATCCTATTTTTGCATAACGATTCTCTGTTTATTTGCTTGCATTTGTCCAATCCACATTATAGATTGTCGATGCTTTAACAATCTATCCCCTAATCCTTTCTTAGATGATTAGATCACATAGATATGTGTAGCTTTTCACATTAATATTATCAACCATTATGTATTTCTTGTATTATATTGAAAACTAGGCGACAACCTTAACCTTAATCTTGCTGCCATATTATGTGTTTCCTCTAGGATGTAATTAAAAAAATCCCTTTCACACATTATCAGCTTTATATACTGTTGATGTCGGATCGTGCACCTGGTTAACGTAGCAAAAATCTATGCTACTGTTTGGTGCGCCCTTGGGGGCAAGTCTCGAGTCAAGGTTGTCACCTGATCTTGACTCCTCCGTTTAGGCCAACTCCAAACTGAAGCCAAGGGGGGTAGTCCCTCTGGAATGTTTCGAAGGTTAATTAGAATGTTTCAGAAAAAATATTATGGATCTGTTTTAGGAGTTTTGAGGGTTTTGCTTAAGATAGTCCAAGTTCGTTTGAAAAAATGTTTTAAAGAGATGCTTTCAACAGTAGAAAATACAAGACCACCAATATATAAAGATACAATAATAGTTTACTGGTATTAAGCAAAAAATGAAATGATTGTTGTTGTGGACCAGTGCCAAATGGAGTCAATACATAAAAGCTGCTGCTAAAAGGGAAAGTTTTGCAAATGTCTCTTGGTTGATTTTAAATTATTAAAGGTTTGAATTTTTTAAGGGAAAATTAGAAACTCCAGAGATATCGTGAGGTACAAGGAGCAATGTCCGGAAATTGAATGGAGGTGGCTCCTCACAAAGATGTGTGGGACAGAATGGAGTCTCTAGGGCGGTGTTCAACACTACACCAACAAGGGTGTAGCCTAATTGTGCCTCGAGGTTGCCTCCCAATTGTTTCCGCTTTTTTCTGAGAAATTTGCCCATGCAAAACTCAATAAACTTAGTGCCAGATTTTAACTATGTGAGGGGTTGTTACTTTTATCAACATGAGTTATTAATTAAAATGTGAGAACTTAGAGAATGGTTACAACTCTTTCTGATTTGCAAATGCCAGCAAGGGGAAAGAGCATACTTTGAATTGTAGACCAAATATTTATTTCAATTTACTTGTAAAAAATAAACAAATGAAAACATAAATGTTATACTAATTACTATGGGCAAAGAGTCTCTTTTTTGATCATCCAATCACGTACTTAGGAAAATCTCTTTATGTGATGGCGAGAGCATACTTCAGGAAAGCAATGCCAATTTATTTCCTTTAATCTAATTTGCAAAAAAATAAAGAAATTAAAGAGCATAAAATAATTATTTGTAAGTATACAACCCTGCAGTTAAACGTGTCTTATGTGTTTGTGCTTTGTCAGTAAAAATCACACCACAAAATCGACACTGCAAATCCCCCCATGGGGAATGGGGTGTGGGCGTTGTGTAGCCCACTTGCTCTCGTTTAAAATTTATTACAATGCTTTCTCAAAGAATTACCTCTTAGTCCATTTAAAATTGGATATAAGGGCTTACAATTCAACATAATGATATACAAGTAAAAGGGGGTCCACGGAGAGTCTTTTAAGCACTTTCTGACATAAATTTGTTAGAAATTCCCCTCTTTTCTCTTGGACCTGCTAAAAACCAGTGAACTAAAAATGCAAAGTTAGTGGGTTAAACATACATGAATACACGAAAAATTACAAAGCTCATACTTGGAAAAATTTGGGAAAGTTTTGTATGCTTCAAGTATGAAAATTGTAAATCTAGATCTAGTTTTTTAAGATGAAAATGAAGTTATTCTAGATTTGATTTTTATGCTAAAAAAAGATGATGTTTGATTTTGCAAAAATACAGATCTATCTTTTACTAAGCTACAGTAACAAGTAACCAAGATATATTTAAAGAATGGAGAGATAATAGAATCAAACCCTCAAGCTTCAAGCTTGATATTGGAAGAAGATGAAGAGGAGGAATTTATGGACTAAAAACTTGTAGATTCGAAGCTTGAAAGTGATGGAGAGAGGGTGGATGCAACCTAGCTCCAAACTCCCTTCACCTTTAGGCTTCCTGCAAAGCTTACACAAATCTCAAACAAGCAAGATTAAAACTAGTATGTTCATGAATCAAAACAAAGAGAATAATCGTACAACCGAATACTAATATTATTCTTTATAATCTTGAAAGCATGCACATAAACAAACAAATTGGCGACCGCAAATGCTTGTCCAAAATAGTTAGATCTAAACATTAACTTGCATAAAGAACAAAGCTTAGAAAGATGTCACCTCAACCAAATAGCACATGCATGGAATAATAAACACAATCGACCTCCAAAGTCTTCAATCTTATTTCTTGAAAGAAATTTCACACATTACAGGAGCAGAGGTTCTATGCCTTCATATCATATTGAAAGAACATAAGAGACCTCGTTTTATAGAGTTAAGAGAGAGGGGGGCGCAATCATGGAAAGAGGGGGCGCATTCCTAAATGAGGGGATGACAAATCCCATTGATTGAGCTTGATTGATGCATGAATGAAGGGATTGAAGGTGATGTGGATGCCACCTAAGGGAGGCGCCCCACGTTATTCCTTGTTTCCTCCTCCATCCATCCATGTTTTTCCACAAGATGAATTCACCCAAGAGGGAGAGATGGCACATCCTCCTCAAGAGGACAACTCATAATGAACCAATCTTTGATTGATTCTCTCCAAATTTGATTGGGATTTACCTTAAATGCCTTTGCCAACTCAACTGGGCTTTCATTGGACCAAATTCCATTGAATTAAGAATTTGATTTTCTCTCATATATTTATTTTTTTAATTAAATAATTCTCCAAAATTAATTTTGAGAGAATACTTATTTAAGTGATTAATAATCACTTAGAAATTAGGAAAAAAAGGTTTAGGGGTTTTGTGGGTGCTCCGAGTTAGAAAAGGAGCACCCCCATGGCAAATTTCACCTCATAACCACACTTTTATCACTTTTTTTATTTTTTTATTAAACTATTAAAAAATTCAGTTAAACGAGAAAACATATTTTTGTTCGAATAACTTGAAAATCTTAGGGGACCTAGTGCATGTCTATATGACTCAATATTGATGGCTAACATGTGAAAAATACATAGACACATAGGCTTTAATAACCTCCCTAGGTTTGACCAACATGGAAAATACTCCAGCTTTGGAGGTGTGAGTGAAAAACTCAGAAATTATACGCCACTGAAGCGCAACGCATAATTCTTAAGGAAAAGACACTCTAGAGTATCCCCTTGATAGCTAAACCTAAGATAGGCCAAACCTTTTCCAAAACTATCATGCTTAGACCAACTTATTACAATTCCCCCATGAGGGTTTGAACATACAAATTTTACAAAGGGCCAAACATTTGTCCCGATAAACTTCTAAACTCTGGCAATGAACAATGCAAGTTGTTCAAGTCTTTTGAGGTTCACAATGAGTCCATCTAAGTACAACTTAGTGGACAACATATATGATTGTATCAAACTATATGTATTAGACATGTTATGTATGTAGATCAAAGTCTAAATAAACATATTTATCCACACATAAGTGTGGATGGGAAACAAAATCATTGCATGGAAATTTCAACTAATCTATCTTTCAAAGAGTAGCAAAATGAAACTTTGAATCTTTTCCAATAAAAAATGTCACTTAGAATTAAAATTCACCTATAAACTAAAATAGTCATGAAGCAATGTATAAAGTGAGGATGGAGTGACATTACATTAACATTTCCTTTATTCCACAACAATAGTGTATTTTAATGATCCAAACAAATAAATGACAATCTCACCAATGTTTTTGGACATTCAAAAAAAGAAAATGCAATTTGACAATCTCACCAATGTTTTTGGACATTTAAAGAAAAGAAAATGCAATAATGTGATGCTAGATCCATCCATCCATCCTTTGTCTTCTTTGAAGACAGAGAAGAGAATAAAAAGTTAGTATGAAAATTCAACAATGAAAAAGTGTCTAATATAGAGGTCAATCAATGCAAAAGTTAGTATAAAAATTCAACAATGAAAAAGTGTTAAACAGAGAGGTCAATCAATGCAAGCTAAAGGAAATAAAATAACAACATTTAAGCATAATGCAAAATCTTATATTACGACGAAAAATAAAGTTTACCTTTCAAGAGCAAGCAAAACCAATCTTGGGCACTCATTAACCTTTAATTTTTTCCATCCATGTGTTTTTAATGCTATATAATCATTGCAATATGAATACTTCTCAAATAGAATAGGTGCTCAATGCTCATTCTACCAAGTGAGAAGTGTGGGTTCTATTCTCCCTGCCCACACAAATGTTTGATCCTATTTTGCCAAAAATGAAATTCTTTACTAAGTAAGACACATGGGTTTTATTCTCCTTGCCCAACGACACATTTTACCTCATTCTCAAAAAGCGTAATTTGGATTCTATTCTCCTTGCCTAATGGAATATTTTATTTATTTAATATGATTGTATGGCCATGCATCCATGGGTCTCAACTTGGATATGGTGGGAAATGTTAGTTCCAATGAACTGGGTGGTGAAATTATTTACTAAGTGAGACACATGGGTTTTACTCTCCTTGCCCAACGACACATTTTACCCCATTCTCAAAAAGTGAAATTTGGATTCTATTCTCCTTGCCTAATGGAATATTTTATTTATTTAATATGATTGTATGGCCATGCATCCATGGGTCTCCACTTGGATATGGTGGGAAATGTTAGTTCCAATGAACTGGGTGGTGCATTGATTTCTATGTTGATATATTGAAATTCACTTTTCCCTTTGAAATTGTTTGTGAGGTTGATAGATTTCAACTTTGAATAAAGTGCATTGATTTCAATGTTTTGTATGTGTGATTTATTGCTAACTTTGTACTATAAAAAAATGTTTGCACTTCAAGATATTTGATGTCTTAATATTTGATAGAATTGAGATTAAAATGGATCTAGTCTAGTTCCGATCACATGTGGCCAATTCAGAATTCTATTCACTGCCTTCTCTTGATGGAAAAAGACATGCTTCAACTTCTTCAATAGAATGCTTTTGGATTCCCAATATATTTTGAGTATGATTTGAAAATGTGTTACATGCACACTAGTCATGGAATATTGTAAACTAGGCACCAAATCCTTTGGATACCATGGCATTTCCTAAAGTAATTAGGAATTCTGTGTATATGAATAAATTTTAAGTTGATAGGAGAAATATACTTCAATTCAAGATAGATATACCCGTCAACCACCACCACAGAGTTCAACAACACTTTACTCAAATAATTTTTTTATTACATTTATGTCAAGTCTTTGCATGGATAAGAGTAGCAATGATTTATGAATTGGTAAATATGCTCTTTTACTCAAATTTGACTATAAGCAAATCCATGCATTCATCATAAACTATAACGACCTCTACTTGATTATCACTATTTGTGCAAATAACGATACAATGGCATATGCCAACATGAATAGTGATGACCATTAAGTGAAAATAGTAATACAATGGCATATGATAAATTGATTAGTACTAGCACTATTAGTATGAGAAAATCATATTTATTTCTAGACATCGTGACAACTGAGGATTAATCAACCATTTTACGATGCCAACAATAGAAACGAGGTAAACCGTTCACCTTGATTACTAGACCTAATCCAGCGGGTATAGATGGCCAGCCTGGGCTTTGACCTTGTGACCTCTTACTTACAGCTCACTACTCAACCACTCAAGCAACACCATAATTACTCAATCATTGAGATCAATATATCTTTCAAGCTGTCACAAGGCCAGAAATATCCAACAAAATTAACTCTACAAAAAAGCCAACATCTAGAGGACAGTCTCGACAGTGAGATTATACAATGGCATATGATAACATGACTAGTAATGACTATTACTTGCTTATCATTATTGTGGAAATAGTAATACAATGGCATATAATAAAATGACTAATGCCAACATTATGCATCGGCACCATCGGTATGGAAGAATCATATTTATTTCCATCGCGACAACTGATGATTAATCAACCATTTTACGATGCAGAACTACAACAGAATTATTAATCATTGAGATCATTATATTCTTCGTGCCGTCACAAGGCCATAAATATTAAACAAAATTCACTGTACAAGAAAGCCAAAATTGAGAGGGCAGTGAGATCTATAATCTCACTTTCAATTAAGAATTTATAACTATACATTCATAAAGAAGTGGTAACAAGCCCTATACCAAGCTCCTCTGCAAGATTATCCCATAGTGGAAGAAGTGTTAATACAACTAGGCAAACAGCTATGGTTAGAGCTGTCCTCCTCCATGATCCCACTTCAGACACATCATTTAAGCATGGCTTCTCAGGTGACCTCTGGAAGACAACAGCCAGTTAAGAGGAACATACATATTCTCACAACAAACAAAAAATATTTTCAGTATAAAACATTTGCTGGGCGGTGGTCTCACCTGGCAAATAAGTATGTAGAGACCCCAAGGCAACGATAATGGTCCACCTAGCTGCAGAACCAAATGCCAATTAGTCAACTTGCCTTACATAAATTTTTGTTTCCATTAATATTGTATGCATATATAAAGTCAAACGATCTGAAAATGAAGAAAAAATAGTCTTTTGTTACATTTCGTCTAACAGAGCAGAGTCTCCCAAGTCCAACAAAAAGATTAGCTCTTGATATTTGAGAATCGTCAGAAGGATAGATTAATTATTTAGATATAATTTCTAAATTTTACATTTTCCTGTGAAAATATAAAATAACAATGGTTAAACACCATTAAACATGCAAGCCAATGAGGTACATCCACCCTTGGATAGACAGACACGAAACACAGATTTGGCAGGATTCCTAAAAGAAAACGTGTCCTTGTTAGACATTCTTTTATCACTGGAGAGGCTTATGCTTTCATATATGGAGAAATATGAGCACCCGCGAGTCGTCAATAGGATATACTAACTAATTCAACATTAGTTTTGACGTCTTTCCCATCAATTTCTCCTTATAACCAGATGCTTGGTCTTTTAACCCTCATTTTGCAAATATGAGTTGGGGGATTGAGCTCTAAGGATACTGTGAGCATTTTCCATCCAACAAAGGGAAATCCATTGTTTTCATTGCCATCAGATGGGCAATCGTGGAGAGCGGATTCACTCCGATTTGTCATATGCCATCAGGACTTAATACTTGTTTCATCATAATTTAGTTTTGATGTTTGATGTACCACAATACATTTTATGTATTAGTTTTATTTTCATATTTATGTAGCAATGTCATAATTTAGTATTGATGTTTGATGTACCACATGACATCTTATGTTTTAGTTTTATTTTCATATTTATGTAGCAATGTCATAATTTAGTAGTTTTGACGTCTTTCCCATCAATTTCTCCTTATAACCAGATTCTTGGTCTTTTAACCCTCATTTTGCAAAAATAAGTTGGGGGATTGAGCTCTAAGGATACTGTGACCATTTTCCATCCAACAAAGGGAAATCCATTGTTTTCATTGCCATCAGATGGGCAATCGTGGAGAGGGGATTCACTCCGATTTGTCATATCCCATCAGGACTTAATACTTATGTTTCATCATAATTTAGTTTTGATGTTTGATGTACCACATGACATCTTATGTATTAGTTTTATTTTCATATTTATGTAGCAATGTCATAATTTAGTATTGATGTTTGATGTACCACATGACATCTTATGTATTAGTTTTATTTTCATATTTATGTAGCAATGTCATAATTTAGTACTGATGTTTGATGTACCATCTTATGTATTAGTTTTATTTTCATATTTATGTAGCAATGTGTTTGTTTGATGTTGTTGTTGCTTTAGATGTTTGAAATATTGGAAAAAAATTATTTTATTTTTATTTTTTAAGTTTCCTAATCATTTCCAATATTTTCCTTGATATTGCCAATAAGTTATATTCCGGACCCTCGGCAATGAATTCGCCAACAAGATAAATGTGACAAATTAGAGATTTTTATTATTTAGAGCCGAAATATATATATATATATATATATAAAATATATATATAAAGAGGTGTAACATGGAATGATTTTTTGATGTGCATTTTTTTAGGCTGACATCCACTGATGTCAGCGTTACACCATGTCACAACATCTCCCCATACTAGGCTGGGGAAGCACCTCTTGGCACAATAAACTGTGCATAGATACAATTCATGTATTGTGTCCTCAACTCCATACATCTCTGTTATTTCCTCATTTCTTTCTTTATTCTCTTTGTGCTACTTGAAGTACACAACTCTTTGAGGAGTTTAATTAAAATGTAACTTAAGGTGTAACATTTGGTGCCATTGTTGATCCAAATTCAATATGAATAATTCCAATCATGATTGGTGATATTAGTGGTGGTTAGGTGATGAGACTTAATCACAGTTCCTAGTGGACTTGGTTCAACTATGTATTTTATTTGTGATTTGGTATTTTTGTATTTCTGTAAAATGAACAAACCAGTTCATTCACTGATATCCAAAATAATCAGGTGAAGGGTTGTCTCTTGGGTTATTTAATTATCATTATCATTATTATAACTTATTATGTAATGTTATTCCTATATTTTATGTATGCTACATTGCCTGCCCTTCAAGGATGCTTTGTCCTTAAATATAGTTTGGATAAGTCCACGTCTTTGATCTTGCCTATAATGTTTTTACTTGATGCTCTATCCTTGATGCTACCATAGCTGAAGAGATAAAATGATATGATCTTTGAAACACTGAACACAGTGTTGCATTGTGAAAGGGTCAATCCATCCCAATGTTACCAGATTCAGAATCTACAAAAACTTGGCGAGGAGTTTGAATCGAATTGAGAATGAATCAGGAATATCCCATGCAAAATATGGGGAGTACAAAAAAATAAAGATATACACATTTTGGATTAAAAAACACATTTTTCATTGATATTAAATGAAGGCATGTCCATACAATGCACAATATCAACATATGTATCTTATATATAATATGAGACCAAATTGAGAACTAGAAGCATCTTCTTATAAAAGTTCGCTAAATAACATATACTGAATACCAAACAGTAAAAAAAAAGTAGTTTCTCCCATGTCTTCAACTGCTTGACCCTCAAGGTTTTCCAAGTCTTCAAGGCCAAAAATAGGAGACTCCTTCAATTGAAGACAATCAAATGAAGAATCTAGCTCTACCTCTTCCAAGTTCAGGTCAATCTCTAAATGATCCCAATATCACCTATTTTGTACAAATAGCTGAATTTCTCGTGAGCCGCCAATTTCATGAACATGATTCATGTTCATCATCAATGTTCAGAAGTTCAGAAGTCATTTTCAAGGCAATTTTGCCCCATTTGTAATCACTGCATGTTCATAGCCCCATGGGGAAAATGTAAAAAGTTGGTCTAAACGGGGTCCTTTTATAAAAGACTCGGCTATCCTTAGGTTTAGCCATTTGGGAGATACTCTAGAGTGTTTTTCCTTAGGAATTATGCACTACTCATTAGTGGCGTGTAATCCCTGAGTTTTTCACTAAAACCTCCAAAGCTGGAGTATTTCCCATGGTGGTCAAAACCTAAGGTGGTTATTAAAGTCTTGTGTCTAAGATTTTTTACGTGTTAGCCATCTCGATTGAGTTGTATGAACATGCACTAGGTCCCCTAGGAGTTTCGTTTGATGCTGAGAAAAATAAAATTTTCCATAAATTAGACCATTTTTTAATGGTTTAATTAAAAAATTTCAAAAAGTGATAAAAACCTCATCCGGAGGCGGAATTGAGCGTGGGGAGGCTTGTTTTGACGCTCAGCGCATCCTTTTTACCCTAGTGCCAACTTTTCTAAAGTTTCGAGCGATTACGTCGCCTCTAGGAGCAATTTTCACTATTTTGGCATTTAGTGACCAAAAAATGACAAAGGCACAAAAAGACAAAAAATTAAAAAAAGTAAAAAAAGTGATGAAATAAACTTTGGAAAAGCATGGAGTGTATTTTATTATGGTGTACGACTACATTGGAGATATAAAGCACATGCCATAATAAAGAATTGATATACATATTGTATTTTAGAGGAGTGACGTGAGCATGCATTCACGCGGGCCTTTTCTCCTTTGGCGTTTGACTTGGGCGATTGCTCCAATATAACAAGCGTGGATTCCAATGGTAAGGTGGCTGCCACCTCCACGAGTCACAACAACCAACCATTAGTGCCAATCCTTCAAACTCGTGCGCCATCCTACCTTCATGCAAGTGGGCTCTCGCGTCTTGCTTAAGGTGGCATTCGTGGGTTGGATTGATGATGTTAACAAGGGATGAGTGAGTGCGCCTTGCCTAGATGGAGGCCACATCACTCAATCCCATCTACCAAAGCTCCAGTTAACCATTCAATTAACACTCCAAGCTCTCAATCAATTCGAATTCGCCCTCCTTTGGCTCCTCATGCATGCCAATTTCGAATTAGGGTAGGGTAGTCTCTTGATTTATTATTTAAGGAAGGCATTGCCTCCTCTTTTCTCATGGACTATTTAGCAAAGAAACTCTGGAGGAATTGTAACTTGTTTGATATTTAATAAGGTTGTGACTTTGGAGGTCAATTTGTGGAGGCTCTTGGTGGCCATGCATCATCCCAAATTCGAGGTGATATTGTGTATTCCTAATATGCTTAGGAATCTTAAGTTTTGATTTATGTTTCAAGAAGGCTAACAATCTAGCACATGCAAATATAAGTCTTCTCTTTTCGCTCGAGCATATTTGTCTTGCAGGTGTCTTCCAAGGTTTAAGATCTTTTGCAGGTTCATCTTCACTCTACTTGTGGCCAAAGGACACTCAGTCTTATAAGCATAAGAACAAGGAGATCTTGCTTCACCCATCAAACTTTCAAACAAAATTCTTAATTGGTTACTAGATCTACCCATCCAAACTGTGGACTTCCAAGCTTCTCCTTTCTCCAAGTTTGAGATCACCACCTTGTTTGCCTTTGTTTTCGGTTTACTTGGTCTTTGCCTCTCTAAAACCACTTTTTCCTCTATTCTACTTAGCTCTCGTCATCATTAGTTCCCTTCTCCCATTCACTCCTCTAGTTTTCCTCTAGCTTTCGTCCTCCTCTTCATCCTAGCTTTCGCTCATCCTCCTCTTCATCCTCTTCCTTCTAGCATTCATCCTCCTCTTCATCTTCTTCTTCCTTCTCCCTTGTCTTGCCCTTCTTCCCTTCCATCAACCTACAAAAAACACATAACAAAAAACGAAGAGTAAGTTATTTAGTGTTAACATTATTTCATGATTTAGATCTTGCACTTTTGCTATAGCTTAGATCTTTGAAGTAGTCTTTTAGTTCATACATTGAAAAGTTAAACACTTAAGCATATTCTGTTAGATCTCATTTTTGGCTATTGTTTGTTTGCTGGTCCATTTCATCATCTTAATATTTTGAAGTAAAATCTCATGCTTTTTTGCACTTTAGGGTTTATCTTGCAAGCCTAGATTCAAGAGTTTTCAATTATTATCAAAAGCTTTGACTTGGACTAATGCTAATGGGTATTTGAGTGTTCCATTGTGATAGATCTTTCTTTGAGAAAGATAAACTTGAGATACTTTCAAGCAAATGGAAGAAAGAAAGATCATAAACCAAGAAGTCATCAAGAAAACCAAAAGGCAATCTTAACCAGGAAGGCATTATTTATCCTTTTGTAATAGCTCTTAAGAGCTTTGTTTCAAGTATTTTTCCAAGTTAAGCTTTCTCAAAAGACCTTTCAAGGGTCTCAATCCCAAAGGCAATTGTAATCCGTTTAATAAAAGGGCTAGGTGGGATAAAGCCTCCCACACATTGTTTCCCCTCCCCCATTTGGGGAAGTTTGTCCATGCATGATTAACTAGTTTTACTTCAAGTCATTTAGATTAAAATTCAATTTCTGTACTTAGATTAAATTCTCTTCTAAGTATTGACCTGAGTTAGCAACATTGGGATTCCATCCCAAGGGCCTCATTATTTTGTGGCAGCTTCTCTATCCCCATTAGACTCCTTGTCGAAATTCAGCTAGCTAGAAGTTCTCAAGGACTAGTGGTTCTAGTGGTCACCTTGTTCGGAGGTTGATCCCACTTGTTGTTTATTTCTTAGAATAGTTGGTTAATCTTGGCCTTAGAAAGCGTACTTGTTATCATATTTATCAATTGTTTTACTTCAGAAAGTGCACTTTTCTTTTATGCAAGCTGCCTCTATTCTAATAAACAAACAAAGTCTCTTGAACTTGTAGTAATCCAAGTCAAGAGCACTCTCTGTCGAAGAGCATTTTTAGTTTACATCTTTTCCCCTTGCATTAGGCATATTAGATTAAATAAGTCTCTTGAACCTTGTCATAAGACAAAGTCAAGAGCACTCTCTATCGGAGAGCTGAACTTTGTGCTTAAACAACAATAAAATATTTCAACTCACACTCCCATAATAATTTATCTTGGTTGCTATCTAACACCCGTATGCTCTGCCAACCTGAAAGGGTTGGGCTAGTACTCAAAAAGGTGTTAGATTTGATAATTTCTATAACACAATAAAATTTTCACCCCCACAACCAACGAACTGGCGTTGACTATCCGAGACATACTCAGGTAGTGGGCAAAGTTCCTAAACCTGGTGGGGCCGGAGGTTTCCGCTGTCTAGACATCAGGGTGGTTAAGTCATTAGATACTTACTCTTTGAAATCTGGGCGGACCAACATACCATCAGAAGGGGAAGCCACTGAAAGTATAACTTTCTGGTCTCTTTGCTTACCTTGTGTTCTTATCCTAATAATCAAGAACATTAAAACTTTGAATTTACCAAGATAAATTGCAAAACGATCTCACGAACATATCTCTCGAACACTTGTATCAAGCAACCCAAGCACTCAAGCATTTTTTGACTCCATAAGGCACTGGTCCTTAATCACATATTTTATTTGCTTATTATTAATCTGAAGTACTTGTGTTAATTTCCATATGTGAGTGACTTGTACTTAAAGACTCTTAAAGTGGTTGTGAATCAGTGTATCTCATATCTTGAATTGCAACGTGGATTGCTCATTTATCTTGTGTCCTATTCAAAGTGTCATTGTGTCTTTCATTATTCAAAAAACTCCTAAACAATACCCATCCGCATCACCACCATTAAAACACATTTAAAAAACACATTGAGCCATAGTTAAACTCTTTGTAGGGACTACCCTCCTTGGCTTCGTTAGGAGTTAGCCTAAACGAAGGAGCTGGGATTCAGGTGACAGTACTTGGCTCATTGCTTGCCCCCAAGGCTACACCTTCCCCACTTGTAGTGAGGGAACAACTTTCAGAAGATTTCTGCTGCTGGTGTGCATCTCGGTGGACAACAGTTCCAAACCTGTCATCATCATGAAACGTTGAAATGTGAATTAAACTTTAATGATTAAACTTTAAATCAATCCTTCAAATTCAAATGCCTAAGCCTTAGATAAATTGAGCTAAGTCTTGTGTTTCTTAGTGTCTCACCTTGTATTTTCCTGTTGAGAAGTTGAAGATTGTAATGGACAAATACAAGGACATTTAAGTGCTTTTGTGTTAATCGATTGCATTACTTGGAATGTATTTTCTCAAACATGCTCCAATTTCGTTCGCAACCTAAAGCACTACAGCTCTAATTTAAGATGCTAATGGCAAATCTCTTAAGATTTGGTGTATCATTGTCAAGTTTTTCCACCAAAGACCTAGCAAGTGGCAAAGGTTCAAGAGTTAAGATTGAAGGGGATAAAAACTAAAAAGAATCAAAATTAAAAAAATCAATAAAAAACAAAATAAAGTAAATTTAATGAATTCTGATTAAGCCTTCAAGGGCACTTGGCACCTAGCAAGTGGCAAAGGTTCAAGAGTTAAGATTGAAGGGGATAAAAACTAAAAACAATCAAATAAAAAAATTCAATAAAAAACAAAATAAAGAAAATTTAACGAATTTTGATTAAGCCTTCAAGGGCACTTGGCAACATTTTAGTCATTTTGCGTATAGCACTAGCATGGGCACACAATTTTGCAGGTGCCCTATAATCTTGTAGGTGGGCAATGGCGTGATTTAGGTTTCTTAATCAAGGAAGCACCAATGTGTGTCATAATCCCTCTACCAACCTCCCCATCCTCATTAAATCTAGTCTTATCATAAAAATATGTTGGATTCAAAAGGTACCTAGCAACATGTATGGGGACATGCAATTTCCTACCTCAATGCTCATCAATAATATCCCAAAGAGGCATATACTTGGCTTCCTCATCCCTATATCTTCTTTTGTAGGCCTCCTTGGTGAGATCCATGTTAGCTTTTGGGTTACTCCTATAGTGTTTACCCCATGCTTGAGGCGCTTCATGAGATTTGGGGTACATAGTGTATGATCAACCCCTAGATGGTTCGAGATGAATTAGCGCATGGGAGATGGTGCGTGATGGACTTGCGCAGTGGAGACAACTTGCTTAGTGATTGGTTGACCTCAGTTAGGTGCTAATTTCATATTCTTCCCTTAGGCGCTGGAGTTCTCTTGACAACTTAGTGGATCCTTCATTGTGGCCACATGGAGAGGTTTGCTTGCACGAAAATGGCCTACTTGGGAGGAGCGTTGTGCATCTTGGATGAGGGCATCATGCCATAGATAGCATGGAATAGCTTGAATTCCTGTTTGGAGGCTTGGGGTTGGCTTAGGGATACCTAGGCTATGATAGTGTTCTTGAAGGGGCAATTGACCCAGTGCCGTACATTGTTTAGGAGGATCGATCCAGTTTGTGGAGGCTTGTGATGAAGAGGTGTGGACATGCCTTGTGTAGCTACTATTAGTTTTTAGTTGTTTAGCATAATAACATTAAACAATACACTCACTGAAACAAAGACAAGCACAACAAACACAAAGAACACAAAATTTCTCTCGGGGAAACCATAAGGGAGAAAACCCTGACAAAACTTCCTCAATATAGAATTCACCAAGTACAAGATAAAACCCCAAGACAAAACAACTTCTCTCCTTCACTTGTGCGAACTTCTCTCTCTCCTATGCGAACTTGAGTGAGTGAGGTGAGTAATACAAATGAGCAACTCAACCTCCTATTTATACTTAACAAGTGACTTGACCTTTTTACTAATTAGGTCAGATTGAATCACCTAACTAGGCCGACTTGTACACTTTATAATAAAATATTATTTTCTAGATATTTCTAGGCCGAACTAATAGTTAGGGTTTACATTGACTCTTTTAATGACTCTTACATTATCAATTACATCAATGACATCTCCCGAAGGAGGAATACAATAATACAATAGACAAGTATATCTAGAATAACTTCCGCAGTTACATTTCTTTAACACTCCCTCTTAACTAGGAAGGTATTCTGCGAACAACATCATCAACATCAACAACTGTCCAACTGACTAGTGAAACTCTATGTCGTAGGAAGTTTTTGGAACATCATCATATGTCTGGGGAAACATCAACATCATCAGCATGGAACTGCTGGATCATCAATCATCATCATTGCTGGAACATCAACATCATCATTGTCAGCAGGAACTGCTGGAACATCAACATCATCATCGTCAGCAAGAACTGTTGGAACATCAGCATCATCATCAGTATATGAATACTAGAGCAACATCATCAATCATCTGTAAGTGAATACTGGAACAACAACATCAATCATCAATAAACAAGTATTGGGACAACAACATCAATCATCAATAAACAAGTATTGGGACAACAACATCAATCATTAGTAAAAAAGTACTGGAACAACAACATCAATCATCAATAGACAAGTACTGGAACAACAACATCACCAGTCGGCAAGTACTGGAATCAACCATCAGCATGTGAATGCTGGAACAACAACATCACCAGTCGGCAAGTACTGGAATAACATCATCAATCGACAAGTACTGAGATAACATCATCGCAAGTACTGAGATAACATCACCAGTCGGCAAGTACTGGAATAACATCATCAGTCGTCAAGTACTGAGATAACATCATCAGTCGGCAAGTACTGGAATACCATCATCAGTCGGCAAGTACTGAGAAAACATCATCAGTCGGCAAGTACTAAGATAACATCACCAGTCGACAAGTATTGGAATAACATCATCAATTAGCAAGTATTGAGATAACATCATCAGTGGGCAAGTACTAAGATAACATCACCAGTCGACAAGTATTGGAATAACATCATTAGTCAGCAAGTATTGAGATAACATCATTAGTCGGCAAGTACTGAGATAACATCATCATCTGGAATATGTGTTGTGGTGGGCACTCTGGTAGACGATGCTGACTTACTAATCCTTTTAGACCAAACAAGCCTAGTCAGACATCCTAATCTACCCAGGAATCAAATAGGGCTTGTCTGGCTTACTAATTCTTTCGGACCAAACAAGCCTAGCTAGACATACCAATCCCCCTAGGATCTAGCCAATGCTGACATACCAATCCTTTCGGATCAACCAGGATTTGTCAGGCTGACGTACCAATCCTAGACTAAGCTGCCATACCAAGGCTCCAGGAAACTACTCCCTCTTTCGAGGGTGATCCTTTCGAACCCCACTCCTTCTTTTGAAGGAGCTCCAAACATCATCATCACTCCCTCTTTCGAGGGAGACCCTTTCGGACCACACTAAGCTTATCTTGAAAGTATTCAAACTTTATGCGAGACAAAGGCTTAGTCAACACATCAACAACTTGTTCTTCTATACAAACATACTTGAGCTTTACAGCTCCCTTCTGCACCATATCCCGGATATAGTGATACTTGATCTCGATATGCTTCGATTATCATGGAACATTGGATTCTCTGATATCTTGATACAACTCTAATTGTCATAGAGAATATCAGTCACATCTATCTCTACATTGAACAATCCTGCCAACATCTTGCGAAGCCAAACTACTTCGCTACAAGCTGAACATGCTGCGATGTATTCAGCTTCGGCTGTATTGAGAGCAACACAGGGTTGCTTTCTACTGAGCCATGAGATCATACCTGATCCCATACTAAAACAACATCCTGAAGTTATTTTTCTATCTTCGGCACTTCCATCCCAATCTGAGTCTGTATATCCGTACAATCTGAACTCACTATCTGATGCATATCTGAGTCCATAGTCCAACGTACCTTTTACGTACCTCATCACATGTTTTGTTGCAATTAGGTGTACATGTCTAGGATCTACCATGTACTGGCTCAAGGTGTTCATAGGAAAACATATATCTGGTCTAGTATTGGTGGGGTCCACACACTCTTCGGTTGTGATTTGATGTATTATTCTCTCATTGAGGGGGCTACGATTTGATCATTTAGTCACTTGGACATGTTATTGAGTCATATTTTATATCATTGTGCCATGGGGTGATGCTAGTGAAGGATAATAAAACCTCCTAGCCCCACCATGTGCTCCTAGTTGCTTGTCCTAGTCACTTTATGTGGTACACACTTGTATTAGTCTTTTTTTTAGGTGGTGCGCACCCCCTCTAGTGAGTTGATCCATGTTATATTGTGCAGGCTCATCTTAGCCGTTGATTGTATTGTATTTATCTTTTGATCTCAACCACTCGTTCATAAAGTGGTTAGGGTTTTTAGTCTCTCTCGTATTTAAGAAAGATCCCCCCCTATTGTAAAGGCACCTTTGGACTCTGGAAAACTTGGAATAAAAATACTATTTTTGTAGATCTGCTTCTTTGGCTTCGATGGGTTATCTTGCAAGTTGAATATACAATCTTTTCTTTGTGTTATCATTGTGGATCTTGCTTGTCCAAACGTTTTCTCTGCAGGAAAGTCGTGTGGTTGAAGAGGAGGACGATTTGAGGGGACGCTATTGTGGGGAAACCCCATATCTTACCTTTGGATCTTCTTTTGTCTCAGGGAGTATCATTATTGTATCTTCATGACATAGTTGATGTTTTTTGTTTCATCTTTTCATCCTTATAGTCATTTTCATGCTAGATCGATTCTCATATAGATATTTTCTTGCAAGAGAAGGGCGCACTTGTCACCTTGGAGGGCTAGCGATTTCACTTGGATAGGATGGATCTCACTCTTGATTGCGTCACTTGGGAAGGATTATCAACTTGCAACGTAGCCGCAAGCTTTAGAGGTAAGACCTACAAGGTACGTATCTTATTTCATGCATTTTACCCATTGGTCACTTTAAACCCACATCTTAAAACCCTAGATTTTAGATCTGATAAGATCTGGTGATTGCTTGGGCTTAATAATTAAAGCCCACCTCACAAATAATTAATGAACCTTGGAGACCAAATTTGGTGGGCATCTGACTCCATTTACCCTCTGATGTAAGGCACTGGGCCTCTCCAAGGGAGGTCGCACTTGTGGGTAGGTGGGCATTTTCTAGATCTGTAATTTGGGTATTGCTTGTTCCTCATCAAATCCATAGATCCATTGAGTAGCAACCCTTCTAGTGCCATTTCAACTTGATTTTTACCTTGTGGACCCATTTTGACCATTTTTCATATTTTAAGGGTGGGCCCCACTTGGATCTTTCTATTTGGCATTAGATCTATCTAGATCTACTTATCTAAACTCATAAGTGGCTTAGTCTTTCCTTGGTTGAACATTTATCCATCTTATAAGCCTCTTCAACCAAGCCCTAACTCCTTCGGTCTACTTATCCTTCCTAGATCTAGATCCATTCACCCTTGATCCTCTCCTATTTCACTTTCACATTTCCCTAGGAGGTCTTGAGTAGGTTCGCTAACCTTCATTGGTTAGCTAGGGTCTCCCCCTTGGTCTTGCTTAGGCTAGATCTAAAGTGAAGAGTGCATCTATTAGCGTGACAACCAATTGCATTGGGAACCGTGGCATCTCTTGGGTCACCTCTTTAGTTGTCCAACGCCTCTACCATCCTGGATAGGATCACCTTTTGGGACAACTACAAGTTGTGTGATAACAGGTTATTGCCACTCATGTAATGGTTTTGGTCATAAGGCATTGTATTGTAGATTCTATGAAAGGGGTAGATGTTGGACATGTAATCATGTTGGCCATATTGTTGCAAATTGCCACACAATGAGATGTTACAATTGATATGGATTTGGTCACAAAGCCCAAGACTGTGCAAGTCCAAGAAGACAACCTATGATGAGTCCCTCATACACATCAGGAAGGAAAGCCTATGAACCATGGAAGAAGAATAATGCAGGAAGAATTGAAGCCCAAAAGATGTGCTCAAAGTCAAGGACACTCTCAGGTATGGGTGAAAAAGAATGCTTTGTTGAATGTGAATGAAGTTGATCAGTGCAAAGAAGATGGCTGCCATGTGGCAAACCAAGTTTGAGGTCTTTAAAGACCTTAGTACACCTTGAGCTCATGGAGTTTGGAGGATGGACTCAAGGGTAAATGATGGTTACTCCAAGCAAAGGAACAAATCCAAGGATCGTGGTTACAGTTGGCATGTTGATAGGGGGAGCAAGAGTAATTTGCAGTTGACGACTGTTTGCTTGTTAGTAACATCACTTTGACTCGGATAGCAGCACAACCATAGGTGAAAAGGAGTGGAGCTAAGAAGTCAGCCCCAAAAAATAAAAAATAAACCTACAAGGAAAGATTTGCAAATTTTCATAAGCAAGGATTGACTTTCGAATGGGCCTTATAACAAATGTTCAGAAACATCCTGATACAGATTTAATGTTTGTGGTAGAGGTCGATGTTGAATGTTAACTATGGTGTTAGCTGCTTCAAATGATGATCATACCGTTGTGGAATTAGTGTCTCAACCTAAAGAAAGGTTGAAATTTTCAGGCTTTGGTGATGAACCGGACGGAGTTCATGATGGCTCTTTCAAGGAGAAAACACATTTGAGATGCCTTGCTTACACTTTGCTTTGAGAAATGACGAAAGTGTTGTTTTGGTGGTTCTTCATTTTATCGAGATGACATCCTAGATATCATGGTCAATATAATATATCCAAGTTTGTTGGAAATCGCAGCGAAAGGTGATGACCAAATTGAAACTGTAAACATTTCATGGAATGTTGTGGGTTCAGCATTTTAGGTTCCAAATATGACATACAACAAGAAGGATAAAGATTGTCCTTGATGCATGCTTACCTTTTATGAATTTACTAGATGATTGTCGATGCATTTCTTATAGCATCCATGAGGTGTACCTGTTACTTGTAGTAGTAACTTCCTCATCATTAGTGATACAGAGACTCTCTCTAGATTTGGATATGATAGGCAAAGATGACTTCAAGAAACACATGTTGTATGACTTATACTGGGAAAACATACAAGAGAGAAAAAAAACAAAGAACAAGGGCAACAAAACAAAGTGACACAGTTGAACTTTGCATAGTCCATTGCACAGGTGTTGAAGAATCCAAGGTAGCACAGTTCATCCAAGTGACTCATGATCAAGACATTAGTACAGACTTGAAGACAACAGTAAGTGAGGCAGATCTGAAGGTAATCAAGCAGGAGCCATTGGCCTAATCACTAGCAAGTGAAACATCTAGCTCTGAATTGAGGTCATCATCAAGTTCTAAATTGGCAGTTGTTATCACACCACAGTAGCAGGGCTACTATTCTTGCTGAGCAGATATTTGCACATTTCAGAGCTTTGCTTCCATAGAGATCAGCTATAATGAGCTTGTATTTTGAGATCACTCATGATCAAAGCAGTGTATTTTATCAGACTTATGTTAGACCTTGTGCCAAGGCTGAGCCTTGGGAGCTCAGATTTGATGACCGATTTGACCCTTTATTCCATACAGTTTCAGTTCAGTGCCCAGTGATGTTATTGTAGCAGTGTTTCAGATGATATTGATGATTATTGTTATGATGTGATATAGCCTATGGACTTCTGATTATTGACTATGGATTATTATCTTGTTGCTTTAGTCATCTTCACAGCATTAGCTTGGTATATGATTCATGATGTGGCAAATTATTTAAAATGAAATGAACTATTTTAATGTTGTTATAAATTGTAAAGTGGACCTATTACTTGCACACTTAGGTTTCCTGACAAAACTCACCGGTTGTATTACCCTCCCATGCATAGATATGGTCTTTCTTGACATTCTTGTCTGCTAGCTTAGGCACCATTTTCAATTGACTCCATCCATCCATGACCTTTCTTATTTTGCTTTCACCTTTGACTTACCTTCTTGACTTTTTGATACTGAGGACTTCCCTATTTCTACCTTTGTGTTGGGCCCCATCCATGTTTGTTTTGTGTCTTGGCTCTGAGTTGGTGACAGAACATGCCTTTGGTGAGTTGGATTGCAGGCCTAAATCATTATGGTCGGTTGCCCCGATGTTTGGCATTGGCAAAAGTCCCCCTAGTCACTTGAGATGTTGTTGGCTAAAGCTGAAAGCTCATGTACTACTTTGTATTGGAAATCTTTTTAAATTCGCCCATGGAAACTGTAAACTCTAGAATGTGTTTCTTAACACACGTGAGTAAAGGGCAAGAGCGATGAACTGCTAAAAATACTCCTTGAAGAGTATAAGAAAGGTCCCAAAAAGCAAATGTTACTCAAAAGTTATATCTATTATTGCTGACCTTGTATATGTATAAACATGCCCTGGATGCAAGCTACAATTAGTTGTGCTTCATAGCACATCTGAAATCCAAAGGGTTATGTAGGCCAAAAAGGCCATGAAATGGAATAAATGATCCTAATGAACCTGGATCAGTTTGATGTAGACATGATGCCTAAGTTGAATAAACACTCTCTAAACAACTTATCCATTTGTGAGGCACAACCCTTCCCTGTGTTATTTGTCCGGCATAGAGTGTAGCTCCCCCTTTCCCCGTCCAAAGTGTCACCTAGTTGAGTTTGGTAAAGTCATCCCCTTTTGCCCAACCTTGTCTTAGCCTTCACCCTTAGCTAGCAGTTAGGCCATGTCCAATGGGTGAGTCTGCCATTTAAGCTATTGTGCAAGTAAATATAAATAACAATGGAATATGTAAACATGATAAATGCCAATAAATGATGTTTATACTTAAAGTTAAGTTGTGGGTATGATTAGAGGAACATGTCTTAGTCTATTGATATAATTTGTACTTGGTTGTATCTTGACCTAGTCAAACTTGGTCTGACTATGGTCATTCTTGGGATCTGTGATGATGTGGGCCATATATGCTTATGGATGATGATTGATGGTCCCACATACTCTTGTTGATGATACCATATGGCAGACATATGATTCAGATGATAATTGATGCAGTTCAGCAGATTTATTATTATTTCCATATCATCGGATTATGCACTGTCTGGATATGGTGGACCCTATTGTTGACCCCTCAGGTCAACCCATGGTGTATGAGTACACATTCTTAGTAGATTTGGGTCTTCTGGATCCAATGAGACACACATCATTCAATTCCGGGCACTTCTGACAGTGATAGATGTAGTTATCCGCTTGATGACCAGTTTTGGGGTTGTTTTCCCAGCCTGTCCAGCAAGGGCCATGAGAGGCCAGTTCACCTAGGGCGCTGTATGAGGAGGGGGTGGTCTAGCCACTTGATTTTACCATTATACCCCCCTCCCAGAGAGCCTAGTGGGCTTAGTTTGACAGCGCGGGCACCCTGGGTGTCAGTTTGGGCAGCTTCACAGTTATCGAGGTGGATTAAAAATGGAATAAAAGGGTCATTGAGGGATTCGATTTGGGCAACTGCGGCAAGGTTTTGGCACTTGGTCTTCACAAAGGTCTTCCAAGGTGAACCCCCCATCTTCCAGCCAGATATCATCAGTCAGTGGGGTCCACAGTGGCCACAGGAGGCCATTTACTGCATGTCTCTATCAGTTTTGGAGACAAGATTTGATCATTTGTATTATCTTGGACATATTATTTTATATTATTGTGCCATGGGGATGAGCTAGCAAGGATTGATACCTCCTAGCCCCACCATGAGCTTATTGAGTCATGTCCTAGTTGTATGAGGTGGGCCCATGTGTCTTAGCCCCCTCCTAGTGATGACGTCACCCTCCATGATCACTTTAGGCTATGACGTCATCCCTCTTTTGAGTGATCCATGTGATATTATGTATTGGCTCATCTTAGCCATTGATTAGATTATGAGATCTTTTAATCTCAACCACTCATCTTGTTGTATTGTAAAGTGGTTTTGAGATCTAGGGTTTTGGTCTTTATTATCCTATATAAGGAGGAGACCCCCCTCATTGTAAAGCACCTTTGGGCTCTGGAAAACTTGGAATGAAAATAATATTTTGGAGATCTACTTCTTGGCTTTGATTGGGTTACTCTTCTATATGTTCTTGCATCTTGTTTCTAGACATTCTTTGCTCTCCAGGTGAAATCGGCATCAATAGAAGGGAGGCAGAATTGCTTGAAGCTAGCTGAACGATTTGCTTTGTGGGAAGATTGTAGGGGTTGCTAACATCCCCCATGCGCAAGACGTCTTCATCTTGAGGGAGTTTGTCAATTGTGCTTTGTCCATTGATTGCTTCTTTGATATGACATGCTTAGATCTTATGGATTTGTGGATCAAATCTAACTTGATGTAGTTTGATTTACAAGTTTTCATGGGACATCTCTCCTCCTAGGGCTTGGACGATTTTGGTTGAAGACACTTGGATCAAGCTTGGAATTGTAACTAGGGCGAGAATTCTCCATATGCTAAGAGGTCGCAAGCTTTGAGGTAAGATCTACAAGGTATGTATTGATTTTGCTTGTTCTCCATACTATTGGTCACAAACTTCATTAAAATTCAAAACCCTAATTTTCTATTTTTCTAGATCTACTTGGATCTAGCTTGGCTTTGGGCAAGATATTGAAAACCCACCTCTATAACATCCACAACAATTCGGATCTATAGTCTGGTGTGGATTGGGCTTCATTTGATACACTTCCCAAAGCATTTAACCTTCCTCGGGTGAGGTCGCACTCCTTGGGAGGGTGAGTTTGGCTACTTCCAAGACTTGGGCAGGTGAGATCCCACTTGATTTGCACTACTCTCATTTGATAACCAACCCCTAGTGCTTTACTTCTTTGATTTTTGCCTGCGGGCCCCATTCCTCATTTTGAGGGTTGTGCCCCACTTGGGTCATTGGGTGATGCACTTTCAACCTTAGATCTATGGAGATCTAGCTTACCTTGGGGCATGCTACCCAAAACCCACTTTGATAATTTCCTTAACTATCCCAATCTACATTTTGGCATACTTTGGACTCCATTTACCCCTTCATTTCAAGGCACTAGTTTCCTTGGGTCAATTCGCACTCCTTGGGGATTGTGTCATGCTAGATCCCATATGTGGGTGTTGCCTAATCTATCTTGGATCCATAGATCCACATCATCAAACACCCCTTAGTGCCATCCCACTCCTAACTTCACCTTGTGGGTCCCATTTGGGCCATTTCCATAATTTAAGGAAGTGGGTCCCACTTGTGTATTTCATGGTACTAGATCTCTCTTTGGTATCCCTAGGTGGCCTAACTCATTCATTGGTTGAAACACTTTTCATATCTTAAGCCTCTTCAACCATACTTAAACTCTTGGGCTCACCTAAGCTTGCATTGGTTTCCGTAACTCAATCTACACATCTCCCTAGGAATCATTTTTTGGCTAATCTTCTTTGATTGGCTATAGGGTCTCCCCCTTGGTCTTGACTTGTCTAGATCTGAAGTGAAGAGTGCCTCGGTTATCATGACTCCCAACTTGCATTGGGAATCGTGGCATCTCTTGGGTTACCTCTTTAGTTGTCCATCTCCTCTACCATCCCGGATGGGATACCTTTAGGAACAACTACAAGTTGTGTGATAATAGCAGTGTTACCAACTGAGTTGCACTTCAATTGGACTTCCAGAGAGCCGCTAGTGTTGCACAATTACTTGTGCTTATCAGAGTTCAGAAGTTCCAAATTAGGCATTCTTTATGCCCCTTTTTTCATTTTTGTAATGTATGACCATGCCCCACGGGGTTTGTAATAAAGTGTGCTAGCATGATGGTCTTTGAGTGACTCGGTTCCCTAGGACTTGACAACCAAAGAAGGTATTCCAAGGAGTTTTTTCCCTTGTCAATTATGCTTTTCCTTTAGTCGAGTATAATCGATGAGTTTTTCTGCTACACCTCCAAAGCTGGAATGCCCAAAATTGGTGGTTAGGCCTTGGGGGGTTATTAGAGTCCATTTTATAACATATATAAACATGCTAGACACTAAAATAAAGTCATATGGTCATATACTAGGTCCCTAGGTGGTTAAAATCAACTTTTAATTTTTATTTTATTTTCGTGGTCGTGGACCAATTTTTTATTTCTATTAAAAAAATAATTTTTCAATTAATTAAACCATTTTTCCTATGGTTTAATTGAAAAAAATCAAAATGTAATAATTAAGTGGTTTGTGGGTGGAATTTGATAAATGGATGTTCGTTTTATAAGCCAGAGCATCCGTTTAACCCATAAACTCACTTTTCTTAAGTTTTGAGTAAGTATTTATCTAAAAAATTGATATTTATTCAAAATCTCCAAAAAAGACAATAAATGTCAAAAAAGACATTTATTAAAGAAAGGACAAATTCCTAAAACAGTGGAGGATGTCCCGAGTTGATATGGAGTCAGACTAAAGTGACTGGATAGTTAAGACTGAGTTATTTGAGCTCCGAAAAGATGATTTCAATCAACACCAATCTAGTTTGAGTTAACTCTCTCTTGGGAAATGCGCCTTCACTCTGCATGGGCGACTTTGCTAGATGGAGGGTGAGGATCTATGGTGATAAACTCAAGGTTGGAGGCACCTACCATCTCTTGAGGTGGGGCAGTCTCCTTCAATTGGCATTCAATCAGATTACAATCAACACCAACCAGACACCAGTTAACTCCCTCTCTTGGTAGATGCACCCTCTGCTTGGGATTTGCGCCCCCCTGTGCTTGAGTTTTCTATTTAAAGGAGGCCTTTGCTCCTTTGTGGCATCAGAAGGTCGAACCTCTGCTTGCAATTGTAAAAAAAAATGTACTGAGTTAATAAGAAGGCTTTGGAGGCTACCCTGGTGTGTCTGTTGTGTTGGATCTTCATGCTTTGCATCTTATGAGGTAAATCTGTATCGTACATTATGCTAGTAATTGTTG
Source organism: Larix kaempferi (assembly GCA_027924585.1). NCBI lineage: Eukaryota > Viridiplantae > Streptophyta > Pinopsida > Pinales > Pinaceae > Larix > Larix kaempferi. The sequence goes on from BSBM01000053.1 coordinate 7,076,114, forward strand.
GGTTTATCTGTCTTTAAAGGGAAAATACTTTCATTAAGAATAGTAAATAGTGCTTTATAGTCTATCTGCTATTGTGAATTTCATTAGAATGCTAGAGGTAGAAAACATTCTTGCTTGAATCTATCATCTCTAACATTTTCTTTTAATTATTCACACAGGTGCTTTTAATCCCTTTGTTAGTTTGTTTTGATCTTACAAGTTGCTTGAAGCTGGATGAGTGGATGAACATGCTAGATCTTCATTCCTCCAACATACTTGAACAAAGTGAAATATTCCACCAGTGCACCAAGAAGTAGACTCCATATCCCCTCCTCAGTTGCTCAAACCCCCATGGGTTCCGATTTCTAGATCCACAAACTTCTCATATCTATCCTGGTTATTGTTTCCTTCTCCATTTTAGATCTAGATCCAAAAGTTCTTTTTTTAATGGATCTAAATACTTGAATCTAAAAATTATTAAAGATTCATACGATAGTTAGATCTAGATTGCTTTTTCTCGTTTTTGTTTCAAGTTTTAAAGCATAAAATCTGAAAAGCAAAAAGAGGAATTTCTTTGAGTTTAAAGTTTTTTTTATCAAGCAATTTAGTGCTCATACATTTACTTGCCATCTCTTAAAGAGGCAAGTAAAGATCCTAAGAAGGAAAGCTTTCTAGCTTTCCTTACTTAGTTATCTTTTTTCATTTGTTTTAAGTTAGTTTTCATAGTTTTTCTGGGCATATCTTGTATGAGTGGCCAAATCATTTTCTAAGTGTTTTGGGCCATTTTATGACAAAAAGAGTGTTGGAGTCTAATGCTCGGTGTGAGGAATATCAATGTGAAAGGGAGACTAAGAGTCACCCGAGAGTCCAAGAGTCCACTTGGGAATATGAAACCCAAGGGACAATTCTCATTTTATATATATGTACATTTGGTTAATGAGAAATATTGTGCTTTCACGCCTATTCAGTTGTCTTTGTGTTCATTATTCATGGTGTATTTGGCTGTTTGTTTAGCCAATCTCTTCACCTGCCCTAAGGGGCTTCTAACAGTGGTATCAGAGCTCAATGAGTCGTGTGGCCTATGGTAATCTTTCTTGCTTTGGTCGACTTCCTGGTTACAGTCTCCTTCCGTTTTGAGCTGCGTCTGAGTCTTATCTCTGCTTATCCATCATCCTAATGAACTACAAGTGTGCATATTGTTTTGCATTGAATGCGCTATGTGTTATTGCAAGAGCTGGAATCGTTGAATCCGCTACTGCATGGAATATTGTAGTCTTAATCCACATAACTTCACTCCATAACTCCTATTGCTGGAATTCTTCCCGTTCTACTCTCTGCTTTATTTTGTTGGAATTCTTCCCATTCTGCCTGTTGCTGGAATTCTTCCTGTTCTGCTCTAAGCTTTAACGCCTATCTTTTGTCTTCATTGTGCTTAATTGCCTGTTTTCCCATTTGGGCATCTTACAGTGGTATCAGAGCTCCCATGATCCTATGGCCTATGCTTAGCGCTCTTTCCACCTTTAATTAGTCTACTATTCCAACCTTGTGCTATTTGGAAAGCTGGGGTTTTTCCATTTCCTTCCAAGATTCTCTGCATAGCTCCTGCCAACTTGTGCACTGTCTTCAATGATGCGTACCTGCTCCAACCTGGTATATGCGTTACATCTATTGTCCTCTCTATCATTCTGGCCTTCCATTCTGTGCTTAACAGTCTGCCATCTGCTACTTATCAGAGCTATTTTTAGCTCTCTACTTCGTGTGATTTTTTCCTCCTCCCATTTTGCAAGTCTTCCACACTCTGCTATTCATATCCTAATACTGGCATGCGTTATTGCCAGAACACATCGCTTGGAATCTAAATATGTTGGATTTCTATTCATTGTGAAATCTGCCATTTGTGCATTGAACATTAAAAGTATTAATCACCTCATAATGACTTTGTAGCGCCGGTGGCCCGTGCTATTTTGAGCACCCTGAGAATCTGTCATTCACTGCCCAGCCAGCCTCATTTGTGCTTAGTTTGGCAGAAGCAGTTTGTCGTACCTGCGCTCTCTACATGTGTTCCGTTACTTGTTCTCTATTTGCATCAGATCCATTTCCACTATGCAGCTTGTGTTTTACCTCCTCGTGACCTACGTGGACTCATTTCTCTCATTATTGTGGACTTTCCCTCTCATCCAGACCATTCATACGTTCCAAAATTATAGGGAAACCCTAACCCTAATTATACATCCAGTGGCAGTAAGAACTATCAAGAACTATTGATGCGAGTTGTTTCTCCTCATTCACGACTGTTGGGCATTTTTGCTTGGACACCACTACCCTCTACGACTGGATATGTGAAGAGATTAAAACTTCCTGAACTCTCACGCCTCTCCAAAACTACATTGGTGAATCGTGGAATTATTCCTCTCTAGATCGTTATTGCTAATGCTGGTGTAGCTCATGGAAGATTGCTAAAGTATTGGACCGCTCTCTCTCTCTGCAGAGAGGTACGGGCGTGTATTACGGCATCTCTGTGTGAATATTGCTTGTGTATACGGCATGAAGACTGGCATTGAAACCCACTGATGCATTGACCATTATATAGTAGACTCAAACTGCGTGTTTGAAGTCTGCTAAGTGAAATCCATTGAAAACTCCCACCGTGGTGACTTGTGGGCTCTCTCCTGTCACATGAACAGATTTCTAATCTTGATGTGAAGTTGCGGCTCTCTTTACTCTGTCATGGAGCTATCGTTGATACATCGAGCATGGTGTTTCAAGTTTCAACTAAAGCGTGGAGCAACATGGAAGCTGCTACTTGATAGCATGGAGCTACGTTGTCTCCTCCATATTGAATACCAGTTGAAGACCATTGGTAGAGAGTGAGCTCGTTGGAGAAGCTAGCGGCCAAGGGAAAACCCTAAATTCGTTGTTTGTGAGCCCTCAACAGTTGTAAAGTCTGTGCTGTGTTGTGGAGCTGGAAGAAAGTGTGAACTATGTTGAGCTGGAAATTATGTGGTGAAGTATTGAGACTCTTTCTTTGTGGAAACAAGAATTGTAAAAAAAAACCCTAATTTTTGTAATTGCATATTCATTGATGTTGCGACCTTTCTCGTGGAGAGCTGCGATCTCTCTATCTCTCCTGTTGTGAACTGAGATCCTGGTGTGAACTGAGACTGCTTGGATGCATGAGCTATGAGCTATATTGCTTGATTTTCATGTTGTATATGAACTAGTGTAAAGTTGAAATTGAACGATGGATTCGCAGCATGGTAAGAATGATCACTACACATATAATCCATATTGAACAATTATGTTAAATTTTGAAGATGGTGGAGATGCATTGTATGTTGCGACTTCTCCTACTATCTTGTATCGAGACTTCTCTTTCTACCATCTTCTGTGTGTTGCCCTTCTGCTGCACTCTCTTGAAGACCAAAGCTGAATATTTGAAGTTTGAACAGAGCTGAGCCGTCTCCTTTGGTAAAGTGTGTGTGCTGCAAACCATTGAAGTGGGAGTGATGAAGACCCTCTCACCATAGTGAATCCACGACCTGGAATATCCAATTCCTTTGGTGCGGTGAGTGTGGAGTTTTTGGTAATTGAGTGTACTCTCTAAAGACTATTGGAATTGATATGAAGACTGTTAGTGTCGGAAGTGGGATATTGTTGAAGTATTAGAGCTCTCTCTCTCTTGAAGACCGATCCTTTATCAAAGATAAACTGCGTGAAGCTGCATGGACCTGTTATTCCTTCAAGATTGTTGATTGAAGACTGCGGTATCACTCATTGAACTGTCCCACGGTGGTGCTTGGAAACTTTGTAGAGCAGCCGGGAGAATATTGAGTGCAGTCAATAAGGTAGTGTGTGAAGCCCTTTATGATGAAGGAATTAGATAAAGCATTTTTCTGATATGCTCAAGGAACTGAAAACTCTCATGAAGTGGGCAGCCAATTGTGGATGCTTTGTTAAATAGCCTGGAAGAACCCAGATACAACTTGCATAAAGATTGCTTGAAGCAACCAGTGATCACCATTCTCCCTCGTATCTGTGTGTTGGGATGCCTTGGAAGTATTGCTTGACTGACATTGTGAAAGTTGCAGTCGGTTACACTATTAAGTCTCCAGAGAATATTTGAAGTCTGTAGATTGGAAGAAGATTGCAGAAGCAAATTACCATCATCCAAAAACTCAGGTATAGTTGATTCTTTAATTCAACATTTAGGAGTATAACTTGCAAACTGTTTTTTGTAAGTTTTCATGCGTCTTTTTGATACTTGCTTGTGTTTTGCAAGTGTCAAACTGAAGAGTTGAATTACATTGTATGTGGGTGCATTTTCGGCTGAGATTGACTCCCCTCACCTTTTAAATTTGAATTTGCTGAGTCTTATTTGTAAAGGGCGGAGTTGCAAGAAGCCCATAGTCTGATTGAGTCTTTGTACTCGGTCTTGTTGCCGCCTGGAATCACACTTGGGAAAACGCGGCAAAAATCTTCAAGCCGCTGGTGTGGCCTTGGGGGCAAGCCAGAGTCAAGTGTTGTCACCTAAAACTCGACTCCTCCGTCTAGGCTTACTCCTAGCGAAGCCAAGGGGGGTGGACCCTAAAAAGTAAAAATAAAGACTAAGGTGTTTAATCTACGAAAGATGAAAACAACTAATCTAGGAGTTAGAAAATTCTACACAAGAGCAATGCAACATAAGAGATAACATCATTCATTATTCCATATCATCATTGTCATTTGAAATATAACATCCATCATCATAAAATATAAATAACAAGACCAGTGCTGATAGAATGGAGCCAAAAATAAAGTGCTTGAAACAAAATGACAATGTTGTGCAATGGTTCTTGGTAAATTTTATTATTAATGTGGTAATGAGTTTTATTATGGATGGGGGATTTCCAATATACCGTAAGGTACTGGAAATATGTCTCGAATTTGACAAGGTGGCTCCTCACTTGGACATGTGGGCTGGACCGGCGTCTTTGGGAGGTGTTCAACACTATACCAAATGAGGGTATAGTCTAACAGTATCACGAGGTTGCTACCCAGTGGTTCCCACTTCCTTTGAGAAATTTGCCCACTAGTGTCAAATAGTCGTTTAGGACGGATTTTCGTAAAGGGTGGTTTATTGGGAAATGTTAAACCTATTACTAGTCACTATGTCCCTTTTTGGTGTGATAAACATGTTCAGACAAAGTTGCAGTGATCCCAGAGCATACTGGGACAAAGCCTTGTTAATTTTATGTATTTTGAACAAATATTTTACTTTTTTAATGCCCTAGGAGTCTCTTTTCTGGCCAGTACTCGGGCAAGCCCTTATCCTGAAACCATAATTCGGGAAAGGAAGGGAATGTTTTGATTGTAGTAAAAAAAAGGAAAATTGTAAAAAAATATGAATAAAACTAGGTCCTAAGTGAACTTGTGGCCCACCAATGGAACGGACCAACAAGTTTATATTTAATCCCTAATTAATTTTATTAATTGCCAGAAAAGAAAATCTAAGCTAAAAATGCACTCCACGAGAAATTGACACAACACAATTTCCCCCTGGGGGATGGGATGTGGGTGCTAGCTAGCCCACTTGCTCTCGTTTAATATTTGCTTTACAATGTGAAGAGAAGTGCCCCAATCATACAAAATTGACTCCAAGGCTTACAATATTAGACATAAAAAGATTTCGGGTGAAAAATGTATGTTTTTGGGTGCTTTGGATGTCCTAATCTGCCAAAATTTGAGCAAAGTCTCCTCCTATCTGTTCGCGAAGTGTTGCAAACCAGCAAGCTAATGTTAGTAGAAGATGCCCAAAAACAATTTAAGAGTGTGTTTGGGTCACCCAAAAAAAATTCTAAAAAAAAGACAGTAAATCTATGACAAAAATGACAAAGCTTTCCTTGGGATCTTGGTCTGCTTGCTTAAGGCAGCCAATGTAATGCACTTCTAATTTGCAAGATTAACTTTTAAGTTCAAATCTAAGCATTCTAGTTCAAGCTTTAAAAAATTTGACAATTTTTTATAACTTAAAATGAAATGCTTCATCAAAAAGAGATCTAATCTAGGAAAGATAAATATTTTCTAAATAAACCAAATCAGATTTCTGAGAGTAATACTTAAGAATATAAACTTCAAAATGTAAATCACTATTACTCTTTGCTTGTAACCAGTAACCAGAGAAAGTATGTGAAGAAGAGAGAAGTAGATAGGAAGAGTTTCTTATTATTTTTATCAATTTTCTTTGAGAAGAAGCCTTGGATCCTTCTTGGTGGAGAACTGAGGGACTACGTCTACAAAAGAAGTTAGAAAAAAGAAGGAAGCAAGCAAGATCCTTCACTCATCCACTTGAGATAACCTGCAAATCACATCAACTTGAAACAAAAATATCAAATCTAGAAATATACACATGAGAAATCAAAAGAAAATGCTCATAAAAAAATGACACATTTAAATCAGATCTCTACACATGCATAGATAAAAGATTAAACAATAAACAAATTATCTAACCTTTCTTATAAATCAGTATTGATCCTTCCCAAAGCTAGACTTAGATGCAAAGAAAAACAAGTAACTCAAATACATGTTACCTCTATGAGAACCATGGCATTCATCCACTCATCACAAGCACTACACCAAGCTTGACCTCCAAAGTCTCTTTATTTCATAAAGAACAATACGCAAATTACAATAGCACTCTTACTCCCAAACTCCAACTAGAGCAAATGGGAGAGAGCTGCTCCAATATATAGAATGAGCAAGGTGAGGTAGGCACACAAGTGAAGGAGAGAATAGTGGAGTGAGTGGGGGCCAAAATGGGGCTGCCTCCCACCTATTTGGCTGCCCATATCAGCTGCAAATCAGTTAGATAGCAGCCATGAAACAAGCTGCAAACTTTGCTTAACAAGTGGGATCCCCTCCTTGGGAAATGTGCCCACCTCAAGTGGAAATGCGCCCTTCTCAAGTGGGGAGTTATTCCCACTCTTTTAGTTGCCCATAATCTTTCCAAAATTCACTCTTACAACTCCTTAATGATAGTTGAACCAAATCTGACCTCTAATCCCATAAAAATTGGAATTTGATTTTTCATGATTTTTTATTTTTTTACATTTTTTCACCAATTTTTCACTTTTTTGGGTTTTTTGAGCATAAGTGAAAAATAAATGCCTCGACAACTCTGGAAAGTGGGGTTTGGGGTATAGTGGGGTGCTCTAAGCTAAAAAAGTGAGCACCCCATGGCAAAAAAGACCTCTAGACCACACTTTTACATCATTTCCAATTTTTTTAATTAAACCATTAAAAAATGGCTTAGATTTACGGAAAAACTTTTTTCGTCAAAATTATAAAAAAAAAAAACTGGGGGTACCTAGCACATGTCCATACGACTCAAAATTAATGCCTAGCATGTTCTTATACATTGATCCATGGACTTTAATACCCCCTAAGGCCCGTTAACCTCACCAAGCATTCCAGCTTTGGAGGAGCAGGAGAAAAACTCAAAAATTATGTTATGCAAAAAATGCAAGACATAATTAATAAGTGAAAAAACTCCTTGGAATACCCGACTTGATCAAAAAGTCCTAGGGAACCAAGTCCTTTACAAAAATACCATGCTAGCACATTTTATTACAAACCCCGCAGGGCATGGACATGTGAAGAAAAAATAAAAAATGGGCTCTTATAAAGGCCTAATGGACATCACATCATTGAAAATGAACATGTAACATGTTCAACTTTGCTCGCTCTCTTGATAGTCCAACTAAGTACAACTTAGCTGGTAACAATGACCACCTTGAATGGTCTCTCAAGATCATGGGACTCATTCATTCAAGGGATATGTGCCAGAAAGAAGTTAATCACGTTCAGTAGGCTTTGGGAAGAATGCTCACAAGAAGAAGCTCGACTTGTGGCTCAAGAAGAGAAGATGGGGGCAAATGATGATCAAGCTCTCACAGCTCACACTAGAAGAAAAAATAACAAGAGGGAGCACCATCATCACCGTAAGAGGGAGAAACACCACCACCAAAGTCAGAGGGAGAACTTTAGAAGATCCAGGAGAGATCTATCTAACGTTAGATGTTATACTTGGGATGAGAAGGGACACTACTCCAGAAATTGTCCCAGAAATAGAAATGGCTCCCACAACAAGAAGAACAACAAGAAAAGACACCATGCCCACATCGCAAAAGATGATGAACCTCCAAGGAAGAGAGCTAGAGAAGAAAGATATGAATCTTCAAGTGATGAAGAGTATGTTCTGATATCAGCATTCACGGGTACTGTCACACATGGAAGTAATGATTGGCTTGTAGATAGTGGGGCTTTCAAGCATATGACGAGATATAAAGAATCCTTCACAAATCTATCTGAACATGAGTCACCTCACAAGGTGAAACTTGGGGATGATTACCAATACCCCATAAAGGGAAGTGGAGAAGCTTCATACAAGCTAGACTCTGGAAAATCTCTGAAGATGAAGGATGTCCTATATGTTCCAGGACTAAAGAAGAACTTTCGCTCCATATCAGCACTAGATGCTAAAGGTATGAGGGTTGCATTTGTTAATGGCCAAGTCCTAATGTGGCCAAAGGGAAACACTATAGATGATGCAATTGTGATTGGAGAGCAAGAGGGAGGTTTGTACAAATTGAAGGGCCAACCTGAACAAGCCTTGGTTCATGACTCCATGGAACCAAGTGAATTATGGCATAGAAGGCTTTCACATGTGCACTGTAGAGCACTACCCATTGCAAGCAAAGCAGTTGAAGGACTTTCAGAAATCCAGTCGAAGCATGAAGGCGTTTGCAAAGGATGTGCGAAGGGAAAGAACGTGAAGAAGGCATTTCCAAGTAACGAAAGCAAAGCGAAAGGAATATTGGAGATCATCCACTCCGATGTATGTGGTCCCATGTCATCCATTTCATTAAGTGGGTACGTATATTATGTTTCATTCATTGATGACTTTTCCCGTAAGACTTGGATATACTTCTTGCAAAGTAAAGATGAAGTATTCAACAAGTTCAAGGAGTTCAAAGCCTTGATCGAGAACCACACTGGAAAAGGATAAATACATTTCGATCAGATAATGGCGGAGAATTCACCTCAAAAGATTTCAAGAACCTATGCAAAGAATCTGGGATTAAGAGGGAGTTGACCACTCCATACAATCCACAACAGAATGGCGTTGCAGAAAGAAAGAATAGAACAATAATGGAAGTGGAAAGAGCAATGCTTCATGACCAGGATCTTCCGATGCACCTATGGGCAGAAGCTGCAAGGACAACAGTGTATGTACAGAACCATACTTCTCATAGAGTACTAGACAACAAGACTCCAAAAGAAGTATTCTCCGGTGAGAAACCATAAGCCAGCCATCTCAGGATATTTGGCTGCCCAGTGTACATACACATTCCAAAGGAGAAGAGAACGAAGCTAGATCCTTCAGGAAAGAAGGGTATATTTGTAGGATACAGTGAAAGCTCGAAGGCCTACTAAAGATATTTCCTAGGATTCAAGAAGATCGACATCAGCAGAGACGTGACTTTTGACAAAGACTCAGCTTATAACAAATCAAGAAAACGACCTATTGAAGATATTGAAGAACCTAAAGTTACTAGGATTAGAGATGCAGTAATGGAAGAAGTAGTTCCAGAAGATCATGAAGACCGCGAGATGGAAGAACCACAAGAACCTGTAGATCCACCCCGTGAGAAGAACTCCCACAAGAGAAAACCAACATGGGTAAGAGAAGCAATACAAGATACAGAGAGGTATGACGCTCCAGAAGGGATGCAAAGAGAAAGTAAGAGACCTAGGCCATACTCCAGCTATGTAGCCCTGTTCTGCAACATCATTAAAAAAGAACCTTCCAGCTATGAGGAAGCTGTTGAGAAGAAAGAATGGAAGGATGCTATGATCGAGGAGTACCAGTCGATTATGAAGAATGATGTCTGGGAGGTAATTCTGAGACCAGAAGGGAAGTCTATAGTGACTTCGAAGTGGATCTACAAGATCAAGCATGCTGCAGATGGCAGCATTGAGAAACACAAGGTGAGGTTTGTGGCATGTGACTTCTCCTAGAAGGAAGGCATAGACTATGATGAGACATTTGCACCTATAGGCAGATACACTTCCATTAGATCTGTACTAGCACTGGCTGTAGTGATAAAATGGAAAGTACACCAAATGGACGTCAAGACAACATTCTTGAATGGTGTAGTAGAAGAGGAAGTGTACGTGGAGTAGCCACTTGGATTTGAGACACATGATAGGCAGAATCATGTGTGTAAGTTGAAGAAGGCCTTGTCCGGATTGAAACAGGCACCCAGGACGTGGTATGGCAGGATGGATAGCTTCCTGATGAGTTTAGGCTTTACCAAGAGTAAAGCAGATTCCAACCTTTATTACAAGGTTGAACAGGGAAATCCAATGATACTTCTACTCTATGTAGATGACCTGTATGTAACAGGGGAGGATGAGCTTATCGCTGATACGAAGAGGAAGCTTGCCGTAGAGTTCGAAATGAAGGACCTCAGTATGATGCATTATTTCTTAGGCATGGAGGTGTGGCAGAACACAGATGGAATCTTCCTTGGCCAAGGGAAGTATGCAGTAGGGATTCTGAAGAGGTTCGAAATGATGGACTACAAGGCAATGGCCACACCCATGGCATCGATCTTGAAGCTACTATGTGATGCTTCATCAGAGTCAGTTGATGCCACAATGTATCATCAGATGATTGGTTCATTGATGTACCCAACGAACACGAGACCAGACATATGCTTTGTTGTGAACACATTGAGTCAGCTCCTGACAGATCCGAGACAAGTTCACCTAGCTGTTGCAAAACATATATTGAGGTACCTGAAGGGTACAGTGGATTATGGGCTCAAGTACGAGTTGAATTAGAAGATTAACCTGCAGGGTCATGTTGATTCGTATTGGGCTGGCAGTGCCGCATATAGGAAGAGCACTTTGGGATGCTGCTTCAGTGTGGGATCCAGTATGATCTCCCGGTTTAGCAAGAAGCAGTCCTGCATGGCACTGAGTACAACCGAAGCAGGGCATGTTGCAGCTTGTTCGACTAGTTGTGAGGCAGTATGGCTTAAGAAGCTATTGTCTGATTTGTTTGATATCGAGTAAGAGGCGACTTGTATATTCTGTGACAACCAGAGTTGTGTGAAGTTGTCTGAGAACCCAGTGTTCCACGACAAGTCGAAGCACATTGAGATCAAGTACCACTATATCAGGGATATGGTGCAGAGAGGAGTAGTGAAGCTCTAGTATATTGCGACGGACAAGTAGATAGTCGATGTATTGACCAAGCCGTTAGCCAAAGTGAAGTTTGAGTAATTCAGAGAGAAGCTTGGTGTTCTCCAAATAAAGGATCCTTCCAAGAGGAAGTGATGAGTCCGGAAGACGCAGATGCACATGAGCCATTCTCGCATGGTGGTAGGTTTGTGCCTCCCATGTTGGTAGATGTAAGGGATGGGTCTTGCATGGTAGTAGGTTTGTGCCTCCCATGTTGGTAGACGAAGTCTCGCATGGTGGTAGGTTTGTGCCTCCCATGTTGGTAGACGAGGTCTCGTATGGTGGTAGGTTTGTACCTCCCATACTGGAGACGTCCACCGGTCATAAGACATTGTGTGTGTGCCTAGGAAGGATCTCGTATGGTGGCAGGTTTGTCCTCCCATGCTGGTAGACACGGATTGACCATTGTGGGACATGTGATGTGCATCTGGGCTATGCTCCGTGTGACAATGAGATGATTTAAAGACGATGAGGCGACAGTACGAGACGCTGGTGTTTGCAGTGGCAATGTAATGACTGGTCCTAGGCTGTACCTACTTGATGGCTTGCTCGCAGAGATGATGAAGACCTACATGAAGGCTAGGCCTACATCTAGCATGAAAAAGGGTTGGCTTTGTAGAACTTCCTATGACGAGTAGATTCGAGAGATGTCACCAATCAATGATCGACATGATGAGGATTGTGGCAGCAACAACGATGATGATCCAGTGTTGATAATGATGTTCCAGCATTGAAGATCCAACGATGAAGACTTGTGTCCAGATGTGTCAATGACTGTGGCAAGAGATTATTGTTGATGTATATGTAACTTCGGAATGTATTTCATATATATTTATTGTACCCTTATTAGAGATGTGTTATTCCTCTATAAGGAAGTGTCATCATGTGGATTGACGAGTGTCACAAGTGTGTGTACTTGCCGATGGGTTATTAGACCACCATGTGTGGGGTTGGCCCTGAAATATATATATTATAATGTGGATGTACCTAGCTAGACAAGTCGGCCCCATAGGGTCACTGGGCAGACAGGTTAGTATAAATAGAGATCAGGAGATCTCTATTTAGATCATTCGGAAAAGTACATCTCGCTCACTCAGAAAGTGGCGCACTAGTGAGGAGGAGGATCATCTGCTTCTAGGAGACTATCTCAAGTGTATTTTGGTGGTACTTTGGTTGAGCCATTGTTCTCTCTATCTCTAAGGAAGTTGTGGGAATTTTAACCTTAGGGTTTTCCCCACGGAAACTCTATGTCTCTTGTCTCTCATGCTTTTGATTCTTGTGATGCTTGTCATGCTTATTGTGATTGTCATGCATTGCTATACTGTATATGTTATTCTCTCAGTGAAGATCCTAGAGTATTGTGAATTAGTGCTCAAAATTTAACATGGTATCAGAGCTAACCTGAGAAGAAGACATTTTGCAGTGACAGAAACTTGAGTTTCTTGTTTATTGGGTTTCTCTCCACAAATTTTGGAAAAGCAGTATAGTAGATTGACTCTACTCATCAAGGAGAATCTATCTGTCCAATCAGAATTCAATTCTGAGCATTTTCAGATTTGGCCCTAAAACTTAAGGTTTCCACAAAAATAGGAATTTCTGAAATCTGAAGACATAGCTGGAAGCTCCTTGCAAAAATCAAAGTTTAGAGCTTTGGATCGAGATTTTTGGCTGGGTAGATCTCCGGGAAACTCAAACCCTAATTCAGGGCTCTCCCTAGTGAACCTGGGAGGACAAAAAGGCAAATCTAAAGGGTAAAGCTTTGCTGATCTCAAATTCTGAATACACCAGGCTGATCAACTCATCAAGGCGCATCTTTCTATCCTTTCAGAAAATTGAAATTCACATTTTGAATTTTTAGGGTTTTTTCGACAAACCCTAATCCGGGACCAAATCTAGTTTTCAGCATTTCAAGTGGTAAGACCTAAATCTTTTTCCATTTGAAGTACTCTTTAAGATGTCTCACCACACCAAGCTTGAGGATAAGCTTGAAGGAGCTGATAACTTCCGAGCCTGGAAGTATAGAATTGGGTTAATCCTGGAAGAGAATGAGTTGGACTCATATGTAAAAGAAGACATCCCTATCCCAGAGGATGAAGAGGCTAAGGTATTGCATAAGAAAAACTTGGTCAAGGCAAAGAGAATAATTGTTGATTCTATCAAAGACCATCTCATACCCCATGTGTCTTTTCTAAAGACACCCAAGGAGATGTTTGACTCTTTGACCAAGCAATTTGAAGGGAAGAACATAAATCGTAAGATGACCTTGCGGAACCAATTGAAAGGAGTAAAGTTTCAGAATGGAGAAACCATCCAATCTTATTTTTCAAGGGTCTCCCAGATCAAGGAACAACTAGAAGCAGTGGATGAAATGGTGGAGAATAGTGAAGTGGTGATGACCACTCTAAATGGCCTACCCAGGTCATGGGATTCCTTTATTCAAGGAATTTGTGCAAGGAAGAAGTTGATCTCCTTCAACAGATTGTGGGAAGAATGCTCTCAAGAAGAAGCTAGGCTTGTGGCCCGAGAAGAAAAGATGGGAAATGAAGATCAAGCTCTCACAGCACATGCCAGGAAAGGCAAGTCCAAGAAGGAATCATCTCATAACAGGAGATTCTCACACCACCATTATCATAAAGATAAGAAAGATCTCAGATGCTTCAATTGCAATGAGAAGGGACACTTTGCTTCAGATTGTCCCAAGAAGAAGAAAGACAACAACAACAACTTCAATAAGAAGAAGAAGAATAACAAAAGAAGATATCATGCTCATGATGCCGAAGATGATGAACCCCCAAAGAAGAAGGCTAGGGGAAAAAGTGATAGTAATGATGACTCATCAAGTGAAGAAGAATATGTTCTAATTTCTGCTCGCACAGGTACTATCTCCAATGGTTGTAATGATTGGTTGATTGACAGTGGGACTTCCAAACACATGACTGGGTTTAAGGAATCTTTTGTGAATCTATCTGAACATGAATCACCCCATAAGGTGAAACTTGGGGATGATTATCAATACCCAATCAAAGGAAGTGGTGGGGATGATTATCAATACCCAATCAAAGGAAGTGGTGAAGCCTCTTACAACCCAAATTCTGGAAAATCTTTGAAGATGAAAGAAGTCCTTTATGTACCTAGGCTCAAGAAGAACTTACTCTCCATCTCTGCATTGGATGCAAAAGGTATGAGGGTTGCATTTGTGGATGGCCAAGTCCTAATGTGGCCAAAGGGAAAGAACATAGATGATGCAGTAGTGATTGGAGAGCAAGAGGGAGGTTTGTATAAATTGAAGGGACAACCTGAACATGCCATGGTACATGAATCCATGGAGCCAAGTGAACTTTGGCATAGAAGACTTGCTCATATGCACTATAGGGCACTTCCAGTTGCAAGCAAGGCTGTAGAGGGTCTTCCTGAAATCAAGACCAAACATGAAGGTGTTTGTAAGGATGTGCAAAAGGTAAGAACATTAAGAAGGCTTTCCCAAGCAGTGAAAGCGAGGCAAAAGACATCCTGGAAATCATTCACTTAGATGTATGTGGTCCTATGTCATCCAGTTCTCTGAGTGAGTATGTTTACTATGTCTTATTTATTGATGACTTCTCCAGGAAGACTTGGGTATACTTCTTGAAGAACAAAGATGAAGTGTTTGATAAGTTCAAGGAATTCAAAACCTTGATGGAGAATCAAACTGACAAGAAGATCAAAACATTCAGATCCGACAATGGTGGAGAATTCACCTCAGGTGACTTCAAGAAGCTTTGTAGTGATTCAGGGATTAAAAGAGAGTTGACTGCTCCTTATAATCCTCAACAGAATGGAGTTGCAGAAAGGAAGAACAGAACAATCATGGAAGCAACAAGGGCAATGTTGCATGACCAGGATCTACCTATGCATCTATGGGCAGAAGCAGCTAGAATAGCTGTATATGTGCAGAACAGAACACCCCACAAGATATTGGACAACAAGACACCAGAAGAGGTCTTTTCTGGTAAGAAACCTGAAGTCAGCCATCTCAGAATATTTGGTTGTCCAGTATACACTCATGTCCCAAAGGAAAAGAGGACTAGACTAGATCCTTCAGGAAAGAAGGGTATCTTTGTGGGTTACAGTGAAAGCTCGAAGGCTTACAGAATATACTTTCCAGGGTTCAAGAAGATTGATGTCAACAGGGATGTAACATTTGATGAAAACTCAACATTCATCAAATCAAGGAAGGCACCTATTGAAGTTTATGAAGAACCTAAGGAAACTAGATTTCAAGACACTACCATAACTGAAGCAGTTCCAGAAGTTGTTCGTGAGTTTGAAGATCCACAAGAACCTGTAGATCCACCCCGTGAGGATAACTCTCACAAGAGGAAACCTGCATGGGCTAGAGAGCTCATTCAAGATGCAGAAAGATTTGGCATTCCAGAAGAAGAACACAGAGCAAAGAAGAGAACCAGATCACATACCAGCTATGTTGCTTTACTCTGTGACATTATGAACAAAGAGCCTTCCAGTTATGAAGAAGCAGCAGAAAAGAAAGAATGGAAGGATGCCATGGTTGAGGAATACCAATCAATAATGAAGAATGATGTTTGGGATGTTGTACCAAGACCTAAAGAGAAGTCTGTTGTGACTTCTAAATGGATCTACAAAATCAAGCATACTGCAGATGGCAGTGTAGAGAAATACAAAGCAAGATTCGTAGCTCGTGGCTTCTCTCAGAAAGAGGGAATAGATTATGAAGAAACTTTTGCACCTGTAGCTAGTAATACTTCCATCAGAACAGTACTTGCCTTGGCTGCAGCGATGAAATGGAAAATACACCAGATGGATGTCAAGACTTCTTTCTTGAATGGTGTAGTTGAAGAGGAAGTATATGTGGAGTAGCCACTCGGTTTCGAAATACATGACAGGGAGTCATATGTGTGCAGATTGAAGAAAGCCTTGTATGGCTTGAAACAAGCTCCCAAAACTTGGTATGGTAGGATGGACAGTTTCCTATCTAGTTTGGGCTTTACCAAGAGTAAAGTGGATTCCAACCTTTATTACAAGGTTGAGGAAGGGAATCCTGTGATTCTACTCCTGTATGTGGATGACTTATTTGTAACAGGAGATGACAGATTGATTGCAGATACTAAGAGAAAGCTTGCTGCCGAGTTCGATATGAAAGATTTGGGAATGACGCATTATTTCCTAGGTATGGAGGTGTGGCAGAGTGCAGGTGGGATCTTCCTTGGTCAAGGGAAGTACACAGTAGATATCTTGAAGAGATTCGGGATGATGGATTGCAAGGCCATGGCCACACCTATGGCATCGAATCTGAAGCTTCTATGTGATGCTTCATCTGAGCCGATTGATGTCTCTATGTATCGTCAGATGATTGGGTCCTTGATGTACCTGATGAACACGAGGCCAGACATTTGCTTTGCTGTGAACACATTGAGTCAGTTCCTGACAGATCCAAGGAGTGTTCACCTGGTTGCTGTAAAGCATGTTCTGAGGTACCTGAAGGGTACAGTGGATCATGGGCTCAAGTATGAGGCAAATCAAAAGTTTAACCTGCAGGGTTATGTTGATTCAGATTGGGCTGGCAGTGCTGCAGATAGGAAGAGCACATATGGGTGTTGCTTCAGTATGGGATTAGGTGTGATCTCTTGGTTTAGCAGGAAGCAGTCCTGCGTAGCACTGAGTACAGCTGAGGCAAAGTATGTTGCAGCCTGTTCAGCTAGTTGTGAGGCAGTATGGCTACGGAAGCTACTGTCTGAGTTATTTGATCTCCCGTTGGATGCTACTGGTATCTTCTGTGATAACCAGAGTTGTGTGAAGTTGTCCGAGAAGCCAGTGTTTCATGGCAGGTCGAAACACATAGAGATCAAATATCACTATATCAGGGATATGGTGCCGAGAGGAGCTGTGAAGCTCCTGTATGTTGCGACGAACGAGCAGATTACGGATGTGCTGACAAAGCCACTAGCCAGGGTGAAGTTCGAGTACTTCAGAGAGAGGCTTGGTGTTCTTCGGATTGATGACACTTCGAGGAAGAAGTGATGGACACATTTGCTGAAGCCATTCCAAGCATGTTGGAAGGAGGATCCTTCACATGGCTATGGATGTAAGCGTTGGATGATGAGCAACAGGATGATGTTCTGGTTTCTGCTTTGTATGATCAGTTGGATCATTTTTATATGTATGTATGTATGCATCATGTTGGATGCTGGATATGATCAGTTGGATCATTTATATGTATATGTATGTACGCATCATGTTGGATGCTAGATATGATCAGTTGGATCATTTATATGTATGTATGCATCATGTTGGATGCTGGATATGATCGGTTGGATCATGTGTATGTATTTTGTATAAGCATCATGTTGGATGCTTGGACCATGTATCTGTATATGTATCAGGTGGATACATTGTATGATCGGTTAGATCATGTATGTTGATATGTATCATGTATTTATATTTGTATCAGGTGGATACACTGTGTGATTAGGTGGATCATGTATGATGATATGTATCAGGTAGATACTTGGTATGTATCAGGTAGATGCATTGTATGATCAGGATGATCGTGGATGATGAGCTTCAGAATGTTGCTCCAGATGACATGCAGCAGGATGTTGCAGTGATGATGATCAGGATGATCATGTGTACATCAGGATGATGTATGGTGAGTATCAGGTTGATACTCTGTGGTTGTGGAACAGGTTGTGCAGATAAGCATGTAATTTGTGCCCTGGGAAATTTGCAGATAGTCTTTCGAGGTTTTGCCTACGGCATGTAATTTGTACCCTGGGATATCTGGAAAATGCTCTTTCGAGGTTTTGCTTGGGAGGACATATAATTTGTGCCTTGGGAGATCTACAGATAGTCTTTCGAGGTTTTGCCTATGGCATGTAATTTGTGCCTTGGGATATCTGGCAGATGCTCTTTCGAGGTTTTGTCCTATGGCATGTAATTTGTGCCCTGGGAGATCCGATAGGTTGAGCTGTGTGCTCGTAATCAGTCCTGGGATGCTCTTTCGAGGTTTTGCCATGACCACATGTAATTTGTGCCCTGGGAGATCCGATAGGTTGGGCCTTGTGCTCGTGATTAGTCCTGGGATGCTCTTTCGAGGTTTTGTGGTGACCACATGTAATTTGTGCCCTGGGAGATCCGATAGGTTGAGCCTTGTGCTCGTAATCAGTCCTGGGATTCTCTTTCGAGGTTTTGTGGTGGGGTCACATGTAATAAGTCCTGGAGATCTGGACAGGATGAAAAAGGCCTCAGATGCTGTTTAGAGTTCTTGCTAGTCAAGAGACTCTTTTAAGGTTTTGTGATGCACGTAATAAGTCCTGAGATTTCCACAGTATGGCCAGTGATGATGAAGACCTGCAGGTGGTGGGCTTACATCCAGTATGAAAAAGGACTGGCTTTGTAGAACTTCCTATGACGAGTAGAGTCAGAGATTGGTTGAGATAGCAGCAGCAGTGACGATGATGATGACCATGCATCAATGACGATGATCCCGAGAAGAAGACTTGTCTAGCAGATCTGTGTCGAGAAATACCTTCCTAGTTAAGAGGGAGTGTTGATGTATATATAACTTTGTATTTCATCTATGTATTTCATATATATTTATTGTACCCTTATTAGAGATGTGTTATTCCTCTATAAGGAAGTGCCGTCATGTGGATTGACAAGTGTCGCAAGTGTGTGTACTTGCCGATGGGTTATTAGACCACCATGTGTGGGGTCGGCCCTGAAATATATATATTATAATGTGGATGTACCTAGCTAGACAAGTCGGCCCCATAAGGTCACTGGGCAGACAGGTTAGTATAAACAGAGATTAGGAGATCTCTATTTAGATCATTCGGAAAAGTACATCTCTCTCACTCAGAAAGTGGCGCACTAGTGAGGAGGAGGATCATCTGCTTCTAGGAGACTATCTCAAGTGTATTTTGGTTGTACTTTGGTTGAGCCATTGCTCGCTCTATCTCTGAGGAAGTTGTGGGGTTTTTCACCTTAGGGTTTTCCCCACGGAAACTCTATGTCTCTTGTCTCTCATGCTTTTGATTCTTGTGATGCTTGTCATGCTTATTGTGATTGTCGTGCATTGATATACTGTATATGTTATTCTCTCAGTGAAGATCCTAGAGTATTGTGAATTAATGCTCAAAATTTAACAATTACCTTCCTAGTTAAGAGGGAGTGTTGATGTAATTGTAACTTCGGAAGATATTCACTTGTATTTTATATTGTTATTATTATTGTATTTTATTTGTAACTCCGATGGAGATGTTTATTCCTCCGGTTAGAGATGTCATTATTACATTTGGTCATGTAAAGTCATTGAGGTAAATCCTCCTTTGTAGGTCGAGGCATTAGATCCCCCTAGAGTCAGTTGTTTTAGGGTTATTGAATCCCCTAGAGAAGTTGTTCCCATTCAGATTTAGTTGGGGCCGACCTAGCAAGTGAAAAAGGTCAAGTGAAAGTAAAGTATAAATAGAGAGCTAGGCTCTCTCATTTGCACACACACTTGTTATCACATTTATAGTAGTTGGGGCTACCATATATTTATTCCAGATTCCAGTTAATTTTTCAGCCAGTCCTTTACACTGAGATGCTTGAGATGAGCATCTATTTTTGGATCACTCCTATGATGATGAGCAACAATATATTCATTTGCCATGACTGAGTCTCAGGAAACTCAGATTTGATGACCGATGTAGCCATTTTGCCATTACAGAGTAGTATGCAGTGTCCAGAGTTGCAGCAGCAGGTTCCCAATTGACAGATGATAGTTCAGATGGTTTGCACAGGTATATGGTCCAGTAGGTATTATCATGTGTATTGGTTTATATTGCTTTCCTGGTCATTCTAGTAGCATGTTGTAGCATTTAGTGTCATGATCTGGCGATCATATACATATATTGGTCTTGGTCTTTATTATGTATTTATCTAGTGTCCTGCTCAGATGATAGAGGTTCTTGTCTATACTCATTGGTTTCACCCTCCTAGGAGAATGGAGGTGATCATTCCCACCATTGATTGGCTTGCTAGTGTTGGCATCATTTTCACTATCTCCATCCATCCGTTACCTTCCAGTTTTTGTTTTTACCTTGGATGACTACTTGACTTGTGGAGTGGAGGACTTTCCCCACTCTAGCCTCTTTGTTGGATGAGCTTCCCTGTTGTATTGTGTCTCGGCTCTAAGTTGCCTAAGTTGTGTTGGGTCGTTGGCTAGAACTGAAACAGATAGTACTACCATCACTACATGTATCTGGAAACTTTATTGTATATCTTAAATGAAAGCCCTGTTATCACCTAATCTGTAGTTACCCCTATGGATGGATCCAATCATGGATGGCAATAGGGAAGGGCAACTCAAAAGGTGCAACCACGATCACCTCGACCTCCAATATATATATGTGGTTGTCACGCCAGTCGAGGCAACCTTCGCTTTATGTTATCTAGCCCAGACAACAAAGGGGGAGACCCGATCTACTCCCGACAGGAGAGATCAAAACCAAGACACCAAATCAAGGTCTTTCTAAGTGAAGTTAGGTGTATGGTTTATCCTAGACCTAAGGGTAAAGTCACAAGCCAAGTGAGGGGTTCAATAGGTATAGCTTTGGTTCATAGTTGATGTGAAAGTGACTTACAATGTTTGAAGTGAGATCTAGGGCTAGTGTACTAGTTCAATGTTGGATAGTCCACTGCCTTGGAACTGTGTCCAATGCAGGGTAGTTAAGGGTTGTATTGGGGCTAACTAGTACAGATGACAAGCTTGACCATGATACATGATAGCTTGAAGGGTTTAGTTCACCATGTATAGGTCAATCCACAAGTCAATCCAACAATCTAGGAAGGTTGAACTAACTTGGAGAGAAACCAGTGCCTTGGGAATTGGGAAGTGGAGTCAAAGTAGGGTTGACTTGTGGTTTAAGACTCCTAGTACATGAGATAAGTGGGCAATTTAAGTTTTGATGTGTAAATGTGTCTAGATCTAGGTTTGAACCAAGTGGACCACAATCCCTTAAAACAAGGAATGCTGTCCCCAAGGCAAGATTTTATGAAATGACAGTCTAGACCTAGGTTTTGAATTATTCCGGTTTCAAATCTCCAAAAATCTCAAGTACCCAGTTCCTGGAAGTGAGTCAACTCACTTCTCCAAGGTGGTGCGACTTTGCCCAAGGAGGCTTAAATTGGGGTTTAGGTGGGTCAAGACAAGTCGGATGGCATCCAAACTTTAGATCCTAGTAGATCGGTCAGGTAGGAGTATGGATCTGTAATTTCGTGGCAATCCACCGGTTAGATCTTAGTAGATCTGAGTTTAAGTGTTCCAAGTGGTCCAAAATGGGGATTAAATCCTTTAAAATGTGGAATGGGGCCCACAAGGTGAATTTCAGAAAAGTGACAACCTGGGTGTATGTTATTTGATGTGTAGATGTCAAATCAAGTGGAATCTCAAACACCCACCACCTAGATCTAGGTCAACTTGGCCAACTAGAGAAGTGCGCCTTGCTTGGGAGAGGCTAAGTTGGCCTGGGAAGGGGATCAAATGGAGGCCAATCCTCACCAAACTATAGATCCGGGATGCCTTGGATGCTATAGAGGTGGGTTTTCAGTATTATACCCAACAACCCACTAGATCTAAGTAGATCTGAGAAAATGTAAAATGGGGGTTTTAAGATATTTAGGGTTTTAACAATTTATGAGTTATGTCAATGGATTGGATAGAGGAAAGAGAAACAAACCTGTGGATCTTACCTGGGTAACCTTGTAGATGCCTTGATGATGATGATCTATGCAAACCCGATCAATTTGAGAAGCTTTGAGGTAATTTCTATGCAAGTCGATTTGGTCCAAGAAGCCAATGCGCCCTCTCTCCTGCACAACAAACGTCAACAATATCAGATTTGATGCATCAAGAGATAAGACTAATGCCACAAAAGAAGTAACAGAAAGATAGCATAGATCACAATGATACTAATGATAACCCCCTGATACAAGCGAATGCCAAGAAAGTCGATTTGAAGAAGCCTTGCAAAATCGCCCTTGTAGAAGTCGCCCTCCTGTAGACAAACAATGATTTCCAAAAAGATAGATCTTACCACAATTTCCAAATGCTAGGTTGCAATAGACTTTCCAATCACCATCTAAGAACACCAGATGCAAAGGAGACCACAAGAATTTCCACAAGAATATTTTTCTATACCAATAATCCAAGAGCCAAAGACCCCTTACAATGAGAGGCTCTCTCCTTTAAATAGAAAGGAGAGGCACCAAAACCCTAACCACTTTTTGAATGAGTGGCTAAGATTAAAAGATACAAATGTCTAATCAATGGTTGAGATGAGCTCAACAACATAATACATGGATCACACATAAAATATAACATAAGTGGACAAAATCGCCCTAGAAGAGGGGAACCCCACCAAATCATGATGATGAAATATCATAAGAGGCTTATGGTGGGTCCAAGGGGTAATTTTATCCCTCCTTGGTCAATCCCCATAGCACAGTAACCAATAAATAATCATGAATGTACCAAATCGTGCCTCCATAGTGAAGTCGTGGTCCTCAAAAGACCTCAGAAAATCCACAGAAAGTGCCATAAGTGATGGATGCGGGCCCCGATGAAGCTGAAACTGTTGGAGAAGGTGTGGAAGACCCCGATCTATCATCACTGATCATCCCATGCCATAACTTTGCCTCAGTAGCCCAAATCGATTTCCTCAATAGCCATTTCTACCGATCCTGAAATGCCTCGGGAAGCGTGAAACTGCCCCAAACAGCCTCCTGGAGTGCTAGCGCTGTCAAGGTGAGGGCACCAATGTGTCCGGGAGGGGGGTAATATGGTAAAAACAAGTGGCTGGACCACCCCCTCCATCATCAGCGCCCTAGGTCAACCGGATAAAAGTCATCTCTGCTCCGACAGGGCCTCCAACAGACCAAAACTGCACTGGGACAGCCTACTGAGGCTCAATCATCACTGTAAGTGCCCGGAACTGAAAACAAACTATCCCATTGGACTCAGAAGGTCCAAATCCATCCAAGATGTGTACTCATACACCATATGAGTCTCTGCATGATCAAAATAAATACCCAATATACCGGAACAAGGCCAATAATAATGATCTGTAAATGACCAAACACTGCTGTAACCCAATAATCATCATCATAAGCCTGTAGCTGCTGCATAGAACCATCATGTATGTGTATATAGACCATATATCATCTATCCATATCATCATAAGGTCTAACATCTCATGTCCCATGATCCTCCATGGTCAAACTAGGTCTAACCAAGACCAAATATAACTCAGACCATCATCCAAGGCTGCTGTAAAGTGTCAAGGCTAATACATGCTCTACAACTTATTCAAATAGCAATTATAACACAGAGTAATCATAACTGGCGATCTAAATCCAAATATATAGTGTCGTTAATTATTATTATTACTCAGACTAGACTTTCAGGATCATACTCACTTCATAGTTGTGATCAATTTGCTAGTGAAGGGTGAAGGCTAAATTAACTGGCTAGGCTAAGGGATGACTTGACTGACTTGACTTCGTGACACTTTGGCAAGGGAAAGGGAATACACCATAATATATACTGAATGAGCAATAACACAGGGAATGGCGGTGTCTCACAAATGGATGAGTTGTTTAAAGAGGGTTTATTCACCTTCACAGATGCGCACAATCCATAATACAAATAAGGCCAGCAATTGTTTAGATATAGCATTTAAGTTCCATTGCTTTTTGGGCCTGAGGTTTCCATAGCCTTGATCTATGTGTGTTTACAAACACATTGCATAGATTTACATTTTTTCTAGGCTTTCTGCTGCAGGTGTGTTTTTAAGGCACTTGTTTACCTGAGCACTTCTAGGTGTGTCATGGACAACTTGTTTACCTAGGTATTTATTTTCCACAAGATATAACATTTTATTTTTATGGCCATTTTCATTTGGCATGCTTCTCATTCATGTGTGTTTAGAAACACATTGCATGAACGGGCTTTTCATACAAGATATAACATTTCATTTTTCCAGATTTTGTATTCATGGCAGCACTAAAAGTTTCAGGTTTAGCCAACACAACTTTAGTGACTAGGGGGAATTCACAAGGAACTCCAACTCACCATAGGTAAGTTTTGTCACCAACTCAGAGCCGAGACACAATAAATAGGGAAGCTCATCCAATACAAAGGCTACAGTGGGGAAAAGTCCTCCATGCCACTAGTCAAGTAGTAAGTCAGGGTGATAATCTAAAAAGGTAGGCCATGGATGGATGAAGACAATGAAATGATGGAGCCAACACTAGCAAGCCAAAGTATGGTGTAATGATCACCTCTATTCTCCCTAAGGAGGGTATGTACCAATGAGTATGAATAGTGAACTTCTAAGTCTGAGTAGGGACAATATAATATATATAATAGATCAACCAGGTCCATATATCTATATGATCGCCAGATCATGACACTGAGTGCTAAGACATGCTATAAGAATAAGTATAAAAGCAATCTAACCATAACACCATGATATACCTGCTGAGTCATATACCTGAAAGCACATCAACCTGTACCATCCTCTGTCCTCTGAGACTGCTGCTGTAACTCTGGGCACTACTGTCTGCTCTGTACAAATGATATAATGGCTACATCGGTCATCTCTCTGAGTGTCCTGAAACTCAGTCATGGCATGGGGAATACAACTGCTGTCCACAATCTGATAGTGATCCAATATAGATGCTCATCTCGGCATCTCCAATGCAAGGGAACTGGCTGAATAGTGTACTGGAATGAGAAAAATAATGTATGGTAGCCCGGCTACTATACATGTGATAACAAGCCCATTCTAGAATGTGTTTTTCAACACACGTGAATGAAAGGCCATGTGAAATAAATGTAAAATCCAAGAATGTGTTTTTCAACACACGGATCAAGGCTATGGAAATGAATGAAAGGCCCAAAAAGAAGTGGTTAAATGTATGTTATATCTAATGATCTGTTGGCCTATACTGTAATTCTTATTCCTCATTAGCATGTGGCTTGTGATATGAGATGGAGCTCAAGACAATCAATTCTAAGTGTCCCCTAGAGTCTTGAGTTACAGTTGCCTGGCACCTAGTCATGGCGGCTCTAGAAAAGATCCTCACGGAGCTGTATCAACTTGGATGTGAGTTGCAGACATCTGTCAAGGTTGAATAAGCACTTCTGAAACAGCTTATCCATTTGTGAGACACTGCCATCCCCTGTGTTATTGCTTGTCCAACATATGCTTTAGTGTGTATCCCCTTTCCCACTTCCAAAGTGTCACAGTGTTGAGTTAGTATAGTCATCCCTTAGCCTAGCCTTGCATTTATCCACCCTCACCCATCACTAGCAAATTGATCACAGCCATGAAGTGAGTATAGCCTTGAGGTTCTAGTCTGAGCTATTATTATTGCAAAATGTTGAATATCTTGTTTTAGATCACCAGTGAAATGATTACTCTATGTTTATATTGCTATTGGAATGACTTGTGAAGCATGCTTTAACCAGTTACACTTGCAACACTTTGATGTTTTTGCTTGTATCATATTATGGGTCAATTTGACTTGGTCAACCACAAGACATGAGATGAGTTAGACCCTGGATGATAGCTAATGATGATATGTGGTCTTTTTTGGTCACCAGATGGTTCCATGCAGTTTTTACAGGCTCAGATAGTGATCTGTGGATTTTAATGATTTTGATCATTTGCAGATTATTATTATTTTTATTATGTTCGGGCATGGTGTTGATTTTATATGATTATCTAGTCATCCATATGGTGTATGAGTATACATATCTAGTGCATTTGGGCTCTCTGAGTCCATTGGGACAATCAGTTTTCAGTTCCAAGCAGTTTCAGTTGGCACATGTCTCAGTTTATCATTTCAGTGCAGATTTGCCATTAAAAATGGCCTGTCATAGTAGTTTCATGGTTTGATTTGTTCACCTAGGGCGCTACAGAGGGAGTATGGGGTCCAGCCACTTGTTTTTACTATATTGCCATACTCCCAAACATTATGGAGCAGTCAAATTTGGCCCCGAGTGATCAAGAAGAGAGTTACAGGCATTTTTATATTTTACAGAGGATTTACAGAGGCATAAAAATGGTAAAATTGGCTACAGAGGAATTCGATTTGGGCTACTGAGGCAAGGAAATGTCATAGGAATTGTTTTGATGATGTGTATGATGTCTCTCACACCTTCCAGAGCAGTTACATCATTCAGTGGGGCCCACACATCCTTCTCCGACATATTTTTGAGGTTTTATGGAGCCTTTGGAGGCTCACGACTTTCCTAGTTGGGCATGATTTTACACTTAGATGATATATTTGATGATTATTGTGCCATGGGGACACACTAGGGAGGTTATATGTCACCCCCTAGACCCACCATGAGCTTCTTGTTATATTTTTAGAGTCACTTTATGAGGACGTCTTCCCTAGGGCGATTTGATTTTATGGGTTATATTATATTATTGAGTTGATCCATGTACTTTATGTTGAGCTCATCTCAACCATTGATTAGATTATTGTACCTTTTAATCTTAGCCACTCATTAAAAAGGTGGTTAGGGTTTTGGTCTCTCCCATAGCTATAAAAAAGGAGAGACCCTCTCATTGTAGGGTGACTTTTGGCTCTGGATTTTTGATAATAAAGAAATATTTTTGGGAAAAACTCTTGTGCCTTTGTTATAGATTGTTCTCGTGGTTGATTGTATCTCTGATAGCCTGTCACATCTTCATTATTTGATGAGTTTCCATGCCATACGTTTTGCTTGATGCGTGCTCTGTAGGAGGGCGAATTCTTTGAGAGGATTTCGTGAGGGTTCTCCGAATCATTTCACTGAAGGAGTAAAATAATCAGGGAGTGATTCTTATTTGCACCTTTGATCAATATTTATGCTTTCTGATTCTTCTTGCATCATTTACTTTCATTTTTGTAAATCAATTCCCATAGAGATTGTCATCTGCAGGAGGAAGGGCACACTTGCTTGGGAAAGTCGATTTCATCTTGGGAGCTGTCAAATTAAGTTGAAGGTGCTTCGAGGGAGTTGGAACATCATTGCACTTGGCATCTGCAAGTCACAGGAGGTAAGTACTTTGGATTTTCTTGAGTTATTCTTCTACTCCATTTGTCTATTGCTATTTTATTTACAAACCCTAAGCTAGATTTTCTTCTAAAAATTCCCTGGATCAAACAAGTTGAAATCTTGGCGAAAGATTTTTGGGTTTTTTGTTTTAAGCCTAACCCAAGGTGGGTTCTCAAGGGAGACACCCTTGGAGGACTCCTTGTGGCCCAATTCCCTAGGCACTGAACTCCTAACCCATGCACATTCCCAGACTTAGCCAAATTTTGGTTTGTTTGACCCTGGTTTTCGACTTGTGATGCATTAACATTGTTATACCTTTAATCAAATCTAATCCAAAGGTACTCTATATCCCCAATCCTATTCTTAACCTCCCTGCATTGGACACAGTTCCCAAGGCAGTGTATTTTTCTATCATTTGCTAGTGCCTTGATCTTGGATCTATTAACTAAGCTAATAAGTCATTTGTATTTTCATATTGGATCAATTTCACATCTTTTAAGCCTCTTGATCCAACCCATAACTCACCTAGTGACTTCATCCATAGATCTAGGGTTTATCATACCTAACACCTTACGTACTTCATCCTATTGATTTGATCTGGTGTCTTGGTTGGATCTCTCCTGTCGGGAATTGATCCGGGTCTCCCCCATTGTTGTCTTGGGCTTATATAACATTAAGTGAAGAGTGCCTCGACTGGCGTGACAACCAATCCTTTTGGGAATCGAGGCTCTCATGGTTCACCTCTTTGGTTGTCTATCCCCTCTACCATCCAGTATTGGATCTATCATTTGGGGCAACTACAGGTTTGGTGATAACAACACTCACTCACTCAAGTTCGCATTGGTGAGAGAAAGAAGACAAGTTCGCATAGGAGGAAAAGAGAGGAGCTGTAGAAGACCATCTTATTTTTGGGGTTTTACATTTGTGATATTGTATTGGTGACTATTCTATCTCTGAGGAAGTTGCGGGGTTTTCTCCTTTATGGTTTCCCCGAGGAAAATCTTTGTGTCTATTGTGTTATGTTGTGCTTGTCATTCTTTTAGATACGATCTTAGATAATATTGATTAAAAGTTGAAAAACTAACAAGTACTTGACTCGAAGCTTGCCCCCAAGGACACACTTAGTGGCTTGAAGATTTCTGCCACGTTAACCCCCAGGTGTGTGAAAGGAAGCAACAAGTACATTACAATTACCTTCATAGGTTAGTGTGGCCTTCTTACTAAACCATTCCTCTAACTATGGTTCATTCTATCTTATCACTCAACCATAATTAATCAATCTTTCAGCAAAGTACACACTTGTTTGTAGTTCAGAGATAATACTTACATATGGACCAATACCTTCAGCTATACCCAAATATTTCATTCTATATGCAGATATGTACTTCTATATGTAAGCATGGCACAACTAATACAAGTTCTTTTTTCTTCTAGAGGATAGCTTCAGGAATTGATACAAACCCTCTAACAAATTAATCATGTGTTGGCCTCCTTGTTTCTTAGTCTTGAATGTTTGGACCGATGAAAATGCATGCATAAAAAGTTGGCACTTTTATAAAATGTTAAGCATACAGTCAAAATGTTGTTCCTCTAGATGAACATTAAGGTAGAAAATATGCACATTGATGGAAGTGATGATCATGCAAGTACATACATAAGGTTTAAATAACAGAGGAGACAAACAAAAGATGTATCTATGTTACTCAACATAAACTAGTAGACATAGGCGAAGGATCTAACAACTATGCTAAACCAAGCAAACTAATGATGATTACAACTTGTGAGGATATGCTTTTAATGTCAAGGCACTGCCCTATTCATGTCACAATGGATGAAAATTATTAGTAACAAAGTTTATCCAACAAACACAAATACTACGACATATGCATTAGCATCCCTCTATAGAAGAAATGTATGATCATGGAAAACGCTTCAAATAGTTTGTCACCCACATTACAAATTGGCAACTGCCTAGATTAAAACTTTTTCTATAGACCTTTTGCATCTTCCATTTCATTGCACGAACAAAAGAAACATGTTCACAACTATAGCAAAGAAAACAAATTTTGGTGTTTTGCTAAACTTATGCAGCTAAAAGTTGGTTTCCTTGTATATAAATATAATCTTCTTACTTGCATGTTCAATGAAGATAGATTGCTTTCAATCAAGAAAAACAGACATATTCATTTCTGTAGCATGTATAAACAATATTGAACCAACTCTAGGATTCATTTTACATATTATTTTATGAAATATTGAGAATTATGAACAATTAATCAAAGAGGGACAAGATGCCAAACCACGCCCAGCCCAAGCAACGCATAAGTTGTTAGACCAAAGCCAATCAGCGCGTTCTTCCCAAATGCAGCCTACAAAATAACCACATTTTGGTTTATGAGTGAGTCCTTTCCAAACTCAACCCTAAATGCCTTCCATGCTCATAACAAATTGTAGTCCATGCACAAGCCTTAGATATCAACAAAGATAAGTAGTGGCATAGTTCATTGATTCTATTAGATAAAATTGTCCTAGCAGCAAAGTTCATTGATTCTATTAGATACAATACTTTGAAATCTCAATTTCTAAATGCATGCGAACTTTTTATGGCTTATACAATTTGTACAATATCACCGCATAAAGGGTTGGATGCTACTAGTACGACCTCATAGACAATCCCTCTAGATACATGCTAATGGAAACAAATGGGGAACTTTTTATGGCTTATACAATTTGTACAATATCACCGCATAAAAGGCTGGATGCTATTAGTACTACCTCATAGACAATCCCTCTAGATATATGCTAATGGAAACAAATGGATTTTCAACTAATTTGCATCATTACTCCCACTGGAAACAGACAATGAATAGGTGTCCAAACTCTAGTCATGTAGATGCAACAATCTATCAGAAAGTAGAAGAAAAGATCACTAGCATCTTGTGTTGTTGATAACAATACCCAATAAGAGATGAAATGGATTCACTCAAGAGAATGCACACGAAGGTGAAGAATAATGCATGAAAGTAATAGGTAGAGACCAATACTCAAAGGTAAAGAATAACACACAAAGGTGAAACTATAAGAATTCCAATAATTGATATCGGTAGAACTAGTACAAGCTTATGATCCCCAATCCTAAAGCCATATCTCCAGCCTATAATCATGCATTTATAGAAACAATCATTTTCTTTACAACGTAGAATGATAAATGCAATTTTATAGAATTATTCTACTATAAAATCAAATCTGAAGTTGAAAAAGAATTCCAATAAGATGTATAGGGATATAGCTTGCAATATAAAACTAGAATCAAATTCTATTAACACCAATGTATTGATCTTTTTGCATTCATCCAACATCCTGCAACATATGACCCACTTACAACCTGGAAAAGTTATGGTCATTCAATGTTATGAGATAAAGTTGCTAGTGGTTTGGACAACAATATTTTAAAGCACATGATATTTGAAGTACATAATATTTGACAAAGAGTGTGTTTTCTTGTGTGTGAACTGTTGGTGAATTGAATTGAAAAGAAGTGGCTGCCTGTTGTGTCCAAATTCAATTTGGATGCGCCATCTGTCCACATACATAAAGAGTCCAGTTTTAAAGAACCTCTGCAGTCATTTGTAGATATACTAATTGTTTCCAAGGAAGGATCTCACGTTTAGTGAACAGTGAAGTGGTCTGCAATATCCACATACAAGGTCCAAAAGTCACCACTTTTGCAGTGCTTAATGATGCCTCTGCAGGTTCTGGATTGCAGAATTGACACTCTGATGGTAAAGTGCAGCCTGTCAACTTCTCATGTTTCAAATTTGAGTTTTATTGGGTGTATGAGAAAGTTACAACATCTGCCCCTCCTACCTACGTTTCAGTAGAAATTTCTGGATTTAGGGCAATCAATGCAACTTCAGAAATTTCACCTTTTTCCTAGACATTTCCCAGACTTAACCCTATGAATTTTCAGCCTTGGGGCTTGTTACTCCATATCATGTAGGGGTGACCAGATGATTATTGCAATTGTGGTTTTCATCATAAACAGCAGTTCCATAGTGGAGATTGGTGGATGTTTGCTCCAAATACACTTTAGCATGTTCAGATGGCAAATCAGGGTGATTTATCTTGATAGAGTTTGTATCAGATGTACTCCAGTGCTGTGTACCATGTACCCTTTCCATATGCATGGTGATGCTTCTCTAGTATGGATCATTACTTATTGTGATCAATGATGTTGCTCTATAATGCTTCATAACACTCTAAATTGTTGTCTCTTACTAGGTTGATTCAATGGTGTGTTCATTATTTACCTCTAGATAAGTGTGTCACCCTGTCAGTTGAGGTGTGTCCCTAGTGATCTAGGTGGGTGTCATACATATGTCATGTCATATCCATTATTTCCCCTGGCCATTCTTCATGCCTTATCATTCTTCACATTTTCACTCATTTTTCATCATATCCCCTTTTATGACTAACTTCTCAATTCTCATATGTCATGTTGCAAGGTCTAACAACTCCCATGTATAAAATGCTACAGTCGAATATAAAAAAATAAAGAGAATTGCTCTGTAGAAGCACCTTATGTCATATTATTATACAGCTGAGTTGTGCCACCTTGATAAAAAGCTTTATTCCCTAAGTCCCATGGTCAAATAAAACAAGAAAAAAGAAAGGGACTGACAAATACATTACTCCTTGCCCATGGAAGCTATGTGGAAGACCTCTTACTCACTCATGCTATATGACTATGAAGGCTAACTCATGTATGTACCCTTTTCCCTAATACCATATTCATTTCATCATCTACACCTAGCTTGAGTCCTAGGAAACACATCCCATCTGTTACCAGCTAAGTTGTGTTAGTTTTTCACAATTTAATCGATACTTATCTAGGATCCTACTGAGAGAATAACAAGCACAGCATAAACACAAGAGACACAAAGATTTTCCTCGGGGAAACCATAAAGGAGAAAACCCTGCAACTTCCTCAGAGATAGAATGATCACCAATACAATGTCACAAAAGTAAAACCCAAAATAGAGATGGTCTTCAGCAGCTTCTCTCTTCTCCACTTGTGCGAACTTGTCCTTCTCCTCACTAAAGCGAACTTGAGTGTGAGTGAGTGAATCAATAAATAGAGAGCCTAGCTCTCTATTTATACTTTACTTTTTTCACTTGACAAGTCAGCCTCGACTAAAGTTGACTGGGCCGACTCCTTTAGGGGACTTAAAAACCCCAATACAAATGACTCTAGGGGAACTAATGCCCCAACTTACATGGGAGGGTTTACCTCAATGACTTTACATGACCCAAATACAATAATGACTTCTCCGACCGGAGGAATAAACATCTCCGTCGGAGGTACAAATAAAATACAATATAAAATACAAGTGAATATGTTCCGTAGTTACAATAACATTAACACTCACTCTTAACTAGGAAGGTATTCTCTTGACACAATCATCAACACATATGGACACAAGTCTTTGTCACTGGATCAACAATGCTGGAACATCATCATCAACACTGGATCGTCGTCGTCACTGCTGTTGCAATCCTCGTCATGTCGACCATCGATTGGTGATATCTCTCGATTCTACTTGTCATAGGAAGTTCTACAGAGCCAACCCTTTTTCATGCTGGATGTAGGCCTAGCCCTCATGGAGGTCTTCATCATCTATGTGAGCAAACCATCAAGTAGGTACAGCCCAGGACCAGTGATTACATTGCCTCTGCAAATACCTACGTCTCCTATTGTCGCCTCATCGTCTTCAGATCATCTCATCGTCACACAGAGCACATACCAGATGCACATCACACGGCACTTATATCAACGACCATGGGAGGACCAACCTACCACCATGTCGGAATGGCACAACACTTACATCAACGGCCATGGGAAGACAAACCTACTACCATGCCGGAATGGCTCAACACTTATATCAACGACCATGGAAAGACAAACCTACTACCATGCCAGAATGGCTTGGCACTTATATCAACGACCATGGGAAGACAAACCTACTACCATGTCGGAATGGCCCCAACACTTATATCAACGACCATGGGAAGACAAACCTACTACCATGATGGGAATGGCCCCAACCCTTACATCTGCACCATGGGATGACACACCTACCACCATGTGAGAATGGCTCCAACCCTTACATCTGCACCATGGGAGGACACACCTACCACCATGTGAGAATGGCTCCATCCCTTACATCTGCACCATGGGAGGTCACAGCCCTTACATCTACACCATGGGAAGACAAACCTACTACCATGCCGAAATGGCTCGGCACTTATATCAACGACCATGGGAAGACAAACCTACTACCATGTCAGAATGGCCCTGGCACTTATATCAACGACCATGGGAAGACAAACTTACTACCATGCCGGAATGGCCCCAACCCTTACATCTGCACCATGGGAGGACACACCTACCACCATGTGAGAATGGCTCCAACCCTTACATCTGCACCATGGGAGGACACACCTACCACCATGTGAGAATGGCTCATGTGCATCTACGTCTTCCGGACTCATCACTTCCCCTTGGAAGGAACTATTATCACATATATAGTAGCCGGGCTACCATACATTATGTTTATGATTCCAGTACACTATTCAGCCGGTTCCCTTACATTGAGATGCTGAGATGAGCATCTATATTTGAATCACTATCAGATTTTGGACAGCAGTTGTATTCCCCATGCCATGACTGAGTCTCAGGACACTCAGAGAGATGACCGATGTAGCCATTATACCATTGGTACAGAGAAGTCAGTAGTGCCTAGAGTTACAGAAGCAGTTTCAGAGGATAGATGATGGTTCAGATGATGATCTTTCAGGTATATGACTCAGCAGGTATATCATTGTGTTATGGTTATATTGCTTTTATATTTATTCTTATAGCATGTCTTAGCACCTAGTGTCATGATCTGGCAATCATATAGACATGTGGACCTGGTTGATCTTATTATATATATTATATTGTCCCTACTCAGACTTAGAAGTTCACTATTCATACTCATTGGTTTTACCCTCCTTAAGGAGAATAGAGGTGATCATTCCACCATACCTTGGCTTGCTAGTGTTGGCTCCATTATTCATTGTCTTCATCCATCCATTGCCTACCTTTTAGTTTATCACCCTGACTTACTACTTAACTGTTGACATGGAGGACCTGTTCCCCACTGTAGCCTCTGTATTGGATGAGCTTCCCTGTTTATTGTGTCTCGGCTCTGAGTTGGTGACAAAACTTACCTATGGTGAGTTGGAGCTCCTTCTGAATTCCCCCTAGTCACTAAAGATGTGTTGGCTAAACCTGAAACTTTTAGTGCTGCCATGAATACAAAATCTGGAAAAATGAAATGCTATATCTTGTATGAAAAGCCCATTCATGCAATGTGTTTCTAACCACACATGAATGAAAGGCATGCCAAATGAAAGTGGCCATGAAAATAAATGTTATATCTTTTGTGAAATAAATACCTAGGTAAACAAGTTGTTTGTGACACACCTAGAAGTGCTCAGGTAAACAAGTGCCTTAAAAACACACCTGCAGCAGAAAGCCTCAAATAAATGTAAATCTATGCAATGTGTTTATAAACACACATAGATCAAGGCTATGGAAACTTCAGGCCCAAAAGCAATGGAACTTATATGCTATATCTAAATAATTGCTGGCCTCATTTGTATTATGGATTGTGCGCATCTGTTAAAGGTGAATAAACCCTCTTTGAACAACTCATCCATTTGTGAGACACCGCCATTCCCTGTGTTGTTGCTCATTCAGTATATACTATGGTGTGTATTCCCTTTGCATGTTCCAAAGTGTCACAATGTTAAGTCAGTCAAGTCATCCCTTAGTCTAGCCAGTTAACATAGTTTGACCAAGGTCAACCATAGGACAGGAGATAGTTGGACCTTGTGATGATATGGATAGATGATATATGGTCTATGTACATGTACATGATGATTCTATGCATCAGATACAGGTTTATGATGATGATTCATGGTTTACATCATTATTTGATCATTTACAGATCATTATTATTTCACCTGTTCTGGTATATTGGATATATTATATGATCATGCAGAGACTCATATGGTGTATGAGTGCACATCTTGGATGGATTTGGACCTTCTGAGTCTAAGGAGACAGTCTGTTTTTAGTTCCGGGCACTTACAGTGATGATTGAGCCTCAATAGGCTAACCCAGTGCAGTTTTGGTCTGTTGGAGACCCTGTCAGAGCAGAGAGGATTTTATTTGGTTGACCTAGGGCACTTTGCTTGGAGGGGGTGGTCCAGCCACTTGTTTTTACCATATTACTCCCCTCCCGGACACACTGGTGCCCTCACCTTGACAACGCAGGCACTCCAGGAGGCAGTTTGGGGCAGTTTCACACTTCCCGAGGCATTTCAGGATTGGTAGAAATGGCTATTGAGGAATTCGATTTGGGATACTAAGGCAATGTCTTGGCATGGGATGATCAGTGATGATGGGTTGATGTCTTCCACACCTCCTCCAGTAGTTTCAGCTTCATCGAGGCCCGCATCCATCACTTATGGCATTTTCTAATGATTTCTGAGGCCTCTTAAGGCCCACGATTTGTCCATAGAGGCACGATTTGGTATATTGATGACTATTTTATTATTATTGTGCTATGGGGATTGACCAAGGGTGGCTAAAATTACCCCTTGGACCCACCATAAGCTTCTTATTATATTTTGTCATCATGATATGGTGGGATTCCCCTCTCCTAGGGCGATTTTGTCCACTTATGTTATATTTTATTAGTGATCCATGTATTTTATTGTTGAGCTCATCTCAACCATTGATTAGACATTTGTATCTTTTAATCTTAGCCACTCGTTCAAAAAGTGGTTAGGATTTTGGTGCCTCTCCTATCTATTTAAAGGAGGGAGCCTCTCATTGTAAAGGGGACTTGTGGCTCTGGATTATTGGAATAGAAAATTATTATTGCATCTATCTCCAATGTTGTGGTGAATGCTTTTGGTGTTCATTCGTTGGTTCTTCCTTTGCACTGAGTTATTGGAGATCTTGTTTTGCCATATCTTTTGTACCACGTTTTTTTGCATCTACAGGTGGAGGCCGATTTGCTTTGAGGAGAAGTATTGGTAGGGGAAGACTCTCCCTACTTCTTCTTTGGATCTCTTCGTTGGTAACGGGGAGTATTACTATCCCAGGACCTTCTATTTTCATGTTACTATTGCATTTCGCTTGTATTTCCTCCATATTTGGTCTTACTGATTGAATCGCTATTCCTTGGTTTGACAGGTAGAGGAGGTCACACTTGTGGGCTAGGGCATCAATTTGGCAAGCAAAATCAACCATCTCTCATTTGATCTCTGCGGGAATCTTCCTCAACATCAAGGCATCTCTCTTCATCACTCAGGTATGATCTCAAAATAATTTCTATCTCCATGATCTATCCACTTGTCTTAAATATTTCAAACCCTAATTAATCAAAACCCCCATTGTTACATTTTCTTAGATCTACTGAGATCTAGTGGGTTGTTGGGTATAATATTGAAAACCCACCTCTATAGTATCCACGGCATCCCGGATCTATAGTTTGGTGAGGATTGGCCTTCATTCGATCCCCTTCCCAAGCCAACTTCGCTTCCCCAAGTGAGGGCGCACTTCTTGAAGAGTTGAGTTGACCTAAATCTAGTTGATGTGTAATTGAGATTTTAATTGATTCATGATCTACACATCCTAAAACCTACCCCTAGACTCTTACTTTGGCAATTTCTACCTTGTGGGCCCTATTCCACATTTTAAGGGATTTTATCCCCATTTTGGACCACTTGGTATCTTCAAACTCAGATCTAGCCATTGGATTGGCTTGAAATTGTAGATCCACACTCTCACTTGATCAACCTACTTGGATCTAAAATTTGGATGTCATTGGACTTGTCTTGATCCCATTTATCCCACATTTTACCCTCCTTGGGCAAAGTCGCACTTCCTTGGAGATTGGAGTTGGTCCACTTCTAGGACATGGGTACATGAGATTTTAGTAGATTTGGAACGAGCATAATTCAAAACCTAGGTCTAGTTGGTCACTTCATCAAATCTTGCCTTGGGGATAGCATTCCTTGTTTTAAGGGATTGTGGTCCACTTAGGTTAAACCTTGAATCTCTAGATCAAGACCTATTCATCCATCAAACCTTTAATTGCCCACTTGTCTCATGCAATAGGAGTCATCAACCACAAGTTAATTTCGTTTGACTCCATTATCCCAATTCCCAAGGCACTGATCTCTCTCCAAGTCAATTCGACTTTCCTAGATTGTTGGATTAACTTGTGGTTTGATCCTTGTTTGGTGGACTAAACCCTTTGATGTCATCATACTTCATGATCAAGCTTGTCACTTGTACTAGTTAGCCCCAATTCAACCCCTAAACTACCCTGCATTGGACACGATTCCCAAGGCAATGGATTTTCTCACATTAACTAGTACTATAATCCTGGATCTTATTTTCAAATACTATAAGTCACTCACACATCAACAATGAACCAAAGCTAAACTCATTGAACCCCTCACTTATCTCGTGACTTCATCCTTAGGTCTAGGATAAACCATACACCTTCTTTCACTTAGTCTTAACTTGATTTGGTGTCTTGGTTTGATCTCTTTTGTTGGGAGTAGATCGGGTCTCCCCCTTTGTTGTCTGGGCTAGATAACATAAAGCGAAGGTTGCCTCGATTGGCGTGACAACCATCTATTGGAGGTCGAGGTGATCGTGGTTGCACCTTTTGAGTTGCCCTTCCCTATTGCCATCCATTAATGGATACATCCAAAGGGGTAACTACAGTTTAGGTGATAACAGGAACCTCGATCTGAAGTACACCAAGCTTCTCTCTAATGTACTCAAACTTCACTTTGACTAGCAGCTTGGTCAACACATCGGCTATCTGCTTGTTCGTCGCAACATACTGGAGCTTCACTACTCCTCTCTGCACCATATCCCTGATATAGTGATATTTAATCTCAATATGCTTCGACTTGTCATGGAACATTGGGTTCTCAGACAACTTCACACAACTTTGGTTGTCACAAAAGATACAAGTCGCCTCTAACTGGAGATCAAACAAATCAGACAGTAGCTTTCTAAGCCATACTACCTCACAACTAGCCGAACAAGCTGCGACATACTCTGCTTCGGCTGTACTCAGTGCCACGCAGGACTGCTTCCTACTAAACCAGGAGATCACACCAGATCCCATACTGAAGCAGCATCCTGAAGTTCTCTTCCTATCTGCGGCAATGCCTACCCAATCCGAATCAACATAACCCTCTAGGTTAATCTTATGATTCGTGTCATACTTGAGCCCATAATCAACTGTACCCTTCAGGTACTTCAGAATATGCTTTGCAGCAATCAAGTGAACATGTCTCGGATCCGTCAAGAACTAGCTCAATGTGTTCACATCAAAGCAAATATATGGTCTCGTATTCGTCAAGTACATCAAAGATCCAATCATCTAACGATACATTGTGGCATCAACCGATTCTGATGAAGCATCACTCAATAGCTTCAGCTTCGATGCCATAGGTGTGGCCATGGCCTTGCAATCCATCATCTCGAACCTCTTTAGGATCTCTACTGCATACTTCCCTTGTCCAAGGAAGACTCCATCCGCACTCTACCACACCTCCATACCTAGAAAATATTGCATCTTGCCCGGGTCCTTCATCTCAAACTCTGCGACAAGCTTCCTCTTTGTATCTGCAATAAGCCCATCCTCACCTATCATAAACAGGTCATCTACATAGAGTAGGAGTATCACTGGGTTCCCTTCCTCAACCTTGTAGTAAAGGTTGGAATCCGCTTTACTCTTGGTAAAGCCTGTTGTCTGTCGAATGCACACCGTCAGCAGAAATCTTTCGAAAGTTGTTTCCCAAGTGGGAAAGGTGTGGCCTTGGGGGCAAGCAAAGAGTCAGGGGTTGTCACCTGATCCCAACTCCTCCGTTTACGCTAACTCCTAACAAAGCCAAGGGGGGTAGACCCTACAAAAGAGTTTCTAAGCCTCTTGATTTTAAAGTTTAAGGTGACGTGATGCGGATGGGTGTTGTTTAGGAGTTTATTCAAGGTTTACAATAACAGTTATAGATAATCAAAGCATCTACTTGCAAAATATGATTAAGATACACAATCAATGATAATATGACTCAAGTATGAAGCATCCACAATATAATATAAGAATTATAAGACAAGACAAGTACTTCCAAATAGGTATTAAGCAAAAAAACAATATGAAGGACCAGTGCCTTATGGAGTCAATGTCTAAATGCTTGGGATGCTGAATACAAGAGTTTGTGCTTGAGATCATTTTGCAAGTGTTCTTTGTAAATTTTATGATGATCTTGATTATTATGGCCGAGGAAATCTCCAAGATATACGCGAGGTACAAGAGATATGTCCGGAAAATACTCTAAGTGGCTCTGTACGAGGGGATGTTGGCTGTCAAAGCCCTGAAAGCGTGTTCAACACTACACCAAACAAGGATGTAGCCTAACGGTGCCCCCAAGGTCTAAGTACAGTGATCCAGCACCCCCAGGCAGAATTTGCCCACTTTCAAGTATTTGCGATCAACGTCGGATTTTCGTTGGTTATGGGGTATGAATTTTATTATGGTTGAAATTGGAATTAATGTGAAAAATTAAATAGTCTATACTATTTCTATGTATCCCAGGGTAGGGTAGAGCATACGCAGTATAGAAATAATAAATTCCAATTTTAGGAGAATGTGTGAAAAAAGAGAACCTTTGTAAAGACTCTCCGACAGAGAGCACTCTTGATCCGCCTTATGGTGAGATTCAAAAGATTTATGATGCACGGAAATAAATAACAGAAATGAAATCTAAACTACCCAAGAATCTCTTTCAGGTCAAAGACCGTACTCGGGAGAGTGAGGGGGTTAGTCAAATCAAAGCAAAAGAACTCTCCGACAGAGAGCACTCTTGATCCACTCTTGAGTGAGATTCAAGAGATTTATGATTTTCAACAGTTTATATAAAAAATTGACAAGTATGGAAACAAGACTAGCAAAATGACTTTGACTAATCTAGCACTTATCAAAGCATGAAAACTAATCTATCTTACTCTAACAGTTTTGTTATCACACCATAGTAGCAGGGCTACTATTCTTGCTTAGCAGATATCTACACATTCCAGAGCTTAGATTATTCAGAGCATGGCTATGATGACTTTATATTTTGAGATCACTCATTATCAGAGCAGTGTATTATTCAGACTTATGTTAGACCTTGTGTCAAGGCTGAGCCTTGAGAGTTCAGATTTGATGACCGATGTGACCCTTTATTCCATACAATTTCAGTTCAATGCCTAGAGATGTATTGCAGCAATGTTTCAGATGATATATGATGATGATTCTTGTGATGATGTTGTATGACCTATGGATTTCTGATCATTGACTGTGGATTATTATCTTGTTGCTTTAGTCATGTTCACAGCATTAGCTTGGTATATAATTCATGATGCGGCAAACTTTATAAAACTTAAAATGGACTATCTTGATGATAAACTATAAAATGGACATTTTACTTGCACATTTAGGTTGTTTGACAAAACTCACTGGTCTACTACCTTGCATAGATATGGTTTTTCTTGACAACAATTGTCTCCTAGTTTGGGCTCCACTTTCACTTGACTCCATCCATCCATGACTTTTCTATTTGGCTTTAAACCTTGACTTATCTTACTTGACTTTCTGATATTGAGGACTTCCTTTTTTTACTACCTCTGTGTTTGGACCGCATCCCTGTTTGTTTAGTGTCTCGGCTCTGAGTTGGTGACAGAACTTGCCTTTGGTAAGTTAGATTGTAGGCCTAAATCATTCCAGTCGATTGTCCCAATGTTTGGCACTAGCACGAACTCCCCCTAGTCACTTGAGATGTTGTTGGCTAAAATTGAAAGCTCATGTACTGCTTATGGAAACTTATGTAAATTCGCCCATGGAAACTAAAAAGGGCAAGAGCGATGAATTGCTAAAAATACTCCTCGAAGAGTATAAGAAAGGTCCAAAAAGCAATGGTTTTTAAATTCTATATCTAAACAATTACTGACCTTATATATGTATAAACATGCCCTGGATGCAAGCTGTGATTAGTTGTGCTTATCAACACACCTGAGATCCAAAGGGTTATGTAGGCCAAAAAGGCCATGAAATGAAATCAATGGATCCTAATGAAACAGGATCATCTTTTATAAAAGTAGACATGATGCCTAAGTTGAATAACCACTCTCTAAACAACTTACCCATTTGTGAGGCACAGCCATTCC
Organism: Larix kaempferi; assembly: GCA_027924585.1. Classification (NCBI taxonomy): domain Eukaryota; kingdom Viridiplantae; phylum Streptophyta; class Pinopsida; order Pinales; family Pinaceae; genus Larix; species Larix kaempferi. The sequence goes on from BSBM01000053.1 coordinate 7,117,837, forward strand.
TCGTGTTTATTTTGTCCACCACAGAGTTTGTAGCTTCCCCTTTCTCCCAATCCAAAGTGTCTTTTAGTTGAGTTTAGACAAGTCACCCCCTTTGCCCAACCTTGTTCCTAGCCTTCATCCTTAGCTAGCAGTTAGACCATGTCCAATGGGTGAGTTTGTCATTTAAGCTATTGTGCAAGTAAATATAAGTAACAACGGAATGAATAAATATGATTAATGCCACTAAATGATGTTATGCTTTAAGTTAAGCTGTGAGTATGATAAGAGGAACATGTCTTAGTCTATTGATATGATTTATCCTTGGTTGTATATTCACCTAGTCAAACCCAGTTTGACTATGGTTATTTCTTGGGATTCGTGATGATGTGGGCCATGTATGCTTATTGATGATGATTGATGGTCCCACATACTCTTGATGATGATGCTATATGATGGACATATGATGCAGATAATGATTGATGCAGTTCAGCAGGTTTTATTATTACTTCAGATCATCAGATTATGCACTGTCCATATATGGTGGACTCTACAACTAGCCCATCAGGGAAACCCATGGTGTATGAGTACACATTCTTAGTAGATTTGGGTCTTCTGGATCAATTGAGATACTTATCTTTCAGTTCCGGGCACTTCTGACAGTGATAGATGCAGTTTTCCACTTGTTGACCAGATTTGGTGGTTGATTTCCTAGCCTGAGCAGCAGGGGCCATGTGAGGCCAGTTCACCTAGGGCGTTGTATGAGGAGGGGGTGGTCCAACCACTTGATATTACAATTTACCCCCCCTTCTGGAGAGCCTGGTGGGCTCAGTTTGACAACGCAGGTGCCCTAGGAGGAAGTTTCAGCACTTTCACAGTTACCGAGGCAGTCCAGAAATGGGATAAAAGGGTCACTGAGGAATTCGATTTGGGCAATTGAGGCAAGGTTTTGGCACTTGGTTTTCACATAGGTCTTCCAGGGTGAACCCCCTATCTTCCATCCAATTTTCATCAATCAGGGGTGTTCATAGAGGCCACACGAGGCCTTTTACTACATGTCTCTCATAGATTTTGAGGACAGATTTGATCATTTGTATTTATTTTGGACATATTATATTATTTTATTGTGCCATGGGGATGAGCTAGCAAGGATTGATGCCTCCTAGCCCCACCATGTGCTTTATATGTCATGTCCTAGTCATATGAGGTGGGCCCATGTACTTTTGCCCCCTCTAGAGGATGACGTCACCCTCCATGAGTACTTTCTAGCTATGACGTCATCACTATTTTGAGTGATCCATGTGTTATGTTGTTAGGATTCATCTTAGCCATTGATTATGTATTGAGATCTTTTAATCTCAACCACTCATTTCAAAAAGTGGTTTTGAGATTTAGGGTTTTAGTCTTTATTATCCTATATAAGAAGGAGACCCCCTATTGTATAGCTCACCTTTGGGCTCTGGAAAACTTGGAATGAAAAGAATATTTTGGAGATCTACTTCTTGGCTTTGATTGGGTTGCTCTTGCATATGTTCTTGGATCTTTTGCTTCTAGACATTGTTTGCTTTCAAGGTGAAATCGACATCAAGAGAGGGAGGCCGAATTACTTCAAGCTAGCTCAATGATTTGCTTTGTGGGAAGATTGTAGGGGTTGCTCACATCCTCCATGGGCAAGACGTCTTCATAGAAAGGGAGTTTTTCAATTGTGCTTTGTCCATTGATTACTTTCTTGATATGACATGCTAGATCTTATGGATTTGTGGATCAAATCTAACTTGATATAGTTTGATTTACAGGTTTTCATGGGACATATTTCCTCCTAGGGCTTGGACGTTTTTGGTTGAAGGCACTTGGATCAAGCTTGGAATTGTAACTAGGGCAAAGATTTCTCCATATGCTAAGAGGCCGCAAGCTTTAGAGGTAAGATCTACAAGGTACGCATTGATTTCGCTTGCTATCCATCCTATTGGTTGAAAATTACATAAAATCAAAACCCTCATTTTCTGTTTTTCTCAGATCTACAAAGATCTAGCTTGGCTTTGGGTATAATAAAAAGAACCCACCTCTATAGTATCCACGGCAATTCGGATCTATAGTTTGCTGGCATTTGGACTTCATTTGGCCCTTTCCCCAAGGCACTTAGCCTTCCTTGAGTGAGGTCACCCTCCTTGGGTAGGTGAGTTAAGCTAGTTCTAGCATATGGGTAGGTGAGATCCCACTTGATTCATGATCCTCACACTTGATAACCTACCCCTAGCGCTTCACTTCATTGATTTTTACCTTGTGGGCCCCATTCCTCATTTTGAGGGTTGAACCCCACTTGGGTCAATTTGGTAATGCATCTTCAATCTCAGATCTATGGAGATCTAGCCATTGGATTCCTTTGATTTTCAAGATCCACATTGAGAATTGCCTAAACTACCTGGATCTAAACTTTGGTGGCTTTTGGACTTGATTTGACACACTTTTCCATGCATTTAGCCCTCCTTGGGCAAAGTTGCACTTCTTGGGGGTTAGAGTTGACCCACTTAGAGAAACTGGGTGTTTGAGATCCCGCTTGTTTTGGAAAGAGCATATCTTGAAACCTACATCTAGTGTATCACTTTGTGAAGTTCTGCCTTGGGGGTATCATTCCTCATTTTGGGGATTGTAGTCCACTTGGGTCACTTAGTGGAACATTAGATCTAGTAAGATCTAACCATCATACCCACTTGATCTTGAAGAGCCTCCATGGTTTACACCTTAGGTGTCCCAATCTACATTTTGACACCCTTTTGACTCCATTTGCCCATCTATTTCAAGGCACTAGTCCACCCAAGGCAAATCGCACTTCTTGGGATTTGTGTCAATTGCTAGATCCCATATGTGGGTATATCTAATTTCATCTTAGATCCATAGATTTACTCTTTGCATACCCATTGGTACTATTTGCACCCTTAACTTCACTTTGTGGATCCCATTGGAACCACTATCCATATCCCAAGGAAGTGGGTCCCACTTGTATATTTCATGGTACTAGATCTTGTCATCTGATCTAATTATGTGGCCTAAATCATTCATTGGTTGAAACACTAGTCATTCCTTAAGCCTCTTTCAACTATACTTAAACTTCTAGGTCCACCTAACCTTGCAATTGTTTCCGTAACTCATCTTTAACACTTCCCTAGAAACCTTTGCTTTGGTCCAATCATCTTTGATTGACTATAGAGACTCCCCCTTGGTCTTCATTCATCTCGATCTAAAGTGAAGAGTGCCTCGATTGACATGACTCCCAGCTTGCATTGGGAACAATAGCATCTCTTAGGTCACCTCTTTAGTTGTCCATCTCCTCTACCGTCCCGGATGGGATACCTTTAGGGACAACTACAAGTTGTGTGATAACAAGTTTATTGTGCAGGTATAAAGCAAATGAAAAGTACGAAAATCAGACAATGGGTGATACAGGCTTCCCCCAAATGGGGGAAGTGGGGGTATGGGAGTCGTTATCCCACTTGTTTTTTTCAATTTTTACAATATTTTTGGATTTTTTCACTTGTCAAAAAGGTGGTTTGTTTTCTTTGGTTTTGTTTGCTAGCTTTTGGGCTCTTCACTTGTTGTTTGTTTCTCTTGTTCACCTGTGGATAAGAGCTTTCAACAAAGGCTAATTAAAGTGTTAGAGAAAACCAAAACTGACTTATGATTTAGAAATTGAAGCGAATGAGAAGAGAAAAAAGAAACAAGAGAAAGCGAAAATGGTCAAAGATGGTCAATCCAAGTGAAAACTAAGTAAAAAGTCAAAAATGGAAATGTAAATGGATTGAGAAGAGGAATGCCAAAGAGATGGAAATTGACAAAAACAATTAATTAAAACCAAAAATCAGCACTTTACAAGAGCTGGAAAATGCACGCTTTTCGAGGCAAAAAAGGCACGTTTTTCAAGATAAGAAAATGGGAAAAAAATTATGAAAATTTTTGGGAATTTTTATACCATTGTTAGGCTAATTTCCAGAACTGTAAATTAACCAAAATCAACAAAAAAAAAGCAGGCTAAAAAGACTGGAAATGGCATGCAAAACGAGAAAAAAGTGAAAATTTTGAAAAAAACAAAATTGGAGTTTTTTCACTGTTATAGGCTAATTTCCAGAACTGTAAATTAAGAAAAAATAGCAGAAAACAGTGGGATAAATGGCTGAAAATGGGCATGCTTTCCGAGACAAAAATTGTGCTCGTTTTCCAAGGCAAAACTAGGGCAAAAAGAGGATTTTTCTGAGATTTTTGGGGCTGTTTTGAAAAAACCAGAGTGCTGAAAAAACAGTGAAAATGATGGGCAGCGAATGTGGCACACAAAATGAGGCAAGGTTTGGGCACACTTTCTAATGCACTTTTGAAGGTAAAAATTTGGCAATTTTTCTAAGTGTTTTGGGCACTTTTTGGATGCTATTTGGCACTCTTTTTATGATGAAAAGATAAAGATAAATAAAAATAGAAATGGATCTATGAGATCTATAAAGTCAAAAAGAGAAAAAATGGGAAAAACAAGCAAAATAGAAAAAATGGAAAAGATGGATCTACAACTTGAAAATATGAAAACTAGATCTTAGATCTTTGAAATTTAAGCCTTTAAAAATTGGTATATCTAGACCCAAGAAGTATATCAAAGCTATGAAGCTTTGATCTACTTAGCCAAAGAAGTGCCTTTAATTATAAATTTGGAAATAATGCACTCTTTTTAATGAGAAGCTAAGATCAAGATAGATAAAAACCTTAGAGATTGTGATCTGCTTTTAGTAACCAAGAAGTTTGAAGTAGTTTGTTTTTTGATGAGATGATAAGAAGATCTCTCTTTGGCTTCTTCTTTGGATGAGATTTTGAGCACTTGTAGATCTTGTAATCACAAAAGTGTTAAAGTAAAAACTCTTGATGATGAAGCATGGGATAGATGCAGCTGAGCTCACACCCTTCTTCACTTTGGCAACACCTAACCAAAACACAAACAACTCAAAGCACAAGTGAGATCAATATTACTAGTATGCTAGGAAAATCAAGATTAGATCAACAATGGTATAACTGACTACTTCCTGTTCATTTAGATCTTGATAAACTTTGCATAAATAACCAAGCTGGAGACTAAAAATGGCTACTCTTGCATGCTAGAATGATAACCTTCCTAAGCTAGCAATTGATCAAAACACTTGCAAATTAAGAGATGGGTTTAGAAAGATATCACCTCAATAAGAGATGAATTCACCACATATGTTGAATACTCATGGACCTCCAAAGTCTAATCTTTACTCCAATATGAAAGCAAAAAATATTACAAAATTTGTGCAGAGTGCTCTTGCGTAAACATCCATCTAAAACATGGAGCAAGAGACCCATATATATATAAAAACTAGCTACCAAAACCCTAGGTCGAGTTTAGCATGAAGAGAGCCAAGGCATGTGCATGAGCCAATGAGAGGAGAACACCAAAGCTTGACTGATGAGTTAACAGGGTGTTGGAAGGTGAAACAAGAGTGATGTGGCCTCCACATGGGCAAGGCGCCCTCCTTCCATCCTTGTGATTATCACCAAGCCACTAAACAAGTGCCAACAAAGCAAAGTTGCCCTCCTTGGAGAGAGGGTGCAAATCCCAAGACTCAATTGACTGTAGCACTCCGATATTAATCTAAAACTGTTTGGAGTTGATTGGAATCACCTTTAATACTCTCTGCCATGTCATTCTCACCTTTATTTTATCTAATTTGGCCTTTTTGGAGAGAATTGAATTATCTCCAATTTAATATTTTTTGAATTTTTTTAATTAATATTTCTCATTTATTGATTTTTTGAGCAAATATTAATTATGAGACCAAATAAATGTCTGAAACTTAGGATAAGTGGGTTTGGGGTTTACCTGGGATTTTTGGCTTAGGAATTAAGTCTCCAATCATTTAAATCCAGTCCCAAACCACTTAACTATTACAAATTGAAAATTTTCAATTAAAATAATTGAAAATTTTAATAATAAAATAATAAAAATTAAAAATCCAACGCGTCCGGTAAAAAAAATTCGGACGAATTTTTAAAAGCACCCAAGGACCTAGGAAATTACCATAGGACACACAAATAGTGTCTAGTAGGTTCATATTTAACCGTTGGGCTCTAATAACCCCCCAAGGCTTAACCGCCAAAATCGGGCATTTCAGCTTTGGAGGTGTTGTCCGCCGAGATGCACACCAGCAGCAGAAATCTTATGAAAGTTGTTCCCTCACTGCAAGTGGGGAAGGTGTGGCCTTGGGGGCAAGCAATGAGCCAGGTACTGTCACCTAAATCCCAGCTCCTCCATTTAGGCTAACTCCTAACGAAGCCAAGGGGGGTAGTCCCTACAGAGAGTTTAACTATGGCTCAATGTTTTAAGTGTTTTAATTGTGTGGTGATGCGGATGGGTGTTGTTTAGGAGTTTTTTGAAGATGAGAGACACAATAATACTTTGAAAAAAACCAAGATAACGCAATCCACGTTGCAAGATAAAGATCACAACAGAATATGAAGACTTAGAAAATTAAATAGCATCCACAATATGATTCAACAAATACTGATCAACAATTTGAAATTAGGTAATACATGTAAGTTTTGAGGACCATTGCAAAATGGAGTCAACAAATATAGTGCTTGGGGATGCTGAAAAAAGAGTCTCAATAGTATCTGTTTGTGAGATCGTTGTGCAAATTATCTTGATAAATTATAAGTTTTAGTGGTCTTGATTATTAGGATAAGAACAAAGGGATAAGCAAAAGTCCGGAAAGTGATACTTTCAGTGGCTTCCCCTTCTGATGGTATGTCGGTCCGCTCAGATTTCAAAGAGTAAGTGTTCAATGGCTTGACCACCCTGATGTTTAGGCAACGGAAACCTCCGGCCCCACCAAGTTTAGGAACTTTGCCCACTACCTGAGTATATCTCGAAAAGTCAACGCCGGTTCGTTGGTTATGGGGTAAAATTTTATTATGTTATAGAAGTTAATCAGATCTAACACCTTTCTGAGTACTAGCCCAACCCTTTCAGGTTGGCAAAGCATACGGGTGTTAGATAGCAACCAAAGTAAATTGTTATGGGAGTGTGAGTTGGAATATTTTAATTGTTGTTTAAGCACACGATTCAGCTCTCTGATAGAGAGTGCTCTTGACTTTGTCTTATGACAAGGTTCAAGAGACTTATCTAATCTAATATGCCTAATGCAAGGGGGAAAAGATGCAAGCTAAAATGCTCTCTCACAAAGAGTGCTCTTGAATTGAATTACGGCAAGTTCAAGAGACTTTGTTTGTTTATTAGAATAGAGGCAGTCTTGCATAAAGAAAAGTGCACTTTTTAGAAGTAAAATAGTTGAACAATACTGATAGCAAAGCACGCTTTCTAAGGCTAAGTTCAACCACTAATCTAAGAAATAAACAACAAGTGGGGTCAACCTCCGAACAAGGATGACCACTAGAACCACCAGTCCTTCAGAAATTCTAGCTAGCTGAGTTTCGACAAGGAGTCTAATGGGGAAAGAGAAGTAACCACAAAACTATGTGGCCCTGCCCTTGGAATGAAATCCCAAGAATACTAGCTCAAGTCAAGACTTGGAAGAGAACTTAATCTAATAACCGAAATTTGAAAATTTAATATAAATGACTAAAAATTAAACTAATCTAAGCATACATGGACAAACTTCTCCAAATGGAGAAAGAGAAACTAAGTGTGGGAGGCACTATCCCACCTAGCCTTTTTATTACTTGGGTTACAATTGCCTTAGAAAAAAATCCTTGAAAGGTCTTTGAAAGAAATAACTAGAAGAAAGCTTATTGAGCTCTTAAGAGCTTTTTACAAAAGGAGAGTGAATTTAAGTCTTCATGGTCAACATCTTCTTCATTGGTTTTGGATCTTCCTTTTGGTTTATTTCTCTTCTTTGGTTTGCTCTTCTAATCTTCTTGCTTCTTCTTCTTCTCAAATACCTATCACAAAAGATCACTCAAGGACTCATTAGCATTAGCAAGCAATCAAAACAAAACTAAGATCTATAACATCAAATGAAAATTAGATCTTAGACTAAGCTAAAAAAAAACAAGCTTCAAACAATGAGATCTATGAATACTTGCAACTTTGGAAAGTGAAGACTACTAACAAACAATTGCAAGATCCTAACTACTAAAGAAAAATGAAACTAATACATACTAAAACACTTTTTGTTGTTTTAATGTGTTTTTTGGAGTGTTTTTTGCAGCGAAAAGGGAATGAAGAGTAGCTGCAAACAGTGGTGAAAGGGGCAGCGGACAGAGATGAAAAGGGGCAGCAGACAGTCAAGCAACTAGCAGGCTGGAAAGTGGCCCAAACAGTGGTCAAAGGTAGCTGGAAAATGCCCAAAAAACAATGGGCAAAGAGGTGCTAAAACTTGGGTGAAAGCAGGGACTGATATGGTAGGGTAGTGAGCATAGTTTTGGGAGAGTGGGTGGCGAAATGAAGTTGGGACAGTGGGCGGCGAAATGAAGTTGGGACTGAAAGTGGAAATGGAGGATGTGAAAGGTGAACTAGAGGAGGAAAGCTCAAATCTAAGGTAACCAAGTTTTGAAAGATGTAACTTTTTTGAAACTTTGATGGGTGAGAAAAAGAGCTCCTTGCAGCTCGGTTTTGAGAAAGATTGAAGGAGCTTGAGGATCCTGTAGAACAAAAAGTACTAGTGAAAAAAGCTTTGCTTGTGAAGTCAAGCTAGATGCAACCTAGCTCACGCTTGTCTTCACCTTTGGCGATCCCTGTAAAACCCCAACACACTCAAGCATACAAGTGAAATCAAGTACTAGTATGTTAGATAACCAAAACTGAATCAACATTGGTATAACCAAATACTTCTTGCTCATTTAAATCTTGGAAAACATCACGCACATAATCAATTTGAATACAACAAATGACTATTCTTATGGACTAGAAATAGCCTTCTTAAGCTAGCAATGATAAAAGAAACACTTGCACAAATAAAAGGAAGGGTTTAGGAAGATATCACCTCAATGCATTAGAGAAATTCACCACAAAAATTGAAACCACATGGACCTCCAAAGTCTTGATCTTTTATTCCAATATGAGCAAAAAAAAACAATATTACAATCCTCAGCAGAGTTCTCTTGCATCAACAATCCATGTGAAGAGAGCCCAAATGGCCTCTCTTTATAGCAAACTAGACTCACCTAAACCCTAAGTCGAATTGGCATGAAGAAGAGCCAATGGCACTAGTTACAATTCGAATTCCAAGTCTAAATCCCAATCAATACCAAGCTAAGCCAAGCTTTGGAGCTAATTCCACCAACAAACTCGAGTTGGGAGATTATGTGGATGGGGGGGTGGCCTCCACCTAGGCAAGGCACCCCCCATCTCAACTTTGGAAACTTCACCATCAAATAATGAAATGCCAAGTGTAAAATGCGTAAGACTTCAAGAGATTGACATGAGGATGTGGTAGGTCAATTGTGAGTTGCTTCAAATGCTAACTCGAATTTGCAAGGGAGCCAAGTCCTGGTGGTTGCTTATTTTTAGGAGGGCGCCCACTTTATAATAAATGCAACTCAAACTTGAATCTCTTTTCATTAAATAACTCATCCACATCACCAAATCGAATTTCTATTGAAGGGAGGCGAATTTGCTTGAAGGAGATCTCTTGTAGTGACTGTACAGTTGATTGGAGATGACTAGAATCCTCATTAATGCCCAGTGCCATGTCACTTAGCCTTTTATTTTAATCCCTTTGGATTATTTTGGAGAGATTTGGATTATCTCCAAATATTCAATTTTTTATATTTTAATCAATAATTTATCTGTAAATGGCTTTTTTGAGAAATTATTAATTGAGGCTAAATTGACATCCGAAATTTAGGATAAACCGGTCCGAGGATCATGAATGATTTTTGGCTTAAGGTTGAAGCCTTCAATCACTGAATTTGGATCCCGGATGACTGACATATTACAAATTGAAATTTTTCCATTTAAACTATGGAAAAATTTATTAAAATTTAAAAAATAATTAAAAACCCAAAACTGGAGGACTCGGTAAAAAAATTTCAAAATTTTTTTCTCAGGGTTCTAGGGACCTAGAACATGACCAAAACCTATTCTAATAGTGTCTAGTAGGCTTATACACATCAGTTGGACTCTAATAACCCCCCATGGCTAAAATTTTCAAAATTGGGCATTCCAGCTTTGGAGGAAGCGGGAGAAAACCTCATCGATTATAGCTCGGCTACAGGCAAAATATAATTGACAAGGGAAAAAACTCCCTGGAATACCTTAGTTGCTTAATCAAGTCATGGGGAACCGAGACACTCAGAATCCTACTAGCACACTTTATTACAAACCCCATGGGGCCATGGTCATGTTGACTGAAAAACAAAACTGACTAGCCAAAATTGGCTAGGCACAAATGCTGAATCATCTGATACACTGGAGTACAAACATTCATCATGTTTGTCAAATGGTGGCTCTTTAGATAATCCAACTATGGTACAAAAAGTTGGTAACAGGAGGAAGCAGGAGAAAAACTCATCGATTATTACTTGGCTAAAGGCAAAGCATAATCGATAAGTGAAAAAACTCCTTGGAATACCTTAGTTGACTGTCAAGTCTTAGGGAACCCAGCCACTCAAGACCCCCTACTAGCACACTTTATTACAAAAACCCCATGGGGCATGGTCACTTCAACACAAAAGATAAAATGGCTAGCCAAAATTGGCTAAGTCTGAAAATTGAACCTCTGATACTCTGGATATGAACATGGATCATGTTCAAACACTGGCAGCTCAATGGAAGTTCAACTATTGTACAAAATAGTTGGTAACATTCGGCTCCAACTGCGGGACGTGTGCTCGATCTGGCATTCATGCAAGGAGAGGATACAAGAACACCAAAATCTCTGATTTTTATATAGCCTGTAAAAACATCTCAACTTGACAAAAAAACTTTCGTAGCACAAGTGTTATAAAAAATGCCAAGTGAAATACAAACTATATTTTATTTTTGAAAATAAATTCCAAATGCTCAAAATTTAAAATGCAGAAAATACATGCTCATTTTGAAAAGCTTTATTTTTCCTAATCTAACATAGCATAAAGGAAAATGTTAAGTATAATCAGAAATCCAATGTAACCATCTAAGCATGTTATCAATGTAATAATTATTTACCTTATCTCTGGTTACCAGCCAGAGCAAGGGCATGCTTATCAGAAAGTGCAAACCTGCTTGGATATTCTGGATGGGAAATCATAAGTATGTGATAGATCTTTGAAGTGTTTCCCAATATGGTAGATCCTCCTATAGGCATCCTCTATCCATGATAGGATAGGGTAGAGAAAAAACTCAGGATGATAAGGCAGTCCTGGTACCTCATCATACTGATCTGAAAGGCTCTTTTGATAATAACTCTCTGTGAAAGTATAAGCCTCAAACTGCTCCAATTCACAAGGGACATCCAATGGCTGAGATATATGCTTAATTAACTGTACCCAATCCGGCCCTTCACTGTACTGCTTCTCTAAGTTATTTTTGTTGATACTTATGTGTGGCTCTAATTGCTCATATGAAAAAATAACATGCTCTTCCTCCATGTCCAAATGCTCAAAATTTTCAAAATCCACACTCCCTTCTCTAGATACATCAAAAATAGGTTTTCCAATGTATGTCCAATAGTCATCATCCACATCTTTATCAAATATGGGGGAGTCCTTGTAAACTTTATCATATTCCCGGCTATATGTATCCTCATGCTCATAAGTGGGATTGTTAACAAAAATTCCAAAGGATTTCTGCTTATTAGACATGACATAGATAGGGTTCTATATAAATGTCCATTTATCATCATCAATATCTATGTCAATCATGGTGGTTTCATCATCACTTACATCATGCTCCAGGCTATATCTATCCTCCTCAATTTTAACCTCCTTTTGAATGGGAGCCAAAAAGGTAGAGTAAACTGCACAAGTCCTGTTATCACATATATAGTAGCCGGGCTACCATACATTATTTTTCTCATTCCAGTACACTATTCAGCCAGCTCCCTTGCATTTGAGATGCTGAGATGAGCATCTATATTGGATCACTATCAGATTGTGGACAGCGGTTATACTCCCCATGCCATGACTGAGTTTCAGGACACTCAGAGAGATGCCCGATATAGCCATTATACCATTGGTACAGAGCAGTCAGTAGTGCCCAGAGTTACAGCAGCAGTTCCAGAGGACAAATGATGGTACAGGTTGATGAGCTTTCAGGTATATGACTCGGCATGTATATCATGGTATTATAGTTAGATTGCTTTTATACTTATTCTTATAGCATGTCTTAGCACTTAGTGTCATGATCTGGCGATCATATAGATACGTGGACCTGGTTGACCTATTATTTATATTATATTGTCCCTACTCAGACTTAGAAGTTCACTATTCATACTCATTGGTACATACCCTCCTTAAGGAGAATAGAGGTGATCATTACACCATACTCTGGCTTGCTAGTGTTGGCTCCATCATTTCATTGTCTTCATCCATCCGTGACCTACCTTTTAGATTATTACCCTGATTTGCTACTTGACTAGTGACATGGAGGACCTTTCCCCACTGTAGCCCCTGTATTGGATGAGCTTCCCTGTTTATTGTGTCTCGGCTCTGAGTTGGTGACAAAACTTACCTATGGTGAGTTGGAGTTCCTTGAGAATTCCCCCTAGTCACTAAAGTTGTGTTGGCTAAACCTGAAACTTTTGGTGCTGCCATCAATACAAAATCTGGAAAAATGAAATGCTATATCTTGTATGTGAAAGAAATGCCAATTGAAAATGGCCATGAAAAATAAAATGTTATATCTTTTGGAAAAATAAATACCTAGGTAAACAAGTTGTCCATGACACACCTAGAAGTGCTCAGGTAAACAAGTGCCTTAAAAACACACCTGCAGCAGAAAGCCTAAAAATAAATGTAAATCTATGCAATGTGTTTGTAAACACACATAGATCAAGGCTATGGAAACCTCAGGCCCAAAAAGCAATGGAACTTAAATGTTATATCTAAACAATTGCTGGCCTTGTTTGTATTATGGATTGTGCGCATCTGTGAAGGTGAATAAACCCTCTTTAAACAACTCATCCATTTGTGAGACACCGCCATTCCCTGTGTTATTGCTCATTCAGTATATACTATGGTGTGTATTCCCTTTCCCTTGCCAAAGTGTCACAAAGTCAAGTCAGTCAAGTCATCCCTTAGCCTAGCCAGTTATTTCAGCCTTCACCCTTCACTAGCAAATTGATCACAACTATGAAGTGAGTATGGTCCTGAAAGTCTAGTCTGAGTAATAATAATAATTAACGACACTATATATTTGGATTTAGATCGCCAGTCATGATTACTCTGTGTTATATTGGCTATTTGAATAAATTGTAAAGCATGTATTAACCTTGACACCTTGCAGCAGCTATGGATGATAGTCTGAGTTGTATTTGGTCTTGGTTAGACCTAGTTTGACCATGGAGGACCATGGGACATGAGATGCTGGACCTTATGATGATATGGATAGATGATATATGGTCTATGTACACATACAGGATGATTCTATGCAGCAGCTACAGGGTTATGATGATGATTCTTGGGATACAGCAGTGTTTGGTCATTTACAGATCATTATTATTGGCCTTGTTCCGGTACATTGGATATTTATTTTGATCATGCAGAGATTCATATGGTGTATGAGTACACATCTTGGATAGATTTGGACCTTCTGAGTCCAATGGGACAGTTTGTTTTCAGTTCCGGGCACTTACAGTGATGATTTAGCCTCAATAGGCTGTCCCAGTGCAGTTTTGGTCTGTTGGAGGCCCTGTCGGAGCAGAGATGTCTTTTATCCGGTTGACCTAGGGCGCTGATGATGGAGGGGGTGGTCCAGCCACTTGTTTTTACCATATTACCCCCCTCCCGGACACATTGGTGCCCTCACCTTGACAGCGCCATCACTCCAGGAGGCAGTTTGGGCAGTTTCACGTTTCCCGAGGCATTTCAGGATTGGTAGAAATGGCTATTGAGGAAATCGATTTGGGCTACTGAGGCAAAATTATGGCATGGGATGATCAGTGATGATAGATCGGGACCTTCCACACCTCCTCCTGCAGTTTCAGCTTCATCGGGGCCCGCATCCATCACTTATGGCACTTTCTGTGGATTTTTGAGGTCTTTTGAGGACCACGACTTCACCTTGGACGCACGATTTGGTACATTCATGATTATTTATTGGTCATTGTGCCATGGGGATTGACCAAGGAGGGATAAAATTACCCCTTGGACCCACCATGAGCCTCTTATGATATTTTGTCATCATGATTCGGTGGGATTCCCCTCTCCTAGGGCGACTTTGTCCACTTATGTTATATTTTATGTGTGATCCATGTATTATGTTGTTGAGCTCATCTCAACCATTGATTAGACATTTGTATCTTTTAATCTTAGCCACTCACTCAAAAAGTGGTTAGGGTTTTGGTGCCTCTCCTTCCTATTTAAAGGAGAGAGCCTCTCATTGTAAAGGGACTTTTGGCTCTGGATTATTGGAATAGAAAATTATTATTGCATCTATCTCCAATGTTGTGGTGAATGTTTTTGGTGTTCGTTCGTTGGTTCTTCCTTTGCACTGAGTTATTGGAGATCTTGTTTGCCATATCTATTGTACCACGATTTTGCATCTACAGGTGGAGGCCGATTTGCTTGGAGGAGGAGGTATTGGTAGGGGAAGACTCTCCCTACTTCTTCTTTGGAGCTCTTCGTTGGTAACAGGGAGTATTACTGTCCCAGGACCTTCTATTTCATGTTACTATTTGCATTTCTCTTGTATTTCTTCCATGCTTGATCTTACTGATTGAATTTTATTCCTTGGTTTGACAGGTAGAGGAAGGCGCACTTGTGGACTAAGGCATCAAATTGGCAAGCAAATCAACAATCTCTCATTTGATCTCTGCGGGAATCTTCCTCAACATCAAGGCATCTCAACCACATCATTCAGGTATGATCTCAAGGTAAGTTCTATCTCCATAGTCTATCCAATTGTCAAAAACACTTAAAACCCTAATTAATCAAAACCCCAATTTTGCATTTTCTTAGATCTACTGAGATCTAGTGGGTTGTTGGGCATGATATTGAAAACCCACCTCTATAGCATCCACGGCATCCCGGATCTATAGTTTGGTGAGGATTGGCTTCCATTTGACCCCTCCCCCAAGCCAACCTAGCTTCTCCCAAGGAAGGCGCACTTCACCATTTGAGCAGGTTGACCTAGATCTAAGCGATGGGTGTTTGAGTTTCCACTTGATTTGACATCTACACATCAAATAACATACACCCAGGTTGTTCCTTTCTTGAAATTCACCTTGTGGGCCCCATTCCACATTTTAAGGGATTTAATCCCCATTTTGGACCACTTGGAACACTTAAACTCAGATCTACAAAGATCTAACCGGTGGATTGCCACGAAATTATAGATCCATACCCCTACTTGACTGATCTACCCGGATCTAAAGTTTGGGTGCCATCCGACATGATTTGACCCACCTAACCCTGATTGAAGCCTCCTTAGGGAAAGTCGCACCACCTTGGAGAAGTGAGTTCACTCATTTCGAGGAACTGGGTACTTGAGATTTTTGGAGATCTAAAACCGGAATAATTCAAAACCTAGGTCTAGACTGTCACTTTGTCAAATCTTGCCTTGGGGACTGCATTCCTTATTTTAAGGGATTGTGGTCCACTTGGGTCAAACCTAGATCTAGGCACATTTAACCATCAAGACCAATACGGTCCACTTATCTCATGTTGTAGGAGTCCTAAACCATAAGTCAACCCTACTTTGACTCCACTTCCCAATTCCCAAGGCACTGGTTTATCTCCAAGACAACCCAACTCTCCTAGATTGTTGGATTGACTTGTGGTTTGACTTTTGCATGGTGAACTATACCTTTGAAGACATCATGAACTATGGTCAATCTTGTCTCATGTACTAGTTAGCCCCAATACAACCTTTAACTATCCTGCATTGGACACGGTACCCAAGGCAGTGAATCTTTTGACATTGACCTAGTACACTAGCCCTAGATCTCACTTTAAACATTGCAAGTCACTTTCACTTCAACTATGAACCAAAGCTATACCTATTAAACCCCTCACTTGGCTTGTGACTTCATCCTTAGGTCTAGGATAAACCATACACCTAACTTCAACTAGAAATACCCTGATTTGGTGTCTTGGTTTTGATCTCTCCTGTCGGGAGTAGATCGGGTCTCCCCCTTTGTTGTCTGGGCTAGATAACATAAAGCGAAGGTTGCCTCGACTGGCGTGACAACCATACATATTGGAGGTCGAGGTGATCGTGGTTGCACCTTTCAAGTTGCCCTTCCCTATTGCCATCCATGACTGGATCCTTCCATAGGGGTAACTACAGTTTAGGTGATAACAAGTCCCAAGCTCATTAGTATTATAAACATAATGATTTAGTGGCTTTTTGGGATTTTCCACGTGGTACTTATTTTCTTTCTCTGTGTGCAATTTTACTAAAGAATCCTTAGATGTCGGCACAGTGACATAGGTCTAATCCATTTGGATCCATCCTCCTAAAGTGGCAACCCACTTCCTAGAAAGCAACATCCCCCATTTATCCCGAACATCGATGACAAGGATGTCCATAGTTACATGGATATCCGGATATTTGGCCAACCTCACAGATTGATTTTCAATAATTCCCACCACTTCAACCTGCCTAGAGTCCATGGCACAAATATTTTGATATGGTCTTGATGTTTTAAGGTTGAGTTGGTGCATGACTTTCTTGGTTATGATGTTGGAAGAAGACCCTGAATCTAGCATACAATTATGTAGAAGAAGATCACCTATCATCAATGATACATAAAAAGGGGGATGATCT
Source organism: Larix kaempferi (assembly GCA_027924585.1). NCBI lineage: Eukaryota > Viridiplantae > Streptophyta > Pinopsida > Pinales > Pinaceae > Larix > Larix kaempferi. The sequence continues at coordinate 7,134,734 of BSBM01000053.1, forward strand.
TCTCTTCTTGGGTCCTTGGTATGCGGAATTATTGGGGGGTCTTCTGAGACACTGTTGTTATTTGTGGAAGGTTGCTCTGTAGTCTCAACAAAAGTGACCCTTTTAGGGGTAGTAGGATTCAGAGGAGTGGGGAGACTTGTAGAAGTAGGAAGATCTAAGACTTTTAACAACTTTTCTTTCTGTCCAGGAATCTTATGAAGTTCATTTACAGGTACAAGTACTGTTATCACATATATAGTAGCCGGGCTACCATACATTATTTTTCTGATTTCAGTACACTATTCAACCAGTTCCCTTGCATTAAGATGCTGAGATGAGCATCTACTATGGATCACTATCAGATTATGGACAGCAGTTTTATTCCCCATGCCATGACTGAGTCTCAGGACACTAAGAGAGATGACTGATGTAGCTATTTAGCCATTTGTATAGAGCAGTCAGTAGTGCCCAGAGTTACAACAGCAGTTTCAGAGAACAGATGATGGCTCAGATGATGAGCATTCAGGTATATGACTCAGCAGGTATATTATGGTGTTGTGGTTATATTGCTTTTATGTTCATTCTTTTAGCATGTCTTAGCATTTAGTATCATGATCTAGCGATCATATCGATATGTGGACTCGATTTTACTTTTATATATATATCATATTTGTCCCTACTCAGACATAGAAGTTTTTGACCTATACTTGTTGGTTTTACCCTCCTTAGAGAGATTAGAGGTGATCATTCCACCATACTTTGGCTTGCTAGTGTTGGTTTCATTATTCACTATCTTCATCCATCCATTACCTACCCAGTTTGTTATTTACCTTGACTTACTACTTGACTAGTGGCATGGAGGACCTTTCCTCGCTATAGCCTCTGTATTGGATGAGCTTCCTTGTTTATTGTGTCTTGGCTCTAAGTTGGTGACAAAACTTACCTTTGGTGAGTTGGACTTCCTCATGAAGTGCCCCTAGTCACTAAAGATGTTGTCGGCTAAACCTGAAACTTTTAGTGCTGCCATGAATACAAAGTACGGAAATAAAATGTTGTATCTTGTATGAAAGCCCATTCACGCAACGTGCTTCTCAACACACATGAATGAAAGGCAAGCCAAATGAAAATGGCTATGAAATATCAAATGTTATATGTATTGTGAAATGTAAATACCTAGGTAAACAAGCTGTCTAAAGACACACCTAGAAGTGCTCAAGTAAATAAGTGTCTTAAAAACACACCTGCAGCAAGAATCCTAATGAAATGTAAATCTATGCAATGTGTTTATAAACACACATAGATCAAAGGCTATGGAAACTAAAGGCCCAAAAAGCAATGGAACTTAAACTCTATCAAAAAGATTGCTGGCCTCATTTGTATTATGGATTGTGCGCATCTATCAGGGTGAATAAACACTCCTTGATCAATTTACCCATTTGTGAGACATCGCAATTCCCTGTGTTATTGCTCATTCAGTATATGCTATGGTGTGTATTCCCTTTCCATATCCAAAGTGTCACAATGTTAGGTTAGTAAGTCAACCCTTAGCCTAGCCATTTTATTTTTAGCCTTCACCCTTCACTAGCAAAATGGTCACAACTATGAAGTGAGTATGGTCTTGAAAGTCTAGTCTGAGTAATAATAATAATTAATGACTTTATATATTTGGATTTAGATCGCTAGTAATGATTACTTTTTGTTATAATTGCTATTTGAATGAATTGTAGAGCATACATTAACTTCTTACACTTGCAGCGGCTTCTGATGATATGCTGAGTTATATTTTGGTCATGTTGACTTGGTCAAACCCAGTTTGACCAAGGTCAACCACAAGACATGAGATGATTAGACCTTATGATGATGCAGATAGATGGTATATGGTCTATGTACAGGTACATGATGGTTCTATGCATTATTTGATCATTTACAGATTATTATTATTTTATCTGTCAGGGCATATTGGATATATTATATGATCATGCAGAGATCCATATGGTGTATGAAAACACATCTTAGATGGATTTGGGCTCTCTGAGTCCAATGAGACAGTCTGTTTTCAGTTCTGGGCAGTTATAGTGATGATTTAGCCTTAGTTGGCTATCCTAGTGCAGTTTTGGCCTGTCAGAGGCCCCGTCAAAGCAGTGATGAGATTTGATTGGTTCACCTAGGGCGCTATGCATGGAGAGGGTGGTCTAGCCACTTGTTATTACCATATTACCCCCCTCCCAGACACATTGGTGAGCTTACCTCATTGATAGCACAGGCACTCCAGGAGGCAGTTTGGACAGTTTCACACTTCCCGAGGCAGTCCAGAAATGGTAAAAATGGCTACAGAGGAATTCGAGTTGGGCTACTGAGGCAAGGTTATGGCATGGGATGATGATTGATGATGAGTGGGATGTCTTCCACACCTTCAACAATTTCAGCTTTCAGTGGGACCCACACCCATCACTTTTGGCATTTTATGATGATTTCTGGAGCCTCCTAAGGCTCACGACTTTCCCAGAGGCACGATTTGGTGACTAGAGTGATTATTCTATATTATTGTGCTATGGGGATTGACCAAGATCCCTTGGACCCACCATGAGCTATTTCTTATGTTTTATCATTGACATTTGGTGGGACCCCCTTATTATGGGTGATTTGTCCATTATTATATTGTATTATTGAGTTGATCCATGTATTGTATTGTTGAGCTCATCTCAACCATTGATTAGATCATTTGATCTTTTAATCTTAGCCACTCATTCAAAAAGTGATTAGGATCGTGGCCTCTCTCCATCCTATTTAAAGGAGAGAGCTTCTCATTGTAAAGGGGACTTTTGGCTCTGGATTATTGGAATAGAAAAATATTATTGCATCTATCTATTGTGTTGTGGTGAATGCTTTTGGAGTTCATTCATTCATTCTTCCTTTGCACTGGGTTTTGGAGATATTTGTCTTGCTATCTTTTGTACCACAATTTGTCATCTACAAGTGGAGGTCGAGTTGCTTCAAGGAGGACGTATTGATAGGGGAGGACCCTCCCTACTTCTTTCTTGTATTTCTTCGTCGGTAACAGGGAGTATTACTGTCTCTGACCTTCTACTTCATGTTGCTATTGCATTTCGCTTATATTTCCTCAATGCTTGATCTTTATGTTTGAATCGATTTCCTTGGTTTGACAGGTAGAGGAGGGCACACGTGTGGGCTAGGGCATCATCTTTTGGCAAGCAAAATCAACAATCTCTCATTTGATCTCTGTGGGAATGCTCCTCAACATCAAACACAACCTCATCCATCACAAAGATATGATCTCAAGGTAAATTTCTCATTCCATGATCTATCCATTTGTCTAAATCATTAAAACCCTTATAAGTTAAAACCCTCATTTACAATTTTTCAGATCTACTGAGTGTTGCCAACTAAGTTGTACTTGGTTGGATTATCAAGCGAGTGGGCAGAGTGGAACATGATACATGTTCATTTTTGGTGATTTGATATCCAGCTGGCCTTTTAAAGGCCCCCGTTTTTAAAATTTTCCACATGTCCATGGCCCTGCGGGGTTTGTAATAAAACGTGCTAGCATGGTGTTTTGTAAAAGACTCGGTTCCTTAGGACTTTTTGGCCAAGTCAGGTATTCCAAGGAGTTTTTTTCACCTATCTATTATGTCTTGCATTAGTGCATAGCATAATTAATTGGTTTTTCTCCTGCTCCTCCAAAGCTGGAATGCCTGGGGAGGCTGACGGGCCTTAGGGGATTATTAGAGTCTATGGGTCAATGTATATGAACATGCTAGGCGTTAATTTTGAGTCATATGGACATGTGCTAAGTCCCCCTAGGTTGTTTTTAATTTTCGGCAAGTTTTATTTTTTTCGTAAATTGGGCCATTTTTTAATGGTTCAATTAAAAAATTTGTAATTGGCCTATAAGGGGCATCTGGAGGTATTTTTTGCCTTAGGGGTGCTCGTTTTCTAACTCAGAGCACCCCCTAAACCCCTAAACCCACTTTTCCTAATGTTTGGGTGCTTCAATTTTTTCCTATGGCCAAAAAAAACCCAAAAAAGTCAAAAAAGTCATGAAAAAATCAAAAAATTGAAAAAGTGACTTTAAAAAATATTAAATTTTTGGAGTGATTTATGGACTGATTTGGATCAGCATGTATTGGGGAGCGTATTGAGCTGAGTTTTATGACAAGTGGGCAGCTAAAAGGGTGGGAGTAACTCCCCACAATAGGAGGGGCGCATTTCCTTCACCTTGGACGCATTTAGTAAGTGGGCAGCCCATATTTGGGGCTGTTATGGCAGCTAGTATGGTGCTGCAATATGGGCACGTTTTGGGCTGATTTATGGCAGCCCTATTTCCTCCACCATTTGTGCCACCATTCCCCCACTCTCTTTTGGCAACTGCGCCCTTCCTCACTTGGCCATTTTCTATATATTCAAGCACTCTCTCCATTGTTCACTAGTGAGAATTGGAGCACAAAAATTATCGTTGTATTACTCATATCATTTTGAATTTGAATAAAGAAGACTTTGGAGGTCAAGTTTGTGGTGTTGTGTGTGAGTGGATGAACCATCTTTGGCTTGTCTAATGGAGGTAACCTGTGCATAAGCTTTGATATTTTATTGCATCTATTGTACTCATTGGATAGATTGGTAACAATTTATGAGATAAGTTAATTCAATTTGTTTATTGTCTTAGCTTATTGATATATGTTTATTAAGAGATCATGTTTGTATGTTTTCATTTGTTTATGAGTATGCAGCACTGATTTCTTTTAAATATATGTCTACACTTGATCCTTGTTTGCAAAGTGTGTGATGTGCAGGTTATCTCAGCTGGAAGTAGGTGGATCTTGTTTGCTTCCTCCCTTCTAATCTTGTTTGCAGATGTAGTCCCTCGGAATATCACAAACACAACCTTCAAAGCTTCGGATTTCAACCAAGATTTGCTTCATCTCTCTCTCAACTTATTTCAAAATCAAAATTTTCTGGTTACTGGTTACTTGCATGTGAAGTATTTCTGATTTATGTGCTCATATTGTATTTCAATTAGATCAGAAATATTTTCGTAAAGGATTAGTTTAGACAGTCATAAAGCTTATATATTTAACTGTTTGACTTTCCTTCATTTAGCATCTACTTTTCAAAGGACTTGCAAGTAAAATCGTCATATCTTTTTTAAGTCTTGTTGGGTAGTTGTAGTGCTGATATAAAGGATATATTTGGCTGTCCTAGAGCTTGAAATTTGCAGCCATTAAAGGGCTAGCAAAGATCCCAAGTAGACAAGCTCCATAGCTTGTTTTACTTGGTTATTTTTAGTCATTTTTACTTAGTTTTTAACTTAGAAAATTTTGGGTTTTTTAGGAGGTGTTCCAAAGACACTCTTAAAGTGTTTTTGGGCATCTTGTACTAATTATTGCTTGCTGGTTTGCAGCAAAAGATGAGCAGGTAGGAGGAAGTGCTGGCAAAATTTCGAGCATCCAGGCGATCCGGAAGACAAATTTCCATATTTTTCAAAACCGGTCATATTTTTCCTATAATTTTGTAAGCCACCAAGTCACATTAAGTAGACTTGGGGCACTTCTCTATATCATTGTAAACATTTTTAAACGAGAGCAAGTGGGCTAGCCAGCGCCCATACCCCATCCCCCCAGGGGTGGCCTGTGTCGTCTCATTTTCATGGCGTGAATGTTAGAGTAGTTTATTTCTTTGTTTTTCGGCATTAAATAAAATAAATTAGGATTAAAATAAACCTTGTTGGTCCGTTCCACTGGCGGGCCACAAGTTCACTCACAACCTAGCTTTTCACATTTTTTTTTTACAAACTCATAACGCCCCCCTTGCTTTCCCGAAGTAGGGTTTTGTATGAGGGCTTGCCCGAAATACATGCCTGAAAAGAGACTCTTGGGGTTATAAAAAGATAAAATTTGGTTCTTAAAATTTTATAAAAATATACCAAGGTCTTCTCCCGTATGCTCTGTGGCCAACTTGCAGCTTAGTCTGATCCAGTTGGTACACACCAGAAAGGAGTGGATGACTAGTAATAGGACTTAACACCACCCCAAATAAAAACCCTTTTTTGTGAAAATCCGGCACAACACGCAATTTGTTGTCGTGGGCAAATTTCCCAGAAGGCTTGGGATAAAACTGGATAGCGACCTCTTGGAAACCGTTAGGCTTGCCCTCGTTGGTATAGCATCTGAACACCTCCTCGAGACTCCGATCCAGCCTAAAGCCTGAGAGGGAAGCCACGCTTCAAATTTCCGGACATGTTTCCCCGTACCTTGCGTATATCGGGAACCCACCTGCCTTAATAAAAAAGATCACCATCACATTAATTTTTAAAATAAACCAAGAACACTCCACAACATTTACTTTTTCTGTTTATGCATTTGTTATTTGACTCCGTAATAAGGCACTGGTCTTGTTTCAAATTTCATTTTATATTGTTGACTAGTATGCAGTTGAATGATGATTATTCTAAATGGGAGTAAATGATAAATGATGTTTTTTTATTTTGAAAAAGTATATGCTGTCTGTCTTGGTTGCAAAAGTATTTTTTCTAACTCCTAGATTAGAGGCTTTAGTTTCTTTTAATTTTTTAGGGTCTACCCCCCTTGGCTTCGCTAGGAAAGCCTAGACGGAGGAGTCGAGTCCCAAGTGACAGCACTTGACTCTGACTTGCCCCCAAGGCCACACTAGCAGCTTGAAGACTTCTGCTGCGTTTTCCCAGGTGTGGAACCAGGCGGCAACACTGAGATCTAGCGGTTTCTTGGATAAGATATTGAAAACCCACCTCTATAGCATCCACGGCAATCTGGATCTATAGTTTGGTGAGGATTGGCATCCATTTGACCCCTTTCCCAAGGCAACTTAGCCTCTCCAAGTGAGGTCGCACTCCTTGGTTGGGTGAGTTCACCTAGATCTAGCACCTGGGTAGGTGAGATCCCACTTGATCCTTAATCTCCACAGTTGATAACCTACCCCTAGTGTGTCACTTCAATGATTTTCACCTTCTAGGCCCCATTCCTCATTTTGAGGGTTGAGCCCCACTTGGGTCACTTTGTGATACATTTCAATCTCAGATCTACTGAGATCTAGCCATTGGATGACCCTGATCTTCAAGACCCACCTAGCTTTACACCTCAACATCCCTGATCTACAGTTTGGTGGACATCCGACTCCATTTGGCCCATTTCCCAAGGCACTGATCTTCTCCAAGCCAATTCGACTTTCTTGGGTTGTTGAGTTAGCTTGTGGTTAGATCTTTGTCTTATTGCTTGAGTACCTAGAAATTGTCATATCCACTTATCAAGCTCATCTTTGGTACTGATTAGCCCCAATTTGGTCCTTAACTACCCTGCATTGGACACGATTCCCAAGGCAATGGATTTTCTCATCTTTGACTAGTACCCTGATCCTGGATCTTGTTTCAAACCTCATAAGTCACTCACATAAACATGTTGGACCAAATCTACATTGTTTAAACCCCTTGATCCAACCTATTACTCATCTTGTGACTTCATCCATAGATCTAGGGTTTACCATACACCTTATGTACTTCATCCATACTTGATTTGATCTAGTGTTTTGGTCTGATCTCTCCTATTGGGAGTAGATCTGGGTCTCCCCCTTTGTTGTTTTGGGCTAGATAACATAAAGTGAAGATTGACTCGATTGGCGTGACAACCATCCATTGGGAGTCAAGGCTATCTTGGTTGCACCTCTTTGGTTGCCTATCCCCTCTACCGTCCATCTTGGATCCATCTCTAGGGGCAACTACAAATTTGGTGATAACAGGTACTTCAGTGGTATTGAACCAATTACCCCAATAAAAATTCAAATCATTTGATTCATTTGGAGTTATCACCTTTGGTGGATATTGCATGGAAGATCCAGGATTTGCTCTTCTCTGATAAGTAACACCTTTGAACTTTTGCATGTTGTGAACTTGCTCATTTGAAGGCCTCTCTCCATAATTTCTAGTCAAGTTATCCGGTTCTTGACTATATTGTCTAGCCTGTTTCCAACATTCCCTAGGAATGGAATGAAAATCTCCTACCATGTTGACAAAGTCAGGCTCGCTTGAAAACTGTTTACTGCTACTACCCTCCGGAAAACCATGCTCTTGAACATAGCATGCATAATGACAGGTGGATTCTTCATGAAAGTCTCTACATGCCCTACAAAATGGTGTATAATCCTCAACCATGTTAGTAGCATCCAATGGAATGGGAGGCCTCTATTCATTGTTGGGTCCTTTCTTTTGCCAGTTTGTATTTTGAGGATATGTTCTTTGAATAGGTTGAGTTTGAGCTCTCTCCATACTAATGACCTTGTTTTGCATTTCCTTCATCTTAGCTAGATGTTTCATTTCTGTGTTCTCCATTCTTTCAATCCTCTCACACATGTCCAACAACTTTTTCTCATAAGAATCCTTTATAGAAGACAAGGGATCCTTTTCCTTATGTTCAGTTGGTTTTAGTGGAGTTAGGGCCCTTGAGTAGCCAGGAATGTTAGACTTTCCAGAAGATTGCATATTTTTATCAATTTTAGAAGCCATTTCTTGGGCCATCAAGAGAGTAGTGGGCTCCTTCTCTCTGAGTTGATATTGCATTTCCCCACTAAGTGCCTCAATATAATAAACCAAGATGGATTGAGCAAGTGGTTTGTAATCAATATGGATAGCATTCGATAAATCAGTGAACTTCTTGTTGAATTCATCCATAGTCTCGTTTTCACTTCTCTTTATATTTGTCAAGGCAGCTAGCTGATGTCGAGGCTCTTTCTTTTCACCAAACTTGTTGGTAAAAGCAGTTTTGAATGCAGCAAAGGTTGCAAAAGAGTTGTCAAGTAGACCAATGAACCAGTCACCAGCATCTCCGTCTAAAGATAGTGCAAGGAGCTTCATATAAACATCATCATGTTTGTGAGCTGGGTCCCTGACATAGGCGCTGATACACTTTGTGAAGCTTTTTAGGTGATAGGCAGCAGTAATGGCATCAGTGCCAGTGAAGGTGGGCAACTTGTCTATAGCATTGTTTGGTATGTCATGTGGTTGACCTGCTATCTGAGTAAGGTTAAGGGGACTGTAAAATTCAGTCATTGGATCAATCAAACAATTATTAGGTTCTATAAAAAGATTATGGATGTCCGAAATAGACTCAGATCCAAGATTCTCAAGGGTCCTACGAGAAGTTAACCTATTCAATCTCCTCCTATAAACTTTTTCAGGCTCAGGGATGAAATAAAGTAGGCCTACAGAGTTTCTTCTTGTTGCATACCTTGGTAAGTTAATTGACAGTGGAGTCGCCAGATGGATTCAAGTCTACTTTCAGAGAGTTGATTGAACTAAAAATCTATCAAAAAGGTAAAGGTAAAAAACTAAGAAAAAACTAAGTTAAAGTCCTCCAGGAACAAAAAATTTGTCCCAGGCAGTGGCGCCAAAGATGTTGTTTGTTGAATGCACACCATCAGCAGAAATCTTTCGAAAGTTGTTTCCCAAGTGGGAAAGGTGTGGCCTTGGGGGCAAGCAAAGAGTCCGGTGTTGTCACCTGATCTCGACTCCTCCGTTTAGGCTAACTCCTAACAAAGCCAAGGGGGGTAGACCCTACAAAAGAGTTTCTAAGGCAATTGATTTTAATGTTTAAGGTGATGTGATGCAGATGGGTGCTGTTTAGGAGTTTATTCAAGGTTTACAATAACAGTTATAGATAATCAAAGCATGTACTTGCAAAATATGATTAAGATACACAATCAATGATAATATGACTCAAGTATGAAGCATCCACAATATAATATAAGAATTATAAGACAAGACAAGTACTTCCAGATAGACATTAAGCAAATAAATGATATGAAGGATCAATGACTTATGGAGTCAATGTCTGAGTGCTTGGGACGTTGAATACAAGAGTTCGTGCTTGAGATAGTTTTGTAAGTGCTCTTTGGAAATTTTATGATGATCTTGATTATTATGGCTAAGGAAATCTCCAAGGTATATGCGAGGTACAAGAGATATGTCCAGAAAATACTCTAAGTGGCTCCATACTCTAAGTGGCTCCGTACTGATTTGATGGAAGTGTATATGGATACAGGTGCAAATGTCTCCTCATAGTCTATGCCTTCCTTCTGGGAGAAGCCACGTGCTACGAACCTTGCCTTGTGTTTCTCAATGCTACCATCTGTAGCATGCTTGATCTTGTAGATCCACTTCGAAGTCACAACAAACTTCCCTTCTGGTCTCAGAACTACCTCCCAGACATCATTCTTCAAAATCGACTGGTACTCCTCGATCATGGCATCCTTCCATTCTTTCCTCTCGGTTGCTTCCTCATAGTTGGAAGGTTCTTTGTCAAGGATGTCGCACAGCAGGGCTACATAACTAGAGTATGGCTTAGGTCTCTTACATTCTCTGTGCATCCCCTTTGGAGCACCATACTTCTCTACATCTTGTATTGCCTCTCGAACCCATGTTGGCTTCCTCTTGTGGGAGGGCGCACTAGATGGGGGTGGCTAAAACACATGTGAGCCACTACATATGACTAGGACAAATGACTAGGAGCGCATGGTTGGGCTAGGAGGTATTATTCCCCTTCACTAGCATGTCCCCATGGCACAATAATATAACATATGACTCAATGACATGTCCAAGTACACAAATGATCAAATAGGAGAGAGAGAAATATTTGCAAGGAGAAGGAGCTTTTGTTTGGGGTTTTATCTTTGTACCTTTTGATCATCCATATTGAGGAAGTTTTGTTGGGTTTTCTTCCCCTAGAGGATTTCCCAGGATAAATCTGTGTTTATCTCGTGATTGTGTTTCTTTCAGTGATCCTGTATATGTTATTGTTGTGAATTTCAATTGAATATTGATATTATCTAGCTTAGCATATTGAATCTTAACATGGTATCAGAGCTAGCCTGAAAAGGACAGCATTCACAACATGAAACTCTCTCTCTTCTTCCTCCGGCAAGAAATTAGGGTTTCTGTCAAAATTGGAATTTTGGAAATCTGATTGCATAGAAAGGTGCGCCTCTCCAAGAGCGAAATTTTGAGCCCTAGTAAGAAGTTTTTGAGTGGGTAGATCTAAGGGAAAGTCAAACCCTAGCTTGACTCTAGACCAGAAAACCAGTGAGCCAGAAAACTGCTGCAGGCCCAAAATTCACAAGTCAAGTTTGAGAGGTGAAAATTTGGAATCTCCATAAATCAAGTGTACCAGTCCACTCGCTTCAGTCAAGTGCATCTCCTGGTAAGGTCAGTTTTTCATTTTGAGAAATTTCATTTTTTGGTGACCTCCTGGATAAGATGGCCCCGAGCACTAAGCTTGAGGACAAGCTAGAAGGCATAGAGAATTTCCGAGCATGGAAATATAGGATTGGCCTCATTCTTGAAGACAATGATCTTGCCAAATACATCAAGGATGAAGTTGCAGAACCTGTAGAAATGAAGCTAAGGAGAAGCACAAGAAGGACCTGAAAGAGAATCATTGTTGATTCTATCAAAGACCACTTGATTCCTCAAGTGTCATCCAAGAAGACCCTGAAGGAGATGTATGATGCCCTAGCCAAAATGTATGAAGGAAGGAACATCAACAGGAAGATGAATTTGAGAGCTCAATTAAAGAGTACCAAGATGAGCCAAAAAGAATCCATCCAAGACTACTTCACAAGAGCCTCCCAATTCAAGGAGCAACTAGAACATTGGAGACTCCCTTGATGAAGATGAGCTAGTAATGACTACTCTCAATGGTCTCTCTAGACCTTGGGATTCATTCATCCAAACTATGTGTGCTAGAAAGAAAAGCATGAAGTTTGACATTGTATGGGAAGATTGCATCCAACAAGAAGCTAGAGTAGCCAATAGAGAAGTTGTACTTGAAGAAGATGATCAAGCCCTAGCCACCCATACCTAGAAAAGAAGAAGTCAATCTAACTTCAAAAAGGAAGACCACAAGGAGTCTCAACCTCCCAAAAAATTCCATAGGACAAGAGAAAACATTCCAAGGAGAGACCACCCCGAATTTCAATGTTTCCATTGTGACAAACTACGACATATTGCCAGAAATTGTCCATTGAAGAGAAAAGAATACAAGAAGTGGACCAACCACAAAAGACATCATGCACATCTAGCTGAAGATGATGATGAAGAAGAAGAGGAAGAAGGACCTCGAAGAAAACAAGCAAAAGAAGAAGATGTAGAAGATTACGTATTATTCTCTGCACTCTCTGGGTCTGTGACACCTGGAGAAGATACATGGGTTAGTGATAGTGGTGCTTCAAAGCACATGACGAGACAAAAGAAAACTCTATAAAAACTTAAAGAAAAGAACTCTCCTCAGAAAGTATCATTAAGAGATGACTATCAATATCCTATCAAAGGAATTGGTGAAGCAAGCTAGAAGCTTTATTCTGGAACTCCCATGAAGATGAAGGAGGTCTTATATGTACCAAGTTTGAAGAAGAATTTACTTTCTATCTCAACATTAGATAAGAAAGGATATAGGGTTGCATTAATAGATAGACAAGTACTTATGTGGCCCAAAGGAAAATCAATTGAAGATGCAGTTGTCATTGGTGAAGAAGAAGGAGGCTTATATAAACTCAAGGGACATTCAGAAACAACCTTTGTTCACGAGACCATTAGCCCAAGTGAATTATGGCATAGGAGGCTTGCTCACATCAACTACAAAGCACTACCCTATGTGAGCAAAGTAGTGACGGGATTACCAAAAATGAAGATTGATCGTGAGGGCATTTGCAAAGGATGTGCAAAAGGAAAGAATATCAAGAATCCATTTCCGAAGAGTGAGACAAAGGCTAAAGGTACGTTGGAATTAATCCATTTAAATGGATGTGGTCCAATGCCCTCCACATGCTTGAGTGGTTATGAATATTATGTGACATTTATTGATGACTATTCAAGAAGGACATGGATATATTTCTTGAAAGCAAAGGATGAAGTATTTGGAAAATTTAAGGAATTCAAAGCCTTGATAGAGAATCATTCAGATGAAACACCAGAAGACCATGATATGCTAGAACTTCAAGAACCTCCCACTATGACTATGTCAATAAAGAGAAAGCCTGCTTGGGAAAGAGAAATTATACAAGAATCAGAAAAGTATGGATCTCCAGAAGGCTCCTCAAGAGTAAGCAAGAAGCCAAAGCCATTTTCCAGTTATGTGGCTTTGATGTGTGATCTTGTAGATCAAGAACCTACCAATTATGAAGAAGCTATACAGAGAAAAGAATGGGTAGAAGCAATGACAGAAGAATACCAATCAATAATGAAGAATGATGTTTCGGATATAGTTCCCAAACCCGAAGGCAAAAGTGTGGTATCTTCCAAATGGATATACAAGATAAAGCATGCAACTGATGGAAGTATTGAGAAATACAAGGCAAGGTTTGTGGCTAGAGGATTCTCTCAGAAAGAGGGAATTGATTATGAAGAAACATTTGCACCAATAGCAAGGTACACTTCCATTAGAACCATCATAACACTTGCATCCATGATGAAGTGGAGTTTACACTAGATGGATGTAAAGACAGCGTTCCTGAATGGTGTGATTGAGGAAGACGTGTACATAGAACAGCGACAAGGATTTGAAGTTGAAGACAGAAGGACTCACGTATGCAAGTTGAACAAGGAGCTGTATGGATTGAAGCAAGCTCCTAGAGCTTGGTACGGAAGGATAGATAGCTTTTTGATGAGCTTGGGCTTTACCAAAAGTAAAGCTGACCCTAACCCTTACTTTAAGGTTATGGATGATGAACCTGTCATATTATTGATGTATGTGGATGATTTATTTCTGACAGGAAGTGAGAAACAGATTGTAGAGTGCAAGAAGAAGCTCGCTGAAGAATTTGAGATGAAAGGCCTTGGATTGATGCACTATTTTCTAGGTCTAAAAGTATGGCAGAGCTCAGAAGGAATCTTTCTCAACCAGGGAAAGTATGCTGTGGAAATCCTAAGAAGATTAGATATGTTGGAATGTAAATCCACGGCCACACCCATGGACACCAACTTGAAGATGTTAGCTGATGAATCATCATAATTAGTGGATGTGACTCAGTACAGACAGATTATTGGGTCGTTAATGCATCTAACGAATACCAGGCCAGATATATGATTTGCTGTGAACACCCTGAGTCAATATCTAGTTGAGCCTAGACGTGTTCCCTTGGTAGCTGCAAAGCATGTGATGAGGTACCTAAAAGGTACGATACACTTTGGTCTATACTATGTTGGAGATCATGACTACAGATTGTATGGTTATACAGATGCAGATTGGGCTAGAAGTGTCTCAGACAGGAAGAGCACCTCAGGTGGATGTTATTGTCTGGGATCTGCCATGATCTCATGGTTTAGCAGGAAGCAGTCCAGTGTTGCTCTCAGCACAGCTGAAGCAGAGTATATAGCAGCTTGTTCTGCTAGTTGTGAAGCCATATGGCTTCAGAGGTTGATGTCAGGTCTATTTGACCTGGAGTGGGATACCATAGTGATTCTATGTGACAACCAAAGTTGTATAAAAATGACGGAGAACCCAGTGTTCCATGACAAGTCAAAGCACATAGAAATCCGGTATTTTTATATACAAGATATGGTACAAAAGGGAACTATAAAGCTCCAGCATGTGAGCATTGATGAGCAAGTTGTTGATGTGTTGACTAAGCCTCTGTACCGAGTGAAGTTTGAATATTTCTGAGACAAGCTTGGTGTGGTTCGAAAGGACGTTTCTCGAAAAGGGGAGCAATGCTGATGCTGATATTGATGATGATGATGTTGTAGAGGGATTGCATCTTCCCAAGACATTAGTCCTAAAGTGATCCGTAGACTTTTGTCTCCGAGAATGTGGTGATGATGATGTTGCAATGGGATTGCATCTTCCTAGGACATTAGTCCTAAAGTGATCCGTAGACTTTTGTCTTCAAGAATGTAGTGATGATGATGTTGCAGTGGGATTGTATCATCCCTGGACTTCAGTCCAAAACTGATCTAGAGACTTTTGTCCTCCAGAATGTGGTTGGGATTGTATCATCCCTGGACTTCAGTCCAAAACTGATTCGGAGACTTTTGTCCTCGAGAATGTGGTTGGGATTGTATCATCCTTGGACTTCAGTCCAGAACTGATCCAAAGACTTTTGTCCTCGAGAATGTGGTTGGGATTGTATCATCCCTGGACTTTAGTCCAGAACTGATCTGGAGACTTTTGTCTTCGACAATGTGGATAGGATTGTATCATCCTTGGACTTATGTCCTAAAGTGAGAGGGATTGATCATCCCGTAATTGGATCGTGTGTGATGCAGATGATGTTGTTGTTGTTACTGATTGAAAGATCAAGATGATGTTGTTGTTGTTGTTGATTGAAAGATCAAGATGATGTTATTGATGTAGATGATTGAGTGATCTAGTGTGATCTAGTGTTGTAGAAGATTATGTTCCAGTACTGAAGATGTTGAAGAAAACTTCCGATGATTTATAGATGTATCACCACGATATTGTTGATGATGCTCTCTCTCTCCTTACTCTTGCAGTTGATGTTGTTGTCAGCAGGATACCCTTCTCGTTAAGGGGGAGTGTTGAAATATTGTAACTTCGAAGAATATTCTATTGTATCTTATTATTGTAATTTATTCGGAGATGTTTTATTCCTCCGTCGGGGTATTATTATTGTATTTGGTCTGTTGTCCACCGAGATGCACACTAGCAATAGAAATCTTCTGAAAGTTGTTCCCTCACTACGAGTGGGGAAGGTGTGGCCTTGGGGGCAAGCAATGAGCCAGGTACTGTCACCTGAATCCCAGCTCCTCCGTTTAGGCTAACTCCTAACAAAGCCAAGGGGGGTAGTCCCTACAAAGAGTTTAACTATGGCTCAATGTGTTTTTTAATGTTTTTAATGTGTGGTGATGCAGATGGGTGTTATTTAGGAGTTTTGAAGATGAGAGACACAATAACACTTTGAATAAGACACAAGATAACGCAATCCACGTTGCAAGATACAGATCACAACAAAATATAAAGACTTGGAAAATTTAAATAGCATCCACAATATGATTCAAGATATATTGATCAACAGTTCAAATTAAGGTAATACATATAAGTTTTAAAGACCAATGCCGAATGGAGTGAAACAAATATAGTGCTTGGGGATGTTGAAATGTAAGTCTCAATAGAAGCTATTTGTGAGATCGTTGTGTAAATTATCTTGGTAAATTAAAAGTTTTAGTGGTTTTGATTATTAGGATAAGATCAACAAGGCAAGCAAAGAGACCGGAAAGTTATACTTTTGGTGGCTATTCACGGTGATTTGACGGACCGTCTAGTTATCAAGAGGATAAGTGTCCAATGTTTAAACCACCCTCGAAGTCTGAACAACGGCACTCCGGCTCCACCTCCCAGAATAGCACTTTTAAGTATTTATCGAAGGCAACGCCGGTTCATTGGTTGTAGGGTAAAATTTTATTATGTTATAGAAGTTTATCAAGTCCAATACCTTTCTGAGTACTAGCCCAACCCTTTCAGGTTGGCAGAGCATACGGGTGTCGGATAGCAACCAAGATAAAATATTATGGGGATGTGAGTTGAAAGTTTTTATTCTTACTTAAGCACACAGTTCAGCTCTCCGACAGAGAGTGCTCTTGACTGTCTTATGACAAGGTTCAAGAGACTTATTTAATCTATATGCCTAATGCAGGGGGAATGCAAACTAAATATGCTCTCCGACAGAGAGTGCTCTTGACTTGGATTACTGCAAGTTCAAGAGGCTTTCTTGTTTATTAGAATAGAAGCAGCTTGCATGTGAAGAAACAGTACACTTTCTAAAGTAAAGCAAATAATAAAAGAGAGTAACAAGTGCACAATTTCTAAGGCCAAAACTAACAACTAACTCAAAAATAAACAACGAGGTGGGGTCAACCTCCGAACAAGGTGACCACTAGAAGCACCAGTCCTTGAGAACTTCCAGCTAGCTGAATTTCGACAAGGAGTCTAATGGGGATAGAGAAGCTACCACAAAATAATGTGGCCCTCGGGATGAAATCCCAAGGTTGCTAACTCAAGTCAAAACTTGGAAGAGAGTTAATCTAAGTACAGAAATAAACTTTAATCTAGAAAACTTAAAGTAAAACTAACTAAAGCATGCATGAAACAAACTTCCCCAAATGGGAAAGGAGAAAAGATGTGTGGGAGGCCTTATCCCACCTAGCCTTTTTATTAAATGGATTACAATTGCCTTTCATAGTTAAACCCTTGAAAGGTCTTTTGAGAAAGTTAACTTGGAAAAATACTTGAAACAAAAGCTCTTAAGAGCTATTTACAAAAGGATAAGAAATGCCTTCATGGTTTGGATTGCCTTTTGGTTTCCCTGATGATTTCTTGATTTATGATCTTTCTCTCTTCTATTTGCTTCAAAGTATCTCAAGTTTATCTTTCTCAAAGAGAGATCTATCACAATGGAACACTCAAATACCCACTAGCATTAGTCCAAATCAAAGATTTTGATAATAATTGAAAACTCTTGAATTTAGGCTTGCAAGATAAACTCTAAAGTGCAAAATAGCATGAGATTTGACTTCAAAATATTAAGATGATAAAACGGACCAGCAAGCAAACAATAGCCAAAAATGTTAGGAAATAGATCCAAACTATATAAAAAAAAATGGAAATATTTTGTATGCACTTTTTATCTTTTGAATGAGAGCTGCTATGTAAATGCAACTAGCAACCTATATGCAAGCTAATACTTAGAAATAAGCTAGATCCTACTAAAAACGAAAGCCAAAAATGAGATCTAAAAGAATATGCCTAAGTGTTTAACTTTTCAATGCATGAAATAAAAGACTACTTTAAAGATCTAAGCTATCAACTTTGATAAACAATGCCAAACTTAGATCTTGAAATGAGATTAAACTATAGCAAAAACGTAAGATCTAGATCATGAAATAATCCTAACACTAAACAATCTTACTCTTTGTTTTTTGTTTATGCTTTTGTAGGTGGATGGAAGGGAAGAAGGGAAAGACAAGGATGAGAAGGGATGGAGAGGAGGAACGAAAGCAATGAGGGGAGAAGACTAGGGGAGACGAGAAGAGAAGGAAGAGGAGGACGAGAGGAGAAAGAAGAGGAAGAAGAGGGGGACGAAAGGAGAAAGAAGAGGAGAAAGAGGGACAAAGACGAGAGGAGAGGAGGAGCAAATGGAAGAAGGAAGAAGAGGAGCAAATGGGAGAAGGAAGAGGAGGACGAAAGCTAGATGAAGAGAGGAAAAAGATGGATTTGAAGAGGCAAACGAGGAGGCAAAAATCCAAGCAAGCCGAAAACCAATGGCAAACTAGGCAATGATCTCAAACTTGGAGAAAGAAATGGCTTGGAAATCCACAGTTTGGACAAGTAGATCAAGTAACTGATTTAGAAATTTGTTTGAAAAATTTGATGGATGAAGCAAGATCTCCCTGTTTCTTAAGCTTATAAGGTTGAAATTGTTTGGCCACAAGCAAAGTGAAGATGAACCTACAAAAGATCTTATACTTTGGAAGATACCTGCAAAACAAATATGCTCAAGCGAAAAGTATAGACTTATAATTGCATGTGCTAGATTGTTAGCCTTCTTGAAATATAAATCCAAAACTTGAGATTCCTAAGCATATAAGTAATACACAATATCACCTTGTCATAAGATGATGTATGGCCACTAAGAGCCTCCACAATTTGACCTCCAAAGTCACAACTTTATTAAATGATAAACAAGTTACAAATCCTCCAGAGTTTCTTTGCTAAATGATCCATGCTAAACAAGGAAGCAATGCCATCCTTTTATACAAAAACTACAAGCAAAACCCCTAATTCGAATGGCGCCAATGGACAGCCAAAGGCAAATAGACATACAACCGAATCCCAATCAATTACAAAGCTTGGAGTTGAGATTCCAAGATGAAGTCGAGCTTGTGGTGGGTGAATGGGGAGGTGGCCTCCAATCATCCCTTGGAAACTCCATCAAGCCAATCGTGAGCATCCCCAAAGGATTGACGTGAGCATAAGGAGGACGCATGAGCACATAAGGATGAAAGCTTGGAGTTGACATTTGATAGACAGCTTGGAGTTGAATGGTAGGCGTGAATGGTAGGTGGGGTGTGGTGAGGTGGAGCCCCTCTACATGGCTTTCAACGCCCTCATCAAACTCAAGTTAATCCCCCCACGTGACGAGGCTCACACTACTATGCTCACGTCATCCACTCTAATCAATTCCTTATTCCAAACTCAAATTTAACATGTGCCTTATCCCTTGAGTATAGTCGTACACCATATTAAAATCCACTTTAACCTTTAAAAAATCATTTTTTAATGCTTTTGGACTTATTTGATTTTTGTCACTTAGTGAATTTTATCATTTTTTAGCCAAAATGATGCATTTTTAGCCAAAACTGCTCCTGGGGTGACGTAACTGCCTGGAAACTAAAGAATGAAGGTGCCAAGGTGAAGAGGATGCTCTGAACATCAAAATGAGCCTCCCCACGCCCAATTCCGCCTCCGGATGAGGTTTTTATCATTTCTTGAAATTTTTTAATTAAACCATTAAAAAATGGTCTAATTTATGGAAAAATTTATTTTTCTCAGAATGGAACGAAACTCCTAGGGGACCTAGTGCATGTTCATACGACTCAATCGAGATGGCTAACACGTAAAAAATCCTAGACACAAGACTCTAATAACCACCTTAGGTTTTGACCACCATGGGAAATACTCCAGCTTTGGAGGTTTGAGTGAAAAACTCGGGGATTATACGCCACTAATGAGTAGCGCATAATTCCTAAGGAAAAAAACACTCTAGAGTATCCCCCAAATGGCTAAACCTATGGATATCCGAGTCTTTTATAAAAGGATCCCGCTTAGACCAACTTTTTACATTTTCCCCACGGGGGTATGAACATGCAGTTATTACAAATGGGACAAAATTGCCCTGAAAATGACCTCTGAACTTCTGAACACTAATGATGAACATGAATCATGTTCATGAGATTGGCAGCTCACGAGAAATTCAGTTATTTGTACAAAATAGGTGATAACATGGTCATCATAGAGTCATGAGGTAAAACCTCCCTTGTAAGTTGAGTCGATAGAACCCTCCAGAATGTATTATTATATTGTATTGTGTCTTCCTAAAGGAGTCGGCCTAGTCAAGTTTAGTTGGGGTCGACTTGTTAAGTGAAAAGTTCAAGTGAAAGTTAAAGTATAAATAGGAGTGATGTGCTCTTCATTTGGACACACTCACTCACTTGAGAAATTCGCATAGGAAAGAGAGAGAGAGAGAGAGATATCTGCAAGGAGAGGGAGATTTTGTTTGGGGTTTTATCTTTGTACCTTTTGGTCATCTATATTGAGGAAGTTTTGCTAGGTTTTCTTCCCCTAGAGGGTTTCCCAAGATAAATCTGTGTCTATCTTGTGATTGTGTTTCTTTCAGTGATCCTGTATATGCTATTGTTGTGAATTTGAATTGAATACTGATATTATCTAGCTTAGCATATTGAATTTTAACACTCTTCATCCACGATCTGTGTAGTACCGCTGGATGAAGTTGAACCTTGACCCATCTGGGTCTCTTCCTGCACGATGTCATCCCACAATCTCTGCCAGTCAGGGAGCTTCTCCCTAGCCACCACGCCTTTGACAAAGACGTCCCATGGCTTAGAGAATCCATTGAGAGCTATACGAACTAGCTCCTCATCCTCAGTCTTAGAGCCCACTACTCCAAGCTCAACCCTAATCTGTGTGAGCCTTGTAAGATAAGGCACCACTCCTTCACCCTTTGCCATCCTGGTACTGCGCAATCTCTCCTACAGCACCATCTTCCGATTTTCATTCTTACTCTAGTAGAGACTCTCCAAAACCTTCCACATCTCTAATGCGGTTTTCTTCCCAAACAGATGAGGGACTATATGGTCCTTCACCCCATCTAAGATAATCAACATAGCTCTGGAATCTATCTCTTCCATCGAGCCAAATCTGTCGGATTTGTGGGAGCAGACTTCTGATCATCGATGTGTTCATCAGCATCACTGACATCTAGGATGCTGGTGATCCTTTCTTTCCAAGTAGGAAAGTTTTGTGCCCCCTGGTGTCTATCCTCAACTCTCAACTGTACGGCCATACTGAATAGTACCTGTAAACCCTTGGATAGATATGCCAATAATCTATCCAACCAACCTATTGCTTTCTCTCAGTATATTCAGAAGAGATCTGATACCATGTAAATTTCCTTAAAATCCACTCTAGGGCTAGCCGCTAGAGTATGCTGGATTTAATTAATTATACTCAATTAATATTGTTAACCATACGTGGATTTCTTCACCAAATAAAATCCAACGGGATAAAACACTGATAAAAATACCAATCAATCACATCAATAGAGACGACACAATCTTTTTGGGTATAAGCCCCTAGACAAAACCCAAGATGGGAAAACCAGCGCAGTAGTATGAGATTTTATTTTTATTAAGAAAATATGGAACAATCGAATTCAGAATTCGATTATGCCCAATTGGCAAAATCGTACCACACAAACTCACTAAGAAAAACCTGTAGGTGGACACGATTACCAATGCAGCTGTACGGCCTGCTGTTGTACGGCTGTACGACCTGCTATACAGAATCCGTACGAACTGTACAGTTGTCTGTTGTACAGTTGTTCTGCTTGCAGCAGTACGGTCACCTCTGTCGAATCCTCCTTGTCTCTCTCCTCTACAAATTCGTGTTGCCTTCTTTGGATCGTTGCTCCTCCGTCTTCTTTGCAAAAACTCTCTCTTTCACACTTCTTTTCCTCCGTCTCTGTTGGAATGCAATTGTGTTCTCTCCACCAATTGATCTTTCTTCATAACTCAATGCTAAGTGAAAACCCTAATCTCACTATAGATCTATGGATGAGATCCTCCAGTGAGATTGGATGGCTAAGATTAGATCTGGCCATAACTTAAATATTTTTACTTTCACTTTATAAAAAGTGCTTCATTAAGTCAATTAATAATTAGACCACTTTAATTTATTTTCCAAAGTAAACTTAGGAAAAGTAAATTAAATATATTTTATTTTATTGGCTTCTCCAATTTAATTCTTCTGCATGCAAGGACACATGCATGCAGGAAGACCTTCCTTGTTGTCACTTTCTAACAGGGAGCAAATGTCTCCTCGTAATCTATGCCTTCTTTCTGGGAGAATCCTCGAGCCACAAATCTCACCTTGTATTTCTAGACACTTCTATCTGCTACATGCTTTATCTTGAAGATCCACTTGGAAGACACTATTGACTTCCCTTCTGGTCTCGGAACCACATCCCATACATAATTCTTCATGATCGACTAATACTCCTCGATCATAGCATCCTTCCATAATTTCTTTTCGGCTGCCTCTTCATAACTGGAAGGATCTACATCAATGATATCACACAATAATGCTACATAGCTGGAATATGGTTGAGGTCTCTTGCTTTCTCTGGAAATCCCTTCTGGAGCACCATACTTTTTTGCATCTTGAATAATCTCTCGTGCCCAAGCTGGTCTTCCCTTGTGAGTGTTCACCTCTCGGGGTGGATCTATGGGTCTCTAAGGCTCTGTCAGATCATGGTCTTCAGGTTCTTTTGGAATCATCTCTTCCATAACTGTGTCTCTAACTTTGGGAGCTTCAAGTTCTTCTTTGTGTGCTTAGTCAGAGTAAATCTGGCCTCGATCTGCTGAAAGTTGTATCTTCATCAAAGGTAACATCTCTACTAGTCTCGATCTTCTTGAAGCCTGGTATATAGATTCTATAAGTCTTTGATGTGTCACTGTATCCGACAAAGATGCCCTTCTTCTTTCCTGAAGGCACCAACTTGGTTCTTTTCTCCTTTGGAACATGTATGTATACAGGACTTTCAAATATTATGAGGTGGCTGACTTCCGGTTTCTCTCCTGTAAACATCTCTTCAGGTGTCTTGTTCTCAAGTACACAATGTGGGGTTTTGTTCTGTCCATAAACTATTGTTCTTGCTGCTTTCGCCCATAAGTGCATTGGAAGGTCCTGATCATGGATCATGGCCTTCACTGCTTCCATTATTGTCCCATTCTTTCTTTCTGCAACACCATTTTGTTGTGGATTGTAGGGAGTGCTCATCTCCCTCATAATCCCTGATTCTTTACATAATATTTTGAAATCTCCCAAGTAAATTCTCCACCATTATCTGATCTTAAAGTCTTTATTTTCTTTTCAGTGTGATTTTCTACAAGGGCTTTGAATTCTTTAAATTTGTTAAATACTTCATCTTTAGTTTTCAAGAAATAGATTCAGGTTTTGCAAGAATAATCATCAGTAAAAGATACATAGTATGCATACCCGCTTAGTGAGTTGGAAGACATAGGTCCACATACGTCCGAGTGTATAATCTCCAAGATCTCCTTTGCTTTGCTATCACTACTAGGAAATGGTTTCTTCACATTCTTCCCTTTTGCACATCCTTTGCATATGCCTTCATGTTTTGTCTGAATCTTGGGTAGACCTGTTATCACACAACTTGTAGTTGCCCCAAAAGATGATCTTATACAAGATGGTAGAGGAGATAGGCAACTAAAGAGGTGACCTAAGAGGGCCTCGATCCCTAGATGGATTGGTTGTCACACCAATCGAGGCACTCTTCAGTTTATGTTATCCAATCCCTAGATAGCAACGAGGGAGACCCAAATCAACTCCCGATAGGAGAGATCTAAACAAAACACCAGATCAACCCAGCAAGCTACAATACGTAAGGTGTAAGGTATGATAAACCCTAGATCTATGGATGACGTCACAAGGTGAGTTAAGTTTGGATCAAGAGGCTTAAAATATGTAAATGTTGACCCAATGTGAAAGTACAAGTGACTTATGAGTACGGGAGCTAGATCTAGGATCAAGGCACTAGCAAATGAGAAAGATTTATTTTTCCTTGGGAAATATGTCCAAGGTAGAAGGGTTAAGATCAAGATGGGGCTATCTAGTACCCTTAGATGAGACTTTGTGAAGGATATGACAGTGTGTTAGCTTACAAGTCAAAACCGACATCAAACAACTCAGAAAAAATGGCTAAGTCTGGGAGTGCGCTAGGGTAGTAGAACAATACCTAGGGATTTGGGCCAGATGGAGTCCACCAAGGGTGATGCCCTTGAGAACCCACTTTGGGCTAGGCCTAAAGAGAAAAACCCAGAAATCTTTTGCCAAGATTCCAAATTAAATAAGCGAGGGAATTTTTAGAAAAATTAGCAACTTAGCGTTTATAGAAGAAGTAGCAGTAGACTAATGATATAGATAAATAACTCAAGAAAAACAATGGTACTTACTTCCTGTGACTTGCAGATGCCAAATGCAATGATGTTATGAACCCCTCGAAGCAATTCCAAGTTGATTTGACAGTACCCAAGATGAAATCGATTTACCTCCAACAGCTAGTGCGCCCCCCTTCCTGCAGATGACAATCTCAATGAGAATTGATTTACAAAAAGAGAAAGTAAATGGTGCAAGAAGAATCAGATAGCATAAATATTGATCAAAGATACAATATAGTCTACTCCCTGATTATTTTACTTATCTAGTGAAGAGATTCGGAGAAACCACACGAAATCCTCCAATGAAGTCACGCTCCTGCAGAGCACACACTAAGCCAAAACGTATAGCATGGATATCTCATTGAATAACAAGGATGTGGCAGGCTATCAGAGCTACAAACAAGCACAAGAACAATCTATAACAAAGGCACAAGATTTTTCCCAAAATAATTCTTTATTGCCAGAAATCCAAGACCAAAAGTCCCCTTTACAATGAGGGGGGTCCCTTCTTTAAATAGGAATGAGAGAGACCAAAACCCTAACCACTTATTGAATGTGTGGTTGAGGTCATAAGATACAACAATGATAATCAACAGCTAAGATGAGCCGAAACAATAATACATGGATCACTCTAAGAGAGGGAGACGTGTTTCCTCAATGATGCCCTAGGGGGGACATGTGACAAAACATGACTAGGAAACACAACATAATACTTTGTTTGGGGGGTCTAGGAGATACTATATTCACTAGACTAATGCCCCAACTACATCAAATAATACATACATCATAAAGTGATAAAAATCACTAGGACATTTTGTCCCAGTAATACAATAAAAACCCCCAAATAATAACCCAGAGGACAATGTGGACCCCAATGAAGCTGTGAACTGTGCCGGAAGGTGTGGGATGCATCACAATAACTCTCTTATCAAACCTCATGTCATTTCCTTGCCTCATTTTCCCAATTCGATTTCCTCAATGACCATTTCTTCCATTTTGTACCATCGAAATATCACCTGTAAAATAATAAAATGCATGTATCTCTCTGCCAAGTGCCCCGGGCACCAACCTGACTACACCAAAATGTCTGGCAGCATGGTAATATGGTAATAATGACTAGATGGACCCCATACTCCCTCTGTAGCGCCCTAGGAGAACCAAAATGATCTCAAAATGTGCTGACAGCCATTTTATATGGCAAATGTGCAATAAAGTGATAAATTCACCATCACCTCATCTGCAAGTGCCTGAAACTGATATCTGAGTGTACCAATGAACTTAGAAGGTCCAAATGTAGTAAGGATGAGTACTCATATGTCATGTGACCACCTGGATAATCATTTGTAAGCTTAATCATGCCCGGACAATAAAAATAATGGTCTGTAAATAATATTAATAATAAAAATTCATCAAACCATCACATGAAACCTCTGTTTGATGCATGGAGCTATCAAATGGGCACCATATGACCACAAATAATCAATCTCAAACATCATCGGTCCAACTCATCCTGGATCCTGTGGTTGACTTGGTCAAACTAGGTTGACTAGGTCAAAATTGACCAAAATAATGACCCAGGCTCAAACTGGTTGATGTTGCAAGTGCAAATGGATAAGATATGCTCCTTTAAATATTTCAATAGCAAAACTAAAGCATAAAGTGGCATTCTACTAGTGATTAAGCAAATATAACATCAAATATAAGTCTAGATTAAAGTAATCAATTACTAAGAAGAAGACTCTCAGGTGCATACTCATTTTATGGACGTGACCATTTTGCTAGAAATGGGTGAAGGTGGAAAAGACAAGGCTAGGACAAGGGGCAAACTTTTCAACTTCAACACTGTGACACTTCGGATAAAGGGAAAAGGAAGACCACCTAAGCATACGTTGGATAGAAAACACACAAGGAATGGCGGTGTCTCACAAATGGAATAAGTTGTTTTTGAGGAGTGCCCATTCAACTTTAACAAATGTCTACAGCTCACATCCAAGCTTGAATCAAGCTCCATAAGGATCTTTTATAGAACCACCGTGACTGGGTGCACAATAAACTGTAACTTGAGGTTCTATGGGACACTTAGAATTAGATGTCCCTTACTCCATCTTACATCCTAGCCTGTAGGCTCCGTGAGAAAATAATCATTACATTTCAATCATGGCCAACAGTCTTTAGATTTAGTATTTGTTTACCCGCTACTTTTTAGGCCTTTGATCCTTCGGATTTTGCATGTGCTTAGAAGCACAACTAATTGCCACTTTCATCCAGGGTGCTTTTACATTTCATTTCATAGCCCTCTTTATTTGTGCTTAAAAGCACAGTTTATTTTCATTTTATCATGGGCTTGCACTTTCAGAAAATATAACAATGAATCACATAATGCATGTAATGATGGTAAAACAATTTGCTTCAAGTTCTAGCTGACACAACTCAGGAAACTAGGGGGAATCATCCACAATCAAGACCAAACATCGAGGGCAACCGACCAGAGAGGTCAAAGCTTCAGAAACCAACTCACCTAAGCTCAGGAATCAACACCAGCAGGTTCTCTTGGCCCAGAAGAATCAAGGCTTCGGTAAGTTTTGTTGCACAACTCAGAGCTGAGACAAATAACAATAGGGAGTCTATCCAACATAGAGGCATAAGTGGGGAAGTCCTCAATATCACAGGCATAAAGTGTAAGTCAGGATACAACCAAGAACGGATGGTAATGGATAGACGGGGAAAATGACAAGTGATGCCATAACTACCAAGCCATAAATGGTGGGAATGACTGAGTCCATACTACTAAAAGGGTGAGACCAATGAGTATACATAAGAATTTCTAATTCCAAGCAATTAAATCACTTCTATTCTAAACAGTCAACCAATAACCACATACATATATATATATATATATATATATATATATATATCGCCAGATCATGACCACTAAACACCCAGTCAAGCTACTAAGATAGGTAAAACAACACACAATAGATGTCCAATGCACAACCATATACTTGTATCCATCATCTAAACCATCGATTGTGACTAGAACACTATTGTTGCATAACTCTGGGCACTGTCATCACACTGCTCTGTATGGAAGAAAATGGCCACCTCAGTCATCAAATCTAGGGTCATGAGGCTCAATCATGGCATAAGGCTGCAATGTATCTGCTCAGGGTCTGCTGAAAATATGAGTGATCATAGAATAACTACTCATCATTTGTCGGTCTCATGCACCTCATAGCAAAAGGATTGGCTCAGAAAAGTACTGCAATCTGGTCTGAAGACATGCTAGCCCTGACTACTATGGATGTGATAACAAGACCATTGACCATCTTGCTCATGATCGGTAATGCCTTGTAGTTTATATATGCAAACCTCCTATGCCATAGTTCACTTGGTTCCATAGTTTTATGAACCAATGCTTGTTCTGGTTGTCCTTTCAATTTGCACAAGCCTCCCTCTTGCACTCCAATTACTACTACATCATCAAAGGTTTTACCTTTAGGCCACATGAGTACTTGGCCATCAACAAATACAACTCAGAATCATTTCTCATCTAATACTAATATGGAAAGTAGATTCTTCTTTAGTCCTGGCACATAGAGGACATCTTTCATCTTGATAGGCTTTCATGATTCAAGTTTGTAGGATGCTTCTCCTACCCCTTTTATGGGATATCGGTAATCATCTCCAAGTTTCACCTTGTGAGGTGAGTCCTTTTCTGTCAAGTTGTTGAGGGAGTCCTTGAAACCTGTCATATGCTTGGAAGCACCACTATCAACAAGCCAATCATTGCTTCCGTGAGAATCAGTACCTATAAGTGTTGAAATCAAAACATATTCTTCATCACTTGAAGAATCTTCCCTTGCTTTCTTATTTATTGGTTCATCATCTTATGCAGCATGGGCAGGATTTCTTTTCTTACTTTCTTTCTTGTCGCCTTTCTTCTTGGGACAATTTCTTGCAATGTGTCCCATTTCATCACAATTGTAACATTTGAAGTTTGAGTAGTCTCTGGGAGGTCTTTGATTCTTATGGAATCTTCTAGACTTGTGAGAGTGATCTTTCATGCTCCTTTTAGCATGAGCTACCAAGGCTTGATTATCATCTTCACCCATCTTTTCTTCTTTGGCTTCAATCCTTGCTTCTTCCTAAGTACAAATTTCTCAAAGTGCACTGAACCTGATGAGCTTCCTTCTAAAACATATTCCTTGGATGAATGATTCCCATGATCTTGGGAGACCATTCAAAGTAGTTATTACTAGCTCTACATTCTCAACATGATCTCCAATAGCTTCTAGTTGTTCTCTGATTTGGGAGACCCTTGTGAAATAAGATTGGATGCTTTCTGAGCTCTGCATCTTCACACCCTTGAGTTGGGTTCTTAATGTCATCTTTCTGGTAACGTTCTTCCCTTCGAACAATCTCTTCAGTGCATCAAACATCTCTTTAGGATTCTGTAGAGATGAGATGTGGGGGATCAAGTGATCCTTGATGGAATCAGCAACGATCCTCTTGGCCTTAACCAAGTTCTTCTTGTGCTTAGCTTTATCTTCATCTCCCTCTGGCTCCGTAATTTCTTCTTTGACATAGTTGTCTAACTCATTCTCTTCTAGAATGAGCATCACTCTATACTTCCAAGCACGGAAGTTATCTGCTCCTTCAAGCTTATCCTCAAGCTTGGTATGGTTTGTCATCTTGATAAAATGAGAACCTCAAATGGAAATAAAGATAGTAAGACTTACCAATTGAGATGCTCCAACCAAGTGCTTGCTTGAATGTCTTCTGAGATCTGACTTCAAGATGACCTAGGGTTTGTCAAAGAAACCCTAATTTTTCAACTTCGAGATCTTGAAAAACTGAATGGAGGAAAGAATGCACCTCCCCAAGGCGAGTTGAGCAAAGGTCCTTTTCTTCCAAAACTATGGACAAATCTGCCAAAACCTTGATGCCCTAGTTCTCTCGAGCAATAGTGGTAGGCCCAAAAATGAAAGTTCTCCGATCTGAATTTTGCCTCCACACAAAAATGCGCCCTCCTAGGGCGAGTTGCTTTGACCTCCTTTTTCAGCCAAACTATGGTGAAAAGCCTCCAGAAAGAAAATCTTAGTTTTCACTTTCGGCAGTTTCTACTGCACAAGGTCTTCTTTCAGGCTAGCTCTAATACCATGTTAGAATTTTACATGCAATAACATATAGGATCAATGAAAGATAGACAAGCATAGCATAGACAATAGAACACAACAATTTATCCTGGGAAACTCTCATGGGGAAGAAAACCCAGCAAAACTTCTTCAACATAGATTCGTCAAAAAGTACAATGTCAATCTCATGCAATAAACCAAAACAAGATGTCTTCAAAAGCAGCTACACTTCTCTCCCAAGAGACTCGACTTTTTCTCTCTACTCATGCGAACTTGAGTGAGTGAGTGAGGTGACAAATGAGGAGGGCGACCCTCCTATTTATACCAATCAAGTGACTGACCTTTTTCCCTAACAGGGCCAACTTGACCTCTCAAACAGGGCCGACTTGTCTAGGACACAATAAAATATTCTTTTATGGATTCTTCTAGGCCGACATAAATATTAGGGTTTACATTAACTCTTTCAATGACTTTTATATGAACAAATGCAACATGAATAATTCTCAAAGGAAGTAAAATACAAATAATACAAATAAACCAAATAAGAATATCTTCCAAAGTTACATTCTTCAACATTAGAAACCCTAGTGCTACTTGTTGTGCTTGTTAAAGAGGAGATGCCTTGCACAGTTGTGGGATGCATGTGTACGAACCAAGGAGGATCTTTGATGAAGAAACCACCTTTTGGTTAGGAGTGATTCCTAGCTCGGATGAATTGGTGGCTAGGGTTTTCATGGTTTCCCTAGCTAGGGTTTGAAGAGCTTGAAATTGTACCAGCTTGTGACAAGATGTGAGTTGGTGCATGTACTTCATCTCTTATATATAAATGAAGTGTTTTAGTGTTCCAATAATTGTGTACTTGCAGATTTGATTTTCAGGTTATGTTGTCTTTGTGATTGGATAATTTCCAGCACTTGTTGATCGTACTGATTTGACATAACATAGGGCTGCAATTAAAAAATGATTTAACATATATCTTGAAGATAAGGGAGGCAGATTTACTGCTGTAAATTCTTCTGTAATAAAGTTATTTCAAATCTGTTATATGCAAGGAAAAGTGTGCCATGATGGCTGTAACTGGTTGACATTGAAGTACACTTGTTTGGTATCGTGTCTCTTGAGTTTCCTAGTGATTTGGACTGAAGTGAAGTATTTACTACTGTTCGCCACAGTAATTATATATTTCAGATCAGGCCTAATGCTGAAAGCTCGCAGGGATTAGATCTGGGAAACCTCTGTTGAGAGGTAGAACTTAAGATTTGTATTAATTGCCCTAGATCTGAAATTTCCACAATTAATAATAATCATTATACAATGGCAATGGCCATATGCCTATGATGGTTGCTAGATTAATGGTGTCAGAAGTTAATAGTTTCACCTGCTTTAAAGTTTACACTAGAGGTTTTATTGTAATACTTTTCCTTTTAGGTTCTAACTGTCCATTTGATGCTTCTATGGATGTCCATGTTGTCTATACGAACATCTTGATAGGTATTGGTCTTGCTCTTACACATGATAAGTTATGAAACTGTTGAAATCCCATACTATTCAAGTGTGCATTGAATTTATATTTATTTTCTTTCCAAAAGATCGACTCTGACATCTATACATGAAAATTTAGAAAAGATGTAAAATAGCTAATCATTTGGAACAAAATGTTTTGCACACCTGAATGGCTCTTCCCCCATCAAGGCACCCGATGGGAAGCATGTTAAAAGCTGTTGTAGTTAATCCACACCTGCATGATCACTAAGAAGTGGGTAAGCATATGTGGTTATACAGCTACTCGTAGATAAAATAATGTGCCAAAGAGACTAATTATGTGAGCAAGACTCACCAGCCTGCAATGACAAGAGGGTGAATTAACACAGTGGTTGCATGCATTGCACTGCAAGCACAAATGACAGAGCAATTCAGAAAAAACTCATTGTGTTGGAAGATCCTTTTGAATCTAGAATGTTACCAAAACCAAGTTTTAAAAATTGAGTACATCATTGCTAACTTCCCATCTCATTTTGATAGGTTTGATGCATCACATTTGAAAAATGCAAAGCAACATGAAGCACCAGCAAAAGGAACTATGCTTAATGACATAAAACAACCAAAAAAGGAAAAAGCCAAGAAAAAGCAACAAAAATAGTAATTTAGTATAGCCAACTTGACCTAGTGGAGTTGTTTAATTTAAACAAATAAGTTTTAAGATGATATGTTCTATACACATGTAGGCTTAAGAATATATTTGAAATTATGATATATTTCTTTGTTATTTAGCAAAACAAATTGAAATATTCCAAACAGATATTTTTACCTCCAAGGTTGCCTGCATGCATGGGTGCAAGGGTAGGTCAAGTACATGTACAAAGTATCAAGTATGGATCTCCAAATGCTGGGTATGCCATGATAGGGTACAGATAACACTATGTGTGTGTGTGTGTGACCATCCATATAGCCTTGTGGGTTAGCTCAATTAGTTTGAATGGACCGTTTCAAGGTGAAGTTCATCATCAAGTCTTCAGTTCTAGTCCGGGTGAGTTTCGAGTTTGGATGAGTTCTATTGGGTCACTAGTTTACTATGTTGCTAAGGTATGCATACCCCGGGGGTAGGGTACACGTCTTAGTAACTGTACCTATGTACCCAAACAGGGTCAGGTTCTTTTGTCACATCCCCCAAAGTACCCAATATGTGGTACTTTTCGAGAATGTCGTACCTTCGATTTCGGGTACATGGAAGCTGTTACCAGTTAAGTTGCACTTAGCTAGGCTTTCAAGTGAGCGTGCCAAAGTTGAACATGTTGCATGTTCTTTGTCCGCATATTGAAGTCAACAGGCCTTTTTCAGGGCTTTTTTTTTATTTTATTTTTTCACATGTTCATGCCCCACAGGGTTTGTAATAAAGTGTACTAGCATGGTATTTTTATGTAAAGGACTTGGTCTCCTAGGACTTAGCAATCAAGTCAGGTATTCCAAGGAGTTTTTTCACTTATTAATTATGTTTTGCGTTTTAGCAAGGCATAATTTTTTAGTTTTTCTCCTGCTCCTCCAAAGCTAGAATGCCTGTTGTGGTGGTTAGCCCTTAGCAGGCTATTAAAGTTCATGTGTCAATGTATATGAACATGCTAGACACTAGAAAATAGTCATATGAACATGTGCTAGGTCCCCTAGGTGTTTTCTTTAATAAAATAGTGGTTTGTGGGCAAAATTCGGCAATGGGATGCTTGTTTTCTAAGCCAGAGCAAACATCTAACCCATAAACCCACTTTTTCTAAGTTTCGAGTAAGTATTTATCTCTAAAATTGATATTTACTCGAAAAGGGCCAAAAAGACCAAATAAAATTAATAAATGGCAAATTAAGACATAATAAAGTGAGATGAGACAAATCCCATGGATTGAGGGAGTCAAATTCAGAGCTCGCAGTTAACTCTAAATCAAATATTTGATTGATTGAGTCAAATATCAAGAGGATTAGGTTCAAATCCATGAAGGGCGAGTTCATACCAATCAACTCCAATCTAAGATATGCGCCCTTCTCTCATGGAGGGCAACTTCTCCACATGGCAAGCAATGGTCGAAAGTGATAACTTCAAGGAGGGAGGCGCCTACCTCATGGAGAGGTGGCGCACTCCCACAAGATTGAGATCCAATCAAGCCCTCAATCATATCAATCTACTTGGAGTTAACTCCGTCATTAACCCATGCGCCCTATCTTGGGAGCTACAGCCCCTCTCTCTGTAAACTCTATAAATTAGAGAGGTTTCCACACCATTCTCCATGAGAAGGTGGAACCTCTGCTCTTAAGCTTTGTACATCTTTTGTGAGGAATTTTTGTTAATGAATAATGGCTTTGGAGGCAAATCGTGGTGTGGATCCCTAGTGTGTGGATGATCATTTTCTAATGCATGCATGAGGTAATCTATGTCTTTACTTTTTTTAGCACTCGATTGTTGACTAAATACTGGCTTTTGAAGGAGATCTGAATCTTAGTAAGGTGAAGTAGTGTGATTGCATCCATTATTTATCTTTCAAGTTATTATAGATATGTTAGATTAAGAATGACATTTTTGTTTAAATGCATGTCTCTGAATATCTATCTTAGTCAGCACCAGATGTTTTTGATCCTTCTTGTGTGAATCTTGTGGGATTACAGGTTGCCATTCTGAGGAGTTTGTGGAGCTAGCTTGTTTCCATTTGCTTTCAGATAGATCTACGAAGAACTAGTCCCTTCGATCTCTACTTTGAGGACCCCATTGCCCAAGTTCGAAGGTGTTTTCTGTTAATTTATCCAGAGATCACTACTCCCTCTGGATGCCCTGAGAACTCAAGCGATTCAAGTCTCTATAAATAAAAAATGCAATAATGACTTAAGATACAAACACAACAGTTCTCTTAACACTTCAACAATAAAGCACAACAATCACACCACTCGGGATGTACCTTGGAAACCCCAAACGGGGAAAACCAACTATCTGTGGGGCTTTCTCCTATCTCGAGCCCAGAGCAAAGTAAGTAGAATACAAGTACGTACAAAATACCTCAAAAGGAACAACTGAACCTCACAGGGTCAAAATCCTAGATCTGCATGCAACAAGTTGATGCATGCACAGAGGAAATGTGCCCTAACTGTCAACTGGATCTGGATCTGTCTGCAGATAACTATCTGTCGGTACTGTCTCTCACTTAGCACTACTCTAATCTGCTCAGCCAAAGAAGAAGGCCAACTGCTATATCTAATGAATGCGCCCCTCCTCTGCAAGGAAAAGTGTGCCCTCCCTCAAGATGTCAAATGCTTGTACGGAACCAGATCTCAACAGATCTGAGCTCTGATCATCACAGTCTTGTTATCACACAAGTTGTAGTTGCCCCAAAAGGTGATCCTATCCAGGACGGTAGAGGTGTTGGGAAACTAAAGAGGTGACCTAAGAGGGCCACGATTTCCAAGGATAAATGGTTGTCACGTAAATCGAGGCACTCTTCACTTTAGATCTAGTAGATGCAAGATCAAGGGGGAGACCCTAGCTGGCTATAGAAAGCTAGCGAACCTACTCTAGACTCTCTAGGGAAATGTGAAATGAGAAAGAGAGAGGGATCAAGAGTAAGTAGATCTAGATCTAGGAAAAACAAGTGGACAATGGAATTAGGGCTTGGTTGAGGAGGATTATGCAAGGAGTAAATACTCAACCAAGGTATGATTATGCCACTAAATGACTTAGATGAGTAGATCTAGATAGATCTAATGCCAATCTAAAGACCCAAGTGGGGCCTGTTACCACCTAAGTTGTACTTAGGTGGACCCCTTGTGAACCTCAGAAGACTTGAACAACTCACCTTGTTCATTGCCAGAGTTCAGAAGTCCATCAGGCCAAATTTTTGGCCCTTTGTAAAATTTGCATGTCCAGACCCCACGGGGGCATTGTAATAAGTTGGTCTAAGCATGATATTTTTGTAAGAGGCTTGGCCTACCTTAGGGTTTGCTATCAAGGGGATACTCTAGAGTGTTTTTTCCTTAGGAATTATGCGTTACTCTTCAGTGATGTATAATTCCTGAGTTTTTCACTCATACCTCCAAAGTTGGAGTATTTTCCATGGTGGTCGATCTTAGGAGGTTATTAAAGTCTATGTGTCTATGTATTTTTAACATGCTAGACATCAATAATGAGTCTGTTAGATTATGGTACCTTCGGGATGTCCTCCATAATTCGGATGCATTGCATGGAGGTACATTAGCTGTATAGGCATCAGTATGGAGTAGAGGGTGAGATGCACTCTACTCAGTGGCATGAGTCCAGTGGTGGTTGCATGCGGACCTTACGGAGTGTTTTGACCTTTGCATGCATGAGTTTTGCATGGCCTGTCAGCGATCATTGGATGCATGCAAAAGTGACTTTTGCGTGCACCGAGAATTAGGGTTTTGGTAAACCTAATTCTCAGGATGAGGTTGCTCAGTTGCTTTATCAGAGAGTGATAGACCAGGAGTGAGGAGGGCGCACTTGTGCATGCAGGGCAACTTTCTGAGAGAGAGAGAGGAGCTGCTGCAGGAGCTAGGGTGGTTAGATCTGAGTTGGATCAGTGACCATTAGCTCCAGAGTCACTAGGCACCCAGTACTGTGAGCTGAGATAGCTCATCAGTGTGATTTCTGCTCAACTTAGAGGAGGACGTGTTCACTTGGAGGAGGGTGCATTTCCCAAGGAGGGAGGAGCTCATTTGGAGCTTGATCAACCAATTCAAAGTCCCAAGAGGGGAAATAATTTCCCTTTTACATAGAAAAACTCTCCAACATCAAGGAATTAAGAAAACATCCTAAAGGTTTTAAAAGAAGATGATTATGATGATGATGATTGTTACCCTCCACTGTAACCAACTTTGGTCTCTCAAACCTTATGAAAAATGATAAGAAATGAATTGATTTGCCTTAGCACTCTATTTCTATCCTCAAAAACGTTGGAGAGAATATTTCTTAAATCTCCAAAGTTTTGATGAGTTAAAAGGTTAGGAAGGTCCGTAGTGTTACAAATATTTTGAAATTGAGATATAATGTGGACATGCACAATACATTTTAAGAGAAAATGTTTTCATCCTCCACCTTTTAAGTATCACAAAGATGAAAAATTCTTTCATCCCATGACCTTTTAGGAATTGTCCAACACTCTTTCACTATGGAGCCCCATGCGAGTTCATTCTTATTTTAGAAATGTTGATTTTTTTAAAACTAACTATAATAGAGATACTTTTGATCTTCTGCATTGGGGTTAATGACATCTTTATGGTAACTTAATTTTCCCTTATCCTCTATCTCTTTATTGCACCACATTTTTTCCTTAAATTCAGATGTGAGAGTATTCTTAGTGGTATCAATATTCTGCAGTGCCCTGCTCCTCTATTCTCCAATGGTTTAGCCAAGACTTAGAATCTTTATGCCAACCCCTTTTTAAGCTTGCTTCAATGGGAAAATTGGGAAAACAATTTCTTTTTTTAGACTTCGCCTTCTATCAAGACTGTGAGGGGAGACTTTAATTGTCAATTGCTTTTCAAGTCTCTAGGACAAATTACAATTAGAATCATGTATACCACTCCAATACAGATCTTTATTGCACTATTTGTTCCAACCGACTCAATCACAACTTCATTTAAAAATATCTGAGCTAACAATAGCCAATTGTTCTCAATATAACCATTTTAATTTTAATTGAAAATATTATTTGATAGTTGTTTGCAAATAATCTGAAATTCAAATTGTAAGTTGGAAATTAAGACTCAAAACCTACTAGAATACATGATATCCTTGGGAAATATAAAACATTAACTACTAGAAAATTCAAGATGTAGCAGGAATTTCTTACTTGTAACCTAAAACGGCTCTGCTGACAAGGCCAAGAAGCAAAGACCCCTGAAATAGCAGGCTTGGCACCTGAATTAAGTCTCCCGTGGATTCAGGATTTGTTGAGAGCAAGAGACCAACACCAAACATAGCAAAAGACAGTGCACCACCTGCCAATGGACCTGCCACTGAAACATCCAATTTTGTCGTTCGATCTGGAAGGACTGACTTAAACTGCAAAAGAACAAATGAAAGAAGATAGGTTATAGGGAAAAAAAGCAAAGGGATGGGCAGTCTATCTCTCATCATAGGAAGTATACCAGAAAGATACGACCAGAGAGACTTGCAGTTAATTTAATTAGCTGTATTGTCACTTTTGCACTGTTTTATAACCTGATGTAATAATTCACACACAAATTATGACACAAATATGAGCTTTGGACTTTAAAGATAAGTAATAAGTCACAGTCTATTTACCAAAACGTTTTCCTGACACTTGCAATTGTTGGCACAATAAGCTCAACATTATACTCTTTGTTAACACAGTCATAATTGTACTTGTCCTCACTGGTAGAATACCATATTAGTAGATTACTTAGAGTAGATTCAGATCTTGATTAGATGCTTCCAAACAACAAATGAGGTTCATATTCATCTCAAATAGCTCAAAGGAGTCGAGAAAAATCTTACAGAGAAAATGACCAAACAAAGCAAGATCACTCAAGAGGTCATGATTTAGAAAGGTTAAAGTTTTAAACTACCATTGGTCACGTTTAATACAGCAACACAGCTTCCTCCTATCTATGTTAAAGTTTTATGATGTAATATATGCATAGGAAAATATTAGTTTTCAATCTCTGTCATGTAGATTGAATTGAGGTAAGAAACACATCTTTAACTAAGAAAGACATAATGATGCAATTGTCCTATGCACTCCAGCAATACACAAACAAAGAACAAGCCAAACTAGGTTGGGAAGCTTACAAACAAAATAACTGAGCAAAAATTATATGTTGAGAATAACTCTAAATAGAGGAAAAAAATCTTTGACAAAACCATTTTTGAGCCCCAAAATGCCTAAAGAACCACAGCTTTGTATGCATTTGTACCAGAAGGTTTTAATAAAAAGCATCATTTCATAGCTGGAGTTTTTCCCTGCATGGGTTCTCCAGTGTGAATCAAGAATTTTATGGTGTGATTGTTGTAGCTTCTTACTTGTTGTGCCTTCCGGTGAATGTCTGTTGATGAATGGATTATTTGCTCATGGTTCTAAATTTCTAATAAGAATAAATAAGCATAAATAAACCCCTGCATCATGGAGTACGCAACCATTGTAACAACAGGAATAACGGAATAAACTGCACCCTGCACAGTAGAGCACAGGTTCATTGTACTGCAATTAAATCATGGAAGTTAAAAGATCTGTTGTGATGCAATGATCATTGGAATATCCAAGGCAATTTACAGATCTTGTTGAAGATCACATGGCAACTATACCAAAATGTTGAAAGTCCTGAGAACAATGCCAAAATTTATCACCAGAAATAAAAATGTTTTTCCCACGGGAGTGTGGTCTAGTGGAATATCCAAGCCAGCTTAGCCAAAGAGATTCTATAAGAACTATTTCTCAAAAAAAATGCCAAAGTTTTAAACATGGATTCACCCAAAGTTATAAATTTAGGGTAATGACAATAAAAAAAGAGTAAATATAAAACATGTGTATAAAACATGTGTGTGTAGCAGACCTGAGGGTCATTATGAGGAACCATCGATAGTAAGATAACATAAGATAATTTTATTATTGTCCAGCTAATGACCACAAAAGTAGGTCAATGGGACTGCCGAGTACAAAGATGTTAACACAAAGCAGGATTACCAAACAGCCTCCTATAAAAAGCAAAAGACAGGAAAGGAAAGTAAAGTAGATCAGAGCATGAAGTCTATGCTAGGTCATGTAAAACATGAGGAACCCTCAACCCTGGGCATGGGAGACTGCACAATGCTGGAGATGTACAAGAGTCAAGGATACAGGAGTTGTCCAGAGGAAGAGCTGGTGCAAGACATGGGTCCCCCATTGTGATTCTGTCGAGAGGAGGTAGCCCATTCCTAAGGCCTAGGGGGTCTTGTTTGCCTCGGGGAGGGGGCCGGTGGTCTGGTCCTGTCATGCCACTGAGATCCCGAGTGATAATGGGTCTCGCAGAATTGCACTAATCTGGAAGTTAGTTGTGTTGTAATCAGACTGTCCCTTAGTGCCCCTTCATGAGGTAGCACTATGAAGTAGGAAGTAATCTGCTAGGTCAAATCTAGTCAAACAAAAGGCTGAAGAATATGGGCTCGGAGCTTGATGGTATTTTGCATGTATAAAGCCCAGCACTTTGGTCAGGATATCTGAAGTTGAAGAGGGTTTGAGTCCCCCCCGAAAAGGGACAAGCCCATGCATTCCATAAGGGATAAAAACTTAAGTTGCACGAAACGGGGAAATAGAGACGAGTTTCCGAAACGGGGACGCGTCGGAAACGTGACCCCCCAAAATTTAGGAAACGGGGAAACTCGATATATATATATATATATATATGTATATATTATAAATTTATATATATATATATATTATAAATTTACATAGGACATTTAAAAATTTGAAAATACATATTACAAATCAATGAATCATACATGTAACATCACAATTTATTCATGATTTCATAAATGATTCTATAATGCAAGTAGTAAATTCAAAAGAACACACATTTTATTCATAAATGACTCCATAATGCAAGTAGTAGTATCAAAAAACAGCCTCGATAAATGAGGCTAGTACATATACATCCAAAATCAGCCTTGATAAAGGAGGCTAGTACATATATATCCAAAATCAGCCTTCATGTATGAGGCTACAAGTACAATGCTGAAAGTAGTAAATAGTAAATACTGAACAGTGAAGACTAATAATCAACATCCCCATCCTCAGAATCCTCCTAAAAAATGGAACAAGAAGCACGTCCAACAGTGGATTGTTGAGTGTGTACCGGAAGAAGTGCCAGCTCCACTTCTGGGTTCCTCGATATCCAGGGCAGCAAGAGAGAAAACAGTCTCACTCCAAGAGCAATTGCTATGCCAAATTCATGTGAGGCAAATGGGAGGGTAAACTTCATTTTATAACGTTTAGATGGCCTCTAGAACCTTCCTAAGACCATTAATTAAAGTCATAATTAAAAACAAATTAAAAAAATCCGATTTGCATAAGTTAAAATCGCTAGACAGGCGGAAACGCGCTAGACAGGATGGGTTTCATGTACGGAAACATGTTTCCGTACGGACGAAATGCGTTTCCGTATAGGAAACTGCGTCCGTCCGTATGGAAACACGTTTCCATATCGTCCCAAACGCTGAAACACATTTCCGTACGGAAACAGTGCCGGGACGGAGGGAGAGGTGGCGTTTCCTGCATCTTAGATAAAAACATTACACAATGATATAAAAATGATAAACTACAATTGAACAATGTGACCTCTTTATATAACATTGGACGGATGGGTCACAATGACATCCCAAGTACAAAGTGATAGGTTTGTCTAGCTTAGGAAGGCTGCCCAGTTTCACCTTAGCAGCTCTTCCCCACACTTTAGGTTGGCTCTTCTCCAACACAAGGGTGTTGAAATATTGTAACTTCGAAGAATATTCTCTTGTATTTTATTATTGTAATTTATTAGGAGATATTTTATTCCTCCGTCAGGATGTCATTATTGTATTTAATTATGTAAATTCATTGAGGTAAATCCTCCTTTGTAAGTCGGGGCAATAGATCCCCTTTGAGTCATTTGTAATGGGGTGTTTAAGTCCCCTAGATAATTCGGCCCAATCAACATTAGGTTAAAGTTGTTGGGGCCGACCTAGTTAGGGAAAAAGTCAAGTGAAAGATAAAGTATAAATAGAGGTGTTGTGTTCCTCATTTGAACACACACACACTTGTGGATTGCGCATAGGGGAGAGAGAGAGAGAGATCTGCGAAGGAGAAGGAGCTCTTGTTTGGGGATTTTATC
This sequence comes from Larix kaempferi, assembly GCA_027924585.1. NCBI lineage: Eukaryota > Viridiplantae > Streptophyta > Pinopsida > Pinales > Pinaceae > Larix > Larix kaempferi. Next base: position 7,175,506 of record BSBM01000053.1, read on the forward strand.
TTTGTACCTTTTGATCATCTATATTGAGGAAGTTTTGTTGGGTTTTCTACCCCATGAGGGTTTCCCAAGATAAATCTGTGTCTATCTTGTGATTGTGATTCTTTCAGTGATCCTTATTATGCTCTTGTTGTGAATTTGATCTAAACTTAACATGGTATCAGAGCTAGCCTGAATAGGACATCTTTCACAAGGTGAAAATCTCTCTTCTTCCTCCGGTGATAAATTAGGGTTTCTGCAAAAGTTGGAATTTTTGGAATTTGATTGCATAGAAAGGTGCGCCTCACCAATAGCAAAATTCTGAGCTTAAGATCGAAGTTTTTGAGTGGGTAGAACCCCGGGATAAGTCAAACCCTAGTTTGACTCTGGACTAGAAAATTCATAAAACCAGGAAACCACTAAGCCAGTGAACCAGAAAACTACTGCAAATCCGAATTTCGCAGGTCAAGTTTGAGGTGAAAATTTTGGATTTCCAGAAACCAAGTGTACCAGTCAACTCGCCTCAATCATGCGCATCTCCTAGTAAGGTCAGTTTTGCATTTTGAGAAATTTCATTTTTTGGTGACCTCCTGGATAAGATGGCCCCAAGCACTAAGCTTGAGGATAAGCTAGAAGGCATAGAGAATTTCCAGGCATGGAAATATAGGATTGGCCCGATTCTTGAAGAGAATGATCTTGCCAAATACATCAAGGATGAAATTGCAGAACCTGCGGAAGATGAAGCTAAAGAGAAGCACAAGAAAGTTCAAATTAGGGCAAAGAGAATCATTGTTGATTCTATCAAAGACCACTTGATCCCTCAAGTATCATCCAAGAAGACCCCAAAGAAAATGTATGATTCCCTAGCCGGAATGTATGAAGGAAGGAACATCAACAGGAAGATGAATTTGAGAGCTCAATTGAAGAGCACCAAGATGAGCCAAGGAGAATCTATCCAAGACTACTTCACAAGGGTCTCCCAGTTCAAGGAGCAACTAGAAGCCATTAGAGACTCCCTTGATGAAGATGAACTAGTTATGACTGTTCTCAATGGTCTCACTAGACCTTGGGATTCATTCATCCAGACTATGTGTGCCAGAAAGGAAAGCATGAAGTTTAACATTGTATGGGAAGATTGCATCCAAGAAGAGGCTAGAGTAGCCAATAGAGAAGCTCTACTTAAAGAAGATGATCAAGCCTTAACCACCCATACCAAGACAAGAAGAAGCCAATCTAACTTCAAGAAGGAAAGCCACAAGGAGTCTCAACCTCCCAGGAAGTTCCAAAAGAGAAGAGGAAACAATTCAAGAAGAGACTACTCTTCTTTCCAGTGTTACAATTGTAAGAAGATAGGACACATTGCCAAAAATTGTCCATTAAAGAAAGAAGAATACAAGAAAGGGAACAACTTCAAAAGACATCATGCACACCTAGCTGAAGATGAGGATGAAGAAGAAGAAGAAGAAGAAGGACCTCGAAGAAATCAAGCAAGAGAAGAAGATGCAGAAGAGTATGTATTATTCTCTGCACTCTCTGGGTCTGTAACACCTGGAGAAGATACATGGCTTATTGATAGTGGTGCTTCAAAGCACATGACGGGACAAAAGAAAACTCTATAAAAACTTGAAGAAAATAACTCTCCTCAGAAAGTATCATTAGGAGATGACTATCAATATCCTATCAAAGGAATTGGAGAAGCAAGCTACAAGCTTGATTCTGGAACCCCCATGAAGATGAAGGAAGTCTTATATGTACTAGGTTTGAAGAAGAATTTACTTTCTATCTCAACATTAGATAAGAAAGGATATAGAGTTGCATTCATAGACGGACAAGTACTTATGTGACCCAAAGGAAAATAAATTGAAGATGCAGTTATCATTGGTGAAGAAGAAGGAGGCTTATATAAACTCAAGGGACATTCAGAAACAGCCCTTGTTCATGAGACCACTAGCCCAGGTGAAGTATGGCATAGGAGGCTTGCTCACATCAACTACAAAGCACTACCTCATGTGAGCAAAGTAGTGATAGGATTACCAAATTTGAAGATTGATCATGAAGGCATTTGCAAAGGATGTGCAAAAGGAAAGAATATCAAGAATCCATTTCTAAAAAGTGAGACAAAAACTAAAGGTACATTGGAATTAACCCATTTAGATTTATGTGGTCCATTGCCCTCCACTTCTTTGAGTGGTTATGAATATTATGTTACATTTATTGATGATTATTCAAGAAAGACATGGATATATTTCTTGAAAGCAAAGGATGAAGTAATTGGAAAATTCAAGGAATTCAAAGCCTTGATAGAGAATCATTCAGGAAGAAAAATCAAAACACTCAAAACTGACAATGGTGGAGAATATACTTCAAAAGATTTTGAAGCCTTTTGTAAGGAAGCTGGAATCAAGAGGGAACTAACTACTCCCTACAATCCTCAACAGAATGGTGTTGCGGAAAGAAAGAATAGAACCATTATGGAAGCAGTGAAGACAATGATACATGATCAAGATCTTCCAATGCATTTATGGGTTGAAGCAGCAAGGACAACAGTTTATGTACAAAATAGATTATCCCATAGTGCTCTTGGATTCAAGACTCCAAAAGAAATGTTCACAGGGAAGAAACCCGAGGTAATCCAACTGAAGATATTTGGTTGCCCAGTATATGTTCACATCCCGAAAGAAACGAGAACCAAGTTGGACCCTTCCGAAAAGAAGGGAATATTTCTTGGATATTGTGAGGTCTCCAAAGCTTTCAGGATATACATTCAGGGATTCCATCACATGGAGATTAGTAGAGATGTGACATTTGATGAAGAAGAAGCTCTCAAGAGATCCAGAACGTGCCAGTATGAAGAGTATATGAAGAAGATATACCTCCCAGGAATGTAGAAGTTGCACCCTCCCCTAAAAATGAAACACCAGAAAATCATGATATTCTAGAACCTCAAGAACTCCCTACTATGACTATATCAAGAAAAAGGAAGCTTGCTTAGGCAAGAGAAATCATACAAGAAGTAGAGAAGTATGGAGCTCCAGAAGGCTCCACAAAAGTAAGCAAGAAGCCAAAGCCATTTTCCAATTATGTGGCTTTGATGTGTGATCTTGTAGATCAAGAACCCACCAGTTATGAAGAAGCTACATAGAAGAAAGAATGGGTAGAAGCAATGACGGAAGAATACCAATCAATAATGAAGAATGATGTTCGGAATATAGTTCCCAAACCCGAAGGAAAAAGTGTAGTATCTTCCAAATAGATATACAAGATAAAACATGCAGCTGATGGAAGTATTGAAAAATACAAGGCAAGGTTTGTGGCCAGAGGATTCTCTCAGAAAGAGGGAATTGATTATGAAGAGACATTTGCACTAGTAGCAAGATATACCTCCATTAGAACAATCATGGCACTTGCATCCATGATGAAGTGGAGTTTACACCAGATGGATGTGAAGACAACCTTTCTAAATGGTGTGAGTGAGGAAGAGGTGTACATAGAGCATCCACAAGGATTTGAAGTTGAAGATAGAAAGACTCACGTATGCAAGCTGAAGAAGGCTCTGTATGGATTGAAGCAAGCTCACAGAGCTTGGTACGGAAGGATTGATAGCTTCTTGACGAGCTTGGGCTTTACCAAAAGTAAAGCTGACCCTAACCTTTACTTTAAGGTTATGGATGATGAATCTATCATACTATTGCTGTATGTGGATAACCTATTTCTGACAAGAAATGAGAAACAGATTGTAGAGTGCAAGAAGAAGCTCGCTGAAGAATTTGAGATGAAAGACCTTGGATTGATGCACTATTTTCTAGGTCTGGAAGTATGGCAGAGCCCAGAGGGAATCTTTCTCAACCAGGGAAACTATGTTGTGGAAATCCTAAAGAGATTTGATATGTTGGAACGTAAAGCCATGGCCACACCCATGGATACTAACCTAAAGTTGTTAGCTGATGAATCGTCAGAGTTAGTGGATGTGACTCGGTACAGACAGATCATTGGGTCATTGATGTATCTAACGAATACTAGGCTAGATATATGCTTTGCTGTGAATACCCTGAGTCAGTATCTAATTGAGCCTAGACGTGTTCACTTGGTAGCTGCAAAGCATGTGATGAGGTACCTGAAAGGTACGATACACTTTGGTCTATACTATGCTAGAGATCATGACTATAGACTGTATGGTTATACAAATGCAGATTGTGCTAGAAATGTCTCAAACAGAAAAAGCACCTCAAGTGGATGTTATTGTCTGGGATCTGCCATGATCTCATGGTTCAGCAGGAAGCAGTCTAGTGTTGCTCTCAGCACAGCGGAAGCAGAGTATATAGCAGCTTGTTATGCTAGTTGTGAAGCCGTATGGCTTCGGAAGTTGATGTCAGGTCTATTTGATCTGGTGTTGGATACCACGCTGATTCTATGTAACAACCAGAGTTGTATAAAAGATGATGGAGAACCCAGTGTTCCATGACAAGTCAAAGCACATAGAAATCCGGTATTTTTATATACGAGATATGGTACAGAAGGGAGCTATAAAGCTCCAGTATGTGAGCACTGATGAGCAAGTTGCTGATGTGTTGACTAAGCCTCTGTCTCGAGTAAAGTTTGAGTATTTCCGAGACAAGCTTGGTGTGGTTCGAAAGGACCTTCCTCGAAAGGGGGAGCAGTGTTGATGTTGATGATGATGTTGCAATGGGATTGTATCATCTGTGGACACATGTCCTAAAAGATCCGTAGACTCTTGTCTCCGAGAAAGATGTTGATGATGTTGTAGTGGGATTGTATCATCCCTGGACATATGTCCTAAAAGGATCCTTACACTCTTGTCTCCAAGAATGTGATGATGATGATGTTATATTGGTAAATCCTAGATTTGATCTAGGTCACATCCCATATGAAAAAGGACTGGCACTGTGGTTGGGATTGCATCTTCCCTGGACCTTAGTCCTAAAGTGATCCAGAGACTTCTGTCTCAAGAATGTGGTTGGAGTGTATCTTTCTTGGACCTTAGTCCTAAAGTGATCCAGAGACCTCTGTCCCCGAGAATGTGGTTGGAGTGTATCTTCCTTGGACCTTAGCCCTAAACTGATCCGGAGACTTCTGTCCCCGAGAATGTAGACAGGATTGCATCATCCTTGGCATTATGTCCTAAAGTGAGAGGGTCTGATCATCCCGTAATTGGATCAGGATTGCATCATCCTTGGCATTATGTCCTAAAGTGAGAGGGACTGATCATCGCATAACTGGATCAGGATTGCATCATCCTTGGCATTATGTCCTAAACTGAGAGGGATTGATCATCCCGTAATTGGATCATGTGTGTTGCAGGTTATGCTGCTATGATGATGTTGATCGAAGATCAAGATGATGATATTGTTGTTGATCGAAAGATCCAGATGTTGATGTTGTTGTTGCTGTAGGCGATCAAGCAATCGAGTGCTGCATGAGATGAAGACCAAAGATGAAGACTCGATGCTGTAGAAGATGATGGTCCAGTACTGAAGATGTTGAAGATATTGAAGACGTTCCAATAATTGTTCTAGTTGCTGATGCTGTTGAAGAAAACTTTCGATGATTTATAGATGTATCACCATGATGTTGTTGATGATGCTCTCTCTCCTTTCTCCTACAGTTGATGTTGTTGTTGTCAGTAGAATACCCTTCTCGTTAAGGGGGAGTGTTGAAATATTGTAACTTCGAAGAATATTCTATTGTATTTTATTATTGTAATTTATTCGGAGATGTTTTATTCCTCCGTCGGGATGTCATTGTATTTAATTATGTAAAGTCATTGAGGTAAATCCTCCTTTGTAAGTCAGGGCAATAGATCCCCTTTGAGTCATTTGCAATGGGGTGTTTAAGTCCCCTAGAGAATTCGGCCCAATCAGCATTAGGTTAAAGTTGTTGGGGCCGACCTAGTTAGGGAAAAAGTCAAGTGAAAGATAAAGTATAAATAGAGGTGTTGTGTTCCTCATTTGAACACACACTCACTTGTGGATTGCACATAGGAGAGAGAGAGAGAGAGAGAGATCTACGAAGGAGAAGGAGCTCTTGTTTGGGGATTTTATCTTTGTACCTTTTGATCATCTATATTGAGGAAGTTTTGCTGGGTTTTCTACCCCATGAGGGTTTCCCAGGATAAATTTGTGTCTACCTTGTGATTGTGTTTCTTTCAGTGATCCTTATTATGCTCTTGTTGTGAATTTGATCTAAACTTAACAAAAGGGGCTTCCCTAAGGTAGGATTGTTAAGGCTATGGAGAGGAGGTTCAAGGTTAAGCTTGAAGAAAAAACCTTAATGAAACATATATTGCACTATGGTATTTGGAATAAAATGGAAATAGGGAAAGGGATATGGGAAAGAAAGGAAAGGAAAAACAAGAGAACAAGGGAATGGAATCACAAGGGACTAATGACTATCAATCTATGAGCTGATGGAGTCATGAAACAATGCATAAATAAAGGGACTAGTTTGTCACAATCAACTACTTTGAGGTAGCCTATAAGGTAGAAAGGGTTAGTTTACCATATTCAACCTTGATAGATGAAAGAAATAATTCAATATCTTCATAATTTAGTCATGTACTCGAGGAAAACCGAAAAAAGAACTATTTGATACATTTAACCTTGGAGTTCGTTGGAAATTAATGTGTGGAAACTTAATCTCTGAGAACTAGGGGTGCCACGTATCAAATAAATATAAATGTGCTATTATATTTCGCTGAATTATAATTCCATTTCAGCAATTGGTTTGTTAGATGAAGGGAAATTAAAAAAAAATTATAATAGACAGGAAAACAAGGGAGGGGAACCTCTTCACATTGCTTTACTCCTAAATGAAAAATATTTTATTTATAGGCCTTCAAATTAGAATAATAGCAATAGGTTTCCCGCACATAATTCAGAACAATTTGAGAGCATAAACATAACCATGCAACAAAGTAGATGCAATACCTCACTTCTTCATTAATCTTCAAGATTTCGATAAACAAGGAAAATCCATCAAGCTTCACCTACAAGTTCCTATTCTCCATCATTTCTCTCATTCCAAATCCTCAATTAGCCAATTACAAATGAATGGAGAGAAGGCTCCTCTTTATATAGTTGTAGCTCTTTCTCTCTTACAATAAAATACAATAATTTCTAACTAACTCCATGATAAGTCAGGAAAATAAAATATTGTAGTTAGGCTTATCCCCATCTAAGTTGACTTGTCAAAAGGTCTCCATTATCTCCAAGAGAGGCCATTCCACTAGAAAAAATGATCTAATAAACAAGAGGAACCTCCAAGAGAGAAAGTGCATCACTAAAAATAGGCTTTGATCATGTTAAGAAGGTAAATGGTCCGCCTCCAATTGCGCCTTCCAAGATGCATGAGCAAGAATACAATAAAATAATCCATGGCATAGAAGAATGTGCTCCATGGTTGACCTAGAAGAGGCTCCTCAACCACCTCCTCAAAATAGCAAGTGTGGTCCACAAGGTGCATAAACATGTGTGCATTAGTTATCCTCCATGAAGCACGTCTAGGTGTTCTTGAGTGGTATGTTCCATCACTACATGCGCATAAGGTGTGGATAGGCCTACAAAAACCAAGTCAACTATGAACTCCTTCCCACATGTGGACCCTGTTGCCACCATATTGCGCACCTGGTTAATGCAGCAGAAAATTCACTACTGCTCGATGCGCCCTTGGGGGCAAGTCTCGAGTCAGGGTTGTCACCTGATCCTGACTCCTCCGTTTCGGCCAACTCCTAATCAAAGCCAAGGGGGTAGTCTCTATGGAATGTTTCTAAGGTTGTTAAAATGTTTTAGAAAATTAATTATGGATGTTTTTTAGTAGTTTTAAAGGGTATGATTACACTGTTCAAGTTTATTGCAAGAAATTAAGAGATGCTTTCAACAGCATATAACAGACAATCACCAGCATATAAAGATTTAAACAACAATTGATTAAATTGATATTAAGCAAATGTAAAGTACTTGTTGTTGTTGGAGACCAGTGCCAATGGAGTCAAAACGAAAACAGAGATGCTGCTGAAAGGGAAATGTTTTGCAAGTGTATCTTGGTCAGTTTTAAATTATTAAAAATGGAACTTAGTTAAGGGAAAATAGAAACTCCAGATATACCGTGAGGTACGAGGAGCAATGTCCAGAAATTAAGTGAAGGTGGCTCCTCATGAAGACATGTGGGTTGGAGCGGAGTCTCGAGGGTGTGTTCAACACTACACCAACAAGGATGCAATCTAACAATGCCCTGAGGTCACTCTTCAGTTGTTCCCGCTTCTTCTAAGGAATTTTCCCGTGCAAAACTTAATGTTTAAGTGTCGGATTTTCGCTATGTTTGGGGTTGTTAATTTTATTATTGTGAGTTCTTAATTAAATCTTGAGAATTAATAAGTTGCTATAACTCTTTATGATTTTCCCAAGACCAGGAAAATGCCCGCAAGGAGAAAGAGCATACTTTGAGTGATAGCAAAATGTTTTTTCCAAATTAATGCTTGAAAATAAAAATGCAAAAAGATATGGATCACCGGATCAATGTGTCACTTTTTGATCAACCACCACTAATCGGCAATGCCTTTATGTGGTGGTGAGAGCATACTTCGGGGCAACGAGATCGATGTTATTTCTAACTACTTGCGAAATATAAAATGGAAAAATTATGAAATAAAATAAGTATACAATCCTGCAATAAGTGGGGTTTCTGTGCTTGTGTTCGTTAGAAAAAATTATGTCACAAAAATTGAAGACTACAAATCCCCCCAGGGGGAATGGGGTGTGGGCGCTGTGTAGCCCACTTGCTGTCGTTTAATAATTTTACAATTCTTGCTCAAAAGAAGTGCCTCTTAGTCCTTTTAAACTTGGATCTAAGGGCTTACAATTTAAGAAAATGAAATAGTGGTGAAAGAGGGTCCTCGGAATGTATTTTTGGCATTTTTTTACGAAAATTGGCCAGAGCTTCCTTCTCTTTTTCCTTGGACCTGCTAAAAACCAGCAAGCTAATTACACTAATTTAGTGGGTTAAGCATGTATAAATATAAGAAATTTACAACCTTTTATACTTGGAAAAAATTAGAAATTTTTAACTACTTCAAGTATGAAAAGATTAGATCTAGATCTACCATTTTAGCTTTGAAATGAGTCTTTTCTAGATCTATTTGAGAAACAAGAGGTTTTAAAATATGCTTTAGATCTACACTACTTGCTTCAAAACAGAAAGGGAAAGAAGAGTTTGCTTGTTTGAAGAAAATGGAAGAAGCTAAAACCAAGCCTTTTGCTTGAGGGATTGGAAGATCAATGATGCCTGCAACACAAAGTATGTTAACAAAATGATATAACTGGCTGCTAGGTTTGGAAGAGGAGTCAAACTAGATCAACTTTCTTGCTCAACAGTCTATCCTGCACAGTCTTAAGAACACTTTTACACAAAAAGCAATTAAATCCAGTATATTAATCAAAAGAAACAAGAAGGGCAATAGTATAACCGAATACACATGTTGCTTCTAAATCTCTAAATAATCAAGTATAAGTAAGCAAGTCAAAGCCAATGAATGCTTACTCTACAGGCTCAAAGGCCTTTCTAAGTTAGATCAATCCACAGCTTATGATATAAGAGCATAAATGAAACTACACTAGATATACCTCAACCAAGATGTATGCATGAAAATGGACCAACAGCAGACATGTAGACCTCCAAATCCTTTTGAAATATATTACTCAGAAAAATTACAAGCATTATAGGAGTAGAAGTTCTATGATTTCCATCATCAGAGAATGAGGAAGCTAGACCTCGCTTTTGTAGAGAATGAGAGAGGGAGGGCGAATTCAAGAGGAGGGGGCGCATTCCTTGAGGAGGGGATGTCAAATCCCGATCAATCCTTGATTGATTCCTTGATTAGTGTGAAGGACAGTGAGTGGGCTGCCACCTAAGGAGGGCACCCTCACTCAAACTTTGGTTTCATCTCCCAACAAGTAGCAAGCTGCCACATGAGAGAAGTTACTCAAGAGGAGAGGGCGCTCTTCTCCAAGGATGACAACTTGTAAGATGTGCATTGATCTCTGCATGCATGCATTCAACCCCAACTTAGCTCGCTGAGCTCTCCAATTCGAAGTCACAAATCAATAATCATATAAGCATGTCTTCTCCATGAGCTTTACCTTTCTTTTATAACTTTCACCTGTCAAACCTAACTTTTGACCTAATTAGGTCACTTTACCTTCTAATTCGCAGTTGACTTGCATGCAGGTGCATGGAGACTCAATCAAGTGCATGCATCATGAAATAATGCTCAGATGTCATGCATACAAGTGGCCTTCAGCTCAGGTGGCCCATGTTTACATACTGGTGATGTAATACCTGTGTTACCTACTGGTGATGTAATACCTATGCCAGAGATCTTCTTATGTGGCATCAGTCCTTAGTTGATTCCCTGAATGTCAGTGCCCGCTCGAACCTATGGGAATCATATAGGTTAGCGGGTTGGTCCCCTGTGCTTAAGCAGAAGAGGACAATACACAACTCGCCTTCCTCTAAATCTTGCTACATTTGATCCCAATTTGATTGAGATATGCCTTGAATGCCAATGCCAACTCAATTGGGCCTTCACTGGACCAAATCCCACTGAAATAGGAATTTGATTTTCTCTCATATCTTTATTTTTTTTATTAAATAATTCCCCAAAATTAATTTTGAGAGAATATTTATTTAAGTGAATAATATTCACTTAGAACCTAGGAAAAGTGGGTTTAGGGGTTTTGTGGGTGCTCTGGGTTAGAAAACGAGCACCCCCATGGCAAATTTCACCTCCTAACCACACTTTTATCACTTTTTTGGTTTTTTTTAATTAAATTATTAAAAAAAAAAACCGTTAAACGAGAAAAATTATTTTTGTCCGAATCAACTGAAAATCCTAGGGGACCTAGTGTATGTCCATATGATTCAATATTGATGGCTAGCATTTGAAAAATACATAGACACGTAGACTTTAATAACCTCCTAAGGCTCGACCACCATGGAAAATACTCCGGCTTTGGAGGTGTGAGTGAAAAACTCAAGAATTACACGCCACTGAAGCGCAACGCATAATTCCTAAGGAAAAAACAATCTAGAGTATCCCCTTGATAGCTAAACCTAAGGTAGGCCAAGCCTTTTACAAAAGTACCATGCTTAGAACAACTTATTACAATTCCCCCATGGGGGTCTGGACATGCAATTTTTACAAAATGGGCCAAAATTGACTTGATGAACTCCTGAAAGCAATGAACAAGGTAAGTTGTTCAAGTCTTCTGAGGTTCACAAGGAGTCCACCTAAGTGCAACTTAGTGGACAACAGACCCAAAGTAGATCACTCCAACTAACTACATAGAAAAGTGTGCAAGGTGCTAAGTAGGTGGAGCATTTCACATGCACAACAAATTAAACGTCTTGAAACCTTCAACAACCTCCTAAAATATAAAGATTCTTCACCGAATCCTTCTCCAATGTGCAACCATCTCAACCACCTCAAAGTTGACCATTTCAACACCTTAAAAAATAATAAAATACTTTGCACGTGGTTTCAATTCCTCAAAGCTTTTCCAAGTGAATAGATCCAATAAAGATAAGGAGTCAACAACCTTGTCCACTCACCAAGTCAACCCAACAAATTCCAAGACTATGGGGATGGCCCCTCCACTCAAGCAAAATAATGATAAAATATGTGATTTGCCTCAACAGGTGTGCCAATGAAGGGGTGTGCTCCATCAAAGTGTTGTACCATGTGAAATAAGTTGTTCTCTCTAGCAAAGCCCCACCATGGTACCAAGGTAAATTTGAACCATAAGGCTGAACTTAGGCTTGAACATAGGGCGCACAACCATCTAGGGATTAAAACATCAATAATACATCATTAAGCCTTAGAAAGGCTAGATCACCAAGAAAATCATGTGGTATGCTCCTCTAACTTAACCTCAGGAATAATAAACATCAACATGTTCGACTAAAATAGGGCATTTCCACACTTGTTGAACACCTTAAGCAACCATTCACACAAACGGATCACATATCAGCACACCAATGTATTCCGTGGTTAAAACCCTTAGAGAGGGAAACAATCCACAACCCCAACCAAACATCCACTTGAAGCAATATATTAATGCAAAAGAAAATAATTTACATATGAGTTTCTCACAATTGATCATCAACAAATGACCCTCCATGATCTTTAAATAGAGATCATGAACCAATCGAGTGTAAAGCCATAGATCAATATAGTTGTTAAGATCGATGACAAGATGAATCATTGGATCACTTTATATTTAGAGCATATCATGATTGTCGGATTACATAAGTACAAATGCATACTAATGCATACTAAAGAAACACACTTTACCTAAAGACACAATAGACCAAGTTGATCTTAACTAACTCCTAAATGTTGAAATATCCTAACATCCCCCCCTTAAGAACAACATGGGATAGGATTAAAGGATTTACAAAGGTGACACTATAGGAGAAGGAAGGAGGCATTAGAACCTATCCCCCCGTAATGTCAACTTCTTGAACTCCTAACATAGATTGAGGTTTGGAAAACATCATTTTTGTAAGAGACTTTGTGAAAATGTCAACAACATCCCCCATCCCCCCCTTAAGAACAACAATGGATAGGATTAAAGGATTTACAAAGGTGACACTATAAGAGAAGGAGGCATTAGAACCTGTCCCCCCCGTAATGACAACTTCTTGAACTCCTAACATAGATTGAGGTTTGGAAAACATCACTTTTGTAAGAGACTTTGTGAAAATGTCAACAACTTGATCATTTGTAGGGAAAAAGAGCGATTTGAGAATGCGATCTTGAATAAGCTTTCTAATGAAGTGCATGTGTAGCTCAATGTGTTTGTTGTGTTGATATTGAACTAGATCTTTCGCAAGCTTGATGGCACTCTAACTGTTACACCAGAGGCTAGTCGAATGCTGTTGTTGGAATCCAAACTCCGAAAGGACCTATCGAAGCCATAAGTCTTATTGATTTGCATTAACTACGACTCGATAATTTGCTTCTGCTAAAGAAAGAGCAAGAGCTTGTTGTCTCTTACAAACCCAAGTGATAGGTCAGGAACTAAGACTGAAAACATACTATGTAGAAGACTTTTGATCATTAAGATCGCCAGCTGAATCAGAATCAGTGAAACCAGTCATCAAAGGAGTCCCCCATGAACTATAATGAATCCCAAACTGAACTATACCCCAAATATACTAAAGTATCCTTTTTGTTGCTTTCCAATGACTTTCATGGGGTGTTTGCATATACCAGGCAACAAGATCAACAACAAAGGAAAGATAAGGGTTAGTATGATTCAAGCAATGTTTTAAAACTCGAAATCGGACTTGGACTTAGTCGAGGGTCAACTCGGACTCAGACTTGGAATCGGTAATGAATCAGTAATGACTAGGCCGATTTGAATTTAATAACTTGGTTTACTCAAAAATACATAAAATATTTAAATTTTAAAGAAAAAAAAAATTTTAAAGATTTTAATCCATGATTCCAAAGCATTAGAGACAAAATATTCAAAGTCTGCTCAAGTATATACCATATAAGAATGAATATATCAAAATGGCACGAAGTGTACTGTGCAATACATATTTGGAACAACATACATAATCAATGAGGCCTAAATGGCCTATACAGTCCAAAAAACAATATGCTATGACGCCACTACATGATCATACATCATAAATGTCATTGATCAACATGATCAATCATCAAACTCATCACCACTGCTAGAACTAGAAGTAGAACCAGAATCAAGACTAGCAATGGCATAGGCCATGGCATCATCTACTAGATCAAGCTCAAACTCCTTAATATCATCTACAACTATAGTAGTAGTAATAGTACTAGTTGAATGCCTAGAAGCACAAGGTTAGGGTTCATCTTATAGCTTTAGGGTTAGGGTTAGATTCTAAGTTGCACGAAACCGGGGAACGGGGACGAGTTTCCAAAACCGGAACATGTACATTTTTATTAAGGTCATGACAAAGGAGTTCAACAATCAACACCAACAACATCAAGGTATATAGAGGGGTTGATGTACTCGATTAAATGCCTATCCCATACCCACTTACACGATAGAATTTGGTGGAATCTTTGCAATCTTGAAATCCTGAAAAGTATTAAGTCTATTAAATTCTGAATGGGATCTAAAATTCTACTTTTTTGCATATGAAGTCCGATGAGGTTGGAACCACTCTCAAACATCCTTAAACAATTAATGGTAATGTTCACTTTTTTAGAGTCAACTCGGCCGGTTCAGGTTGGGAGTCAACTGGTTCGGTACTGAACCGATCAAGTCGGACATCAACTTGGTCGGTTCGGTAATGAACCAATTGCCCGATCAGATTTGAAGGTTGAGTCGGCTCGGTGGATGGTCAAGTCAGTCGAGTTCTAGTCCGAGTCGGCCAATTTTTAAAACACTGGATTCAAGTACAAAAGACTACCAACTCACTGACAGTAGAAGGTGGCATCTACTTTGGGCATAGTGCAAGTGGTAGCAAGTTTGACTCCAGATCTAGAAGGGAGATGGGGTTGCTTTACAATATTCCATGTGAAAGTGGCAAAGAAGGTCACAAGCATATGTAGACTAAGAAAGAAAAACTCCTTCTTTGGTTTGCGAGACTTGGAGGTCAAGAAAATAGAGCGAATGTCCCAATTCATTCATTTTGAAAAAAAATTAAGGTTGGATTTCACATCGATTAAAAGTTTAGGGTCGCTACTGTTAGATTTTACACAATTATAACAGTATAATTTAATTGCAGATAAACAATAGGATCACTAGAAGAAAGACAAAGCACAAAAACAATGAACACAAGAATTTTATCCTGGGAAACCCAACAGGGAGAAAACCCAGTAACCTTCGTATAGAGATGATCAATTCCAAGAACAGAGTACAGAGATAAAAGAGAGAAATAGAAAATCTCTCCAAGAGAAAACCCCAAAAAATCACTTCTTCTTGTTGCTTCTCTCTCACTAGTGCGAACTTGCTTGGATTGGATGAGTGAGTAAATGAGGCACACGACCTGTCTCTTTATACACATGAAAACTTACCTTTTTCCCTAACTGGGTCAACTTGTCTAACTGATAGGGCCGACTTTTCTTAGGGAAAGATAAATTTAATAAATCTTTTCTTTATGTATATTCACCCCAAGGTTTACATTGATTCTTCCAAGGGTTTACATGATCAAATACATTAATATCTTCTCCTGTAAGAGGTACAACAATAATATAATAAAGTACAATAAGAATAGCTTCCAAAGTTGCACTATTTCCAACACTCCCTCTCAACAAGGAAGGTATTCTTCGGACAGATCATCATCAGCATCACGATAATCTAGATCTCATATGTACATCACATATATCTCTATCATCTCTATACATGCTGAAGGTTGTCAACAAAGTCTCAGTCATTCGAGAAGTGTCATCTTGTGTCTGCTCTACACAGTCCATCGGTAGATTCATCATCAGCACAACAACTCTACATAGTCCATCGAAGAGTTCAACAAGGTCATCTCATCCCAGTCCATCGAGAATCAACACTAGTACATCCACTCATCCCAGTCCTTCGGGGAACATGCACCAACTCAACCAGTCCTTCAATGAGTCCAAGAGTACCAGTGTGCACCAGCCTCTCCATCCCATCTCAGGATGTCTGAGAGATCTCCTCATTCTTTTTAGAGTGATCTGGAGAATGCACTAAATCTCTCCATCATGTCCTATGATGTCCGAGATATCTCCCCACTCTACTAACTATATGGGAGTGTGCCATCCTATCAGGATGTCCGAGAGATCTCCTCACTCTATCCCAGAGTGATCCGGAGAATGCAGTGACCTCTCCATCCAACCTAGATGTTCAAAAGATCTCCTCACTCTATCCCAGAGTGATCCGGAGAATGCAGTGGCCTCTCCATCCAAATTGGATGTTCGAGAGATCTTCTCACTCTATCCCAGAGTGATCCGGAGAATGCAGTGGCCTCTCCATCCAACCTGGATGACCGAGAGATCTCCTCACTATATCCCAGAGTGATCCAGAGAATGCAGTGGCCTCTCCATCCGACCTGCATGTCCTAGAGATCTCCTCACCCCATCTCAAGGTGATTCGAAGAATGCAGTGGCCTCTCCATCCCACCTGAATGTCCAAGAGATCTCCTCACTCTATCCCAGAGTGATCCGGAGAATGCAGTGGTCTCTTTGTCCGACCTGGATGTCTGAGAGATCTCCTCACCCCATCTCAGGGTGATCCGGAGAATGCTCGGTCTTTGTATCATCTTTCCCTCTCAAGGAGGGACACGTTCTATTCCACACCATGTTAAGTTTTTACTTGTTTAGCATAATAACATTAAACAATATACTCACTGAAAGAAAGACAAGCACAACAAACACAAAGAACACAAAATTCCTCTCGAGGAAACCACAAGGGAGAAAACCCCGGCAAAACTTCTTCAATATAGAATTCACCAAGTACAAGATAAAACCCCAAGACAAAACAGCTTCTCTCCTTCACTTGTGCGAACTTCTCTCTCTCTCTTATGCGAACTTGAGTGGATGAGTGAGTGTTTCAAATGAGGAGGACGAATTCCTCATTTATACTAATCAAATGACTTGACCTTTTTACTAATTAGGTCGGCTTGACTCACCTAACTGGGCCAACTTGTACACTTTACAATAAAATATTATTTTCTAGATATTTCCAGGCCGACCTAATAGTTAGGGTTTACATTGACTCTTTCAATGACTCTTACATTATCAATTACATCAATGGCATCTTCCAAAGGAGGAATACAATAATACAATAGGAAAGTATATTTAGAATATCTTCTACAGTTACATTTCTTTAACACACCAAGTCTTCCACGAAAGTATACAAACTTTATCTTGGGAAGAGGCTTGGTAAGAACATATGTAGTCTAGTCATCTGTCGGAACATACTGTAGCTCGACCGCACCTTTCTACACCATACCACGAATGTAGTGATACCGAATCTATATATGCTTTGACTTGTCGTGGAATACGGGATTCACTGACATCTACACACAGCTCTAGTTATCACAATAAATCACAGATGGCTCTAGAATCTGGCCAAACAATCCCGCAAGGAGTTTTCGAAGCCATACTGCTTCCCGAGCTGCTGTACTAGCAGCCATATACTCGGCCTCTGCAGTACTAAGTGCCACTAAGGTCTGCTTCCTGCTGCACCAGGAAATCACTACAAACCCAGGCCGAAGCCGCACCCGAAGGTGCTCTTCCTATCTACAGCACATCCAGCCCAATCTAAGTCAGAAAATCCCTACAATCTCAAGTCACATTCTGAAGCATATCTTAGGCCATATCCCACAGTGCCACGCAAGTACCTCAACACATGTTTTGCAGCAACCTAGTGAATTTGTCTCGGTTTGAACATGAACTCACTGAGAGCATTCACAGCAAAACATATATCTGGTCTGGTGATTGTCAAGTACATCAAGGATCCAATCAGTTGGCAATATATAGTGGAATGAATCAAATCTGAGTCTGAAGCAGAGTCTCTTAGCTTCTTCAAATTTGCATCTATCGGTGTGGCCATGGACTTGCAGTCCAACATTCCGAACCTCTTCAATATATCAATGGTGTACTTTCCTTAACTTAGGAAAATCTCCTTCTGCCTCTGGCATACTTCTAATCCCAAGAAGTAATGCATCAATCCAAGATCCTTTATTTCAAATTCAGAGGCAAGTTTTTTCTTACACCATACAATAAGTTTCTCATTCCCAATGAGAAACAAGTCATCAACATAAAGGACCAAAATCAGTTGCTCATCATCCACAACCTTGTAGTAAAGGTTGGGGTCTGCATCACTCTTGGTGAAACCCAAGCTCACCAAGTATCCATCTATCAATCCATACCAAGCATGTGGTGCTTGCTTGAGTCCATATAGGGCCTTTTTCAGCCTACATACATGAGACTCCTTTCCATGGACAACAAACCCTTCTAGTTGTTCAAAATATACTTCTAACTCGATAACACCATTGAGGAAGGTTGTTTTTACATCCATCTGATGCAGCTTCCATCCCATAGCTGAAGCAATAGCAATAATCATTCTGATGGAAGTATATCGAGCCACGGGAGGAAATGTCTCATCATAATCAACTCCCTCTTTCTGAGAGAATCCTCTAGCAACAAACCTAGCCTTGTGTTTTTCCACACTGCCATCTGCTCCATGCTTGATTTTGTAAAGCCACTTGGAAGCCACTACTGACTTTCCCTCAAGTCTTGGTAAAACCTCCCACACATCATTCTTCATGATGGATTGGTATTCTTCCATCATGGCATCCTTCCAAACTTGGTGTCTGGAGGCCTCTTCATAGGAGGTAGGTTTTGAGTCAATGATGTGACTCATGAATGCTACATAACTCGAGAACCTCTAAGGTCTCTTGCTTTCTCGAAAAGTACCATGTGGAGCTTCATGCCCCTCTGCATCCTACAATGTCTGTTGTGCACATCTAGGCCTCTTACAACCTACTGTAATATCTGTGGGAGCATCAACCGGCTCAACTAGATCAATGGGATCGATCGGTTCATCCTTCTCTGCTAACTCCCTTTGAACTACTGGAGGGGGAGATGGTCTCATCTCCTTTGAGTCTAGCATCTCCTCATCACCGATCTCCATATCAGGTCCTCTACCTTTCCTAATAGCCATTTCTTCTTCAAAGGACACATTCCTGCTGACTTCGATCTGTATTTATCCTAGGATGTAAATTTTGTAGGCCTTTGAAGACTCACTATATCCCACGAAAGTTCCCTTCTTGCCTGAAGGTTCTAACTTCGTTCTCTTCTCCTTGGGCACATGAATGTAGACTGGACAGCCAAAGATATGAAGGTGGCCCACTTCTAGTTTCACTCATGTGAAAGCTTCTTTCGGAGTCATGTTCTTCAATATTTTATGAGGGCATCTGTTTTGTACACATACAGTTGTTCTAAATGCTTCTGCCCATAGGAACATCGATAGAATCTGGTCATGTATCATGGCTTTGGCTGCCTCCACAATTGTTCTATTCTTTCTTTCCACAACCCCATTTTGTTTAGGGTTGTAGGGAACTATGAGCTCCCTCTTAATTCCTACTTCCTTGCAGAAATTATTGAAATCTGTAGAGGTATATTCTCCACCATTATCGATCTTAAGATCTTAATTCTCTTTCCCGTCAAATTCTCAACTTGTGCTTTGAATTGTTTGAATTTGTTGAGTACTTCCTTGGATTCCTTGGTCTTGAGAAAATATATCCAA
Organism: Larix kaempferi; assembly: GCA_027924585.1. Lineage (NCBI taxonomy): Eukaryota > Viridiplantae > Streptophyta > Pinopsida > Pinales > Pinaceae > Larix > Larix kaempferi. The sequence goes on from BSBM01000053.1 coordinate 7,194,774, forward strand.
GTCTTCCATGAGTAGTCATCAATGAATGTTACATAATAATTATAGCCAACCAGTGAAGCAACAGTCATGGGTCCACACAAGTCAAAGTGTACAAGATCCAAAATTCCTTTAGATCTGCTCTCACGATTCGGGAATGATCCCTTGGCATTCTTGCCAAGTTCACATCCTCTACATATTCCATCATTGTCTACTTGAAGCACTGGTAGACCTATCACTATGTTCCTTAATGTTGGAAGAGCTTTATAGTTTAGATGAGCTAGTCTTATGTGTTATAGCTCACCCATGCTGGTAGAATCATGAACTAGTGCTTGAGCTGGTGGAGTGCTCAATTAGTACAAGCTCTCCTCTCTTACACCAATTACTTTTGTTGTATTCATGCTTGAGTTCTTGTGCCAAGCAAGGACTTTCCCATCAGAAAATGCAACTTTATATCCTTTGTCCTCCAAAGCAGATATGGAGAAAAGATTTCTCTTCATACCAGGTACATATAGTACATCACTTAAGTGTAATGTGTCACTAGACTCTAACTGAAGGAAGGTAGCCCCAGATCCCTTCACAATATAATTAGCATCATCCCCAAGTACAACACGGAGATGGGATTCTTTTTCAACAACTTCTGATAAATTTTCTTTATAACCAGTCATATGCCTAGAAGCACCACTATCTATAAGCCATGTATCACTAGTGGTGGGAACAGTGCCTGATAAAGCTGAGATGAAGAAGAATTTAGTACGATCTTCATTTCTTTGCTTCTTATGATAAGAGTCTTCTTGAACATCAGCAGTTGAGGCTTCATGCTTTCTTTTGTTTGAGCTTGAACAATTGATGGCATAATGACCATAAGCCTTACACCTGAAGCATTGTATATGTGAGAGATCCTTCTCCTTTTTCTTATAATCTGTAGGAGGGCTTGATCTCCTACCTTGGTTCTTGCCATTGTGAAACTTTCTTCCTTTTCCTTTGCCTTTCTTGGCATGGGCCATGAATGCTTGATTCTCCTCAGGTTGAGTGCCATGAAGTTTCTGTCTTGTTGTAATCCTTGTCTCTTCCTGAGTACAGTCTACCCATAACCTATCAAATTTGGGCAACTTGGTTCGACCACTTATGCTTTCGATAAATGACTCCCAAGATGGTGGAAGACCATTTAGAGTAGTAATGACAAGCTCCTTATCATTGAGTGTTTCTTCACTAGAACTTAGCTTGTCCCTTAGTTCAGTGATTCTCATGAAGTATGAAGCAATCGATTCCAACTTAGACATCTTCAAGTTTGATAGTTGATTCCTCAATGTGAGAGTCACATTGATGCTACTATGTTCAAATAACTTCTTCAGGGTTTTGAACATCTTCCTGGCTGTCTCCTATTGAGATATTTGAGGAACCAGATGATTCTTGACTGAGTCCACCAAGATTCTTCATGCTCTAGCATCATTCTTCCTCCATTGAGACTTGTCTTCTTCAGCTTCTAGTTCTGGAACCTTCTCATTAACAAACTTCAAGAGGTCATTTTCTTCCAATATAAGAACCCTAGGCTTTCAAGAGATGAAATTGGAAGCCCCATCCAGTCGATCTTCAACCTTCATTCCAATCATCTTGGCTGCAGATCTAGACCAGAAACCCTAGCAGGAGCTAGGTCAAAAATGAAGTTTGGATCTTGAGAAACTGACTCCACAGATAGATGCACCTTATCAAGGTGAGTTGAGAGAAGGTAAGGTCGAACCAAATCAGTGGACTAAACAACACAAAACTTGTAACCCTAATTTCTGCAGTAATTGTAACAGGTGCAAAATTAGGTCAAAAATGAAACTTCTCAGAATTGAATTTTTCCTTCACCAAAAGATGCACCTTCCCTAGGGCGAGATTTCCAATGCTCTTTTCAGGCCAAATTGATGAAGGAAGGCCTTGAAAAATGAAACCCTAGCTTCCGGCAATGGAATCCTAGCTTCCGATAATGGCTTCTTCTAGTACTGCTCTGATACCATGTTAGATTTTACACAATTATAGCACTATAATTTAATTGCAAAGAAACAATAGGATCACTATAAGAAAGACAAAGCACAGAAACAATGAACACAAGAATTTTATCCTTGGAAACCCAACAGGGAGAAAACCTAGCAACCTTCATATAGAGATGATCAATTCTGAGCGCAGAGTACAGAGATAAGAGAGAGAAATAGAAAATCTCTCCAAGAAAAAACCCCAAAAATCACTTCTCCTTCTTGCAGATGTGAACTTCTCTCTCACTAATGCAAACTTGCTTGGATTGGATGAGTGAGTAGATGAGGCACACGACCTATCTATTTATACACATGAAAACTGACCTTTTTCCCTAACTGGGCCGACTTGTCTTGGGGAAAGATAAATTTAATAAATCTTTTCTTTGTGTATCTTCACCCCAAGGTTTACATTGATTCTTTCAAGAGCTTACATGATCAAATACATTAATATCTTCTCCCGTAGGAGGTACAATAATAATATAATAAAGTACAATAAGAATAGCTTCTGAAGTTGGACTATTTCCAACAGCTACCAGTGAGAATAAGGTCATCAACATAAAGAACACGTATTATGAAATGGTTTCCTATTTTCATGGTATAGAAATTAGGGTCAAAATGACATCAGGAAAAACCAGTGTTGAGAAAAAGCTATCCGTTTTAGCATACCAAGCATGGGGAGCTTGCTTAAGCCCATAAAGAGATTTTTTGAGGCGAGAAACAAGGATGGAGTCATTCTAAACATACCCAAGAGGTTGTTCCATATAAATTTCTTCTTGCAAATCGCCATGCAAGAAAGTCAATTTGACATTCATCTTACGGAACTCCCATTTATGTGAAGTTGCAAGGGCTAGAACAATGCAATTGGAATTCATTTTGGTTAGGGTAAAGGATTCATTATAGTCAATCCCTTCAACTTAGGAAAATCCTTTGGCAACTAATCGGGCCTTATGTCTTTAAACACTTCCATTTGATGCATACTTAGTTCTATACACCCATTCACATCTACAAGTTTTCTTCCTTTCAGAAGAGATTCAACAACCCAAGTATCGTTCACCAATAAGGAACAATATTCTTCATTCACTGTTGTGTCCCAATCTGGATGGCCATAAGCTTCTGCAAATGTATCTAAATCATGAACCTTTGAAACTTAAGCCAAAAGAGAGGAGGCTCACTGGAATGGTGAATGTGTACAACACTAATTGATCACTAGCTGCTTCTAGTGTTGTACAGATCCATCTAGGAAAAAATGGTGATGGTGCAAGTTCATGTTCAATGGACCCAACTAGAGGAAGGTGAGCAAGCGGACGTGGATATTCATCCTCACTATCATCATCTGAAAAAGAAACTAGAATAGGATCTGTTACCAACTATTTTGTACAATAGTTGAACTTCCATTGAGCCGCCAATGTTTGAACATGATCCATGTTCATTTCCAGAGTATCAGAGGTTCAGTTTTCAGACTTAGTCAATTTTGGCTAGCCATTTTTATTTTTGTGTTGAAATGACCATGCCCCGTGGGGTTTTTGTAATAAGTGTGCTAGTATGGGGGTTTGAGTGGCTCGGTTCCCTAAGACTTGACTGTCAACTATGGTATTCCAGGGTGTTTTTTCCCTTGTCGATTATGCTTTCCCTTTAGCCGAGTAATAATCAATGAGTTTTTCTCCTGCTTCCTCCAAAGCTGGAATGCCCAATTTTGACAGTTAGGCCTTGGGGGGTTATTAGAGTCCAACAGTTGAATATGAACCTATTAGACACTATGAGTCTGTTATATTGTCATTTCCTAGGTCCCTAGGTGGTTTAAAATGTTGTCCGAAAAAATTTTACCAGACACATTGAATACTTTTTATTTTTTATTATTTTATTATTAAATTTTTCAATTATTTTAATTGAAAATTTTCAATTTGTAATAATTAAGTGGTTTGGGGGTGGATTTAAAAGATTGGAGGCTCAATTCCTAAGCCAAAAATCCCAATTAAACCCCAAACCCACTTATCCTAAGTTTCAGACATTTATTCGGCCTCATAATTAATATTTTCTCAAAAAATCAAAAAATGAGAAATATTAATTAAAATATTCAGAAAATAATATTTTTGAGAAAAGTCAAATCTCTCAAAAAGAAAAGGCCAAAATGAATAAAATAAAGGTCAAAATGACATGGCAAGAGGCATTTATGAAGATTCCAATCAACTCCTACCTCATTCAATTAACAATCAGAGCACTAGAGGAGATCTTCTTTTGTGAAATGCGCCATCTCTCCAAGGAGGGCGACTTTGTGATGTGGCAAGTGTTGGTTGGCTTGGTGGTGATCCCAATGCTTGGTAGGAGGGCGCCTTTCCTATGTGGAGCCTTGTCACCCATTCTCCCACCTTCCAACCACCAGTTAACTCACCAATCAACTAGTTGTGGTCTCCTCTCATTGGCTCATTCGAATTGCTTGGCTCTCTCTCATGCCAAACTCGACCTAGCGTTTTGGCTCTTGGTTTTTGTATAAAGGAAATTCCTTTTGGCTCTGTTATGGTGGATGATTATTGTAAAGAAGCTCTGCTCACATGTGTAATGTTTTCATACATATTATTGAATAAACTTTAAGGCTTTGGAGACTCATCTTGTGTTGATTTTTTTGGACAAATTTCTTGGTGGATGAGGTGATACCATTCCTAACTCTTCTTGCTTGTTAAATGATGGTTAAGTATTTCATGCTTTAGACGGTTTATTTAAACACATAAGATCAATTCTCTGTAGTTTCAACTTAATTGATTATTGATTATTGATTTGTCTTTAAAGATCCAAGAGTGTAGGATATTACTAGTTTGTAGTTCATGCCTCTTGATTTCAATTGATGAAAATACATGTCTAACTCCATTATTTGGAGATCATCCCATTCAACCAAGTAGGATTGTGGAACTAGTTTGCATCCCTTCCTCTTGAAGCCAAGCAAAGGATCCAAACAAGCAATCATCAAGTGGAATCCAAGCTCTTCTCAAGGATTCAAAAAGCTAAGTTTCAAACTTCTCATCCTCCCTCTCAATTTAAAATTTCATTCTCTCTTTGTTAACTTAAAGCAAAATCACAAGTCTAAAGTTTATCATATTTCTTGATTTTTGCTTCTCATTCAAAGAGTGCTTTGGTTTTCAAGTTTATAATTAGTTTTTGCATCTCTTTGGCTAAGTAGATCAAAGTTTAATAGCTTTGATCAACTTCTTGGGTCTAGATCTACTTTTCATAAGGTTTAACTTCATAGATCTAGGATCTTGTTTCAATTACATGCTTGTAGATCCACTTTCTTTTTCACTTATTCCATCTTTTTGCTTGTCTTCTACCTTTTCTGCTTTTTTGATTTGAAGATCTCTTAGATCTATTTTTTTTTACTTGTTTTGTCTTCGATTTTCTCATCAAAAAGAGTGCCAAAAATCACTTAGGAAAGTGACCAAAATACTTAGATTTTTTGCCTAAAATTTCATTTTCAAGTTGCATTGGAAAGCCTGCCCATTTTCAGTAATTTAACATACTGTTTTCTGCCATTTTCCAGTATTTTACAATTCTAGAAATTAGCTTAAAACAATAAATTTATTTCAAAAAATCAAATTTTTTTACTTTTTCTTGATTTTCGTGCCCTTTTAAGCTTGTTGTTTTTTCACTGTTTTTTGTTGATTTTCAGTTCTGGAAATTAGCCTAAAACAATAAAAAAAAAAATTCAAAATTTTTTCCACTTTTTTCTAAGTTTTTCCCAAAAAACATGCCATTTTCTATCTATTTTTAGTTGTTGTTTTTTGTTGATTTTTATTTATTTTCAGATCTGGAAATTTACTTGAAAAAATAGAAAAAATCTTTTCCTAAAATTTTCTAGAAAAACGTGCAAAATTTCATTGAAAGTAATGCATTTTCCAATTATTTCAAAGTGCTGATTTTTTGCTTTAAATAACTGTTTTGGTCTGTTTCTCATCTTTGGCATTCATCTCTTAGATCCATTCACATTTCCATTTTTTACTCTTGCTTAGCTTTTTTTACTTTGGTCTACCTTGCTTGATGTTTCACTTTCTCCTTTGATCTATCTTCTCATCTTTCATACTTGTCGAATTTCTAGATCATAAAGTCAAGTTTGGTTTTCTTAACGCTCTAATTAGCCTTTGTCTAGAGCTCTTATCGATAGGTAAACAAGAAGACAAACCATAAGCAAAGAGCCCAAAGGCTAGCAAGCAAACCATACCAAACAAGCAAAACCATCTTTTGATAAAAAACCAAAAAAAATTGTAAAAAGTTGAATAAAAAGCAAGTGGAATAACGGCTCTCACACTCCCACTTCCCCCATTTGGGGGAAGCTTGTATCGTACATTGTCTACTTTTCGCATTGTTTTTGCTTTATACCTGTAAGTAGGTTAGTCTTGAATCACTAGATTAGCTTCATTCTTTATAAATTGCTAGATTAGTTTTCATGCTTTGATATGCTCTAGATTAGTCAAATTCATTTTGCTAGTCTTGTTTCCATACTTAGCATTTTTTATATAAATTGTTAAAAATTCATAAATCTCTTGAATCTCACTCAACAATGGATCAAGAGTACTCTCTGTCGGAGAGTTGCTTTTGTTTTGATTTGACTAACCCCCATGCTCTCCCGAGTACGGTCTTTGACCTGAAAGAGATTCTTGGGTAGTTTAGATTTTACATTCAAGTACTTTAATTCTGTGCATCATAAATCTCTTCAATCTCGCCATAGGACGGATCAAGAGTGCTCTCTGTCGAAGAGTTTTACAAGGGTTCTCTTGTTTCAAACATATCTCCCCTAAAATTGGAATTTACCATTTCTATGCCACGTATGCTCTACCCTACCTGGGATACACATAAACGGCATAGGCTATTTAATTTCTCACATTTAAATCCAATTTTAACCATAATAAAATTTACACCCCCATAACCAACGAAAAGCCGGCGTTGATTGCAATACTCTAGAGTGGGCAAATTCTGCCTGGGGGCGCTGGATCACTATACCTCGATTTCTAGTGGCCGGTAAGTTATTGAACACCTCGCTAGAAACTTGGATAGCCAACATGTCCTTGTACGGAGCCACCTACAGTATTTTTCGGACATATTTCCAGTACCTCTGCGTATATTGGAAATTTCCTTCACCTTAATAATCAAGATCACTTTAAAATTTACAATAAAATTTACCAAGAACAATTGCAAAACAGTTCTCAAGCACACTTGAACTCTTGTATTCAGCAACCCAAGCACTCGAGACATTTGACTCCATAAGGCACTGGTCCTTGACATCATTTATTTGCTTATTATCTATCTGAAGCATTTGTCTTGTTTTCCAAATTCATATATCATATTGTGGATGTGTTGTGTTTAAATTATCAAGTGGTTGTGCATCTTAATCTTTTGCAAATGTATCTTTGATTATATAAATTGTTATTGTAAATCAAAAAATCCCAAACAACACCCATCCGCATCATACCATCCAAAAAACATTTACAAACACAAGAGCCATAGTAACTCTTTGTAGGGTCTACCCCCCTTGGCTTCGTTAGGAGTTTGCCTAAACGGAGGAGCTAGGATCAGGTGACAGCACCTGGCTCTTTGTTTGCCCTCAAGGCCACACCTTTCCCACTTTTCGTGAGGTAACAGCTTTCGAAAGATTTCTGCTAACGGTGTGCATTACGCCGGGCAACAGAATCATTAGTAGGAAATTTGGGAATAAAAGACGGCTCGCAAGATGAAGATAGCACAAACGCCACATTAGGCTTGTGGGCCGAGAGATTTTCATCAAATTTAACATCTCTCTTAATAGTAATTTCATTGGAATGAGGTTGAAGAAGTCTATAACCTTTACATCTTTAAAATATCCAACAAAAATACACTTCTCACTCATGCTATAATGCTTTCCCCTTTTTATCAAGAATGTGAGCCCATGCTTCATTACCAAACAAACAAAATTGGCTTACATTTGGTTTAATTTTACTCCATGCTTCTTCAAGTGCTATATCGTTTAAAGTAGTGCTCCATGGAGACATGTCCCCGAGGGTTGGGGGTGCGCTCCCCTCATTTCCCATGCCCCAGGGGCTTGGGGACGCCTTGGGAAATGTTTCCCCACATTCCTTTTTTTTCCAGAAACTCAAGGAAACGCACAAGCAGACGTCCCAGAGAGGTGGGGGGCATTTGGGCACCCCCTCACAAGAAGGGGGATGCCCGGACGCCCCCACTCAATTTTCAATTTGTTTTCATAACTTAAAAATAATAATTAAACTAATAGAAGCTGATACTATAATTGATGACCTCGGACTGATTCATTGACTCATCACTTTTTTGACTCTTTAAATTTGAAGGTGTTTAAGACTTTAAGTTTAAGTGACATGTCTATGATTTAATTTTATGATTTTAATATTTTAAATTTCCATCTATTGTTTATGTCTATGATTCAAAGTTATAATGGAATACGTGCATGTATTATAAATTTATAATTTATCAATGTCAAAATTCAAATACTCAAATAATAAATGATTCATGAATCAATGATGAATTGGTAACCGTATTTACAACGATGAATTTTTTGTTTTGTATTTACTATTTTTAAGTTTTAGTATGTAAATGGTGACGGGATGAGGAATTTATATGTTAATATGTTAGGATATATATAAATTATATATTTTTAATAATTTTAAAGACCTCGACGTCCCCCCATCACCTAATTTTCCTAAAATTTGGGGGTGGTCTCCACATGTCCCTAATGTGTGTTTCTACACTCCCACGTCTCGAAAACTTGGTAGAACACTAGTTTAAAGCTTTTGTGGGAAGGCAATTAACTATGTACTTGGAACAATTACGGTTGTTACCAACTTTTTTGTACCATAGTTGGATTATCTGAAGAGCCGCCATTGACAAACATGATAAGTGTTTGTATTCCAGTGTATCAGATGATCCATCCTTTGTGCCTAGCTAGTTTTGGCTAGTCAGTTTTGTTTTTCAGTCAACATGACCATGGCCCCACGGGGTTTGTAATAAAGTGTACTAGTAGGATTTTGAGTGACTTGGTTAAGCAACTAAGGTATTCCAGGGAGTTTTTTCCCTTGTCAATTATACTTTTCCTATAGCCGAGCTATAAGGTTTTCTCCCGCTTCCACCAAAGCTGGAATACCCGATTTTGAAAATTTTGGCCATGGGGGGTTGTTAGAGTCCAACTAATGTATATAAGCCTACTAGACACTATTAGAATAGGTTTTGATCATGTCCTAAGTCATTAGGACCCCCAGAAAAAAATTTCGAAAAAATTTTACCTGGTCCTCTGGTTTTGGGTTTTTAATTATTTTTAATTTTTAAATAAATTTTTCCATAGTTTAAATGGAAAAATTTCAATTTGTAATATGTCAGTCATCCGGGATCCGAATTCAGTGATTGAAGGCTTGAACCTTAAGCCAAAAATTATTCATAATCACCGGACCAGTTTATCTTAAGTTTCGGATGTCAATTCAACCTCATAATTAATAATTTCTCAAAAAGTCATTTACAGAGAAATTATTAATTAAAATATTTAAAAAATGAATATTTGGAGATAATCAAAATGGATTAAAATAAAAGGCTAATTGACATGCCACAAGGCATTAATGAAGATTCCAATCATCTCAGTCATCATTCAGACAACTATCCAGTCACCAGATGAGATCTCTGCCAAGAGAATTCGCCCTCCTTGCATGCAAAAGTCGATTTGGTGTGTTGGCACATGATTAATGGTTTGTTGAGTTGAAATTAATGCTAAGGTAGGCACCCTCCTCAAATTGAGGACCCACTCCAACACACTCCACCACAAGCTCGAGTTAGCATTCATCACAAGGCTCCAAGCTCATGTTATGTGGCATTCACGCTCTCCTTTAAACCCTCACGTATATTCTCCATTGGAACACGTGTTACATGTGGCACGCTCGTATTTGGAGGTGAAGTTTCCAAGGAAAGAGATTGGGGGTGCCATGCCTAGGTGGAGGCCACCTCCCCACCCTCATTCAATACAAGTTCGAGTTGTGTGGTAGTCTTCCACTCAAAGCTTGGTGGTGATTGAGATTTGATGGCAATTCGAATTGATGTTTAGTGCTATTGAATCCATTCATGGCCAATTCGAATTACGGTAGACTAGTCTCTTGTTTTAGTATAAGTAGAGGCTCTTTGAGCTCTCTTCACATGGATTCTTTGTTGTAGAGTTACTCTGAGAAAATCGTATCAAGCTTTTGCTTTGAATATAGTTTTTCGACTTTGGAGGTCTATGGGCTCTGGTTCATTGTGGTGAATTCTTCATGGTTGAGGTGATCTCTTTCCAAGCATTTTTCTTTCAATACTCATATATGTTGTGATCAAATGCTAGCTTTAGAAGTTTAAAATCTTAGAACATAAGATCTGTCATTTGCAGTTGTCAACTTGACTTATTATGCAATGTTTATCAAAGTTATATGAATAGGACGTATTCGGTTGTACTAATATTGATAAAGCTTTGATCTGCTTAGCATACTAGTTGATTTTGATCTCACTATTGTATTGAGTGTGTTGTGCTTCGTCACGTTTCACCAACTGAAGAAGGGTGTGAGCTCGGTTGCTTCTATCCCAAGCTTCAACAATCATTCATTGATTTTAACACTTTGTGATTGCAGGACTTATAAAGTTGTCATCTTTTATCACGAAATGAAAGCCAAGAGTAACTATTGCTGGTGTTCCATCCTACAAAACACTTTTTCTTCAAACTGGTTACTTGGTTCCAAAGGCTCATTTCTTCAAGCCTCTCTCTCTTTTCTCCTTGATCCCTTTTGCATTTGACTTGCTAGCCCTTTTTTCCTCTTCCTTAGCTTCGTCCTACTCTCCACAAGCCTCCTCCTAGCTTTGTTTCCTTATCTTGCTAGTCAACTCACCCTTTGTTTTAGCCTCACCTTCATCCTTTCGTTTTCCCTTTGCTCTCCTACCCTTTCTCCTCTCCACCTTGCTCTCGTCCACCTTAGTTTAGCCTTCCCTTTCCCTTGTCTTTTCCAAGCTTGTCTTCTTCCCTTCTTGCTCTCGTCCCTCCTTCTCCCAAAGCTCCTTCCATCCCCTTCGTTTCCCCTTGGGTTTGCCCCAAGTCTCCTCTCGTCCATCTTCAAGTCTGCCCTAAAACACATCAAAAACAAAACAGAAGTTAAAGTTAATAGTTAGATTGGTTCGTAGCTCGTTCATTTCTCTTTTGAAGTTGTAAGCTAGGCATTTTAGATCTCTAACCTTGCATTCGTTTTGTTAGGATCTAGTTTCTTTTTAGGGCATCATAGTTTACTTTCGTTTGTTAGTTTGCATTTCATAAGTAGATCTTGTTTTCTAAAGTTATTGTTAGTAGCATATGCATCCTAGATCTCATAAAAGTTTAGACTTGCATTGTCTTTGTCAATCTTCTAGATTAGATCTCATCTTTGCTTACTAATGCTAAAGGGTGCCTTGAGTTGAAACTTCTTTGTAGGTCTTTTGAAGGAGAAGAAAAGCTTAAGAAATTTTGCAAAAACAAGAAGGTTCTTACCCAAAGGAGAGCATCAAAAAGACCATAAGGATGATCCAAACCAAAAAACTATTTACACTCTCCTTTTGTAAAAGCTCTTAAGAGCTTCATATTTGTTTTCTAAAGTTTCATTTTCCTATCAAAAGTCCTTTCAAGGGTTTCATTCCCAAAGGCACTTGTAACTCATTAATAAAAAAGGCTAAGTGGGATAAGGCCTCCCATTTTTTGGTTCTTCTTCCCCATTTGGGGAAGAGTGTCTTGTGCATGCTCAGTTAGATTTGTTTCAATTTTCTAGATTAATTTCGATTTTTGTACTTTGAGTAAATTTTATTTCAAGTTTTGACCTAAGAAGCCTCTTGGGATTTGATCCCAAGTGCCGCATTAACACTGCGTGCTGCTTGTCTTTCCCCACCGTGTACTGCGTAGGACCGGCTAAGCTGGAAGTTTCATGAGCGATGTGCAGAAGTCACTTTGACTTCACTTGTTAGATTAGTCTCTATTTTGGTAGAACACTAGTTTCATTTTGCAAATAGTTTATTTCATATATCATTCTCTTGTTTCATTTTATCATCTTTTAAGCTATCATATGTGTTCTTTGCTTTAGTCTGCTTATATCTTAACAAAGAACCAAAGTCTCTTGAACTTGCAATAACCCAAGTCAAGAGCACTCTCTGTCGGAGAGCATTCCCACTGCATATACCTACAACAAGCATATAGTTTAGCTAAGTCTCTTGAACTTTTGTCTTAAGACGAAGTTAAAAGCGCTCTCTGTCGGAGAGTTGAATTTGTGTGCTCTTAATAATTAAAACTTTCCAACTCACACTCCCCTAAATAAAATTTATTTTCGTTGCTATCCATCACTGAGTATACTCTGCCGACCATTACGGTTGGACTAGTACCCAGAAAGGTGTTGGATTTGTTAATCTTGAAAGTGATAACATTTAATCAAATCATTACCCCACAACCAACGAACCGGCGTTGATTATTTGAGAAATACTCAGGTAGTGGGCAAAGTTCCTAAACCTGGTGGGGCCGCAATTCACCATTGTCATAGAGTTCCAAGTGCTGGTTAAGTCTAAAGACACCTAGTCGGAATACTGGACGGCCCGTCATACCATCAGAGTGGAAGCCACTGAAAGTATACCTTTTCGGTTGGACGCATGCCTCTCTTTTGCTAGCCTAATAATCAAGATCATTAAAACGTTCAATAAACCAAGATAATTTGCAAAACGATCTCACGAACGGTTTACTAAGACTTGTATCTTCAGCATCCCCGAGCACTACACACTTATTTGACTCCATTTGGCACTGGTCACTTTACATTTTCATGTTTTAATTAAGTTGGGCCATTTGTCCATTTGATTTTCTATTTGAACTTATCTATTTGTGGATGCTTTTATTTCGCAAGTATTTATATATTGCTAATCTCATATCTTGTATCACAATGTGGATTGCTCATTTATATTGTGTTTGTTTCAATTATATATTGTGATCTCTCGTCATTTTAAAAACTCATAAACAACACCCATCTGCATCACAACACAAAAACATTTAAAAATAGAAGAGCCATAGAAAACTCTTTGTAGGGACTACCCCCCTTGGCTTCGTTAGGAGTTAGCCTAAACGGAGCAGCTGGGATTCAAGTGACAGTACCTGACTCATTGCTTGCCCCCAAGGCCACACTTTCCCCACTTGTAGTGAAGGAACAGCTTTCGAAAGATTTCTGTTGCTGGTGTGCATCTCGGCAGACAACAACAGCTTCTGCCCAAAAATGAGGACTTAATCCCTTAAATTGGATCATACAATTTATCATTTCCTTTAATGCATGATTCTTTGTCTTTGCAACACCATTTTGCTATGGTGTGTATGGAACAATATGTTGCATTTGAACACCCTATGCAATGCAATAAGTGGTAAATTTGTTGTTAATATATTTGTCTCCATTATTTGTTCTTTACTTTTGAAGTTGATGTCCAAATTGCTTTTCTACAAGGGCCTTGTAGGCCAAAAACATGTCAAAAAGTTCACTCCTAAGTTTAAATAAATAAAGCCAAGTGCATCTAGAGAAGTCATCAATGAAAGCTAAGAAGTACTTGAACCCAGAAAAAGAATTAGAAGGAAGTAGACCACATAAATCACTATGAACAAGCTGAAAGTGGGCTAAGCTGTGCCAAGAGGCACATTTGTCAAAATTGTCTTGATGATGTTTGTTGAGAACACTCTTGGAACAAACACCATCTTTGCAAGAAATGAGAGGAAGACTAGTCACCATATTTTGATTACATAGTTGTTGTAATGAACGCTAGTTTAGATCACCAAATCACTCATGCCAAAGTTTGCTCGAGTCATCTCTATGAGCAATAAAAACTGAAGGAAAAGATGATGACCCAAAGTTGTCAAATTTGTACAACTTGGTAAGATCATGAACAATTCCAATTGCTAGGACATGCTTAGGATCTTTTCAATCCTTAAGTACAACTTGATGAGACGAAAACTCTATAGTCTTACCTTCAAAGTTGTTGCAATGAACGAACGCTAGTATTTAGATCACCTTATCACTCATGCCAAAGTTTGCTAAAGTCATCTCTATGGGCAATAAAAATTGATGGAAAAGATGATGACCCATGTTGTCCCCCGAAATGGCATGCGTATCGTTTGAAAGCCCAAAATGTGCAACGCCAGCTGGATGACAACTCTCTCAGGAGAGAGGCCAATGTCACCACACTCCTCTCCTCTTCGCTTCAGGTTGGCTCTTCTCCAACACTAGGGGGGTATCCCTAAGATAGGATCACTAAGGCAGGTACGGTAACGGGCAAGGTGAATGGAAGAGGCTGCCTTAGAGAAACGGATGTAACAAAAGATAGTTTTAGATGGGTGATGGGAAAGGAAGGGAGGATCAGTCCTTGAAGAGATGGCCAGTGCCAGTGTACCAGAGGGGCGAATGGAGTCAAAGGAGAACTCAATAGGGCCTTGCTGCCAGGTTAATTTAGTGACCAACTAAGAGCTCTTGCGCTCGAGGATACCTGAAAGCCACAAATCTTAAGAGAAAAGCATGGATTAAATAAAGCTGTGCTAGATTGTTAGCCCTCCGTTTAAGTAATCCCAGCTTAAGAATCGAAAGTAAACAGCTAGGAGAAGTACTACCTCAGACAAAATGAAAGATGGCAAATAAGGAAAAATGGCAACAAGGAGCGAGAGAATTCTAAATTTTTCCAAAGAATCCCATAATACTTTTCATTAGGTTAATGGGAAAAAACTCCCAAATTTCTCCATCGATTACAATGAAAAAGGCTGCCATTTTATAGGCCCAAAAAGCCTTTCACTTAAAAAAATAAAATAAAATAAAATAATAAAATAAATGGAGAAAAAGTGAATCCCAATCCACTTTTTCCTCCCATCACATATCTGACCACTCCAATTATTAAATGGAACTTCCACTTAGGCTATCCCAAAAAACTCGTCGCCCTTCAATCAGCTCTGTACAAAAAACCCGATGACCTGTGTGCCATTCTTGAGGCTCGTCCACACGATGCCCAAACAAAAATTCCACCTGGCAAATTCTCAATGTACACATGCCATCTGTTTCCGGTTTTAATTTCCTTGGCATCCAGTGATATCTCCTACACTCGGGGTTCCACATTCGACGAGTCATGAGATCGACTAGAAACTGACAAGCATAGCATAGCATGCTCCGAGAAAAGTGAAAAGCTGGCTACATCGCCTAGTTGAGATACACCAAGTGGAAATTTTAAGTGGTGTTCCACTCTTAGTTGGTTGAGGCATCTCTGCCTTCACACTGTCTGTCATTTCTGAATCGGCTTCCAGCGTGAACAAGAGTCCAATCTGAAACACATGCAATAGAGTCGTAATATCCCCAATCGGCGGCCAGGCTAACTCGACGAGTGATGACCGCCAACATCCTATGAGAGATTCAGTAAATCACGTCCGAGAGGGGGGCATCAATTGCTGATATGGCCAAAAATCGAGTGGTAGATGAACCGGTATATGCTGACACGTCTTTGAAGAAAAATGGCGGATCCTGAGTTCTTCTTTGTTGGCTCGGGCTGTCTTCTGTTCAAGTCTCGGGCTCGGTATTTATGGTATCGGCTGCCAATAAATCGTGAGTGCAAACTCCACGAATTTATCACGAAACCCAGGTGGCCTCTGTCATGCATTCCACAACGGATGTCACGAGTTCAATGGAGCTCCCGTTTTGACTATCCGATACAGCTGTCAAAAAAAAGTGGGTCCAAGCTACCCTTTTTCCCTGCGTTTGGCTGTCAAAGGAAATGTAAATCAACATTCACGCTTCGGCTGTCTCTTTACAGCAATCATTATTAAACCAAACCGATCAGCAGATGTTAAATTAACAACATTTTTAGGATATTCGGCAAGATGAATTGGTGTAGGAGAAATTCTTTTGGAGTGCCCTGTCAAAATCGGAAGCCACGCAATCATTTCGCTGATACTGAATCATGGCCCTAGCATGCTGAGCGAAAGTGCCATGGTGGACAGGATTGTAAAATCTTGAGCTCTTTGTTTTGATAAAATGATGCTGTCGAATTTTGTTATACGACTTCAAAAATATATCGTGTGGCTTCAGCAAATCGCAGTTGTCAACAAAACATGTGCAGAGAGAGAGCCACGACAGATACTTCCGTTCATCCTGGCAAAAAGAGTTACTGCTGTTGCAGCCGCATCTGGTACAACATTCCGTGTTATAAAATTCCATCTCCGCTCTACTGCTGGAAATATAGCAGACATGAGAAAGAACTTTGTCTGAGATGAAAAGACGGATCAAAACACTGAATTCTGGAAGCAAACAAGCTGCTTTCAGCTATCACCACCTCAGAAAGATGGGCCTTGATACATGCGGTAACAACCAGCTGGTTGACCCCATGTTTGTTTACGTGCTCCTTCAAATATGCAGACTTTTGACATA
Organism: Larix kaempferi; assembly: GCA_027924585.1. NCBI lineage: Eukaryota > Viridiplantae > Streptophyta > Pinopsida > Pinales > Pinaceae > Larix > Larix kaempferi. Next base: position 7,211,203 of record BSBM01000053.1, read on the forward strand.
GCTATATGGAACATGCCCTGGTGGCCTTTTCCCAATTTGAAGGGAATGAATAACAGCCCTGCGCAAGCCTTGTAGATAATGGAACCCCTAGAAAAATTTGGGTCATGTTCTCCACAACATTATAAGCACAATCTTTCGACAGTCCCGAACTACAGCCAGACTTATAAATGATTTGTAGTTCAGAAGATTCTGACTGAGACACCAATAAGTAGTCTGTCCCCTTCTCTCATCACCACATGCGACGATAGGAAAAAATTTCTAGGATGGAATCATCCTTACTGTAAGGCCTTCGATTTTGACCATCTGAACTGTTCTGTAGAACTGATTGCAAACTGATGAGCAGAATTGGTAACTGAAGAAGTTCTGGGCTCTGTGGGCACCCCTGCCAAAATGGGGGTAACATCTGGCTCCAACTGCGGGACGTGTGCTCGCCTCGGTGAGTGCACGAGAACACCAGCTTCTCTCGGTTATCGCAGACCAACAAAAAACCAAATTGCAGAGTGGGGGGATGGCTTGATTCACATCCCGAAGCCACATATTTATTACATAAAAATTTGCAGAAATGACAAACTAATTAACAGCAGCAAATGCTTATGTGTGAGCTTATTTATCTACCTAAACTAACCTAACACAAGACAAGAGGATGCTAAGTGTAATGGTACAGCCAATGGAGCCATTTCTGCTTCTCATCTCTGACAAAACTTGTACCCTTCTGTTTAATCATTAACCAGAACATGGTTTCTCCAATTAAAATGTAAATGCGAGCTGAACATGGCATCAAAGTACAGCTGTAAGAGACATCTTCTTTACTTGGATGGGAGTCATACCTCAGATCTGGGAATCGATAGCATGACTGAGAGCATGCTTCATTTATATACTGCTGAAGAGGGCTTAAATAAGAAATGGACAGTCTCTCAAACTGAGTTCTGTCGTCCAATGGCTTCTCATGAAACGGAGCTGCAAAATAGGAGTCATTATCTTCGAAAAAATGAAATTTAGGAAAGCCCAAACCTTCATCATGAAGCTGCTCATGCTGGTTTGTAAAACTGTTATCTTCAACAAAATGATCCCGAGGCAAATCAGGGAGCTGCTCAAGAAATATTTCAGTGACATAAATTTGAGGAAGACCATAATTTTTCATGTTTTCTACTGCAGCAGGAGGCTGTTCGTAATCCTGAGACAGATCCAAATCTCTAATGGCAATATCAGGAGGTTTTTCAACAACACAGATTTGAGGCAGATTCGCATTATTAATGTTCTCTTCTGCAGCAATGTCAGGGAGTTGTTCAGCTAGATTTTCAAACAGAAGCCCTTGCATTTCTTCTTCAATTTGATCCTCTATGATCTGTTCTTTAAGTTCATAACGAACCCTAGGGATGAGGGCATCATACTCTCTAGCAAGCTGCTCAATTTCTTCTACAGTTCCATCGTGCCAACAGAGGAGGAATCTTTCAAAGAACCCTGCCAATGAATCTATGGATCCATCCCAAAGACCAAAGAACCAATTTTCCGCCTTTCCTTCTAAAGTTAAAGCAAAGATGATCATAAGGTCATCCTCACAATAAACGTTGAAATCGACCATCAATTCGCAGTAAGAAGCAATGTGATAGATAGCTGAAACATTATTGTTTCCATGAAACTCTGAAAAAGCGTCATGCACTTTTTCATAGTCATAGCACTCATTAGGAAATCCATGGATTTTTGAGAAATCCAATGGGGCGAAACCTTCGTGCCAAAAAGCAAGATCTTGTGCTTTTTTATCGTCCATAAGTCAAATAATGAAGTACTAAATCTGAAACACGTATTCATACCTCATACCAAACTGTGGAGTCGCCAAGGTGAGCTTGAAAGCATTCCAATGAGTGTGCTCACCTCTACACCCAATAGGATCTTCAAATCTGCAAAAGGACAAGGGCTCTGTCCCTTCGTGGAGTCGCCATGTGAGAAGAAGAATCCCACAAATGTCGTTTAATGAAGCATAGTCTTCAAATTTCGGGAACTGGACTTTGTCCCCGGCAACGGCGCCAAAATGTTGTCCCCCGAAATGGCATGCGTATCGTTTGAAAGCCCAAAATGTGCAACGCCAGCTGGATGACAACTCTCTCAGGAGAGAGGCCAATGTCACCACACTCCTCTCCTCTTCGCTTCAGGTTGGCTCTTCTCCAACACTAGGGGGGTATCCCTAAGATAGGATCACTAAGGCAGGTACGGTAACGGGCAAGGTGAATGGAAGAGGCTGCCTTAGAGAAACGGATGTAACAAAAGATAGTTTTAGATGGGTGATGGGAAAGGAAGGGAGGATCAGTCCTTGAAGAGATGGCCAGTGCCAGTGTACCAGAGGGGCGAATGGAGTCAAAGGAGAACTCAATAGGGCCTTGCTGCCAGGTTAATTTAGTGACCAACTAAGAGCTCTTGCGCTCGAGGATACCTGAAAGCCACAAATCTTAAGAGAAAAGCATGGATTAAATAAAGCTGTGCTAGATTGTTAGCCCTCCGTTTAAGTAATCCCAGCTTAAGAATCGAAAGTAAACAGCTAGGAGAAGTACTACCTCAGACAAAATGAAAGATGGCAAATAAGGAAAAATGGCAACAAGGAGCGAGAGAATTCTAAATTTTTCCAAAGAATCCCATAATACTTTTCATTAGGTTAATGGGAAAAAACTCCCAAATTTCTCCATCGATTACAATGAAAAAGGCTGCCATTTTATAGGCCCAAAAAGCCTTTCACTTAAAAAAATAAAATAAAATAAAATAATAAAATAAATGGAGAAAAAGTGAATCCCAATCCACTTTTTCCTCCCATCACATATCTGACCACTCCAATTATTAAATGGAACTTCCACTTAGGCTATCCCAAAAAACTCGTCGCCCTTCAATCAGCTCTGTACAAAAAACCCGATGACCTGTGTGCCATTCTTGAGGCTCGTCCACACGATGCCCAAACAAAAATTCCACCCGGCAATTTCTCAATGTACACATGCCATCTGTTTCCGGTTTTAATTTCCTTGGCATCCAGTGATATCTCCTACACTCGGGGTTCCACATTCGACGAGTCATGAGATCGACTAGAAACTGACAAGCATAGCATAGCATGCTCCGAGAAAAGTGAAAAGCTGGCTACATCGCCTAGTTGAGATACACCAAGTGGAAATTTTAAGTGGTGTTCCACTCTTAGTTGGTTGAGGCATCTCTGCCTTCACACTGTCTGTCATTTCTGAATCGGCTGCCAGCGTGAACAAGAGTCCAATCTGAAACACATGCAATAGAGTCGTAATATCCCCAATCGGCGGCCAGGCTAACTTGACGAGTGATGACCGCCAACATCCTATGAGAGATTCAGTAAATCACGTCCGAGAGGGGGGCATCAATTGCTGATATGGCCAAAAATCGAGTGGTAGATGAACCGGTATATGCTGACACGTCTTTGAAGAAAAATGGCGGATCCTGAGTTCTTCTTTGTTGGCTCGGGCTGTCTTCTGTTCAAGTCTCGGGCTCGGTATTTATGGTATCGGCTGCCAATAAATCGTGAGTGCAAACTCCACGAATTTATCACGAAACCCAGGTGGCCTCTGTCATGCATTCCACAACGGATGTCACGAGTTCAATGGAGCTCCCGTTTTGACTATCCGATACAGCTGTCAAAAAAAAGTGGGTCCAAGCTACCCTTTTTCCCTGCGTTTGGCTGTCAAAGGAAATGTAAATCAACATTCACGCTTCGGCTGTCTCTTTACAGCAATCATTATTAAACCAAACCGATCAGCAGATGTTAAATTAACAACATTTTTAGGATATTCGGCAAGATGAATTGGTGTAGGAGAAATTCTTTTGGAGTGCCCTGTCAAAATCGGAAGCCACGCAATCATTTCGCTGATACTGAATCATGGCCCTAGCATGCTGAGCGAAAGTGCCATGGTGGACAGGATTGTAAAATCTTGAGCTCTTTGTTTTGATAAAATGATGCTGTCGAATTTTGTTATACGACTTCAAAAATATATCGTGTGGCTTCAGCAAATCGCAGTTGTCAACAAAACATGTGCAGAGAGAGAGCCACGACAGATACTTCCGTTCATCCTGGCAAAAAGAGTTACTGCTGTTGCAGCCGCATCTGGTACAACATTCCGTGTTATAAAATTCCATCTCCGCTCTACTGCTGGAAATATAGCAGACATGAGAAAGAACTTTGTCTGAGATGAAAAGACGGATCAAAACACTGAATTCTGGAAGCAAACAAGCTGCTTTCAGCTATCACCACCTCAGAAAGATGGGCCTTGATACATGCGGTAACAACCAGCTGGTTGACCCCATGTTTGTTTACGTGCTCCTTCAAATATGCAGACTTTTGACATAGCTATATGGAACATGCCCTGGTGGCCTTTTCCCAATTTGAAGGGAATGAATAACAGCCCTGCGCAAGCCTTGTAGATAATGGAACCCCTAGAAAAATTTGGGTCATGTTCTCCACAACATTATAAGCACAATCTTTCGACAGTCCCGAACTACAGCCAGACTTATAAATGATTTGTAGTTCAGAAGATTCTGACTGAGACACCAATAAGTAGTCTGTCCCCTTCTCTCATCACCACATGCGACGATAGGAAAAATTTTCTAGGATGGAATCATCCTTACTGTAAGGCCTTCGATTTTGACCATCTGAACTGTTCTGTAGAACTGATTGCAAACTGATGAGCAGAATTGGTAACTGAAGAAGTTCTGGGCTCTGTGGGCACCCCTGCCAAAATGGGGGTAACATCTGGCTCCAACTGCGGGACGTGTGCTCGCCTCGGTGAGTGCACGAGAACACCAGCTTCTCTCGGTTATCGCAGACCAACAAAAAACCAAATTGCAGAGTGGGGGGATGGCTTGATTCACATCCCGAAGCCACATATTTATTACATAAAAATTTGCAGAAATGACAAACTAATTAACAGCAGCAAATGCTTATGTGTGAGCTTATTTATCTACCTAAACTAACCTAACACAAGACAAGAGGATGCTAAGTGTAATGGTACAGCCAATGGAGCCATTTCTGCTTCTCATCTCTGACAAAACTTGTACCCTTCTGTTTAATCATTAACCAGAACATGGTTTCTCCAATTAAAATGTAAATGCGAGCTGAACATGGCATCAAAGTACAGCTGTAAGAGACATCTTCTTTACTTGGATGGGAGTCATACCTCAGATCTGGGAATCGATAGCATGACTGAGAGCATGCTTCATTTATATACTGCTGAAGAGGGCTTAAATAAGAAATGGACAGTCTCTCAAACTGAGTTCTGTCGTCCAATGGCTTCTCATGAAACGGAGCTGCAAAATAGGAGTCATTATCTTCGAAAAAATGAAATTTAGGAAAGCCCAAACCTTCATCATGAAGCTGCTCATGCTGGTTTGTAAAACTGTTATCTTCAACAAAATGATCCCGAGGCAAATCAGGGAGCTGCTCAAGAAATATTTCAGTGACATAAATTTGAGGAAGACCATAATTTTTCATGTTTTCTACTGCAGCAGGAGGCTGTTCGTAATCCTGAGACAGATCCAAATCTCTAATGGCAATATCAGGAGGTTTTTCAACAACACAGATTTGAGGCAGATTCGCATTATTAATGTTCTCTTCTGCAGCAATGTCAGGGAGTTGTTCAGCTAGATTTTCAAACAGAAGCCCTTGCATTTCTTCTTCAATTTGATCCTCTATGATCTGTTCTTTAAGTTCATAACGAACCCTAGGGATGAGGGCATCATACTCTCTAGCAAGCTGCTCAATTTCTTCTACAGTTCCATCGTGCCAACAGAGGAGGAATCTTTCAAAGAACCCTGCCAATGAATCTATGGATCCATCCCAAAGACCAAAGAACCAATTTTCCGCCTTTCCTTCTAAAGTTAAAGCAAAGATGATCATAAGGTCATCCTCACAATAAACGTTGAAATCGACCATCAATTCGCAGTAAGAAGCAATGTGATAGATAGCTGAAACATTATTGTTTCCATGAAACTCTGAAAAAGCGTCATGCACTTTTTCATAGTCATAGCACTCATTAGGAAATCCATGGATTTTTGAGAAATCCAATGGGGCGAAACCTTCGTGCCAAAAAGCAAGATCTTGTGCTTTTTTATCGTCCATAAGTCAAATAATGAAGTACTAAATCTGAAACACGTATTCATACCTCATACCAAACTGTGGAGTCGCCAAGGTGAGCTTGAAAGCATTCCAATGAGTGTGCTCACCTCTACACCCAATAGGATCTTCAAATCTGCAAAAGGACAAGGGCTCTGTCCCTTCGTGGAGTCGCCATGTGAGAAGAAGAATCCCACAAATGTCGTTTAATGAAGCATAGTCTTCAAATTTCGGGAACTGGACTTTGTCCCCGGCAACGGCGCCAAAATGTTGTCCCCCGAAATGGCATGCGTATCGTTTGAAAGCCCAAAATGTGCAACGCCAGCTGGATGACAACTCTCTCAGGAGAGAGGCCAATGTCACCACACTCCTCTCCTCTTCGCTTCAGGTTGGCTCTTCTCCAACACTAGGGGGGTATCCCTAAGATAGGATCACTAAGGCAGGTACGGTAACGGGCAAGGTGAATGGAAGAGGCTGCCTTAGAGAAACGGATGTAACAAAAGATAGTTTTAGATGGGTGATGGGAAAGGAAGGGAGGATCAGTCCTTGAAGAGATGGCCAGTGCCAGTGTACCAGAGGGGCGAATGGAGTCAAAGGAGAACTCAATAGGGCCTTGCTGCCAGGTTAATTTAGTGACCAACTAAGAGCTCTTGCGCTCGAGGATACCTGAAAGCCACAAATCTTAAGAGAAAAGCATGGATTAAATAAAGCTGTGCTAGATTGTTAGCCCTCCGTTTAAGTAATCCCAGCTTAAGAATCGAAAGTAAACAGCTAGGAGAAGTACTACCTCAGACAAAATGAAAGATGGCAAATAAGGAAAAATGGCAACAAGGAGCGAGAGAATTCTAAATTTTTCCAAAGAATCCCATAATACTTTTCATTAGGTTAATGGGAAAAAACTCCCAAATTTCTCCATCGATTACAATGAAAAAGGCTGCCATTTTATAGGCCCAAAAAGCCTTTCACTTAAAAAAATAAAATAAAATAAATGGAGAAAAAGTGAATCCCAATCCACTTTTTCCTCCCATCACATATCTGACCACTCCAATTATTAAATGGAACTTCCACTTAGGCTATCCCAAAAAACTCGTCGCCCTTCAATCAGCTCTGTACAAAAAACCCGATGACCTGTGTGCCATTCTTGAGGCTCGTCCACACGATGCCCAAACAAAAATTCCACCCGGCAATTTCTCAATGTACACATGCCATCTGTTTCCGGTTTTAATTTCCTTGGCATCCAGTGATATCTCCTACACTCGGGGTTCCACATTCGACGAGTCATGAGATCGACTAGAAACTGACAAGCATAGCATAGCATGCTCCGAGAAAAGTGAAAAGCTGGCTACATCGCCTAGTTGAGATACACCAAGTGGAAATTTTAAGTGGTGTTCCACTCTTAGTTGGTTGAGGCATCTCTGCCTTCACACTGTCTGTCATTTCTGAATCGGCTGCCAGCGTGAACAAGAGTCCAATCTGAAACACATGCAATAGAGTCGTAATATCCCCAATCGGCGGCCAGGCTAACTTGACGAGTGATGACCGCCAACATCCTATGAGAGATTCAGTAAATCACGTCCGAGAGGGGGGCATCAATTGCTGATATGGCCAAAAATCGAGTGGTAGATGAACCGGTATATGCTGACACGTCTTTGAAGAAAAATGGCGGATCCTGAGTTCTTCTTTGTTGGCTCGGGCTGTCTTCTGTTCAAGTCTCGGGCTCGGTATTTATGGTATCGGCTGCCAATAAATCGTGAGTGCAAACTCCACGAATTTATCACGAAACCCAGGTGGCCTCTGTCATGCATTCCACAACGGATGTCACGAGTTCAATGGAGCTCCCGTTTTGACTATCCGATACAGCTGTCAAAAAAAAGTGGGTCCAAGCTACCCTTTTTCCCTGCGTTTGGCTGTCAAAGGAAATGTAAATCAACATTCACGCTTCGGCTGTCTCTTTACAGCAATCATTATTAAACCAAACCGATCAGCAGATGTTAAATTAACAACATTTTTAGGATATTCGGCAAGATGAATTGGTGTAGGAGAAATTCTTTTGGAGTGCCCTGTCAAAATCGGAAGCCACGCAATCATTTCGCTGATACTGAATCATGGCCCTAGCATGCTGAGCGAAAGTGCCATGGTGGACAGGATTGTAAAATCTTGAGCTCTTTGTTTTGATAAAATGATGCTGTCGAATTTTGTTATACGACTTCAAAAATATATCGTGTGGCTTCAGCAAATCGCAGTTGTCAACAAAACATGTGCAGAGAGAGAGCCACGACAGATACTTCCGTTCATCCTGGCAAAAAGAGTTACTGCTGTTGCAGCCGCATCTGGTACAACATTCCGTGTTATAAAATTCCATCTCCGCTCTACTGCTGGAAATATAGCAGACATGAGAAAGAACTTTGTCTGAGATGAAAAGACGGATCAAAACACTGAATTCTGGAAGCAAACAAGCTGCTTTCAGCTATCACCACCTCAGAAAGATGGGCCTTGATACATGCGGTAACAACCAGCTGGTTGACCCCATGTTTGTTTACGTGCTCCTTCAAATATGCAGACTTTTGACATAGCTATATGGAACATGCCCTGGTGGCCTTTTCCCAATTTGAAGGGAATGAATAACAGCCCTGCGCAAGCCTTGTAGATAATGGAACCCCTAGAAAAATTTGGGTCATGTTCTCCACAACATTATAAGCACAATCTTTCGACAGTCCCGAACTACAGCCAGACTTATAAATGATTTGTAGTTCAGAAGATTCTGACTGAGACACCAATAAGTAGTCTGTCCCCTTCTCTCATCACCACATGCGACGATAGGAAAAATTTTCTAGGATGGAATCATCCTTACTGTAAGGCCTTCGATTTTGACCATCTGAACTGTTCTGTAGAACTGATTGCAAACTGATGAGCAGAATTGGTAACTGAAGAAGTTCTGGGCTCTGTGGGCACCCCTGCCAAAATGGGGGTAACAACCCAAATTTGTCTAATTTGTACAACTTGATAATATCAAAAACAATTCCAATTGCTAGGACATGCTTAAGACCTTTTAAATCCTTAATTACAACTTGATGAGGTGAAAACTGTATAGTCTTACCTTCACCTAAATGAGTGATCTAATGGACTAATAAAAGATTGCAAGAATGACTTGGAACACATAATACATCATTGAAATCTCTATCATATAGCTGAATTGTTCCAAGTCCTACAACACCAATAGATCTATCATCACCAACAAATATTTGTTTGGTGTTACCTTCTTTAAGAGCAAAAAATGGCTTTATCCTTAGTCATATGATAAGATGCTCAATGAGTCTTAGAAGAAGAAGTACATGATGCATTGAAGGAAAAAACAAAAGCAAAAAGTGCATGTCCATAAGAAGAAGAATTATAAAAAGAATCAAGATTGATGTTGTGCTTCTTCATTACTACTTCTAAGGCTTCCATTTTCTTGAAACCTTTAGACTCGACATGCCCATCTTGCCCACAAAAATTGCAATGCCGCTCAGTCTTCTTACCTTTCGATTTAGTGCCTTTATCACCATTGGGAGTAGGAACTTGCTGAGGGGCTTTTGGACCTGTTACCACCTAAGTTGTACTTAGTTGGATTTCAAGTGAGTCGGCAAAGATTGAACAAGTGTACTTGTTCATATTCAGAAGATCAGAAGTCCTTGCAGGCCAACTTGGCCCTTTTTTAATTGTTTGCATGTTCATACCCTACGGGGAGTTGTAATAAGTTGACGTAGCATGATGTCATTTGTAAAAGACTTAGCTTTCTTAGGATTTAGACATCAATGTGGTACTCTAGGGTGTTTTTTCCTTGTTAATTATGTGTTGCTCTTCAGCAACGAATAATTTTCGAGTTTTTCACTCACACCTCCAAAGTCTAGGCATCTATGTATATTACCATGCTAGTCATCAATATTGAGTCATATGAACATGTACTAGGTCCCCCATAGGTTTTCTAAGTTTTTCGCAAATAAAAAGTTTTCCCGTAAAACGGGTCAATTTTTTAATGTTTTGATTATAAAAATAAAAAAAGTCATAAAAAAGTGGTTAAGAGGTGGTTTTTGCCATGGGGGTGCTCGTTTTCTAACGATGAGCACCTACTATACCCCTAACCCCACTTTGAGAATAATTTGAGTGATTACTTATCACTAAAATTAAAATTCTCTCAAAAATGACCAAAAAGACCAAATAAATGGCCAAAAAAGACATAATAAAGTCAAAAAATCAGATCCCATTGATTAAGGAAGTTTGTCTGGGACATGTCCTAGTTAGTTGGCAGTGGTGGCATTTGATTGGTTTGATACGGAATATTATCTCCAAAGTTGTACTTAGTTGGTTACCAAGCAAGCCGGCGAAGATTGAAACAATGTACTTGTTCATTGCCAACATCCAAAAGTTCAGCAGGCCAGTTTTGGCCCATTTTTCAAAAAATTCCATGTCCATGCCCCATGGGGAATTGTAATAAGTTAGTCTAGCATGGTGTATTTTGTAACAGGCTTGGATTGCCTTAGGTTTTTCAGTCAATGTGGTACTCTAGAGTGTTTTTTCCTTAGTTATTATGCATTTCTTTTTAGTGATGCATAATTTATGAGTTTTTAACTCACACCTCCAAAGCTGGAGTATCTACCTTGGTGGCTAAACCTTGGGAGGTTATTAAAGTCTAGGGGTCTATGTATTTTAACATGCTAGCCATCAATATTGAGTCACAAGGACATGTACTAGGTCCCCCCAGGATTTATTTTTGTTTTTGGACATAAAAAATTTCCCTGCAAACGGAACTCTTTTTAATGTTTTAATTGTAAAAGTTAAAAATCTCATAAGAAAGTGGTTAGGAGGTGAAATTCACCATGGGGTGCTCATTTTCTAACCCGGAGCACCCATATTACCCCTAAACCCACTTTCCTAAGTATTTGAGTGACTATTTATCACTTAAATAAAAATTCTCTCAAAAAACATTAAAGAGAATAAAAAAATAAAAAATAAAGATATGAGAGAAAATCCAATTCCTAAATCAAAGGAATTTGGTCCCAGTGAAGACCTAGTTCAACTGGAAATCGTTATTAGAGGTCAAATCAATCAAGATCGGAGAAGTATCAATCAAATCCAAGTTGGATTGAGTCATCTTGAGTTGAGAATGCGCCCTCTCTCCAAAGGAGGGCGACTTTGTTGATTTGGCAAGTGCTGGTTGCATGGAGGAGAATCCAAGGATGAGGGGGTGCCCCTCTTGTGAGGTGACACCCACCTCTTGAGTTAACTCATCAATCAAACTCCAAGCAAGTTCAATCAAGAGAAAATCTCTCCCTAACTTTGTTCATGCGCCCCCCTTCTTCTCTAGATTGGCTCATGCGCCCCCCTCCTCTGATTATCTATTTAAGCAAGGCATTGCTCCATTGTTGAGGATGGATCCAAGGAACCTCTGCTCAGATTGTAATGTTCTGCTATTGTGCTATTCTTGTTGAATAGAGTGAAGGCTTTGGAGGTCTATGTCTGGCATTTCTCTAATGGTTGTGCATGCATGTGTTTATTGAGGTAATATTTAGCTAGTTACTCTTCTTTCATTGCAAGTTTGTAGATTGTATCTAGCATAGAAGGCTATCTTAGTCCATTGGGAAAGCATTTACGGTTGTCAACTTGCTTGTTGATGTTTTATTATTAAAGATCTTAGGAGAAATAGATTGTAGTCGGTAATACTAATATTCGCCTTGTCTTTTTTAATGAAATGTACTAGATTAATCTCGCTTGTGTGGAGGTGGTGTGGCTTTGCAGGTTGTTGTCCGCCAATATGCACACCAGCAGCGGAAATCTTTCGAAAGCTGTCTCTTCACTACAAGTGAGAGAGGTGTGGCCTTGGGGGCAAGCAATGAGCCAGGTACTGTCACCTGAATCCCAGCTCCTCCGTTTAGGCAAACTCCTAGCGAAGCCAAGGGGGGTAGTCCCTAAAAGAGAGTTTCACTAAGGCTCTTTGTGTATTTATGTGTTTTTGATGTAGTGATGCGGATGGGTGTTTTTTAGGAGTTTTCAAATGAGAGACAATGTAAAATTTGAATATAAGACAAGATAACGCAATCCACGTTGCAAATACAAGATGAAAGATACACTTGGATAAGAAATAAATCACTCTTTACGCAAATTAAAACAAGTACTCCAATATTGATATTTTAAGCAAATGAAATATTGCGATTAAGGACCAGTGCCTTATGGAGTCAAAAGTGTAAGAGTGATTGAAATGCTTGATACAAGTACTTGAATTAAAGGTTCTTGAGAACGTTTTGCAGCTTATCTTGGTAAATTCAAAGTTTTAATTGTCTTGATTATTATGGCTAAGAACAAAGGTATCAAAAGGAGTGGAACCTTATCCAAGAAAAATACTGGCAACCTTAGGTGATAGGTCGGAAGCACCCAGATTACAAAGAGGGCAAGTGTGCTTGCGGCTTGACCGCCCTCGAATCTGACAGTGGATTCCCGGCACCACCTCTTGTAGGAAGAACTCAGTGATTTGTCTTGGTTGGGGTTGTGGGTAAAATTTTTAATTAAGTTATCGATTGTAAATTATCAAGTCTTCCACCTTTCTGAGTACTAGCCCAACCGTTTCTGGTTAGCAGAGCATACGGGTGTAGGACAGAAACCAAGATAAATTAATTAAAGGGTGTGTGAGTGGAAAATTTTATTATTAGAAAAACCTTGTTCAACTCTCCGACGGAGAGCGCTCTTGACTCGGTCTTATGACCAAAGTTCAAGAGACTTGCTAAACTTAAAATGCCTAATGCAGGGATGATGCAAAAAACTAAAATGCCCTCCGACAGAGGGTGCTCTTGACTTGGATTTGGCCAAGTTCAAGAGACTTTGGTTTATTTTAAGAAGCAGAAAGAAAGTAGTAGCAGTATATCTTAACTTGAAACAGATTTTAAGCAATAGTATTGATCACAAGATATGAATTACCACTAACAATAATGCTTGCAAGATAAATAAATCTAGTGTTCTACCACACAAACTTTAATCTACTAGGTGGGATTGATCCCCGAAACAGGATCAACCACTAGAACCGCCTGCACTTGAGAACTTCCAGCTAGCTGAAAGCTCTGCCAAGGAAACCGACGGGGAAGGAAGAGTAACCACAAATTATGTGGTCCTGCCCTTGAGACGAAATCTCAAGGATACAACTTCCGGCTGAAGGCTTTGGAAGAGAAGCAAGATAACAATAAATGCAAAAATAAAACCAAACTACCCAAGAATCTCTTTCAGGTCAAAGACCCTACTCGGGAGAGCATGGGGGTAAGTAGATATGGAAGATAAGCAAAAAATGATCTTATTTGAAGTAAATTTAAACTAAGAGCATGAAAACACAAACTAAGTTAAACCAAACCACAAGACCCAACACTCTTCCCCAAATGGGAAAGAAGACCCAAAAAGTGGAGGCCCCCTCCACTTGAAACTTTTATTAAGCGGTTACAAATGCCTTGGGTTTAAAACCTTACAAGGTCTTTTGAGAACGGTAATACTTGGAAAAAATTGAAGAAGAAACAAGTTTTACTTGCTATTACAAAGGATAAGTATATCAAGATTAAGTCATTCTCATGGATCCTTCACTTTGTTTTGCGTTGATTCTTTGTTTCAAGATCTTTATCAAATATCTCTCTTTCTCAAATGATCTACACAAGTTCAAAACATCTAAACAAGGCACCCATTAACCATTAGCAAAAGACAAAACCAAAAATTGAAACTAGTTAAGTCTAGATTTTAAATTTTAACTCTAAAATGTGGAATGCATGAAATTTTATCATAAAATATTAACTATGGCGAATCGGACCAGCGAACAACAAACTCTAGAAATGTCCTAGAAATGAGATCTAAAGTATAAAAATTTGAAATATTTTTGTGCAAAATTTTCTATCTTTTGAAAGATGTAAAAGTTTGTGAACAATCTACGAGCTACATGCAATTTATCACTTCTCTATATGTTCAAATAAACTATTTTAAATGCAAAGAATTAACTTCTAGTATGAGCTTTGAAATATAAACTAAGAGAACACAATGCTAATAAACAACATGCAAGATCTACCACTAACAAGATGAATGATGCTAGATGATGACTAGATACTAACCCTTACCAAGTTTTTGTTGATTTTTAATGTGTTTTAGGGCACTTGGGAAGATGGACGAGAAGGGGTAGAGGATAGATCTAGAGAATGAGGGCAAGGAGGAGAAGTTTAAGGGAGAGAAATGAATGCAAGAGGGAGGAAAAGGATGTAGGATGAAAGCTAAAGCAAAGGAGGACTAAAAGAAGGGAAACGAAAGCTAGGAGGAGGTGAAGAAATCCTAGGGAGAAGGACGAATGAAAAAGGAGAAGGCCAAAAACGAGTTGGGAAGAGTAGATCTAAGGCAACCAAAGATTAAATAGCAAGACAAGGGAAAAGGGCTACAAGTGGAACACTTGGGGTAGTAGAACACCGCCTTGGAAATCCTCCGGTTAACCAGTGATACGCCGACAGCGAGTGTTGAAGAGAGCACAAGGGAACAAATCCCAAGTTATTCCCCAAGGTTGAAGGAACTTCAACCTTATGGATTCCTAATCTACGGCTTGAAGACAAGGCAATCTTGGATCAAGGCTAGAGGGGCTAGAGATGGCTTAGCATGCAAGCAAAAACTTCAAGGAGCAAATTAGAAGGCTTGAAGAAGAGAAGCCTAAAGTAACCAAATTGATTTTTAAATAAACTTAAGAGATGGAACCTTAGATTTGAAGCCTTTTGCCAAATCCCTTAATGCTTGAGATTGACTATAGAAAAATCCTGAAGCATGCACAAATGGTTAGAAAATGTAGGCCTTTTGAAGAGATGAAAGATGCAACCTAGCTCAAATCTCTCTTCAAAACCTGTTGGATCTGCACAAGTAATCACTCATAAACACATCTTGATCATAATAGTATGCATAATAAAAGTGAGATTAAAATAGTATAAGTATTTCCGACTACAGTCTACTCCTTCTAAATCACACTTAAACCAAACATAAATGGACAACTTGTATTCAAATGCCCATCCCATGGGCTTAAAAAAGCCTTCTAAGCAAATTATAGATCAAAACATGAGATTATAAGCAAATAACAAGAACAAATTCACCTTGAGATTATGAAGACATTTCCATGAAAAGCATTTGACAACACATAGACCTCCAAAGTCGCTTTATTTCCTTAAGCCAATGGCTTTGCAATGACAAAATGGCAGAGTAACTTTACATCCAAAAATCCATGAGATAATAGCCCCTAATGGGCCTCTCTTTATAGTAAAACACACAATCTAAACCCTAGGTCGAATTTGGCAATGGCATGGAGGTCGAATTCCAATCAACTAGTGGCTTGGAGAGATAGAGTCGAGTTTGAGGTAGGTAAGGGCGAATAGGTGGCAAATTCGAGTGGTAGGAGCCATGGGAAACATCAACCAGCGAATGGGCAAGCTACAACAAAGAAGGGCGTGATCTATGTGGAGATACACGAGTTGCTTGGTGGATGGCAAGTGGCAAAGGGTAGGCACTAACTCGAAATTTAGATGGGAGCCAAGTCAATCAATGATATGTGACCAATAAACACACCCTAACTAAGCTTCACGTGATTGCACAAGAGGATTGACGTGAGCATCTAGTAGATATGCGAGTGGGTTGTGTGGAGACAAGTGGAGGGGCGAGTTAACATGGGAATGGTATGTGGCATTTGGTAGGTACTAACTCGCATGGGTGGAGCTTGGACACCAATCACCACATTACAATGAAGCCTAAACTCGAGTTCCATGAAGATTGACGTGAGCTTGGTAAGAGGTGCGAGTAGTTTGTGAGGGAGACACATGTAGATGCTAGGTGTAATTCGAATCTCAAAGGGAGCCAAGCTATGGTGGATAAGGTGAGTCAATAGGGCGCCTACCTCAAGCTTTAAATGCAAGCCACCAACCCAACCATGAAATGACACATCACTAAATCGATTTTCTCATGAAGGAGGGCGAATTGCTTTGAAAGGATAATGATTTGGTGACTGGATGGATGACTAGATGGGCTTGGAGTTGATTGGAATCTTCCTAAATGCTCATTGCCATGTCATTTAGCGCTTTATTTTAATCAAATTGATTAATTTTGGAGAGATTTGGATTATCCCCAAAATATTCAATTTTATTATTTTAATTAATAATTTCTCTGTAAATGACTTTTCAGAGACAATATTAATTACGGGGCTGAATTGACATCTGAAAGTTGGGTTTAGCTGCTCCATGGGTCATGTGTGATTTTTGGTTTATGAAACGAACCATCAAACACTAAATTCGGACCCCGGATGACTGACATAATTACAGACCCAAATTTCTCTATTTAAACTATAGAGAAATTTAATTAAAATTTTAAAAAATAATTAAAATTTTAAAAAATAATTAAAAATTAAAAACCCCAATTTCGACGCGTCCGGTAAAAATTTTTCTAAATTTTTTCTGGGGGTCCTAGAGACCTAGGACATGACCATAACCTATTCTAATAGTGTCTAGTAGGTTTATACATTATAGTTGGACCCTAATAACCCCCCATGGCCAAATTTCCAAAATCGGGCATTCCAGCTTTGGAGGAAGCGGGAGAAAAACCAAGAGATTATATTTCGCCTGAAGCAAACTATAATCTGACGGTGAAAAAACTCCCTGGAATACCTTAGTTGTTTAATCCAGTCATGGGAAACCGAGCCACTCAGACCCTACTAGCACACTTTGATACAAACCCCCATGGGGCCATGGTCATGTCGACTCAAAAACAAAACTGGCTAGCCAAAACTGGCTAGACCCAAATACAATGAAACCCAGATACTCTGGAAGTGAAAACTGATATGTTCCAACACTGGCGGCTCAATAAGGTTTCAACTATTTGTACAAATCAGTTGATAACACAGGTTACCAAAAGTGAAGAGGATTTTGAGCTCGATTGCATCTTCTTTCTCTTCACTACTTCTTTTTATTGGATCTAATGTGTTTTGTCTCACAGGCACCTTCAAATCTTCACAACATTTCAAGCTTGTTGAAATATTGTAACTTCGAAGAATATTCTATTGTATTTTATTATTGTAATTTATTCAGAGATGTTTTATTCCTCCATCGGGATGTTATTATTGTATTTGGTCATCATAGAGTCATGAGGTAAAACCTCCTTTGTAAGTCGGGTCGATAGAACCCTCCAGAATGTATTATTATATTGTATTGAGTCTTCCTACAGGAGTTGGCCCAGTCAAGTTTAGTTGGGGCCGACTTGTTAAGTGAAAAGGTCAAGTGAAAGTTAAAGTATAAATAGGAGTGATGTGCTCCTCATTTGGACACACTCACTCACTAGGGAAATTCGCATAGGAGAGAGAGAGAGATATATATCTACAAGGAGAAGGAGCTTTTGTTTGGGGTTTTATCTATGTACCTTTTGATCATCTATACTGAGGAAGTTTTGTTGGGTTTTCTTCCCCTAGAGGGTTTCCCAGGATAAATTTATGTCTATCTTGTGATTGTGTTTCTTTCAGTGATCCTGTATATGCTATTGTTGTGAATTTGAATTGAATACTGATATTATCTAGCTTAGCATATTGAATCTTAACATGGTATCAGAGCTATCCTGAATAGGACAACTTTCACAAGATGAAACTCTCTCTTCTTCCTCCGGCAAGAAATTAGGGTTTCTGTCAAAGTTGGAATTTTGGAAATCTGATTGCATAGAAAGGTGCGCCTCTCCAAGAGTGAAATTTTGAGCCCTAGATCGAATTTTTTGAGTGGGTAGATCTCCGAGAGAGTCAAACGCTAGTTTGACTCTGAACCAGAAAAACCAAAAAACCAGTGAACCAGAAAACTGCTGCAGATCCGAAATTCCCAAGTCAATTTTGAGAGGTGAAAATTTGGAATCTCCAGAAACCAAGTGTACCAGTCAACTCGCCTCAGTCAAGCACATCTATGGGCTGAAGCAGCAAGGACGGCAGTTTATGTACAAAATAGATTATCCCATAGTGCCCTTGGATTCAAGACTCTAGAAGAAAGGTTCACAGGAAAGAAGCCTGAGGTGAGCATGTTGTCCGCCAAACTGCACACCAGCAACGGAAATCTTTCGAAAGATATCTCCCTCACTGGAAGTGGGGAGATGTGTGTCCTTGGGGACAAGCAATGAGCCAAGTACTGTCACCTGAATCTCAGCTCCTCCGTTTAGGCTAACTCCTAACGAAGCCAAGGGGGGTAGTCCCTACAAAGAGTTTCACTAAGGCTCTTGTGTTTTATATGTTTTAAGTGTGAGGTGATGCAGATGGGTTTTATTTAGGAGTTTATTGTATGATGATGAAAACACAATTAAACACGCAATCCACGTTGCAAATTCTACAAGATACAATTTAGAAAATGAACAATATACTTTGACTTAGAATTAAAACAAAGCATCCACAAGATAAAGATCAAACAAATGACAAGGACATATGGTCCAGATTCAGAAGATATAAGAGTTTTTAAAGACCAGTGCCAAACGGAGTCAAAAGAAATGCTTGTGATACTGGAAAATGTAAGTCAAAAGTAGCTGTTTATGAGATCGTTTTGAAATTGTTCTTGGTAAATTTTAAGTGTTTTAGGTGTTCTTGATTATTAGGCTAAAACCAAGGATATCAAAATAGTAAAACCTTAACCAGGAAAAAATACTGGCAACCTCTTAGATGATAGGTCGGGAGCACCCAGATTGCTGAGGATAAGTGTACAATGGCTTGACCACCCTCGAGTCTGACAGCGGATTCCCGGCACCACCTGTTTCAGGAAGCAACCTCAGTGATTTGATGCTGGTTTTGGTTTTGGGTAAAATTTTAATTATGTTATCACTTGTAAGTTTAGCAAGTCCTTCACCTTTCTGAGTACTAGCCCAACCTTTTCAGGTTGGCAGAGCATACGAGTGTTGGATAAACAACCAAAAATAAATTAATTAAGGGGGATGTGAGTTGAAAATGTTTTATTATTAAGAGCACCGTTCAACTCTCCGATAGAGAACGCTCTTGACTTAGTCTTAAGACCAAAGTTCAAAAGACTTTTCTAATCTAAAATGCCTAATGCAAGGGGAAAATGCAAGTCTACAATGCTCTCCGACAAAGAGTGCTCTTGACTTGGATTTGGCCAAGTTCAAGAGGCTTTGTTTATTTTACTGAAAAAAGAAGCAGTTGTGATACTTGAAGAAATTAAAGAAAGCTTAAAGTGACTGAAAGTAAAAGATAACAACAACAAGATATATAAGATGCTTAAAGATAACAGAAAGCAAAATTTAGTGTTCTACCAACAGATTTACTCTAAGGTGGGATCAACCTCCGAACAAGGTCAACCTCTAAGAACCCCTAGCACTTGAGAACTTTCCAACTAGCTGAAATTTCGACCAAGGCAACTAACGGGGAGAGAGGAGTAACCACAAAGTTATGTGGTCCTGCCCTTGGGATTTCAATCCCAAGGATACTCCCTCCAGTCAAAACTTGGAAGAGACAAAGTGAAGTAAAAAGACTTATCTAAAGCAAAAAAATAAAAGATCTAAGCTAACCAATCACAACACTCTTCCCCAAATGGGGAAGAAAACCAAAAAGTGGAGGCCTCCTCCACTTGAACTTTTATTAACTTGATTACAACTTGCCTTGGTTTGGAAAACCTTGAAGGACTTTGAAATGAAAATAAAACTTGAAAAAATTGAACTTAGCTCTTAATAGCCATTACAAAGGATAGTGAGTAATAGATTTATATATTGGATCCTCCTTGTATTTTGCTTGAATTCTTGCTACTTTAGCTTGGGTTTCTTCACTTCAATTTTTTTGAATCTTTTACATTTCCAAAGTACCTACAAGAAAACCAAAACTCAAGGCACCCTTTAGTGTTAGAAAAATAAAATGAACTTTGAAACTAAGTCTATATTTGCAAAATGAGATCTAAAACATAGAATGACATGAAAAATGGTTCAAAAAAGTTAAGATGGGAAAACGGCCCAGCGAACAAAAGATGCCCTAAATATGCTAGAAATGAGATCTAAGATATAAAATTATTAAGAAATTTTTATGAAAAATATTCTATCTTTCAAATTGGAAACTAGAGTTAAACAATGCAAGCTATACTAGTGTAAAAGAAGAGATCTAGAATGCCTCTAACATTTATTTTTTCAATGCATGAGATGGTGTATGAGATGGATGCAATAATACTTAAGATCTATCTCTAACAAGTTACTTTGCAAACTAAAAATGAAGCTAACACTACTCAAACAATTCGTTTTTGTGACTTTTATGTGTTTTAGGGCTCTTTTGGAAGGTGGACGAATGGAGCCAATGAGGAGAAAACGAATGGAAGAGATGAGAGGAGTCTTGGATGAAAAAACGAATGGGTGAGGAGGTAGATCTAGGGCAAAAACAATGAAATGGAGGAGGAGAAAAAGGGAAAAACGAATGGGTGAGTGAGCTAGTCTAATGGAGATGGGCTTGAAGAGATAAGCTTAGAACAAGTAACCAAGGAAGTTTTGAGAAGTTGTTGTTGATGGAGGAAACGACCAAATCTCTGTTGAAGTGTTTCTATTCTTAATATGAGAAGATCTTTTGGGAACCTGCAAGAAGAAATGATTAGGCAATAATATTCATTGATAGATAAAAACTAGCTTGATCTCCAAGCCACTTTCCACCCTCGTAGCACCCCTGCAAAACCCTTACATTCATGCACACAAATCCGAAAAAGATATTTCTAATGCTATGTCAGAACATATATTGAAAAATGACTTGCATAAAGAAAACATAAGGTGAGAGGGATATCACCAAGACAATGCGAAATAGACCCCAAGTACTCTTGCAATGGACCTCCAAAGTCACTTCTTGTATTAAAACTTTAAACAAATATTACAGTAGTATTTTGGCAGAGTGTTCATGCTCAAAATCTCCATGAAGAATATAGCCCAAATGGCTTCTTTATATAGCAAAGGCCAAAGCCCAATACCCTAATCGAACTTGGCATGATAGAAGGAGCCAAAAAGAGGTCGAACTCCAATCCATGATGGGCTTGGAGTGTTGATCATCAAGCTAACTCGAGCTTGTGGTAGATATGATTTGTGATGTGGCCCTCCACATAGGCAAAGGCACCCAACTCCCTTCCATAGTAAACATCACCATCTCAATTCGTGAATGCCATGTGGAAGACGTGAGCATATGAAGGAATGTGTGAACCATTAAGGAGGCAGCTTGGAGCTCGATTGAAGATAGACAATGAGTTGATTGGAGTTAAGCATTTGTGATGTGGCCTCAATCCAAGGAAAGCGCCCAACATCCGATGAATGCTAACTCAACCATCCAAAAGTGAGCTGCCAAGCGATGAGAGGATGACGTGAAAGCTGTAAGGTGCTGATGGTCGTGTGAAGGAGACATCCCGTGAAACAAATCGAGAATCAAACCTTTCATTGAATGAGTTCTTTTATTCAAACGATGGTCAAATGGAGCCCACCATATAAGATTTCAACCATCACTCATACCTTACGGAATGATGCCCATCACCCCTGCGCATGGAAAGTGTGAATGGAAGCTCACGTCATCCTTTTTTTTTATTTCAAAAAAAAATCCATACTTTGGCTTTAGCATGTGTTTGAATACTCTTATGTGGGTCGCACATTTCATTAAATCATATACCCCGCCCTTCCAAAGATTAAATAATCATATTTTGTCTTATTTGAACCTTTGTCATTTAGTGTGTTTTTGTCATTTTTAGCCAAAATGATGCATTTTTAGCCAAAGCTGCTCCTGGGGTGACGTAACTGCTCGGAAACTGACAAACGAGGGTGCTAGGGTAAAGAGGATGCTCTGAGCGTCAAAACGAGCCTCCCCGTGCCCAATTCCGCCCCCAGATGAGGTTTTTATCACACTTTGAAAAAAACCATTTAAACCATTAAAAAATGGTCTAAATTATGGAAAAAATTATTTTTGCCGGAATCAAACGAAACTCCTAGAGGACCTAGTGCATGTTCATACGACTCAATCGAGATGGCTAACACATAAAAAATCCTAGACACAAGACTCTAATAAACACCTTAGGTTTTGACCACCATGGAAAATACTCCAGCTTTGGAGGTTTGAGTGAAAAACTCGGGGATTATACGCCATCGATGAGTAGCGCATAATTCCTAAGGAAAAAACACTCTAGAGTATCCCCCAAATGGCTAAACCTACGGATAGATGAGTCTTTTATAGAAGGACCCTGTTTAGACCAACTTTTTACATTTTCCCCATGGGCGTATGAACGTGCAATTATTACAAATGGGGCAAAAATGCCCTGAAAATGACTTCGAACTTCTGAACACTGACGATGAACATTGAACATGTTCATGAAACTGGCGGCTCACAAGAGATTCAGTTATTGTACAAAATAGCTAATAACAGAGCCACCTCAAGATATTTGGTTTCCCAGTATATGTTCACATACCAAAAGAAAAGAGAACAAAGTTGGACCCTTCCTGAAAGAAGGGAATATTTGTTGGATACTGTGAAGACTCCAAGGCCTTCAGAATATACATTCCAGGATTCCATCACATGGAGATCAGTAGAGATGTAACATTTGATGAAGAAGCACCTCTCAAGAGATCCAGAAAGTGCCAGTGTGAAGAAGTATATGAAGAAGATGTACCTCCCAGAAATGTACAAGCTGCACCCTCTCCCGAAGATAAAACACCAGAAGACCATGATATGCTAGAACCTCAAGAACCTCCCACTATGAATATGTCACGAAAGAGAAAGCCTACTTGAGAAAGAGAAATTATACAAGAAACAGAAAAGATGGAGCTCCATAAGGCTCCTCGAGAATAAGCAAGAAGCCAAAGCCATTTTCCAGTTATGTGGCTTTGATGTGTGATCTTGTAGATCAACAACCTACCAGTTATGAAGAAGCTATACAGAAGAAAGAATGGGTAGAAGCAATGACAGAAGAATACCAATCAATAATAAAGAATGATGTTTGGGATATAGTTCCAAAATCCGAAGGCAAAAGTGTGGTATCTTCCAAATGGATCTACAAGATAAAGCATGCAGCTGATGGAAGTATTGAGAAATAAAAGGCAAGGTTTGTGGCTAGAGGATTCTCTTAAAAAGAGGGAATTGATTATGAAGAAACATTTTTACCAGTAGCAAGGTACACTTCCATTAGAACCATCATGGCACTTGCATCCATGATGAAGTGGAGTTTACACCAGATGGATGTAAAGACAGTGTTCCTGAATGGTGTGATTGAGGAAGAAGTGTACATAGAACAGCCACAGGGTTTTTAAGTTGAATACAGAAGGACTCACATATGCAAGTTGAAGAAGGCCCTGTATGGATTGAAGCAAGCTCCTAGAGCTTGGTATGGAAGGATAGATAACTTTTTGACAAGCTTGGGCTTTACCAAAAGTAAAGCTGACCCTAACCTTTACTTTAAGGTTATGGATTATGGATGATGAACCTGTTGTATTATTGTTGTATGTGGATGATTTATTTCTGACAGGAAATGAGAAACAAATTGTAGAGTGCAACAAGAAGATCGCTGAAGAATTTGAGATGAAAGACCTTGGATTGATGCACTATTTTCTAGGTCTAGAAGTATGGCAGAGCCCAAAAGGAATCTTTCTCAACCAAGGAAAGTATGTTGTGGAAATCCTAAAAAGATTTGATATGTTGGAATGTAAAGCCATGGCCACACCCATGGACACCAACTTGAAGTTGTTAGCTGATGAATCATCAAAGTTAGTGGATGTTACTCAGTACAGACAGATTATTGGGTCGGTGATGTATCTGACAAATACCAAACCAGATATATGCTTTGCTGTGAACACCTTGAGTCAGTATCTAGTTTAACCTAGACGTTTTCACCTTGTAGCTGCAAAGCATGTGATGAGGTACTTGAAAGGTACGATAGGCTTTGGTCTATACTATGTTGGAGATCATGACTACTGATTGTATGGTTATACAAATGCAGATTGGGTTGGAAGTGTCTCAGACAGGAAGAGCACCTCAGGTGGATGTTATTGTCTGGGATCCGCCATGATCTCATGGTTTAGCAGGAACCAGTCCAATGTTGCTCTCAGCACAACTGAAGCAAAGTATATAGCAACCTGGTCTGCTAGTTGTGAAGCCATATGGCTTCGGAAGTTGATGTCAGGTCTATTTGACCTAGAGTTGGATACCACAGTAATTCTATGTGACAACCAGAGTCGTATAAAGATGACAGAGAACCCAGTGTTCCATGACAAGTCAAAGCACATAGAAATCCAATATTTCTACATACGGGATATGGTACAGAAGGGAGCTATAAAGCTCCAGTATGTGAGCATGGATGAGCAAGTTGCTGATGTGTTAACTAAGCCTCTGTCTCGAGTGAAGTTTGAGTACTTCCGTGACAAGCTTGGTGTGGTTCAAAATAACTTTCCTCGAAAGGGGGAGCAGTGATGATGATGTTGTAGTTGGATTGTATCATCCCTGGACATTAGTCCTAAATGGATCCGCAGACTTTTGTCTCTGAGAGTGTGGTGGGATTGTATCATCACTAGACTTCAGTCCAGAACTGATCCGGAGACTTTTGTCCTTGAGAATGTGGTTGGGATTGTATCATCCCTCGACTTCAATCTAGAACTGATCCAGAGACTTTTGTCCTCGAGAATGTGGTTGGGATTGTATCATCCCTGGACTTCAGTCCAGAACTGATCCGGAGACTTTGGTCCTCGAGAATGTGGTTGGGATTGTATCATCCCTAGACTTTAGTCCTAAACTGATTCGGAGACTTTTGTCTTCGAGAATGTGGATAGGATTGTATCATCCTTGGACTTATGTCCTAAAGTGAGCGGGATTGATCATCCTATAATTGGATCGTGTGTGATGCAGATGATGATGTTGTTGTTGTTGATCGAAAGATCAAGATGATGTTGTTGTTGTTGTTGATCGAAAGATCAAGATGATGTTGTTGTTGTAGATGATAGAGTGATCCAGTGTTGTAGAAGATGATTTTCCAGTACTGAAGATGTTCCAGTAGTTGTTCCAGTTGCTGATGCTGTTGAAGAAAACTTCCAATGATTTATAGATGTATCACCATGATGTTGTTGATGATGCTCTCTCTCTCCTTACTCCTGCAATTGATGTTGTTGTCAGTAGAATACCCTTCTAGTTAAGGGGGAGTGTTGAAATATTGTAACTTCGAAGAATATTCTATTGTATTTTATCATTGTAATTTATTCGAAGATGTTTTATTCCTCCGCCGGGATGTTATTATTGTATTTGGTCATCATAGAGTCATGAGGTAAAACCTCCTTTGTAAGTCGAGTCGATAGAACCCTCCAGAATGTATTATTATATTGTATTGAGTCTTCCTAGAGGAGGTGGCCCAATCAAGTTTAGTTGGGGCCGACTTGTTAAGTGAAAAGGTCAAGTGAAAGTTAAAGTATAAATAGGAGTGATGTGCTCCTCATTTGGACACACTCACTCACTTGGGAAATTCGCATAGGAGAGAGAGAGAGAGAGATCTGCAAGGAGAAGGAGTTTTTGTTTGGTGTTTTATCTTTGTACCTTTTGATCATCTATATTGAGGAAGTTTTGTTGGGTTTTCTTCCCTAGAGGGTTTCTCAGGATAAATCTGTGTCTATCTTGTGATTGTGTTTCTTTCAGTGATCCTATATATGCTATTGTTGTGAATTTGAATTGAAACTGATATTATCTAGCTTAGCATATTGAATCTTAACAAAGCTTGAGCTTGAAGATTTTTTCCCTTCCATCTCTTAAAGCATACTCTTTCTCGATTACTTGGCTCTTTTTATGCTTAGCAAAAGTTAGATCTACAAAAGTTTATTATTCGTCTTCTTATGTTATGCATAATTACTAGATCTAAAAGTTTTTTAAATCTCTATTCCAAGTCTAGATCTAGATTATTTCTTTAGTACTTGTTATCATAAAATTTTGCTATCTGTTCCGAGTACTAAAGTAGTGTAAAATATCATGTTATTTTTAGCTAATCCACCAAATTTAAAGAAGATTTGTTTGCTGTTTTTGCAGACTTGACGAAAAAAAAGGAGGCTCTGGAAAATTTTCAACAAATCTAGCTATCCAAAGCTCCCGGAGCACCCACTTTCTCTTCTAGTCAATTTTAAAGCGTTGTAAACCTCCCTGATCCAAGATTATAAGGATCAAAGGTGTTCTTTTATTTTTTAGCACTTTGTAATTAATAATAAAGGCAGGTGGGTCCCAACGCCTACAAGACCCCCAATCCCCCTGCCCCCCGGGGGATCCTATAGCAATCTCTACGTGTTTGGACTCTTTTAGCTTAGTTTTCTTTTACTAGTTTAGTTAGAATAGATTAACCGCTTTATTTTTATTTTCTTTTTGGCTTATTGTAAATGAAATACTAACCCATTGTGCTCTCCCGAAGTACCGAAAGAGAAAAGAGACTCACAGTGTAGTAATTAGAAAACACCTTTAATTTCCGCAATCTTTCTTTTTACAATCTTTTATTTCACAATTAACAAACTTAAAAGACTAAAGCCAGTTGTGCATTCCCGAAGTACCGAAAGGGAAAAGAGATTCTCAACCCTTACAAAATTTACCTTTTACAATTTTGTTGTTCAAATCTTAAATAATTGCGCTGTGTATTCCCAAAGTAAATTGAAAGAGTTTATCCCCGATAGGTGAAAAGAGATTCTCAACCTCTTAATAAAAACTTCAATCTAATTGTTAAAACGAACTAAGGCATTGCCACCCCGTATGCTCTGGATCTTTGCGGTTTATCCGACCAGTTGATCACATCAGAAAGGGAGCTAGGTGACTAGAATAATAGGGAAATCCAAAAGTAGTTTGTTTCAAATAAATCGGGAGGTCCCATTGAACAGATCATATATTCAGGGGGCTACTTTTAGCAGGTTATGCCTCACCCCATTGGACACTTGATACTGTTGCAATAAGCGCTCAATTCGGAGAACTAAAATGCCTTCGAGCCAAACCAAGAACTAACCCACTCCCTAATTCACACATCTAATAATCAATTAAAATTGACCAACGAGACAATTGCAACACTTTCACGACACAACAACACTCCAATATTTTTGTGACTCCATTTGGCACTGGTATAATCTGCAACAATCGCACTTTTTTTTCAATCAAGTGAATCAATGTGTTAGATGGATTAATTTGCTTTATGCTGCCGATTTAATTCATGTTTGCAATCTCTGGTTCAGTATTAATTTATCTTCAAACTCCTAGAATCAATCTCATATCGCGATGCCGAATTTTCGTCAATTATGGAGAGTGAATTTTATTAAGATGATTTTCTTAGTTAAAATGTGAGAATTTATTGAGTGCTAAAGTTCCACCTGTAGATGGAAAAGAGCAAAAAGAGTTTATTCAAATTGTTGTACAGAAGCAAAATTGTTGTACTAAATACTAATGACTATGTGTCAACTTTTTGATCATCCACCACTAATCAGCAAAGCCTTTAGGTGGTGGCGAGAGCATACTTCGTGGCAACGAGTCGGCTTATTTGATTGTAAAAAGGAAATACCAAGATGTAAAACTAACCAAATAATAATGATGCAAAAGAAGTAAAAGTTTTCTAATTATCTACCTACGAATCTCTTTTCGGTGGGTGCTCGAACAAGCCCTTGTCCACAACTGTAACTCGGGAAAGCGTAGGGGTTAGTCTTCGGTTTTTTCCCAAAAAATAAAGTAAAACAAAAATGAATGAAATTAAGTCTAGATCTAACTATGAAAGCTTGAAACTAACCTAACAAAAATACTACTCTAAGGCAGAAAAGTAAAAGGGACAGATACAGGCTTCCCCCAAATGGGAGAAGGGGGTGTGGGAGCTTTAAATCCCACTTGCTCTTTATTGGTTTATTACAAATTTTAACTCTCTGACGGAGAATGCTCTTGATCCGTAAAAACGAGATTCAAGAGACTTTAATTAGCTTGAAAAAGCTAAGTAACTACAAGGAATTGAGAGGGATCTTCTTTAATGGTTCAAAACTCTCAAATTCGCCCAAGATCCTTCGCTTACCTGTTCATCAAAAGTGAAAAACCAACAAGCTACTTTATTAGAAATGTGATGGACTAATCAAATAAAAACATAAAAATCCTAACTACTTAGTACTTGGAAAAATTATGAGCGCAAGTACTACTGAAAGCTAGATCTAAGCTTGTGATAAGAATCTAAATGCTTATAGATCTAGCTAATGCATGCAGAATAAGAGATATATAATGAGACTTTTAGATTAGATCTACTTATTAAGCATGAGAGAAACAAAGTATCCGGGAAAAGAGAAAGAAGTTTGAGTTTAAAGGGATGGAAGGAAGGCTTCAAGCCCCAAGCTTGATCTTCATCAAAGACTCTGAAATGCCTGCAAACAAAATATTAACTCGAAAGTGCCGAAGAGGGGAGAGGATGCAACTGAGCTCAACTCCTCCTTCAGATCTGTAACCTACACAACTATAAGAAACACTTGCCAATAATGGATTAGATCTAGTGTGCATGCAAAAAAGAGATCAAGAGAGCCTCAGTACAACTGAATACAGTGGGATACTCCTATGTCTCTTAGAAACAAAGCACAAATAAAAAACTTAACAACTGTAAATGTTTACTCTATTGGATTATAAAAAACCTTCTTGCATCGGGTCTGGGGCTTTGCAGACACATTAAAAGGTCGGGACAGGTATCCTTACTTAGCCTACTGCTCTTCCGAGGCTATTGCTCGTACTCATCCATGCAGAGCCAAGTGCTGGTACAATGGGGTATCGGGGCTCCTCGAATCAGCAGGGATTCAGATAGATCGCCTCCCCCCCCTTCCAGTACTCTTTGAATGCTCCCGACCACCTTCTTCCCACCCAACAGGAACTAAATAAGATCATCAAAGAGGATATTTACAGGCAGTTTGTTTAGATCACTTGGGTCAATCCCCCCCGGAGGGTTGCGCCCAAAGATGGCCTTCTATGCAGAGCACTTCTTAGAGATCAGAGACGGGCTCATTGTCCGGCCCCAGTACACGCTCCAACACTGGATGCATGAACTCTGGATCCCCCTCAGACAGCTCAGAGTAGGATCTCATAGACTTCGGGTAGAGACAGACCACCAGATTGATAGGATGGACATGCTCTGCCAACTATGTCACTTACAGGAAGTGGAAACCGAGTCACACTTTATCTTCAGATGTCCTATATATTACGAGATCAGAGGATGATTCCATTGCTTGTTCAGAGGTCCTTAGACCCTGGCAAACTTTTTCAGATACACAAATCAGAGATGTTTAGCACTCTATATCCAGGAGACTCTCAAGCTTCGGGCACATATTCTTCAGCCCCCCACCAGACTCGACACCACACAGAGGATCACAGTGTTCTTCAGCGTGCTCCCCTCAGCCAAGGGCACCAAGAGGTCTATAGATCTGGACACCGATCTAGTTCCCAGATCAATGAGGATCCGTGGATCTCGATCCACGAGACCTCATCAACAGATTCGCTCCAGGCATCTACTTGAGAGACGAACTAGGTCCTCCAGGCCTCAAAAAAAGCAACACCGCAATGAGCGACCCGCATCCTCTTCGAGCGAGCATACGCTACTGGACTTCCGCCAGTTCTCTTCTCTCAGCCTCGGATGTTAGGAGTAATAGAACTTCTTCGGTCTCGGCTCCAGGATCTTCTCCACCAGGGCTTCTTCGCCCCAGTGCAGAGTTCAGAAGTCGGGGCAAGGGTTGGAGCTCCCTCATACTTCAACCCAGCTAGTCTTGTTCATGTTTTAAATTTTTTGCATTTGCTTTGTTTTTAAAAGGGGACCGGTTGGTCCTCCCGCATAGCACGGACTTCATTGTAACCGACAGTCCCATTGACCTACTTTGTGGTCATTAGTTGGACATTAATAAAATTATCTTATCTTATCTTATCTTATCTAAGCTAGATCTATCACCAATATTGAAGCAAGAGAAAACAAGTGGTACAAGATCAGCTCAATAACACAGCATTCATCAAATGGCACAGCATGGACCTCCAAAGTATTTCAATATTATTCATCAAATACAACAGTGTTACAAAGGGTAGAGGCTCCACCATCCATCCTGGAATGAGTGCGAAAACCTTGCATTTATAGAGAATGAAGAAGAGGGGGGGGCGAATCTACATCTAGAGATGAGAGAGGGTGCATTCTTTGAAAGAGGGAGCTAACAAGGCTTAAACTAATGCTTTGTTTGTTGTGATTTGAAGAGTTGGCAGCCACCTCACAAGAGGGGCACCCCTCTCTACCTTGGAATTCCCTCCAACCATCCAACACTTGCTAAATAAGCAAAGTCATCCATGCTAAGAAGGAGGGCGCATTTCTTGAGGAGGATACACTTGCAATGCTCTGAACCTTGACTAAAAGCTGTTGGATTTTATTGGAATCATCTCTGATGTTGATTGCAATCATAACTGGCCCTTTATTTGGACAAATTTCCTCAATTTTAGGAAATTTGATTTTCTCCATATCTCATTATTTTTAATTAAATAATTCTTTTTTATTATTTTGGAGAGAATTTTTATTAAAGTGATAAATAATCACTCAAAACTTTAAAAAAGTGGGTTTTGGGGTTTTGTGGGTGCTCTGGATTAGAAAACGAGCACCCCCATGGCAAAAACAACCCCTAGACCACACTTTTATCACTTTTTTAGATTTTTTAATTAAATCATTAAAAAAGCCCGTAAAATGAGAAAAAATATTTTTCTCAAAACTAACTCAAACTTCTAGGGGACCTAGTGCATATTCATAATGACTCAATTATATGTCTAGCAAGCTCATAAACATTGACACGTGAACTTTAATAACCTCCTAAGGCGTAACCACCAAGACAACCATTCCTGCTTTGGAGGAGTGGTGAAAAACTCGTTGATTATACAACCCTTATTCAACATTGCATAATTGACAAGGGAAAAACATCATGGAATGATCACATTTGATGTTTAAGTCCTAGGAATCCAAGTTCTTTACATAAGACTTGTTATCACACAACTTGTAGTTGTCCCTAAAAGTATCCCATCCTGGATGGTAGAGGAGATAGACAACTAAAGAGGTGACCCAAGAGATGCAA
The DNA here is from genome assembly GCA_027924585.1 of Larix kaempferi. NCBI lineage: Eukaryota > Viridiplantae > Streptophyta > Pinopsida > Pinales > Pinaceae > Larix > Larix kaempferi. The sequence goes on from BSBM01000053.1 coordinate 7,242,392, forward strand.
CAATTCCCAATGCAAGCTGGGAGTCACGATAACTGAGGCACTCTTCAGTTTAGATCAAAACGAATCAAGACAAGGGGGAGACCCTAGCCAATCAATGAAGATTAGCTAACCCAAAGGTTCCTCGGGCAATGTGTAAGTTGAGTTACGGAAACCAATGAGTGAGTTAGATTAAGTGGACCCAAGAGTTTAAGTATGGTTGAAGAGGCTTAAGAGGTGACAAGGGTTTCAACCAATGAATGACTAGGGCCACTTATGAAGCTCAAATGGATAGATCTAGTACCATGAAAATACACAAGTGGGGCCCACTCCTTAAAAAGTGGGAAATGGTCCAAATGGGGCCCACAAGGTCAAATTAGGGGTGAGATGGCACTAAGGGGCATGCAATGATGTAGATCTATGGATCTAGGATGAGATAGGAAACACCCACATATGGGATCTAGCAAGGAACACTAACCCCAAGGATTGTGATTTACCCAAGGGAGACTAGTGCCTTGATTTGAGAGGGCAAATGGAGTCCAAATTTCACCAAAATGTAGATCGGGCTAGTTAAGGCAATTAACAAGGTGGCTTTGAAATGGCGTGCCCCAATATGAGCTAGATCTCCATAGATCTAAGATTTAAAATGCATCACCCAATGACCCAAGTGGGGCACAACCCTCAAAATGAGGAATGGAACCCACAAGGCAAAAATCAAAGAGGTGAAGCACTAGGGGTAGGTTATCAAGGTGGATCTATGCAAATTAAGTGGGATCTCACCTACCCACAACTTGGAACTAGCCCCACTAGCTCTCCTCAAGGAATGCGAATTGCCTCAAGGAGGGCTACGTGCCTTGGTAAATGGGTCAAATGGAGACCAATCACCACCAAACTATAGATCCGAATTGTCGTGGATGCTATATAGGTGGGTTTTAAATATTATCCCCAAAGCCAAGCTAGATCCAAGTAGATCTAGAAAAATATAAAAAATGAGGGTTTTAATCAATGAGGGTTTTGTGATCTAAGAGAGTAAATGGAGAGGATAGAAGAATATCATACCTCATGGAACATACCTGGAAGATGAAGATGGAAGAGGCTTGTGACGAGGATTAGTTCCCACAAAGATCAAATGTCAAACTTGATGAAGCCCTTCTTGCCAACGTTTTGTCTCCTTCAACCAAATCGGCCTCCTTATTCCTGTCAATCAAAGACACAAAGATCAATCAATCAATCAAGAATGGAAGTAGATGCAAGAAAAGAGATGAAGAAACATGACATTGTTGGTACAAAGACAAACAACTCCCTGTCACCCAAAACAACTTGTTGAAACGAGCAGGGTAGGCATCCCCACCAATGTGAATTGCCCCAAGACGTCTTCTTTGCCTGCAAAAAATGTTAGCTGAAGATAAAATCCAAGATGGCCACCAATGTCTGTCAGTGCAGAGGAAGAAGCATTTACAATCACCACAAGCATTCCAACTCCAAGATCCAAGATGCCCAAGAAAGTATTTTTATTCCAAGAGCCAAAATCTCTAGATAGCTTTTGCAATAGGGGGGTCTCCTCCTTTTATAGGATAATAAAGACCAAAACCCTAAACCACAAAAACACTTTTTGAAACTAGTGGTTGAGATCAAAAGATACAACATAATAACCAATGGCTAAGATGAGCCTAACAATGTATCACATGGATCACTCAAAAGGAGGGTGACGTCATGCCTCAAAAGTCTCTAAGGAGGGTGACATCATGCCTCAAAAGTCTCTAAGGAGGGTGACGTCATGCCTCAAAGGGAGCTAAGTAACATGGGCCCACCATATATGACATGGACAAGACTCAAAAGACACATGGTGGGGCTAGGAGGTATCAATCCTTCACTAGCTCGTCCCCATGGCACAATAATATAAAATAATAGGACTATGACATGTCCAAATAACACAAATGATCAAAATCCTGTCTCCAAATCTGAGAGAGACATGTAGTAAAAGACCTCCTGTAACCACTGTGGACCCTATTGACTGATGCCAACTGATCTGGGAGAAGGGGGGTTCACCATGGATGACCTCTGAGAAGACCAAATGCAAAAACCTTGCCTCAATTACCCAAATCGAATTCCTCAGTGACCCTTTTATTCCATTTTTTAATCCTCCTGAAAACCCTAAAAGTGCCTCAAGCTGCCATCCAGGGTGCCTGCGTTGTCAAACTGAAGGTACCAGGCTGTCCGGAAGGGGGGTATAATGGTAAAAACAAGTGGTTGGACAACCCCCTTCCTCTGTAGAGCCCTAGGCAACGACTGGCCTCCAAGGCCTCTGCTGGACAGGCTGGATCAGCATGCCCAAACTGGTCAACAGGTGGATAACTGCTACTGCCATCATCAAAAGTGCCCGGAACTGAAAGATAAGTGTCTCAATGGATCCAGAAGACCCAAATCTACTAGAAATGAGTACTCATACACCAGGGTTTGACCTGTAGGGTCAACTGTAGGGTCCACCATACCCGAGCAGTGTAAAATATGATGATCTGGAAATAATAATAAACTGACCAACTGCATCAATCATCATCAGAAGCATATGTCCAACATATGGAATCATCAATAAGTGTATGTGGGACCACAAATCATCATCCATAAGCACAAGTGGTCCAACTCATCACGGATCCCAAGAATGACATGGTCAAACTATGTCTGACTAGGTCAAAATACAACCAAAGACTAGATTATAACAATAGACTAAGACATGTTCCTTTAATCACATTCACAGATTAACTTAAAATACAAACATCATTCAGTGGAAGTTAAGACATATGTATATATCAATGTTATTTATAATTTACTTGCACAGAAGCTTTAAGGACATACTCATTCAACGGACATGGCCTAACTGCTAGCAAAGGGTGGAGGCTAAGAAGAAAGCTACACAAAAGGGGATGACTTGAACAAACTCAGCTAAGTGACATTTTGGACGGGGAAAGGGGGAGCTACACTCTATGTTGGACAAAATAACAAAGGGAAGGATTGTGCCTCACAAATGGATAAGTTGTTTAGAGAGTGCTTATTCAACTTAGGCATCATGTCTACATCAAGTTGATCCAAGTTCATTGGGATCATTCATTTCATTTCCATGGCTTTTTTGGCCAAAATGACCGCTCTGGGATTTCACATGTGCTAAGAAGCACAACTAATCGCAGCTTGCATCCGAGGCATATTTATAATCATGAGGTCAACAATATTTAGATATAGCATTTACTTAACCATTGCTTTTTGGACCTTTTTATAACCTTTGTGGGGTATTTTAGCAGTTCATTGTTATAGCCTTTATTCACGTGTGTTAAGAAACGCATTCTAGAATTTTAAGTTCATAGGCTTTATAATATATTTCCAAAACAAGTAGTATGTGTGCTTTCAGTTTTAGCCAACAACTCAAGTGACTAGAGGGAGTTTTGCACAGTGCCAAACATCAAGACAACTGACCAAAATGATTTAGGCATACAATCCAACTTACCAAAGGCAAGTTCTATCACCAACTCAGAGCCGAGACACAAAACAAACATGGATGTGGTCCAACACAGAGGTAGAAATGGGGAAGTCCTCCACATTAGAAAGTCGAGAAGGCAAGTCAGGGTGAAACCCAAATAAGGAAGGTCATGGATGGATGGAGTCAAGTGAATGTGGTGCCTAAGCTAACAGACAAAGATGTCAAGAAAAACTATGTTTATGCTCATACGAGGGTAATGAAACCAATGGGCATTGTCAGAAAACCTTAGTGTGCAAGTAATACATCCAATTTTTATATTTATAACATCATCCAAGATATTTCATTTCATTATTAAATAGTACTGCCACATCATGAATCATGTACCAAGTCAATGCTATGAAGGTGACTAAAACAACAAGATAATAATCTAATGCTAATAATCGCAAGTCCATAGGTCACATCATATCATAATAATCATCCACAAATAACTGAAACAATGGTGCAATAATACAACTGGGCACTGAACTGGAACTGTATGGAACAAAGGGTCACATCGATCATCAAATCTAAACTCTCAAGGCTCAGTCTTGGCACAAGGTCTAATCAATATCTGATACATATACTGGTCTGATCCATAAGTGATCTCAAATAAACATGCTCATCATAGCTGATCTCTGTAAAAGCAAAGCTCTGGAAAGTGCAGATATCTGCTCAGCATGAATAGTAACCCAGCTACTATGGTGTGATAACAAGACCGTCATGCTAGTATTTTTTTACAATATCCCCAAGAGGGTATGAACATGCAATTATTACAAAGGGGCCAAAAATGGCCCTGAAAATCAAGCTTGAAAAAATCACCGAAAAATCGCCGCTTTTTGAAAAAGTCGTGAGGTGTTGCCCCTGCCAAAAAATCGGCTCACAAAAATCGCAATTTTTTAAAAAAGCGGCGACTTCCGACTTTTTCAAAAAATCAGCGCTTCTTTAGAAAAATTCGCGAGTCGATGCAAAAAATCGCCCAGGCCGTCACGTCCACGGTTTAAAGGGTCAAAAGTGATTTTTTTTTGTCATTTGTTTCATTTGGCTGTTGGAGAAGGAGTGTGAAGGGCAAGAGGGCACTATCAACTACATTGGAGGCATCCAAGACTCCAAACAACATCTAAGCTCACCATTGTGAATTTTTGTGGAGAAAGGGTTCAACTTCAAGAGTCAAAACTTTACCAATCAACCAATTCGTCTCACAGGTATGTAGTGATTCATTTTCTTGTATTTTTTTTATGATTTTTTTGCATGTTTGCTTGCCTATATTCTTTCCTCTATTCTCTTTTTTTTTTTGCCATTTTTCCAATGATTTCCATGTCCATAAATATCAAAAAGAGTCAAAATGTAAGGGGGTTTTAGAATGGAATAGCATGTTTTCTTTCTTAGATCTTTAGCCACCCTCTTGTTATCATTTTTCATGGCCAAAAATATAAATTTAGAGGTCTGATTTTTTAAGCCAAATTGTTGCAATTTTTTCAAATGGGGTTTAATTTATTGCTTTTGTATTTTTGTGCCCTAGGTTTGCATTTTGAGGCTGCCATTCCATTTTCCAAGATGCCAAAGCCATTGGACCCGTTTTGGCAGTATGGTGAGCTCGAGGATGATGGAAACAGGCAAAATTTGAGTTGCAAATTGTGTGGGCATCACATGTCAAGAGGGGTTAACAGGTTGAAATACCATCTAGCTAAACTCCCTGGGCATGATGTTGGCATTTGTACTGCAGTGACCCCAGAGATCATGAGATCTGCCAGTGGCGCAATCTATGAAAAGAATAAAAAGAAGGATGAGATTGCCGAAATCAGAGCTGAGATTGTAGCTTTTGGCCTAGCAAGAAATGTGGGGGCAACAGGATCTGCCACTTTCGGTCAGGGTAGTGCGAGGGGTTCCACAGCCACGGCGGGGGCCTCATACCATTTTGGTCCACGAACAGGAGGTGGATCACAACCTTCTATCAAGGCATTGATAAATAAAAAAGATGAGGTAGAAGTGGACAGGGTGATGGGGAGGTGTCTTTACTGGAGTCACATACCTCTCAACATCGTAAAAAACAATCCATTTTGGCAGCCGATGTGTGATGCCATTGCAGCAGTTGGCTCGAGGTATAAAAGTGCCACCTTTGAGGAGTTGCGGGGTCCAATCCTTCAAGCAAAAAAGAAGGACATTGGTGCTAGGTTGGAGGAGCTCAAGCAGTCATGGGAGAGCACTAGATGCACAATCATGTCAAATGGTTGGTCAGATGGTAAGGGTAGATCCCTTATCAACTTTTTGGTACATTGTCTTAGAGGTACCTTGTTTGTAAAATCAGTCGATGCATCAGCATATGTAAAAGATGCAGCACTCTTATGTGAGTTGTTAGATGGGTTCCTACATGATATTGGGGTGCACAATGTTGTGCAAGTTATTACGGATAATGCAGCTAATTATGTGGCTGCTGGCAGGATGCTTATGGAGAGGCACCCCACTTTGTTTTGGACTCCATGCGCTGCTCAGTGTATTGATTTGATGCTGGAGGATATGGGGAAAATTCCCTTTATCAAGGTGGTGATTGATCAAGCTAAGAGCATCCCCAAGTTCATTTACAACCATACTTTTGTTCTCAGTCTCATGAGGAGGCACACCAAAAACAGGGAGTTGAAGCGTCCCACAATCACGCACTTTGCCACCACCTTCATTACTCTTCAATCCTTGCTTCAATGTCAGTTTGAGTTGATGCAAATGTTTGTTTGTGATGAGTGGCATGATTGTGCTTACAGCAGGAGAGAGGATGGGAGAACCATTGCCAAGTTAGTGTACACTGACTCCTTCTGGGAAGGAGTGGGGGAAGTCTGCTCGGTGAGTGAACCTTTGGTAAGGGTTCTGAGACTTGTTGATGGTGATAAGCCCGCAATGGGCTATTTGTATGAGACCATGGATAGGGCCAAAGAGACCATCCGGAATTATTATGTGGGCAAGGGTACCCCGGGGCACAATAGGCACATGTTGTTATGGGAGTTGATTGATAGTCGATGGACCGAGATGCTTCATAGACCCTGTTATCACCTAATCTGTAGTTACCCCTATGGATGGATCCAGTCATGGATGGCAATAGGGAAGGGCAACTCAAAAGGTGCAACCACGATCACCTCGACCTCCAATATATATATGGTTGTCACGCCAGTCGAGGCAACCTTCGCTTTATGTTATCTAGCCCAGACAACAAAGGGGGAGACCCGATCTACTCCCGACAGGAGAGATCAAAACCAAGACACCAAATCAGGGTATTTCCAAGTGAAGTTAGGTGTATGGTTTATCCTAGACCCAAAGATGAAGTCACAAGCCAAGTGGGGGTTCAATAAGTGTAGCTTTGGTTCATAGTTGATGTGAAAGTGACTTACAATGTTTGAAGTGAGATCTAGGGCTAGTGTACTAGTTCAATGTTGGATAGTCCACTGCCTTGGGAACTGTGTCCAATGCAGGGTAGTTAAGGGTTGTATTGGGGCTAACTAGTACAGATGACAAGCTTGACCATAATACATGATAGCTTGAAGGGTTTAGTTCACCATGTATAGGTCAATCCACAAGTCAATCCAACAATCTAGGAAGGTTGAACTAACTTGGAGAGAAACCAGTGCCTTGGGAATTGGGAAGTGGAGTCAAAGTAGGGTTGACTTGTGGTTTAAGACTCCTAGTACATGAGATAAGTGGGCAATTTAAGTTTTGATGTGTAAATGTGTCTAGATCTAGGTTTGAATTATTCCGGTTTCAAATCTCCAAAAATCTCACGTACCCAGTTCCTGGAAGTGAGTCAACTCACTTCTCCAAGGTGGTGCGACTTTGCCCAAGGAGGCTTAAATTGGGGTTTAGGTGGGTCAAGACAAGTCGGATGGCATCCAAACTTTAAATCCTAGTAGATCGGTCAGGTAGGAGATGTAAGTTTTAAACCTTAACAGTGAAGTACAAACTTATATGATTCTTACATTCTCCCACTTGTTGTTCTCTTCACATACAGGAGAAAATTATGACTTCAACAATTCAGGGCAACAATGCCCATGTTCTCTTTGCACCAAGAGAACTTCTGAGTACTCACAGACTTTGTCAAAGAGTCTGCAACATTTACCAAAGTGTCAACCTTTTCCAGCAACACTTTGTTCTGTTCAACCATGTCTCTGACGAAATGGTACTGCACATCAATGTGCTTTGTCCTCGAGTGATAAGCAGGGTTCTTTGCCAGAAATATTGCACTTGAGCTATCACAACCAATTTTTACTGCATTCTGAACAAAACCAATACCTGAACACAATCTTTGCAACCATACAGCTTCCTTACTTGCATGGGTAGCTGCCATGTATTCAGCTTCTGTAGTTGAGAGTGCAACTACAGCTTGTCTTCTACTCATCCAACTGATTGCTCCTCCAAATAGATTAAAAACGTAGCCACTTGTAGATCTTCTGTGATCAAGATCTCCAGCCCAGTCAGCATCAGCAAATCCTTGTATATCTATCTCTCTGTTTAGACCGGGTCTTCCTTGGTAGCAGATTGCAGAATCTGTAGTGCCACGCAAATACCTGAAGACCCTTTTTACTGCAGTCCAATGTTCCTTTCCTGGTTTTGACATGTATCTACTCAAAACTCCCACTGCATGGGCTATATCTGGTCTAGTACAGACCATGGCATACATCAGACTGCCAACTGCACTAGCATATGGAACATGAGACATGTCCTCTACCTCTTCTTGTGTAGTGGGACACTGTTCTGCAGATAACCTTACACCTACAGGAATGGGCACCTTCACTGGTTTGCTTTCCTGCATATTAAATCTCTTCAATATCGTTTCAACATATTTCCTCTGATTTAACCAGAGTTTCCTGTTTTCACGATCTCTTTTTATTTCCATGCCCAAAATGAAATTTGCAGCACCAAGATCTTTCATGTCAAATTCAGATGACAGCTGTTTCTTGACATCCTTGATGATTTCTTTGTTGTTTCCAATTAGCAACATATCATCAACATACAATATTACATAAATAAAATGATCACCAATTAGCTTAAAATAAACACAGTGATCAGCTTTGCTTCTTGAGAAACCAAGTCCCAGTATATAAGTATCAAATTTTTGATACCACATTCTGGGAGATTGTTTCAAACCGTAGAGAGACTTTTTCAGCTTACAGACAAGCTCCTTTCTTCCTTTCACCACAAACCGTTCTGGTTGCTTCATATAGATCTCTTCATTAAGATTTCCATGTAGGAAAGCCGTCTTTACATCCATCTGTTCTACTTCAAGATCAAAGGCAGCAGAAATAGATAAAAGAAATCTAATAGAAGTCAATTTTGCAACAGGTGAAAAAATCTCACCAAAATCGATGCCCTCAATTTGGGAGTAACCTTTCGCAACTAGTCGAGCCTTGTACTTCTCCACTTTACCTGCTGCATTTAACTTCTTCTTGAATACCCATTTGCTTCCAATAGGCTTTCTTCCTTCTGGCAACTCAACCAGATCCCATGCCTCATTTTTGTCCAAGGCATCCATTTCTTCTATCATGGCCTTCTTCCATAGTTTACTATCTTCTGAATCCATTGCCTCTTTAGCAGTTCTAGGATCATCATTAGTAATAGATAACACAAAATTAGAACGAAAATCAGGGGGACTGTACCTTTCAACTTGCCTTCTTTCTCGGTCAGATCTCCTCAATACCGGAGTCTGTGGATCCGCCTCTTCATCTGATTCAGACGATTCTGCCTCCTCATCTGATTCAGACGAATCTGGTTCCTCAAAAGAGTCACCTCTTTCATCCTTGATATCAAAGTGTAGCTTCTCTGAATCCTTTTCCTTTGGTACATCCTCAATCCTGGAAGTGCTTTCAACTTCTCTGAAGATCACATCTCGACTGTAAACTGTTTGCCTTTTTACTGGGTTCCACAGCTTGTAACCTTTCACTCCATCCTTGTAACCAATGAAGATACATTTTTCCGCCTTATTATCCAACTTGCTCCTTTTCTCCTTTGGAACATGTACAAAAGCATCACACCCAAACACTCTGAGATGAGAGAGAGAGGGTTTCTTACCAGTCCAAACCTCATGAGGTGTCTTGTCAACCAACGCTGATGTGGGTGTCCTATTCACTAGGTAACACGCAGTGTCAACAGCTTCTGCCCAGAATTGTTGTGCTAGCCCTGCACCACTGAGCATACTCCTTGCCTTTTCCATCAATGTCCTGTTCATCCTTTCTGCAACCCCATTCTGTTGAGGTGTGTATGGAGTAGTCTTTTGCCTTGCTATTCCACACGTTTTACAGAACTCCTCAAATTCACTTTCACAGAATTCTCCACCGTTATCTGTTCTGAGTACTTTTATTTTCTTCTCAGTTTGATTCTCTACAAGAGCCTTAAATTCTTTGAACCTATTAAAAACCTCAGATTTCTTACGCAGGAAATAAATCCAAGTTTTCCTTGAGAAATCATCTATGAATGAAACATAATACACAGATTTACCTAGTGATGGAACAGGCACAGGTCCAAAAACATCACTGTGTATTAATTCTAAGATTCCTTTAGCTCTTACAACACCAGATGAGAATCGTACCCGATTCTGTTTACCATATAAGCAATGTTCACAGAAATCGAAATCTAATGTGAAGTCAGACATGCCTTCAGCCATACTTTTACCTTGTAATAGTCGAAGACCCTTTTCTCCAATATGTCCCAGCCTTCGATGCCATAGCGATGTCTTCTCACTAGAGACAGTAAGGACTCTGTCTCCTTCATTTTTACCCTCAGAAACAATAGTGCTGTTACATCCATTTTTGAAGGTGCTTCCCAACAACTTGTATAGAGTTCCAATCCGAACTCCCCTCATCAGCACCAATGACTCTCGAACCATCTTGCATGTGTTCTTTTCAAATAAAGTTTTCACACCTGCATCATCCATTTTACTTACAGATATAAGGTTTCTAGCCAACTTTGGAATGTGCAGAACCCCGGGAAGAGTTTTAACCCTTCCATCTTTGAGCAGTAGCTTGACCTTTCCTCGACCTATGATTTTCGCTACCGAGTTGTCTCCCAGAAATACATCTCCTCCATCATACTTTTCGTATTCAGAAAACCACTCCCTGTGAGGAGTCATATGATAAGACGCACCTGAGTCAATCAACCACGAATCATGCTCTGCATGTGTACTTGAAGATGCCAGATACACATCTCCTCCTTCCTCTGTAGATTCTTTCCCATCTGCGGATGGAGCGTCATTAGGTCCTCTACTTTTATCAGTAATTTTCGATTTACAATCCTTCTTGTAATGCCCAGCTTTTCCGCACTTCCAGCATTTTCTTACAGAAGGTCCTGGAGATTTAGATCTCCCTCTAGATTTAGATCTACCACCTGAAGACTTATTTTTAGATCTGTCTCCAGGGCGACCTCTTACAAATAAGGCATCCTTGGCTGAACTGTCTATGGATCTCCGCCTCATTTCCTCCGATAGTAGGGATGCAACCACATTCTCGAAGTTTAGCGTGGTTGCATTACTCCCAATAGCTATGACCAGATTATCCCATGAATCTGGCAAAGAGCACAACAGACTAATACACTTTTCATCATCATCAAGTGCAATACCAACAGATGTCAACTGACTTACCAGAGTATTGAAGGCGTTTAGATGCTCTGATACAGAGTCTCCATCAGTCATCCTCAGAAGGTACAATTTCTTTCGCAGAAATAACTTATTTACCAGGGACTTTGACTGATACAGATTTCCCAGTTTGTCCCATAGCTTCTTTGCACTGTCTTCTCCAGATACGTTCACCAATACCGAATCTGCGAGGCAAAGACGAATGGTGCTCCTTGCTTTTCTTTCCAGCTTTTCCCATTCTTCTTTTACCATACCAGAGGGCATGGTACCTGGATCTACTGCGATCCACTGTTCTCTATCTACCAGAAGATCTTCCATCTTGAGCTTCCATAGCTCAAAGCTCTGACCATTAAATTTCTCAATCTCGAATCTAGAACTGCTCGCCATTCTTTAAAGAAAAAATAAATCACCGCTGCAAAGCTCCCACTGAAACCAGGTTTATCACAAATCCAAGATCGAGCCAAACCCTTGGAAACAAAGGCGTCCCTCTGAACCCAAAAATGCTCTGATACCAGATGTAAGTTTTAAACCTTAACAGTGAAGTACAAACTTATATGATTCTTAAGCATTAACAGAAAAACACAGAATGGCACACACATTACACAGAGATTTTCACCTGGAAACCCTTAACCGGGAAAAAACCAGCAAAACTTAGAGCCGCATAGCTCCTTTTTCATTATATGTTTATTTTACATGTACAATACAATAAATGGTATTCTGCAGCATCTAAAACCCTAATTCGTTTACCCGAATTAGGTTACAACCCTAATTCCTTTTACCGGAATTAGATAGAGTACAATGGGTCGAAAATCGCGAAAAAGCAAAAAAGCAACCCAAAAAAAATTTTGCGCTCCGCGCGGACTCCGGGGGCCTAACGGCCCCCTCCGTGTCGTTTCGGAACCTAACGGTCCGAAACGAAGGGGGTGGGCCCTGTCGGGCTACCCCCCCCTCTAAACCCCCCCCTCTAAGGTGCCGTAGGGATCGTGTTGTACACGCAGCGACCATGTGAAGAGATATAACATACCCAACAGGAGTATGGATCTGTAATTTCGTGGCAATCCACCGGTTAGATCTTAGTAGATCTGAGTTTAAGTGTTCCAAGTGGTCCAAAATGGGGATTAAATCCCTTAAAATGTGGAATGGGGCCCGCAAGGTGAATTTCAGAAAAGTGACAACCTGGGTGTATGTTATTTGATGTGTAGATGTCAAATCAAGTGGAAACTCAAACACCCACCACCTAGATCTAGGTCAACTTGCCCAACTAGAGAAGTGCGCCTTGCTTGGGAGAGGCTAAGTTGGCCTGGGAAGGGGATCAAATGGAGGCCAATCCTCACCAAACTATAGATCCGGGATGCCTTGGATGCTATAGAGGTGGGTTTTCAGTATTATACCCAACAACCCACTAGATCTAAGTAGATCTGAGAAAATGTAAAATGGGGGTTTTAAGATATTTAGGGTTTTAACAATTTATGAGTTATGTCAATGGATTGGATAGAGGAAAGAGAAACAAACCTGTGGATCTTACCTGGGTAACCTTGTAGATGCCTTGATGATGATGATCTATGTAAACCCGATCAATTTGAGAAGCTTTGAGGTAATTTCTATGCAAGTCGATTTGGTCCAAGAAGCCAATGCGCCCTCTCTCCTGCACAACAAACGTCAACAATATCAGATTTGATGCATCAAGAGATAAGACTAATGCCACAAAAGAAGTAACAGAAAGATAGCATAGATCACAATGATACTAATGATAACCCCCTGATACAAGCGAATGCCAAGAAAGTCGATTTGAAGAAGCCTTGCAAAATCGCCCTTGTTGAAGTCGCCCTCCTGTAGACAAACAATGATTTCCAAAAAGATAGATCTTACCGCAATTTCCAAATGCTAGGTTGCAATAGACTTTCCAATCACCATCTAAGAACACCAGATGCAAAGGAGACCACAAGAATTTCCACAAGAATATTTTTCTATACCAATAATCCAAGAGCCAAAGACCCCTTACAATGAGAGGCTCTCTCCTTTAAATAGGAAGGAGAGGCACCAAAACCCTAACCACTTTTTGAATGAGTGGCTAAGATTAAAAGATACAAATGTCTAATCAATGGTTGAGATGAGCTCAACAACATAATACATGGATCACACATAAAATATAACATAAGTGGACAAAATCGCCCTAGAAGAGGGGAACCCCACCAAATCATGATGATGAAATATCATAAGAGGCTTATGGTGGGTCCAAGGGGTAATTTTATCCCTCCTTGGTCAATCCCCATAGCACAGTAACCAATAAATAATCATGAATGTACCAAATCGTGCCTCCATAGTGAAGTCGTGGTCCTCAAAAGACCTCAGAAAATCCACAGAAAGTGCCATAAGTGATGGATGCGGGCCCCGATGAAGCTGAAACTGCTGGAGAAGGTGTGGAAGACCCCGATCTATCATCACTGATCATCCCATGCCATAACTTTGCCTCAGTAGCCCAAATCGATTTCCTCAATAGCCATTTCTACCGATCCTGAAATGCCTCGGGAAGCGTGAAACTGCCCCAAACAGCCTCCTGGAGTGCTAGCGCTGTCAAGGTGAGGGCACCAATGTGTCCGGGAGGGGGGTAATATGGTAAAAACAAGTGGCTGGACCACCCCCTCCATCATCAGCGCCCTAGGTCAACCGGATAAAAGTCATCTTTGCTCCGACAGGGCCTCCAACAGACCAAAACTGCACTGGGACAGCCTACTGAGGCTCAATTATCACTGTAAGTGCCCGGAACTGAAAACAAACTGTCCCATTGGACTCAGAAGGTCCAAATCCATCCAAGATGTGTACTCATACACCATATGAGTCTCTGCATGATCAAAATAAATACCCAATATACCGGAACAAGGCCAATAATAATGATCTGTAAATGACCAAACACTGCTGTAACCCAATAATCATCATCATAAGCCTGTAGCTGCTGCATAGAACCATCATGTATGTGTATATAGACCATATATCATCTATCCATATCATCATAAGGTCTAACATCTCATGTCCCATGATCCTCCATGGTCAAACTAGGTCTAACCAAGACCAAATATAACTCAGACCATCATCCAAGGCTGCTGTAAAGTGTCAAGGCTAATACATGCTCTACAACTTATTCAAATAGCAATTATAACACAGAGTAATCATAACTGGCGATCTAAATCCAAATATATAGTGTCGTTAATTATTATTATTACTCAGACTAGACTTTCAGGATCATACTCACTTCATAGTTGTGATCAATTTGCTAGTGAAGGGTGAAGGCTAAATTAACTGGCTAGGCTAAGGGATGACTTGACTGACTTGACTTCGTGACACTTTGGCAAGGGAAAGGGAATACACCATAATATATACTGAATGAGCAATAACACAGGGAATGGCGGTGTCGCACAAATGGATGAGTTGTTTAAAGAGGGTTTATTCACCTTCACAGATGCGCACAATCCATAATACAAATAAGGCCAGCAATTGTTTAGATATAGCATTTAAGTTCCATTGCTTTTTGGGCCTGAGGTTTCCATAGCCTTGATCTATGTGTGTTTACAAACACATTGCATAGATTTACATTTTTTCTAGGCTTTCTGCTGCAGGTGTGTTTTTAAGGCACTTGTTTACCTGAGCACTTCTAGGTGTGTCATGAACAACTTGTTTACCTAGGTATTTATTTTCCACAAGATATAACATTTTATTTTTATGGCCATTTTCATTTGGCATGCTTCTCATTCATGTGTGTTTAGAAACACATTGCATGAACGGGCTTTTCATACAAGATATAACATTTCATTTTTCCAGATTTTGTATTCATGGCAGCACTAAAAGTTTCAGGTTTAGCCAACACAACTTTAGTGACTAGGGGGAATTCACAAGGAACTCCAACTCACCATAGGTAAGTTTTGTCACCAACTCAGAGCCGAGACACAATAAACAGGGAAGCTCATCCAATACAGAGGCTACAGTGGGGAAAAGTCCTCCATGCCACTAGTCAAGTAGTAAGTCAGGGTGATAATCTAAAAAGGTAGGCCATGGATGGATGAAGACAATGAAATGATGGAGCCAACACTAGCAAGCCAAAGTATGGTGTAATGATCACCTCTATTCTCCCTAAGGAGGGTATGTACCAATGAGTCTGAATAGTGAACTTCTAAGTCTGAGTAGGGACAATATAATATATATAATAGATCAACCAGGTCCATATATCTATATGATCGCCAGATCATGACACTGAGTGCTAAGACATGCTATAAGAATAAGTATAAAAGCAATCTAACCATAACACCATGATATACCTGCTGAGTCATATACCTGAAAGCACATCAACCTGTACCATCCTCTGTCCTCTGAGACTGCTGCTGTAACTCTGGGCACTACTGTCTGCTCTGTACAAATGATATAATGGCTACATCGATCATCTCTCTGAGTGTCCTGAAACTCAGTCATGGCATGGGGAATACAACTGCTGTCCACAATCTGATAGTGATCCAATATAGATGCTCATCTCGGCATCTCCAATGCAAGGGAACTGGCTGAATAGTGTACTGGAATGAGAAAAATACTGTATGGTAGCCCGGCTACTATACATGTGATAACAGACCCATTCATGCAGCAGCACTCTTCCTCAACCCTGCATTTTCCTACAAAAGCAAATTTGATTTTGATGGTGAGGTGTTGGAGGGGCTCTTCACTTGTATTCAGAGGATGGTACTTGATTATGAGACTCACAATGCAATCAATCGTGAGATAGAGGTGTATCAGGATGGTACTAGAGTATTTAGCTTTGCTGATGCTATTCGTGACAGGACCAATTTCATGCCAGGTAAGTTATTAAAGTGTTTAACTTTTATTTGCGAGTTGAAATTTGAAATTTTGAATTATGATTTATTTATTTCCTATTTCAGTTTTCCAATGCAATGCAATGTAATTTAGTTCTCTTTCTTTCTTATTTGTTGTAGCTACTTGCTGGCGAACCTATGGTGTAAGGACACCAAATTTACAGAAATTTGCCATCAAGATTCTTAGCCAAACATGTACCGCTTCAGGATGTGAGCGGAATTGGAGTGTGTTTGAAAAAGTACACAAAAAGAGACGCAGAAGGTTAAAGTCTTAGACTTTAAATTTTCAACAAATCAATTTCATTTAATATAATAATTATAATTTGTGAATCTATCATCCTCACATATTATAATTATATTTCATTAATTTTTTAAACTTGAACCTCTAGACTCATGCAAAAAAATTATTTTCCTCTTACAGGTTGGAGTTCACACGTCTCAATGATTTGGTCTACGTCCATTACAATCTCCGCTTATCGATGAGACAGAAAGATAAAGCACCAAATGCTGATGCCATCACCTTAGACAATATTGATATTTTGTCTGATTGGAGGGTGGAGATTGAGACTCCTATCATGGAAGAGGAACCTACATGGCTAGAGGGAGAGGAAGGGCAAGTGGAGGAGGCAGAGGAGGAGGAGGAGGAGGAGGAGGAGGTCAGGGCCACCACAGAGGGTGATGTGCTAGCATCGCCACCACCTTCTACACCGATTGATACATCTAGTCCTCCATCCGTCACTCATCGTCCGATGTCAGATGCAGGGGCAAGGTCTTCTGTTGCTACTTCTAGTGCTAGGGGCAAACCTGACAAACGGCCCATGACCTTTTCCCGTAAAAGGGGAAGAGGGCATTGATATTAGATAGATAGCTACTAGTTTTCTTGAGATACATTTATATATGTGATGTCATTTTGTATTGGTTATCTACTTTTGAGTTTTGAGTCCTTGATTGGACAACTATGGTGTTTCAAACTTTCAGACTTCCAGGATTCAGTATCAACTTTGATGTATCATTTTATATTTGACGTGACTACATGATGATGATATATATCAGTGCTTTCTACATATTTATGTTCCAATGTGTTTATCTGATGTTATTGTTGCTTTATATGTTTAAAATTCTAAAAAAAATGAATGTGTTTTGTATTTTTTAATGTTTGCCGACTTTTTCCGATTTTTCCCGATTTTTTCGCCGATGTTGCCGAGAAATTGTTTTCGGGACCCTTGCCGACTTTTTGCCGATTCCGACTTTTTCAACATTGCTGAAAATGACTTCTGGACCTCTGGACACTGATGATGAACATTGGAAATGTTCACAACTCTGGCAGCTCACAGGAAATCCAACTAATGTACAAATTAGGAGGTAACACACCACACACCCATCGTTGAGGCAGTTGTTAGCTATGCCATAAAGGCAATGCTAGGAAAAGTGCATGCATCCATAATAACCACTGAATATCAAAATAATCAATCTAGCACACATTATTTGTTTGCACTGCATCATTGGGCAAGGAACAAGATGGAAGTGGCTCATCATGTAGCAAATGGAGTAACAATAATTATCAATGATGGGACCACAAGTAGTTAGGTATTTGCTATTGAGAATCTATTTAAAGAGCCAGGAGGCTAAGGAATGTTTTGTCGAGTATTGTTGTATTTGGAGCTCTATTCAGGTGAAAAGTTGCCCCACCTTAAGAGGCAAGTGAGCATTGTTTTCTTTATTTTGATTATCATAATACAAGGGTATATTTAACATTATTTCATTTCAATTGTCTCTTGTAACTGGTTTTCTGCATTTGTAATATATGTATACCTGGTTTTTATTCTAAGTTTAAGGGTTAAGAAACACTACATTTGTTATGCTCTAATAAAAGATCCCTTCAAAAGTAGCATGTGTAGTTGAACTTTCTAGACCAAATAAACAAAACTTTTTGTCATCATGTTTCCTGTACATACAGTGAGTCAGTCCCAAAATGTCCTTGACTCCTTTGCTAAAGAAAATATAAGCATTGGAAAAATGAAAGAAGTTTAAAAGCCTATAAACATATAAGCTGAATAAAAGATTTTGAAACAAAAGCTACAACTATAGAAAGATAGTTTACTCAAATTTGTGTCTATCGTATCCCATTACATTGATTCAAGAAATGGTTCTCCTTAAGTTCTTGTCACATGTTTTTGAGGGAATCAAATAAAAAGAAACAAACAATCGGACCTGTACATGGTGGATATATACTCCTATTCCTGATTATTTAACCTTTTCCTGTTTCCTTACACTGCCCACTAACATATTTTCTGAAAAGAGAAGCCTTTATTTTTTAATAATTTCATCCAATGTATAGAAAGTTGATAGACTACTGATACTATAAGTATATACCTGTGTAATGGCACCAAAGCTCCCAAGGGTGATGTTTGGGATGAAATAAGGAATTCCCAATTTCACTTTCTTTGGAAGTGCAACTAGAAAATGTCCAACCTCCTAATAAGATGCCACAAAATTCAAAAATCTGTTGAATGAGTGTTATGAAAATCATGTGCCAACTTTTAAGGTAAATCTAAAAATGAAACCATAAACTTTACATGAATTGAACATGGTTAAAACTTAAAACAAATTGTGATGCAACTATGAAAAGACATCAAACTCAAAGAACTGTTTTTACAAAAGATCTATCATAGTATAAAACATAGGACTGCATATCAACTAGTACAACAATAATCCCATACGAGTAGTAATGCTGCAAAATGTGCATCTACAGAAACAACTTACAGAAGATCAATTCAACTTTCCCAGTCCTAATCTTATGGTGCATCTCAAATTCATCGAAGTGAATAAACACAAAGGCAATGGGGCAAAGGTTTGGGCAGCAAAGCAATTCCAAAATTTCATTAATAGAGGAAAGATGTATAGAAACTCATCTTAATAACATGAAGTGACCAAATATCAAGAAGACACATCTCAGGAAAAAAATCAACAATCAACAACACACATACAATTTAAGTATAGGGGTTTTCGCAGTCCAACATATGATATATCATTATTTTTGGGATTATCTATGCAGTGTAAGTCATTAAGCTATGACCCATATCCCATGAGTATAGTCGCAACTGACCAATTTCTCATGGTTTTGAGTAGTCCACTTAGCACTCATTGCATTGGGTGATGCTCACAGGGGTGAAGAAGTGGGATTGAGACTAGTGAAATGAATTGCATAGCATCAATCCTCAATTATGGGGCTTGCACCTGGTAACCAGGACTTCCCGAGAGGTTACCCATCCCAAAACTCCTCTGGCTCAAGAGGGCTTAACTGTAGAGTTTTCCCCACAATCAAGCCCAATTAGCTTGCTACCCCATTTGCAAAACCTTAGCAAGTACTGTGCCTTATGAACTATTCAGTTAGAGCTCCCTTGACTCTTTTTATTTAAGTATAGGGGTTTTCGCAGTCCAATATATGATATATCATTACTTTTGGGATTATCTACGTAGTGTAAGTCATTGAGCTATGACCCATATCCCATGAGTATAGTCGCAAATAACCAATTTTTCATGGTTTTGAATAGTCCACTTAGCACTCATTGCATTGGGTGATGCTCACAGGGGTGAAGAAATGGGATTGAGACTAGTGAAATGAATCACATAGCATAAATCATCACTTTCAGGGCTTGCACTAGATAACCAGGACTTCCCAGGAGGTCACCCATTCCAAGACTCCTCTCGCTCAAGCATGCTTAACTGTAGAGTTTTCCCCACAATCAAGCCCACTTAGCTTGCTACCCCATTTGCAAAACCTTAGAAAGTATTACGCCTTATGAACTATTCAGTTAGAGATCCCTTCACACTTTTTATTCAAGTATAAGGGTTTTCGTAGTCCAACATATGATATATCATTATTTTTTGGGATTATCTAAGTAGTGTAAGTCATTAATCTATGACCCATATCCCATGAGTATAGTCGCAACTGACCAATTTCTCATGGTTTTGAATAGTCCACTTAGCACTCAATTGCATCGAGTGATGCTCACGGGGGTGAAAAAGTAGGATTGAAACTAGTGAAATGAATCGCATAGTCATATCCCTCCTTGTTTATATCCCTTATTGTACAATAATATACAAAAAACAAGGAAAAGGGGAAGGCAAGGTCATTTGAAGGTGATAGGTTATAAGGGTTGGAATCCATATGCTTTGCAATGTTGCCTTTTATCATCTATGCTATGGTGCCAATGTGTCAAGTTGCATGACAAAGTGTGAGCATGACTAAAACTCATTGTGTGCAACCAGGTCTCAATGCAAAACTGTGTGACCAAAGCCTTGGTGCATCTTGTGACACATTGCATGCTTCCACTTTGAACTATGTGAGGGATGGATCAACGCAATATACGAGTTGCACTAATTGCATCTGCACAACTCACACTTACGAAGCAACAACTAACTTTGCATGCTCCTACCTAGATTGATGTCGAACTTTTTGTATGAATGATTCCCAGCTGTCTAGGAGTTAGCCAACCTCTGAATTCATTTAGAATCAAACCTCCCCACTTAGGATCACCTAGTCCCTAACAATTGTCTTTCTAAATGAGGAACTTATTGACTTGCTCTAAGGTGTACCACTTGTTGACCTAGGGAGATTGTCCTTTGAGTTTAATCTAATAAAGTTGCACAATTCCTTGTCTAGTTGCTAGTTCTTTGCGCTATATAACTTTGTCTTCTTAAGAAGTGATGTGACAAACTTCTCTTCATCTCCTTCTAGTAAAAATGGCTTATAGAGTTTCATAAGGTTCATGTCTAATCCTCCATCATCCTCATGCATGATCACAAATCCAACTTAAATGTGTTCTCTCCAATATGCTTTATGATTGTGCATGGGCTATATTTGATTAGTTTGAGCTTTGATTTTTCTCATTGAAGTGCTCTTTCTAAAAATATACCTAGATTTTGTTACATGAGCAAAACTTGTGATCTGTACAATGTTGATCATGCCTAGCCTTATGCTTGTTGGAATTATTGGTGTAATCTATACATGTGGCCACCACCCATTCATATATATCATTATGTAATTCTAATTATGGCTAAGGCTATAATTTATTCATTTATTGTATACTAGGCTTATGGTTAAGGTTGACCTAGTCAAACATGATATGGAGTATCAATATCCTCTTGGGGTGTGTGCCTTGTTGTGTGAGCCCATAACCTCTATTGGGAGGATGCCTCACTTTAGTTGTGTATAAATACACAACTCAAGCTCTCATTCGTATCATCTCATATTTTGATCTTCTTGATCTAAAATACAAACTATTATAAACCTAAGGCCACTTAATTTTGGCATTTTCTCTCACAATTGGAAACTTTCTCTTAGGCACACTTGTGTATTTTTATTTTTAGTACTTGTGCTTGGATTTTGTGCTCTCAATCGAGTGCACTAGATCTATCTCCTCTCCAGTGCACTTGTGAGCAGGCTATTTCAGACTTTGGGTGTGATTGGGTTCCATTGATTCTTTTGTTGACCCTTATAAATCTCAACATGGTAATAAAGCAAGTGCGAACTTTACTCTCTCAAATCTCTTGGTTGATCTAAAAAAATATTCACTAGTGGCACCTTTGTTACAATGTGGAACTACAGTTTACTTGGATCATCTCTTCTAGGGTTTCTCTAGGGGTTCTAAAGATATAAACCCTAATCTAGGGATGTGCCTTCCTTCTAGAGTGTTATCTGACATTTTTCATCCTTCCTTAAGGCCAACGCCTTCATTCCTAGGATTACCTAGAGTTTTGTACAATTTCAAATCAATAAAGGTAAATTTCTAAAGTCTTCAATTCATAAGGAGGCTTCATCCTGCTACTGTTGACCAAATGGATTCAAAGTGGTTGTTTCCCCATTTGAATGGGGGCAATTATTATTCTTGGTTGGATCAAATCACCGCCCTAATTTGAAGCAAAGGTATATGGATGTATTTGGCGAGCTCTCTTCTTGCTGAAGATGATGACAATTATGACCTTGTGTTACCAACTTGTTTGTACCATAGTTGGATTATCTGAAGAGCCGCCATTTGACAAACATGATAAGTGTTTGACTCCAGTGTATCAGATGATCCAACATTTGTGACTAGCCAGTTTTGGCTAGCCTGTCTTGTTTTTTGAGTCGACATGACCATGGCCCCATGGGAGTTTGTAATAAAGTGTGCTAGTAGGATCTGAGTGTCTTGGTTCCCCATGACTTGATTAAGCAACTAAGGTATTCCAGGGAGTTTTTTCCCTTGTCAATTATACTTTGCCTATAGCCAAGCTATAATTGATGAGGTTTTCTCCCGCTCCTCCAAAGTTGGAATGCCCGATTTTGAAAATTTTAGCCATGGGGGGTTATTAGAGTCCAACTAATGTATATAAGCCTACTAGACACTATTAGAATAGGTGTTGGTCATGTCCCAAGTCTCTAGGACCCTCAGAAAAAATTTCGAAAAAATTTTACCGGGTCCGTCGAGTTTGGATTTTTAATTATTTTTTAAATTTAATAAATTTCTCTATAGTTTAAATAGAGAAATAATAATTTGTAATATGTCAGTCGTCCGGGGTCCGAATTCAGTGATTGATGACTCGTTTCATAAGCCAAAAATCACACATGACCTATGGACCAGCTAAACCCAAGTTTCGGATGTCATTTAGGCCTCATAATTAATATTTTCTCTAAAAAAGCCATTTACAGAGAAATTATTAATTAAAATAATAAAAATAATTATTTTGGAGATAATCCAAATCTCTCCAAAATAATCCAAATGGAATAAAGTAAAAGGCTAAATGACATGGCAACAGACACTCATGATGATTCCAATCAACTCCAAGTTCATCCAGTTGAAGATACAGTCAGCACAAGCTTATCCACTAAAGAGAATTTGCCCTCCATGCATGCAAGCTCGATTTTGGTGATGTGGAGTATGCATTTAATGGTTTTTTGGTTGGTGTGAGTTGCATTGAATGGGAGTGGGGGCGCCTTGCCTAGGTGGAGGCCACCTCCCACTCCCAACTACCATGATTGCAATCAAAACTTAGTTCAAACTCCAAGCACCTACCTCAAAGCTCACACTATCTCCTAATTGCTCACGTCATTCCTCTTTAGAGCTCGACTTTACGACATGGCACGTGATTATTTGATGGGAGATGTCTCCAATGTAGAG
Source organism: Larix kaempferi (assembly GCA_027924585.1). Taxonomy (NCBI): domain Eukaryota; kingdom Viridiplantae; phylum Streptophyta; class Pinopsida; order Pinales; family Pinaceae; genus Larix; species Larix kaempferi. The sequence goes on from BSBM01000053.1 coordinate 7,265,492, forward strand.
ATGAGGGGCGCCTTGCCTAGGTGGAGGCCACCTCCTCATCTCATTAACTAAGCTCCACTTTTATGATTGGATGTAACTCCAAGACTTGCATTTCGATTGGTTGGACTAGTTGTGATTGGGATTTGATTAGTGTTAGTTGGCATTTGGCTCTCTTATGAATGCCAATTCGATCTAGGGTTATAGTATGTAACCTTTGCTATATAAGAAGGGTCTTTTAGGCTTGTTCTTGATGGAGATTTTGAGCATGAACACTCTGCCAAAATACAATTGTAATATTTGTTTACTCTTTTGAATAATATATTGACTTTGGAGGTCTACACAAGTGGCTTTGGGGATTGCTTTCACATTTTTTGGTGATATTCTTCTCACCCTATCTCTCATATCAAGTTTTTTCATTATTTAATGTATGTTCTATTGATCATAGAAGTATATTATTCGATTTAAACTTGTTTGGTTTAAGGGTTTTGCAGGATTCACTAAAGCGGAGAATGACTTGGATATCAAGTTACTTTTTGTTCTCAAATGGTTATTAGCTCCTAATCAGGGTTTTCTTGCAGGTTTCCAAAGGCTTCATTGTTCAAAAGAAAGAAACTTTTCTAAAGAGCTCTAGTCTCTTCCTCCATCAACAACAGCTTTTCAAACATCTCGGTTACTTATCCTTGAGCTTTTTTCTTCTAGCTCCCACATTTGCTCCTTGATTTCTCTTTGCTTTGACATCCATGCTCTAGATTGCCCTTCCTCCTTTCGTCCAACCTTCCTCATCCATTCGTTTTTCCTCACCCTCTTGTCTTCAAAACTACCCTTCCTCTCATTTTGCCCTAGATCTACTTCCCTTTCTCTTCTTTCGTCCTCCTCTTCCTCCTAGCTCCCATCCTCTTCTTCATCTCGTCCATCCCTCCTCTCCTTGCCACCCTTCTTCATTCTATTCTCCATTAGTTTTTGTCCTCTAAGCTCCTCACGTCCACCTTCCCAAAAAGCCCTAAAAATCACAATAAACTTCAAAAAACGATTTGATCTTCAAGAGTATGGTTAGTAAGTGTTAGTTTCAATTTTCCAAGAGAGATTAAAGTTAGAGTTATTTCCATGACTTAGATTTTATCTTATATTTTTAGATCTCATATTTTGTTTTGGAAAGGTTAGACTTTAGAGCAATATAGATCACACTTCTACATTAGTATAGCTTGCATAGTTTAAATTTCCAAGTTTCCTTGTTAAAGATAGAAAATTTCTTAAAATTTTTATAGCTTAGATCTTATTTCTAGTGATTTTTAAGCCACTTTTGTTCGCTGGTCCATTTTCCCATACAAACTTTTTCAAACAAAAGTCTCATTTTTTTTATGTTTTAGGCTTTAAATTTTTATACTAGACTTAGTGGTTTTTCATATCAAATTTGTTTGATTTTTTCTAACACTAATGGGTGCATGAGTTTATTGTTTTATCTTTGGCCATAGGTTGTGGGAAGAGGACATTGCTTTTGGAAAGCAAGATCAAAACAAAGAGAGGAAGTAGAAACCAAGTACCAAAAGACAAGGGGATCCAAACTGTGAAATTTCAAACCAGGAGAAGACAAACTTAATACATGTTCTCTTATCCTTTGTAAAAGCCATGAAGGGCTTCAAGTTTTTCCTTTCATACATTGTTTTAGTTTATATCAGAAGACCTTTCAAGGGTTGAATTCCCAAAGGCAGTTGTAAAAGATTAATAAAATTTCAAGTGGAGGGGGCCTCCACTTTTTTGGCTATCTTCCCCATTTGGGGAAGAGTGTTGTGATTGGTTAGATTAGATCTTTTACTTTCTGTTTTAGAGTAGTGTGTTATTTCCATCTTTTTCTCTCTTCCAAGTTTTGACCGGAAGTAGTATCCTTGGGATCCCATCCCAGGGGCAGGACCACATAATTTGTGGTTACTCTTCCTTCCCCGTCAGTTTCCTTGGTAGAGCTTTCAGCTAGCTGGAAGTTCTCAAGTGCGGGCGGTTCCTAGAGGTTGACCTTGTTCGGAGGTTGATCCCACCATTAGTGTAAATCTGTTTGGTAGAACACTAAATCTTTTGTTTTATTTTGCAAGTAGTATGCTAGTTGTGTTTTGCATCATTTGAGCTATCACATGTTTTATTTCTGCAAGGTTTCATTTTTCACAACTGCTTTACTTTTTCTTAAAATAAACAAAGCCTCTTGAACTTGGCCAAATCCAAGTCACACTCTCTGTTGGAGAGCATATAGATTTGCACTTTCCCCCTGCATTAGGCATTTTAGAATAAAAAGTCTCTTGAACCGTGGTCTTAAGACTAAGTCAAGAGCGCTCTCTGTCGAAGGGTTGAACAAGTGCTCTTAATAAATTAAAATATTTCAATCCACATTCCCCCTAATTAATTTACTTTGGTTGTGTGTCCAACACCCGTATGCTCTGCCAACCGGAAACGGTTGGACTAGTACTCAAAAAGGTGAAGGACTTGATAAGCTCATAAGTGATAATTAATTAAAACTTTCAACCCCATAACCAACGAACTGGCATTGTTCAAAAAGTATTCAAAGCAGCTCTCGGGGGAGGCGCCGGGTTGCCCAATCTATGACACAGTGACTGGTTAGCATTGCGCGCCTCGCTGTGATCCAAACATGTCCGACATGTCTCTTAAAGGAGTCGCTTAGAATGTCTTTCCGGACACTATTTTGATATCCTTGGTTTTAGCCTAATAATCAAGACCACTAAAATCTCTAATTTACCAAGATAAGCTGCAAAACGATCTCACGAACCTTTATCTCGAACACTTGTATCAAGCAACTCAAGCACTCAAACACTTTTGACTCCATAAGGCACTGGTCCTTAATCACATATTTTATTTGCTTATTATCAATTTGGAGTACTTGTATTAATTTTCATAAAGAGTGATTTATATCTGATTCAATGTATCCCTTATCTTCTCTTGCAACGTGGATTGCGTTATCTTGGCTTTATTCAAAGCATTTTTGCGTCCCTCACCTTCAAAACTCCTAAACAACACCCATCCGCATCATTCACACTTAAAACACATAAAACACAAGAGCCTTAGTGAAACTCTTTTTTTAGGGACTACCCCCCTTGGCTTCATTAGGAGTTAGCCTAAACGGAGGAGCTGGGATTCAGGTGACAATACCTGGCTCATTGCATGCCCCCAAGGCCACACCTCTCCCCACTTTCCAGTGAGGAAGACAGCTTTCGAAAGATTACTGCTGCTGGTGTGCAGTTTGGCGGACAACACCTTGTATGTTTGAAACTCTGAAGAAGGATGAAGCTCTTGGGTTGATCACTCTTGATGTCAACCCTGATCTCATTCATGATAACAAGTATAACAAATGTTCAAAGGAAATCTTGTATACCTTCAAAACTCTCTTTTGAATGAACTCTCCAACCTTAAGATGGGTGACTTCAACATAGTTGAGGAGTATATTGCAAGGCTTAAAACCTAAGGGCTAATATTATTCAAGTAGGAGGAAAAGGAAAATCAAATTTGGAACTTGGAAGTATTGTTTTGAATAATCTCTCTCCACCATTCAAATCTTTTTCTCTTGTATTCTATAGCATTCCTTTATTTGTCAAGGATCACATAACTCTTTCTTTTGAGGAGCTTTTTGCTAATCTCATTCAACATCAAGTTATTTTGAGGAATATCGGCCAATCACCCACTTAAGATCAAGCCCATCCAATAATTGCCCAATCCCTCTAAAATCAAAGTCTGACCAGGGTATAGGGAAATACTCAAAATCCTCCAAGAAGAAAAAAGTCATGTGTGGCTATTGTCATAAGGAAGGCCATCACTTAAAGTCTTCTATTTCTCATCTTAAGAAAATTGAAGAGCTTGCAAGATCTAGAAGAGGTAACAATGACCTTCTTGATGACAATGTTGGATTTTGTAGTGCACATTTGCCAGTACACTCTGCACTTTGGTCCTCTTCTTCCCAGCAAGAGTGGATTGTTGATTTGGAGCTACCCGACACATCACCAAACACTAACACCTTCTCTATAATTATAAACAACAGCACAACAAAGAGAAAGTGGTTATTGGTGACAATTCAATGATACAAGTTTCAGGGTGTGGTGATGTCATCATTGATACAGATAAGTTTGGAGATGTTCTTCGTGTCCCAAGGGTTGGACTAAATCTTCTTTCTATTTACTACGTTATGCACACCAAAAAAAGGTGGACTTCTGGGCAAAATCAATGGATTGCAAAGGACATGAGTGATGGCTTCCAGGTGGCTACCTCATGATATTGTGACAAATCCTATCATATGTACAAATTGGGGAAGACTCCTTCAAAGATAATGTGCCGACAGGCTACATGGCCTATGCACAACAAGATCTTTACAATAATTCAAGTGTTCAGTATAGTTATAGAAAAATGAAAAGTACAAAGGCCATTGCCAAGCTTTCAAATGAACATTTATAATGTAAAAAGTACGAAGGCCATTGCCAAGCTTTCAAATGAACATTCATAATGTAAAAAAAGAAAATGGTGGAATTCTCTGATTATAAAATAAGATGAACTGTCATCCAAAAGCTCAATGCAGAGGAATAAAGAAAATAAGAGGCAGACAGAACTACCACATTGCTAAGAATGCTAACATAATCCTCAGAATAAAAGGAAATTAGAAAGAGATACATGAAATAGCTGAACTCCAAGTACACCATAGGCAAGTGGTAGTGCGGACTCCACATATGGAACCAGCAGCTGCAAATCAGGTGGCTCCGTGGCTTCTGGATTTGTGAAATATTGAACAACCTCTGGGGGGAGTCTGGGTAACTGGAAACAAGTGATAACTGTTTAGAATTTTCTGAAATTTTATAAAAAAAGAAAATCCAATACTTACTCCCCAAAACCCAGTAATTCTGTCTTACAACAATAGGAACTAGAAATGTGTGGTGATATAAAAGTAAATTGAAAGTATTCTGCATACCTGAGTAGCAACCCCTAACTCAAGACATGAGCCAGCAGTAAGAACAAACAGTATGACAGCGATAACATACTGCCATAAAGTCGTAGGTCTTGGCTCCGAAACTTCCTTTCTTAACAACCCAAAACTAACTCGAGGACCACCACGAGGATCTGAACCCTCTGAATTGGGCTCTTCTACCATGAAAAGATTGTATTTGGTACCAGCAACTTCCCTCAATTGTCTTTGAAGCTTCGAAAAAACTTCTTCCCTCTTGCCTCTTAAATTTCCAAGAAACAGAACACCTTCACCAAGATCCCCAAAAGGTTCTTGACCAACAACCCAAAAAGTGGTATAACCAAAAAGCTTCTCCTTTATTAATTTTACATCAGCTGGGTCTACTTTCTCAGGTCCAATAAGCTCCATCAACTTGAAAGCATCAACTTCAAAATTTCTTATTGCTGACTCCAACTGAGGGCTATTTGGTGCCTGAAATAAACATAATCAGAATGAAGGGTATTATAATGCCAAAACATTGTGTGCGAATACTTAACTCTTCCACGCCAACATGCTAAAACACACTAGAGGTTTAAAGAAGCTCAAGCAATCCACAAATAAAAAATTCAACAATGTCAGTCAGATAGACTGAAGTTAGGCCTACCTTTTCATGTTTTTTTCTTTTGTTCCTTGTTATTGCTTTAACAATAAGAGATCAAAAGAAGATGAAATTATTTACTGAGAAAGTTCCTAATTTTTCTATAAGCATATTACAGAAAGAATGTATAGGATGCAATTTACCATTAAAAACATTGAATAATAACCCCTCTGAGTTGGAAAAGTCTATTTCATCCTGAAAACCATAGTAAAAGATTTGAAAATTTTAATCAGAAAAAGTCTATGTCTATAAGCAGAACAAAAGGATTAGATAAGAGTCCCCAAGGGGAATAACTTACATAAGCTTATTCAGGTACAATTCAACTATGAAATATATGACACCAGGTCATGCAAATAGCTATAACAATGTAGCATCCTAACCATCAAGTTTCAAACAATTATTATGATGTATGATTTCCTTCAAATCATATAGCACATGCATTATTTCCATTCTGTTGATGCTTGTTGATTAGGCAAAATATCAATTGTGTATTCTTTCAATACTGTTATATTGGGTTTTCCAAGGTGGGTATGTAAGCTTCTTCCACATGTTAACCATATTTTGCCTCTTCCAAACTTTCTTGACACCTCTTCTATGTGGTTATGAGGTGTGGAGCCCATATCTGAGGCAAACAGGTTGCAGACACATTGAAAGGATTCTCACCACTATATCTAATTTTATTAAAGCATATTCATGCGAAAAAAAGGGTTCTCCACTAGGTCATCTTAGCTAAGTTTGGTGCTCGACTTTCCATATTGTGACCATGTTGCATAGGATCCAATCCATGGTTGACTATTATTTAAACTACAATAGATATCTATATCCAGCTATCCAAGCTTCTATGCAGCTTCCTAGTCAAGGTGCTATAACTAGTCAGTATGTTAGGGTTACTTCTCTTATCCAACTGCTAAATCTGGATATCGAGAAAAGCCCCACCTCCAGATTTCTCAAGTAATGCCCCAAGTTTCACTAGGAGGGATGTTAAGAAAGGTATTCAAAAGGATATCCACAAATCTTATTTAAAAGTCTCATGGATCAAGACAAAGAAGCCCCTAACCCCAAAACTTCTCTAGTACTTCCAGTAAGCTACTTATGGAGACAGATCACCATCTTCCAAGGGAGCACCAAATTTGCAAACTTTCACTTGCAAATTTAATAAAGATCTATCGCTTACTTTCTTGGCAACCAATACTTGTGTTCATTGATTGAGAACTTCTATAATTCACAAACTCTTACTTGCTTTTATTGCATGCTTAATAGGAAACATACTAGGAATTCGTTTACCCTACTCACTTTCTTTCATTCCTTATTCGACTCCATATAAGGCACTGGTCAATTCATGTGTTACTTTAATCATTTAGAAACAAACTTATTTAATTTTACTCAATGTTTGTGCATTCTTAGGCATATAGATCATATAAATAAATTAGCTGTTTTTTGTTTGTTGTCCTTAGTTTTCAGTAAAAAAAAACAGCAAGCATACCTTGTTGATTTTTGACAGTTATTGCAGAAAAAGAAGGGATTTAAAGGGAGTTATACTTCTTTCTCCATTTGCAAGCATAATAAAATACATAAGACACAAAAACAGCATTAAATTCTTGTTTTCCAGCATAGACAACAGGGAGAACAGTTCGCTGTTCATCACTGTATTTGCACAGAAACAGCAGTTTCCCTCATCTTAGTTGCATTGGTTTGCATGCCCATATTTAGTGAGCCTTTATTGCATTGATTTATGTGCTTTTTCAACAGTTTAGAGCAATTTTATGTGTGTTTAAAGATTGCTTTCCTGTACTATTTTAGCATAGAATAGTAGAGTAGTTTTTCCCTTTCAATTTATAGTTTAGTTTGTATCATTTTCCATGCACTTTAGTTACCTGTCTGTTTTCCCTGTTTGCTGACTTTATTTTATTTCTACAAGACAACAGAGCTATTTTATCAATTTGTGGTACTACTAATCATTATTTGATTTGCAGTTAACACCTTGGATCATTTAGGAACGCCCACCTGAAGTTAGCACGCACTAAATTCAAACTGAGAGGAATCAACCAAGGTGATAGTGGATTGTTTCCTGTAGTTATCCAGACTCTAGTTACATTTTGCAGGATGGAAATTCTAATAGAAATGGCAAGTATTTTGAGGAAGAGAAGTTTATTTATATCAGGATGTATGGTTATAAGGGAAAGCCATTCTACCTTCCTAAGTTTGTTTGTGATTGATTCTTCCTGGCAGAGGTGACTAGACAACACATGAAATCGATAAGTTTTCTTTACTTCCAAGAAAAAAACAATTCTTATTTGTACCCTTTCGATTCTCTAGGATATCCATTAAGCACATTCTACACTTAATAATAAGCCTGAATGTGGAGCCCCTTAAACTAATAGAAGCACATGCTGTCATTGGATATCATCCCTCATATTTATCCAGAATCCATTTATTCTCCATTGGGTATACTAAGCGCTTTCCAGAATTGTGATCCTTAAGGAAGGAGGAAATAATGAGGATACTAGAGTTGGAGGAGATGTTCAAAACAAAGTAGAATTATAGTGACCAGCCCCTATATGCAGAGTGAAGAACCTATACTTCCCTGAAGTTTCTTACAAAATAATAAGTTCAAATGCCAATCCCGATATCATAAGATGGGAGAAAATTATGGAGGATAATGAATGTACAAAGATGCCAATGAACAGCATTATCAAAAGGGAAATTTAAGCATTGACTCAAAAGGTATTGCGGAAAATTCCCCTAGAGGAGGTGGAAGTGGGAATAAAAAGAATATTGGTAGTATCACTTGTAATGGCGGTTGTTACCCCCCATTTTGCATGGATCTCCACATGAATTTTTTTCACAACTTCAGCAGCGGCTGACAGGTTGATGGAGCTTTGGGATGGCCTAGGTTCTTTGATGCTAGATTATTGCTTCATACTATGATGATGTGGATGATTCCATGGCATATGGATCTTCATGATGTGTTTCAGCTATGGGATGTGGCCTCTCATGATTTTTGGCTTTGATGGATGATTCTCTGAGGGTTTGATGGTGCATTTCATTCACATGTGTCACATTGATCATCTTCTTCATGATCGCCCTTGTCTTTTGTCACTTGGATGGATTGTATGAATGATATGGTGACATGTGGAGCCTTTTCTTGCCTAGCGCTATTGCTCATTTGATGATCTTCATGCTTATGGGTGCCTTGTGAAAGTTTTCTTCTAGAGTGCTCTTGTTCCTAAGCCCTTGCTTGGATCATAACATGGTTTTCCATCACTTTATTATGGAGCACTCTTTATCCTTGGCACATAGATGGCATCATAGCACCTTTGGGTATCATCTTTGGTTGAGTGCTCTCCTTGTTTCTCTCTTGTGGCATGTGTGGTGACATTCTGGTGGCTTGTAAAAGGGGTTGTCCCCTTCCTCATGGGTTGGTTATCTATTGTGGACACATTGCTATTGAGGTTGATGGTCTCCTTCTTTCATGGACTTATCTTCCATGTGTGGATTGATGAGATGGCATTGGAGGTTGAGTTGGTTAATATGTGGACATTGTTGTCACAAAAACTAGCACCCTAAATGTAAAGTCTCAAAAGGCTCTAGCTAAGTGCAACTATGGATGCCATGCCACTATCACCTTAGCCATTACTTCCCTTCTCTTTATCTTGAAAAAATAAATTACTTCCTTCTCTTTAGTTCTTGAATTAATATGTGGAACTGGGGGGAATCCTTAAAATCAACTAAGTGTCTAGAGATTGGTGATTAGGCAAATTGACTTAGGTTGCAAAAATAATTATGGATAGATTATGGTTGTGAGTTAGAAAAGCTCACTGTGAGCTGAAGTCTAAATAAGTGTTGAAAGAGATATCCAAGATTCCAAAAATCAAACAAACCATACTGTTAGCTCATAATTTAATTAAAACATCCATGAATCAATAAGATTATGCAACCAATAAGCTTATGTGATAAATGATTTGCCAAGTGAATGATACACAACTTGTTGCAAAAAGAACTAGATAAAAAACTGTAAAAATGATAATCTTAATGTCAAGTAGCAAGTGAAATGTTTTTCATTAAAACATTGCATATCTAGATAACATTGTTGTTGTAGCATATGATGAATTAAGTGTTAGTGACCAGCAATGGAAAGTAAGCTCTTAAACCAATAACGAAGATTGTGAAAACATTATGTGCGTTGATTTAAAACATTGAAACATATTGCAAGTAGAACCCGAAATATAGAAGCACAACCACACAAACGCTTGTTCTAAAGCTGGGATTGCCAATAGAACAGAGTTACAAAATAAATTCCAGATTTAAACAAGCAATTGTAAAGCTATTTGTTAACCCCAAAAGTTGAATTTTGCAAGTGATATAATGGTTAAAACAAAAAATTATTCCAGCCACTTAAATGAGTGAAGTTATGTGCAAAGAAGCTAGAAAATAGCGAGTAACCTTGTCTTTGGAGCGCAAGTGATTGAGATACAATTAGTTGCTTGTGCATGCCATCAACACATAAAAGAAAGGGGTGTGATTATAAGTTAACAGCAGTTATTCGATTGCATATATGTTTATTGGCAATTAGATAAATATGAAATTACGAAACTTATGCCTCAAAACAATTCAAAAAATAACCCAGATCTAAATTAACACATAATACTGTTATAACTTATGAGAGTGTAAAAGATGATATAAATTGCACAATGAACAACTCAGAAAACAGTTTATAGTTTAACCCAACTTAAATGTTAAATGAAATCAGCTCAAAATGGCTAAATTGAAGCAATTCTGGAAGTAATTTCCCCTCAAATATTTATTTTAGGTATACCATAAGCTGCCCTAAAGATTAATTTTATATTGCAAACACAACATATATGGTACATCAAAAAAAGAAATACAGTGCAGCCCCCTTGAAAAGGGTCAAAATGAATAAATTTCTTATACTTTGTTTGAATCTTTTATGCTTAAGGTAAAAAAATAATTTCCAGAATCAAAGAAAATGAAAAGAGGTGATTTAAACGATTTTAAATGGCTAATAAAAGATGGAATAATACATCACTTGACTAATGCGTAGTTGCTTAAAGAGAGGGTAATGGGGTCTGTTACCAACTGAGTGGCACACAGTTGGACTTCCAGAGAGCCGCCAATGTTTGCACAAGTACTTGTGCATGTCAGTGTTCAGAAGTTCAAATCAGGCCTTTTCAGGGCCCCCTTTTTATTTTTTTATCGCATGTCCATGCCCCAAGGGATTTGAAATAAAGTGTGCTAGCATGGTGGTCTTGTAAGTAGCTTGGCTTCCTGAGACTTGGCAACCAATGAGGGTATTCCAAGGAGTTTTTCCCTTCTCAATTATGCTTTTCCTTTAGCCGAGTATAATTAACGAGTTTTTCTCCTACACCTCCAAAGCTGAAATGCTCAAGTTGGTGGTTAGGCCTTGGGGGGTTATTAAAGTTTATGTGTCAATTATGCTTTGCCTTTAGCCGAGTATAATTAACGAGTTTTTCTCCTACACCTCCAAAGCTGGAATGCTCAAGTTGGTGGTTAGGCCTTGGGGGGTTATTAAAGTTTATGTGTCAACATATATAAACATGCTAGACACTTAAATAAAGTCATATGGTCATGTACTAGGTGCCCAGGTGTTTTTTTTTTAAGTTTTAGGCCAATCTGGAGCTTCCTGGAGCTTCTTAGTTTCATTGGGCAATTTGTACTTGCATTTTTGTAAGCTTTTGGATCTAGATCTGTAAATATTCAAGGCGTTTATTTTAAAGTTTATTGTAAAATCATAAATAAAAAGAAGAGCAAGTGGGCTACCCAGCACCCACACCCCATCCCCCCTGTGGGGTTTTGCGTCTTTGTGTGATTTTTTCAATTTGTGCTTAGTTAGTTTTTTCCTTCGGTTTAATAAATCAAAGTAAGGTTAAAATTATCTTTTGAAGTGTCTAATCAAATATCGGCCTTCAAAACGCACTTAGGGCGTAGGAACATCTAATCTTTTTTGCAAGCTGTATACTTTGCAATTTTTATCGAGTTTCAATTCTTTCAAGTATTTTCTTGCAAAAGTAATAAACACTAACCCACCACACTCTACCGAAGTACCGAAAGAGAAAAGATATTTGTGGTGTAGTAATTAGTTCATTTTACTTTCAGTCTTTGCATTTCTTTAAAGTAACAACCCCGGCATTGCTCTCCCGAAGTATGCTCTCGCCGTCACATAAAGGGCTTTGCCTGAGTACATGATCAAATGATCAGAAAAGAGATTCCTTGCCTTTAGTAATTAGCATAACATCTTTTATTTCAGTTGTTTATTTTTTATCAATCGGAACAAATATTTTGTTGCCCACTCAAAGTATGCTCTTTCCCTTTAAGGGCTTTGGCCTGGTCCTTCGGAAATCAGAAAAGAGTTGTAACAGCTTCTTGATTTGCACATCTAATTAAAAACTCATATTAATAAAATTCACGGCCCTCAACATAGTGAAAATCCGGCACTCAACAATTGAACATTGTGTGGGAAAATTTCTCAGAAGAGCGAGAACCACTGGAAAGCGACCTCGAGGCCCCATTAGGCTACATCCTTGTTGGTGTAGTGTTGAACATCTCCCTGAGACTCCATTCCAGCCCACACGTCTTTGTGAGGAGCCACCCTTGATTAATTTCTGGACATTACTCCTTGTACCTCACGGTATATCTGGAGCTCCCCGTTTCCCCTAAATCAATCTCATCTCATAATAAACTAAAACTGACCAAGAAGAACTCACAAAACCTCTACAACACAACAGCACGTTATTTCGAATTCACTATTGGCGCTAATCTTCTTTACATTATTTCAATCTTTGGTTCAGATCTCATGTGTTATTTGATTATATTATGTTGTTGATCTTAATTCATATTTGCAAGTGACTTTCTCGCTTTCAGTTAAATCTTATTCAAACTCCTAAAAAACTTACCCATTAACAAAACTAAACCGCTTAAAATCCTTAGTAACTCATAGGTACTACCCCCCTTGGCTTCGTTAGAAGTTCTGTCTAAACAGAGGAGTTGAGTGTTGAGTGACAATATCTCAACTCGAAACTTGCCCCCAAGGAACGCACCTAAACAACTTGAAAATTTATGTTGCGATAACCCCCAGGCATGTGTTCCGACGACAACAGGACCCCCTTCTTGGGCCTTGTTGCCAGCTAAGTTGTACTTAGTTGGACTATCAAGTGAGCGGGCAAAGTTGAACATGTCACATGTTCATATTCAGTGATTTGATTTCCATCAGGCCTTTTTAAGGGCCCCCTTTTTAATTTTTCCTTCACATGTCCATGCCCTGCAGGGTTTGTAATAAAATGTACTAGCATGGTGTTTTATGTAAAGGACTTGGTTCCCTGGGACTTTTTGATCAAGTCGCTTATTCCAAGGAGTTTTTTCACTTATTAATTATGTCCTACAAATCTTGCATAACATAATTTTTGAGTTTTTCTCCTGCTCCTCCAAAGCTGGAATGCCTGGTGAGGTTAACGAGCCTTAGGGGGTTATTAAAGTCCCTGTGTCAATGTATATGAACATGCTAGACATTAATTTTGAGTCGTATGGACATGTGCTAGGTCCCCCTAGGTTTTTTTAATTCCGACCAAAAAAAAAATCCGTAAAATTAAGCCATTTTTTAATGGTTTAATTAATTTTTTTGTAATTGGTGTAAAAGTGTGGTCTAAGGGTCTTTTATGCCATGGGGGTGCTTGTTTTCTAACTCAGAGCACCCACCATACCCCAAAACCCACTTTCTATAGTCATTGGGTCATTTATTTTTCACTTTTCCTCAAAAATCCAAAAAAAAGTGAAAAAAAGTGCAAAGAAGTCAAAAAATGAGAAAAATTAAATTCCATTTTTTATGGGATTTGTAGTCAGTTTCGGTTCAGCTATATAAGAGGAGGTGTAAGAGGCTGAAATATATGACATATGGGCATCCCAAATAGTGGACATGACTCCCCTTATCAAGCTAGGCGCATTCCTCAAGGTTGGGCGCATTTCCGAATGTAGTGGGCCCCCACTATTTGGATGTTATGCAACATATTTGGTGGCTGAATGTTGGCTGCGTTATGGCAGCATGTAAGAGGGAGTTTGCATCCCCATTTGAGGGCCACGAATTGCTCCATGAGTTATGCCACCCATTCCCCATCCTCTCCTCACCTAATGTGCACCCTCCCTTTTTCTATAAATTGGCAAGCTCTCTCCCATTTTGGGTTAGTTGGAGTTGAAGCAGACCATTTGTTGTACTTGTTTATCTTTTGGATTGTTAATAAAAGAAGACTTTGGAGGTCAGCTTGTGGTATGCCTTTGATAAGTGGATGAACCATCTTGTGTTTATGGAGGTAATTTGTGCATAAGCTTTGTTTTTCATAGGTGTGGTGTACTCATTGGAGAGATTGGTATCAATTTATGACATAGGTTATTCAATTTGTTTATTGTCTTAGCTTATTGATGTATGTTTATTATGAGATCATGTTTGTGTGTTTCATTTGTTTATGAGTATGCAGCAGTGATTTCCTTTAAATATACCTCTACACTTGATCCTTGTTGGCAAAGTCTGTGATGTGCAGGTTGTTATCACCTATTTTGTACAAATGGTTGAACTTTCGATGAGCCGCCAGTTTATTGAACATGATTCATGTTCATCATCAGCATTCAGAAGTTCAGAAGTCAATTTCAGGGCAATTTTGCCCCATCTGTAATAACTGCATGTTCATACCCCCATGGGGAAAATGTAAAAAGTTGGTTTAAACGGGATCCTTTTATAAAAGACTCGACTATCCGTAGGTTTAGCCATTTGGGGGATACTCTAGAGTGTTTTTTCCTTAGGAATTATGCGCTACTTATCAGTGGCGTATAATCCCTAAATTTTTCACTCAAACCTCCAAAGCTGGAGTATTTCCCATGGTGGTCAAAACCTAAGGTGGTTATTAGAGTCTTGTGTCTAGGATTTTTTATGTGTTAGCCACATTGATTGAGTCGTATGAACATGCACTAGGTCCCCTAGGAGTTTCGTTGGATTCCGAGAAGAATAATTGTTTTTCATAAATTAGACCATTTTTTAATGGTTTAATTAAAAAAAAATTAAAAATGATAAAAGCCTCATCCGGAGGCGGAATTGGGCGTGGGGAGGTTCATTTTGACGCTAAGGGCGTCTTCTTTACCCTAGCACCCTCGTTTGTCAGTTTCCGAACTTACGTCACCCCAGGAGCAGTTTTGGCTAAAAATGCATCATTTTGGCTAAAAAATGACAAAATACACTTTTGACAAAAAATCAAATAAGTCAAAAAACATTATTTTAATGTTTTGAAAAGGTTGAATATGGATGGAATGGAGTGTACGACCACTTAAAGATTATAGTCACATGTTTCAAAAGTCAAAATTTTTTATTTTTGGATTAAATTTGAATGGCTCACGTGGACATCTTGCATGAGCTCATGGCTAAGGTTAAGCATGGAGTATTTTTCAACATGGGAGAGCGACCATTTCAAGGGGAATAAAGCACATGCTAGGAAGTAAAACTTTGGATATAATGATATATGGATTATTAAGTTTGAGAAGTGACGTGAGCATGAGGGAGAGCGTGGGCAATCTCTCACGTGGCTCCTCCATTCGCATGAGTTCTTTGTTGGACAATATCTTCAAATTTAAGGCGTGGGCTCCCCTCTCATGAGGTGGCAGCCACCAACCCAATCACCACTTACCTCCATGCATGGCTCAATCCAAGCATTCACGTGAAGATTCCAACCGGTAGGTGAATGCGCTGAGATGTCTCTCCACCAATTAGCTCATTCACGCCAACCAAACTCGGTGTTCATTGATGGGTCTGTACTCCGAGCTATGTCATGGATTAGAATTCGACTCCAGTTAATTGGCATTGGCTCTCTTCCATGAAGAGTTCGTTTTAGGGTATTGGCATCTTGTTTTGTATAAGTATGGGTCTTTTCTCCCATATGAGGATGGTATATTTTGCATAGAAACTCTGATGAATTGTAATACACTTCAATTATCAATAAAGTTGAGACTTTGGAGGTCAAATTGTGGAGGCTCTTGGTGGCCATTGCTTCACTTGAGAATCAAGGTGATATTGTTTTGCATTTGTGTTTGAGATTCTTAAGTTGTAGATCTTGTTTCAAGAGGGCTAACAATCTAGCACAAGTAAACATGTATCTAGTTATTTTCATTTAAATGCTTTTGTTTTTATATATATATTACCCCATGCTTAAGGTTCTTGCAGATACATCTTCACTCCACAAAAGGCTTAAGGAGAAATAAGAGGATCTAGCTCTTCTCCATCAACAAAACACAATTTCCCTCTTCTTGGTTACTTGTTACTTGGACCCATCTTCTTCTTGTGGAAACCCCTTTCTAGATCTAAATCCAAAGTTGAATTTCTTTACTTTTAAAGCCTAGATTAGTTTGCCATAAAGTTGAAGTTCCTTCAACCTTGGGGAATAACTTGGGATTTGTTCCCTTGTGCTCTCCTCAACACTATCGCATACGTATCATCCAGCTAGCTAGAAGGATTTCTTGGATAGTGTTTTACCCATCAAGTGTTTCACTTGATTTTTCCATCTCTCATCCATTTCTTTTTTCCTTTGCCCCAGCTTCTTTCTCTTCTCGTTTTATCTCACCCTTGTGGCTGCCTTCTAAGTGACTGTTCATTATCTTTAGTGACTGTTTGCTGCTCCATTTTTTAACTCACTGACTGTCCTTCATTCTCTCCCATTCGTTGCTCCTATTTCGTGCCACTTTCCATCCATTTCAAAGTTTGCCTCTCTCTCCCTCATTCACTCCCTTCCTCTTCCACCTTTTCCTCCTACCATCTATCTTCACAAAATCAACAAAAAACACAAGTTAAAATTAGTCTTATTCAAAGTTGGTTAATTTTGCTTTAGAAAGAGTCAAGTTTAGGCATCTTAGAAGGTCACTTAGAGCTTGCATTTCAATTTTTTTTCCTAGTTTCTTAGTCTCATATCAAAGGTAGATAAGTTGGCATATAAAATAGTGTAAAGTTTTGTGGTTGCATTCTCATTTCCATCATTATTTGGAGCATTTTAGCTTGCTGGTCCATTTTATAAAAATTGCATTTTTAATTCAAAATCTCATGCACATTGCATTTAGGGCCTCTTTTTCCAATTCTAGGTTCAAGTAGTTTCAAGTTTTAATTTTTTGATTTACTAATGCTAATGGGTATTTAAAGTGTTACATTGTGATAGGTCTTCTTTTGAGAAAGAGAACTATTGGGAAAAATCTTTGAAGCATAAGAAAAGAGAGCAAATCCAAGTTGGAAAGACAAACCAAAGAAGAGAACATTTGAAGTTTAAACCAAGGAGGAAAGCCAAACCATGAATGTCTTTTGAAACAAGCTATTATCCTTTGTACAAACTCATAAGAGTTTTCTCATTACTTTCAAAGTTTACTTTTCTCAAAAAGACCTTCCAAGGGTTAAATTCCCAAAGGCATCTGTAAAAAATTAATAAAAGTTCAAGTGGAGGAGGCCTCCACTTTTTGGTTTTCTTGCCCATTCGGGGAAGAGTGTTGTGATTGGATCAGATCTTTCATTTTTGCTTTAGAGTAGTTTTCATTTCATCTTGTATTTCTCTTCCAAGCCTTCGACCGGAAGTTGTATCCTTGGGATCCCATCCCAGGGGCAGGACCACATAATTTGTGGTTACTCTTCCTTCCCCGTCGGTTTCCTTGGTAGAGCTTTCAGCTAGCTGGAGGTTCTCAAGTGCAGGCGGTTCTAGTGGTTGACCTTGTCCGGAGGTTGATCCCACCTTAAGTGTAAAATTGCTTGGTAGAACACTAAATCCATCATTTATTTCATTTTATTTTGCAAGTAGCATGCTAGCTGTGTTTCATATCTATTGAGCTACCACATGATTTTAATATTACAAAGTTTCAATATCCTGTTTTCACAACTGCTTCTTGTTTCTTAAAATAAACAAAGTCTCTTGAACTTGGCCAAATCCAAGTCAAGAGCACTCTCTGTCGGAGAGCATTCTAGATTTGCACTTTCTCCTTGCATTAGGCATTTAGGCATTTTAAAGTAGGAAGTCTCTTGAACTGTGGTCTTAAGACTAAGTCAAGAGCGCTCTCTGTCAAAGGGTTGAACAGTGCTCTTAACTTAATAAAATATTTCAACCCACATTTCCCCCTAATAAATTTACTTTTGGTTGATTGTCCAACACCCGTATGCTCTGCCAACCGAAAACGGTTGGGCTAGTACTCAGAAAGGTGGAAGACTTGTTAAGTTCAAAAGTGATAACTAATAAAACTTTCACCCCCATAACCAACCAATCCGGAGTTGAGCGATAAGATAAGTTTGGTGGGTAATCTCCTAGTTGGGGGTGCCGGGGTTCCATGTTCAGCCTCTAGTTTGCTAGCTAGCATTGCGCAACCTGGTTAGAGCACTGGGTGGCCCGACATGTCCTTGAATGGAGGCACTTGATACTGTCTTTCCGGACACTCTCTTGATATCCTTGGTTTTAGCCTAATAATCAAGAACACCTAAAACACTTAAAATTTACCAAGAACAATTTCAAAACGATCTCACAAACAGTTACTTTGAGACTTACGTTTTCTAGCATCACAAGCATTTCTTTCGACTCCATTTGGCACTGGTCTTTAAAAACTCTTATGTATATTCTAAATCTGGACCATATGTCCTTGTCATTTGTTTGATCTTTATCTTGTGGATGCTTTGTTTTAATTATAAGTCAAAGTATATTGTTCATCTTCTAAATTGTATCTTGTAAATTTGCAACGTGGATTGCATATTTAATTGTGTTCTCATCATCATACAAAAAACTCCTAAACAACACTCATCTGCATCACCCCATACAAAAAACATTTTAAAACACAAGAGCCTTAGACAACTCTTTGTAGGGACTACCCCCCTTGGCTTCGTTAGGAGTTAGCCTAAATGGAGGAGCTGGGATTCAGGTGATAGTACCAGGCTCATTGCTTGCCCCCAAGGCCACACCTCTCCCCACTTTCCAATGAGGGAGACAACTTTTGAAAGATTTCTGCTACTGGTGTGCAGTTTGGCGGACAACACAGGTGATCTTAGGTTGGAAAGCGGAAGGATCTTGTTTGCTTCTTCCCTTTTCTAATATTTGTTTTGCAAATGCAGTCCCTTGGTACGTCACAAAGTCAAGCTCCGAAGCTTCTTGTCTCAGCCAAAGTTTTCTCCATCTCTATCTCTTTCTACTTTTTCTAATCTCTGGTTACTGGTTACTTTTGAAAAGAGTAATTCTTGATTTACATTCTGATATTCATACTCTTAAGTAGATCAGAAGTTACTTTTAAGAAATCTAATCTAGTTCATTTACAAAGTATTCATCTTCAATAGATTAGATCTTTTTTTTATCAAGCATTTTACTTTTCTTGACTTGTCAAAAAATTGTTAAATTTTAAAAATTTTGAAAAATAGTGCTTAGATCTGAACTTTAATGTTTATCTGGCTGATTTAAAGAGCTTAAAATCTGCAGCTCTTTGAGTGTGCAGAGATCCTAAGGAGACAAGCCTCACTTAGTTCATTTTCTAGCATTTTACTTAGTTTTTTTTTACTTAGAAATTTTTAGGTTTTTTGTAAGTGACCCAAACACACTCTTAAAGTGTTTTGGGCCATCTTTTACTAGCGTTTACTTGCTGGTTTGCAGCAATTGATTAACAAGTAGGAGGAGATGCTGGCCAAATTCTGAATATTCAGGCCATCCGGAGCACCAAAAATTATATTCTCCCAAACCGGATACTCTTTTCTTCTGATTTGTAAGCCACCGAGTCATTTTACAAGACTGGGGAACTTCTAAACTGTATTGTAACGAAATATTAAACGAGACCAAGTCGGCTAACCAGTGCCCACACCCCATCCCCCCAGGGGGAACTGTGTCGACTCATTTTTCGTGGCGTGACTTTTTTAGTTTAGTTTTTTTCTTTTCGGCAATTAATAAAAATCAACTAGGGCTTAAAATTAACCTCGTTGGTCCGTTCCATTGGCGGGCCACGAGTTCACTCAGGACCTAGTTTTCTTCATTTTTTACAATTTTCACTTTTTTTTTACAATCCAAAACACCCCCTTGCTTTCCCGAAGTAAGGTTTCAGGATAAGGGATTTCCCAAGTACTGGCCCAAAAAGAGACTCTTGGGGCTTTAAAAAAGTAAAATTTTTCTTCTTAGAAACTTAAAATTTACAAGGCTTTTTCCCCATATGCTCTGTGGTCACTGCAACTCAATCTGAACATGTTGATCACACCAAAAAGGGAATAAGTGACTAGTAATAGGATCAAACACACCCCAATAAACCACCTATTTGTGAAAATCCGACACAAACGATTATTCAACTCTGGTGGACAAATTTCTCAAAGGACACGGGAACCACTGGGTAGTGACCTCTGGGAAATCGTTAGACTATACCCTCGTTTGGTATAGTGTTGAACACCTCCCAGAGACTCCGACCCAGCCCACATGTCTAAGTGAGAAGTCACCTTGTTGAATTCCGGACATATTCCCAGTAACTTTTGGTATTGTTATCACACCATAGTAGCAGGGCTACTATTCTTGCTTAGTAGATATCTGCACATTCCAGAGCTTCCATTATTCAAAGCTTGGCTATGATGATTGTATATTTTGAGATCACTCATGATCACAGCAGTGTATTATTCAGACTTATGTTAGACCTTGTGTCAAGGATGAGCCTTGAGAGTTCAGATTTGATGACCGATGTGACCCTTTATCCCATACAGTTTCAGTTCAGTGCTCAGAGATGTATTGCAGCAGTGTTTCAGATGATATATGATGATTATTATTGTGATGATGATATATGACCTATGGATATTTTATCATTGATTGTGGATTATTATCTTGTTAATTTAATCATGATCACAGCATCTGCTTGGTATATTATTCCTGATGTGGCAAACTGTTTAAAATGAACTATAAATTATAAAATGGACATTTACTTGCACATTTAGGTTGTTTGACAAAACTCATTGGATTACCACCTTACATAGATATGGTATTTCCTGACACTAGTTGTCTGCTAGTTTAGACTCCATATTCACTTGACTCCATCCATACATGACTTTCCTTATTTGACTTTAAACCTTGGCCTATCTTATTTGACTTTCTGATACTGAGGACTTCCCCATTTTCTACCTCTGTGTTTGGACTGCACCCCTGTATGTTCAGTGTCTCAGCCCTAAGTTGGTGACAAAACTTACCTTTGGTGAGTTGGATTATAGGCCTAAATCATTCTGGTCGGTTGTCCCGATGTTTGGCATTGGCTCGAACTCCCCCTAGTCACTTGAGATGTCGTTGGCTAAAACTAAAAGCTCATGTACTACTTATGGAAACTGATAAATTCGCCCATGGAAACTAAAAAGGGCAAGAGCGATGAACTGCTTAAAATACTCCTCGAAGAGTACAAGAAAGCTCCAAAAAAAGCAATGGTTCTTAAAAGCTATATCTAAACAATTGCTGACCTTATATATATATGAAAACATGCCCTGGATGCAAGCTGCAACTAGTTGTGCTTATCAGCACACCTGAGATCCGAAGGGTTATGTAGGCCAAAAAGGCCATGAAATGAAATTGAATGATCCTAATGAACCTAGATCAACTTGATGTAAACATGATGCCTAAGTTGAATAAGCACTCTCTAAACAACTTATCCATTTGTGAGGCATAGCCATTCCTCGTGTTATTTTGTCCAGCACAGAGTTTGTAGCTTTCCCCTTCTCCCAGTCCAAAGTATTTTTGAGTTGAGTTAGACAAGTCAACCCCTTGGCCCAACCTTGTTCCTAGCCTTCATCCTTCACTAGCAGTTTGACCATGTCCAATGGGTAAGTTTGTCATTTAAACTGTTGTGCAAGTAATTTCATATAACAAAGGAATATGCTAACTTGATTAATGCCACTGAATGGATGTTATACTTTGAGCTAAGCTGTGAGAATGATTAGAGGAACATGTCTTAGTCTACTGATATGATTTTTCCTTGGTTATATATGGACCTAGTCAAACCTAGTTTGACTATGGTCATTTCTTGGGATCCGTGATGATGTGGGCCACATATGCTTATAGATGATGATTGATGGACCCACATACTCTTGATGATGATGCCATATGATGGATATAGGATGCAGATGATGATTGATGCAGTTCAACAGTTTTATTTATTACTTCAGATCATCAAATTATACACTGTCCATATATGGTGGACCCTAAAGCTGGTCCATTAGGGCAACCCATGGTGTATGAGTACACATTCCTAGTGGATTTGGGTCTTCTGCATCCAATGAGACACTTATCTTTCAGTTCCGGGCACTTCTGACAATGATTGATGCAGTTTTACACTTGTTGACCAAATTTGGGGCTGATTTCCCAGCCTGAGCAGCAGGGGCCATGAGAGGCCAATTCACCTAGGGCGCTGTATGAGGAGGGGGTGGTCCAGCCACTTGTTTTTACCATTACCCCCCCTTTTGGAGAGCCTGGTGGGCTCAGTTGGATAGCGCATATGCCCTAGGAGGCAGTTTTGGCACTTTTACAGTTACCGAGACAGTTAAAAATGGGATAAAGTGGTCACTAAGGAATTCAATTTGGGCAATTGAGGCAAGGTTTTGGCACTTGGTTTTCACAGAGGTCTTCCAGGGTGATCCCACTATCTTCCAGCCAGTTTTCACCATGTGGGTAGGCCCACAGCGATCACAGGAGGTCTTTTACTGTTTGTCCGTCACAGATTTTGAGGACAGATTTGATCATTTATATTATCTTGGACATATTTTATTATTTTATTATGCCTTGGGGATGAGCCAGTAAGGATTGATGCCTCCTAGTCCCACCATGTGCTTCTTATGTTAGGTCCTAGTCATTATGAGGTGGATTTTTGTAGTTTTACCCCTCTAGTGGATGACGTCATCCTCACTTTGTACCATTTAGTTAGGGCGTCATCCTTATATTGGGTGATCCATGTGATATATTGTTATGATTCATTATTAACCATTGATCATGTATTGAGATCTTTTAATCTCAACCACTCATTTGATGTAGTATTGTAGAGTGGTATAGGGTTTTGGTCTTTATTATCCTATATAAGGAGGGGACCCCCTATTGTATAGCTCACCTTTGGAGCTCTGGAATATTAGAATAGAACACTTCTTTGTGGAGCATATCTCTCTTGTCTTGTGGATTCTCTTGCATCTTGAGTATACAGTATCTCTTTTATGTATCATTGTGGGTTTTGGTTCTACAACTATTTGTCTTGCAGGGAAGTCGAATTGGTGGAGAGGAGGGCGATTTCTTGAGGGTTATTGTTGGAGGGATCCACATATTCTCTCTTGGGTTGATCTTGTGACAGGGAGTATCATTATTGTATCTTCGTGACATAGTTGATGCTTTCTATTACATCTTTCTATCATTTTCATAATCATCTTACTTGACTTGTTTCCTTTGATCTTGTCTTGTAGGAAGAGGACGATTTGGCTTCTTGAGGAGGACGATTTGGCTTGGAGAATCAAAATTGCACTCTTGAATATACACATAGGAGAATGCTATCAATTTGCAAGGTGGCCATAAGCAATTGAGATAAGATCTACAAGGTATGTGTCTCTTTCCATCCATTCTCTCTTCATTGGTCACAAACCCTAATTAATCAAAACCCCAAATTTTGGTTTTTCTTAGATCTACTTAGATCTAGCCTTGCTTTTGAAAAGATCTTAAGAACCCACCCCTATAGCATCCACCCCTAGTTGGATCTATAGTTTGGTGGTGATTGGGTTAAAATTTACACACTTTTCAAGACAATATAGCTCTCTTGAGGCAAATTGCACTTCCTTGGGAGAGGCTTGTTTGGTTAGATCTAGCATATGGGTAGGTGAGATCCCACTTGATTTGCAATCTACATACTTGATAACCTACCCCTAGACTCTTACTTTGGTGATTTCTACCTTGTGGACATCATTCCACATTTCAAGGGATTAAAACCCCATGTTGGACTTCTTGGCACCTTAAAATTCAGATCTAATAAGATCTAACCCTTGGATTGTCTTGATTTTCTCGATCCACATAGATCATTGCCTAAACTACTTGGATCTACAATTTGGTGGCCATTGGACTTGTTTTGACACACCTTTCCCATCTTTTAGCTCTCCTTGAGCAAGGTCACACTTCCTTGGGTGATTGAGTTTGCCCACTTTGAGGACGTGGCTAGTTGAGATTTTGGTGGATTTGGAACGGGCATACCTTGAAACCTAGGTCTAGAGTATCATTTTGTAACGATCTGCCTTGAGGGTAGCATTCCTTATTTTAAGGAATTGTGGTCCACTTAGGTCATATCATGAAACCCTAGATCTAGTAAAATCCAACCATCATATCCCAGATAGCCCACTTGATTTGCATACTAGGTGTCCCGATCTACACTTTGACATATCTTTTGACTCCATTAACCCATCCAACAAGGCACTAGTCCTCCTTAAGCAAGTCGCACTCCTTGGGAATTGTGTCAAACCTTAGATCTCGTAAGTGGGTATTCCTAACTTCAACTTAGATCCATAGATCTACTCATTATATGCCCCTTAGTACCAATTTCATCCCTTAAAGTCCACCTTGTGGGTCCCATTTGAGTCATTCACATATCCCAAGAAAGTGGGTCCCACTTGTGTAATACATGGTACTAGATCTTGTCTTTTTAGCTCATCATGTGGCCTAAATCATACATTGGTTGAAACACTAATCATCTCTCAAACCACCTTCAACCATACTTTAACTTCTAGGTCCACTTAACCTTGCATTGGTTTCCATAACTCATCACTTACTTATCCCTAGGAACCTTTGTTTGGGTCCAATCATCTTTGATTGGTAATAGGGTCTCCCCCTAGGTCTTGATTCATCTAGATCTAAAGCGAAGAGTGCCTCGGTTGATGTGACTCCCACCTTGCATTGGGAACCGTGGCATCTCTTGGGTCACCTCTTTAGTTGCCCATCTCCTCTACCGTCCCGGATGGGATACCACTAGGAACAACTACAAGTTGTGTGATAACAGGTATATTGGGAATCCCCCAACCTTAATAAAAAGATCCATTACCACATTAATAATAAAATTAACCAAGAACAATTGCACAACATTGTCATTTCAGTTTCAAGCACTTTATTTCTGACTCCATTTATCAGCACTGGTCTAGTTATTTATATTTCAACGATGATGGATGTTTTAAAATGAAAATGATGATGATGTTGAGTGATGAATGATATTTCTTTATATGTATAGTGCATTGCTCTTGTGTTTACAAAAATTTCTAACTCCTAGATAGGTTGTTTTGTTTTTCATAGATTAAACACCTAGTTTTATTTTTTTAACTTTTTAGGGTCCACCCCCCCTGGCTTCGCTAGGAGTAAGCCTAGACGAACGAGTTGAGTTTCAGGTGACAGCACTTGACTTTAGCTTGCCCCCAAGGCCACACCAGCGGCTTGAAGACTTCTGTCGCGTTTTCGTAGGTGTGAAACCAAGCGGCAACAGGCCTTTCTTCTCTTGGATATTGCACTTGTGGCTTTGACCAACATATTTCATGGATGTTTTTAGAGTTTGCTAGTGTTTGTTGGAGTATTTTGATTCGTTTACTCCATCCTAGGTTAAATCTAGGGTTTTATGATTATTTTATTGTAGAAGGAAGAGGAGCTTAAAGTTGTATAAGGCTTTGCTTTCTCCTTCTTTTCTCATGGTTGGATTTTGAGAGTTCTCTCCCTTTTGGAGGTTAATGGACATATCCTTCATTGTGCAACTTGAAGTGTAAGGGTTTCTTCTGCATTCAAAGTGTGGCATCCTTGTCCTATTTATAATGTTACTAATGAAATGTAGAATAACTAGAACTTGTTAATTAGGGCCAATTACAAGGGTAATCTACCTCGTTCAAAGGGCTGTAAGAGAAAAGACTCCTCCAACTTTGATGATTTATGCATGATTGCATTACATTGCACCTAGCATATTTCTAGAGTTGTTGCTTTCTAATACTTCATTGCATAAGTCACACCCTAGTTAGGTATGTTTTGATGTGGCGCCACTCTTGGGACATCCTAACTTATTTCTATATTCATTTTTCAGCATGTTAGGGTTTATTTGTGGTATGTGAATACAGTCCTAATTTTCAAAACCCTTTCATGGACTGGTCTCATTTGACTCCATTTTCCCTAGGGATTGGCGCTAGTCTTCATGGTCCTACCATAACCCTTTTACTTTCCTATACTATAACAACAAAATTGTTTTGCTAATGCCATCTCTTCATATCAGCTTGTGCATCATTGCCAAGTTTTAGCAATCCTATCCCTAGGGAAGCCCCCCTTGAGTCGGAGAAGTGCCAACCTAACTTGTAGAGGTAGTTACTAAGGTGACAATGGGTAACAACTCTAAGTTGCAATTGGGATAGCATTGTTCTTTGGGATTTAATCACACATTCTAGTTTGAGTTGTCACAATGGTGATGGAAAGTCCTAAGAAATTTAGAAAGGAGAAAGAACATACCACCCCTTTTCCTTCTAAGAGAAAGACATCTGCAATAAAAAGCAATAACTCGTATCCAAGGAAATACTAGACAGCAAGTTGACCCTATGGATAATATTCAAATTCTTGATGAGGTTATGGAATCCAACTCAGGGGCTATTTCCCAACTAAAAGCTATTAAGATTGTAGGAAAAGAAATGGCAAAACAGAGTATGCATAACTTTGAAGACATTTCTATAACTACGCATCATTTAGTGATGACAAACATAGCAAAACAATGTTGATGTCTAGGGCGAATATTAAAGGAGAAAAGATAATTCAAAAGAACAAATTTCATTTTGATGTTAAAGATATTAAACCTTTTGATGCTTTAAGTGCATTAAGTTATTGGAAAATTGCTAAAGCATGCAATTGGTAAGAAAGAAGAGGTGATGAAGGAACTGAGAAATTGAGTCACTTGGTTGGAGAAGGTATTAAACCCTAAGCCTCTCACTACCCATGCACCTAAAGAAACTCAAGAGGATTGCAATGGTAAATCAAATCAAGTTAAGGCCATTCTAGGGTTATTATTTGGTGTAAGAAAAGCAATCCTAAGCAATGTTGAAGAGATGATGACGTTGTTCCTAGATTTTTGGGGAGTTATGAATGAAGCTTCTAGTGTTGTTAAAGAAATACTTGGCCTCAAGAAAATGTTAAAAGGTGATCTCCATAAGGATAAAGTTTGATGTGAATCTTACCTTGACACTGTCACCAAAAAGAAGAGCTATGTGGGCCCCCACCTGAGATAGAGAGATAATCTATCTTTTAGTAGTAGACTTGCCACAAATCAAAAGAGGTTAGGACCGCAAAATGGAAGCTATTCAAGAGTTTATAATAGCTTGTGATGGACTTGAAGCCAAAAAGTCCCGAATATTTGAATTTTGAGGTCATGAAGAAGTTAGAAGGCCCAACCCTTCCTCAAGATGATAAGGATAGCAAAAGAGGAGTTTCAAACTATGTTCATTGAGAGTACGGTTACTTTGGGAACTAAGTTTGATAGCCTTGTCAATTTTTCAATGTGGAAGTAAAGAAATGATTAACAAATTTCACGATTAACATTGTCGAAAGCAACTCACTCTACAAGAATCAAGTCAACATCCTATGAAGCATCAAGGATGAGTTGCTCGCCTTAAAAGTGAAAGAAGAAATAACTATGGCCCCACTTTGGGACTATGTCAATTCTTGGGTAGACCATGCAATCGTTGTTGCCACTGAAGCTTCATGAAATAAAAGTAGTTAAGGAATTTAAGTGAAGAGGCCATCTTGTTTTCAAGTAGAAACAACATACACAAATTTGAGGAGAACGAGAGAGGGGTTCAAAACATAGCCCATTTTTCCCCTAAAAATTATGTAAGAACAATCCAAATTCCCTTTCTCCCTATTCTTTTTGTTGGTCATGTCCTTTGCCAATTGGTTTTCTATATGTGGTACCATAGTAGAAGACTAGCACTGGCTACCCTACCTTCCTTTTTTTTGCTTCCAGGATTTCCCTATATTTCCATGTCCTCGAAAGCCCCATCCTAGCTCACGATAGCAACTGCATTCAATTTTCATTTAAGTATTATCACGAGAATTTTGTGGAGGCCTGTGTCCCTAGATATATCTAATATCTTAAATTTTTCACATTTGGGGTATGTTGCTAGAAATTCCCAATAAGAACTATCTTAATGTTAAAATAATGTAACTGCGGAAGATATTCTATTTATATTATTGTATTCCTCCTACGGGAATTGAAGGTCATGTAATTAATAATGTAAAGGTCATTGAAAGAATCAATGTAAATCCTAGGCCATGTGTCGGCTCAGAAAAGCCCCTAAAAGATTATTATATTATGTAATTGACTAGTCAAGTAGACAAGTCAGCCCCGTTGGGGAATTAGTCATCTCAATAGAAGAATATAAATAGAAGTGCTCTCTCTCACTTCTAACCACTCATTCACTCAAGCAAGTTCACATAGGTGAAGAAGAGAGGTGCGCACAAGTGGAGGAGTAGCTGTTTTGTCTTAGGGTTATCTTGTACTTTGTGATTTCTCTATTGAGGAAGGCTTTGCCAGGTTTTCTACCCCAAGAGGGTCCCAAGATAAATTGTGTCTCTTGTCTTTTATGATGTGCTTGTTTATCTTTCAGTAATTGTTTATATGCTATATGCTGCTCAAGTAAAAACTAACATGGTATCAGAGCTAGCCTGAAAGATTACATTGTGCAACCACAGAAAATTAGGGCTTTTGACAGAAGGAGAATTTTTGAGTGTTCTCTGCATAGGATTGATCCTCTCAGAAAAATTGAACTTTTGAGCCCAAGATCGAACTTTTTGGTTGGGCAGAAGGTCGGGCTTCATCAAACCCCAAATCAGGATTTTGATCGGAAAGGTGGAAAATTAGGGTTTCTACAAAAGTTAAATTTTTTGGAATCTATGACCACAGCGGGATACTCCTCAGAAAAATCAAATTTTTGAGCACTAGATCAAACTTTTTGGTTGGGCAGAAGGCCGGGCTTTATCAAACCCTAGTTCAGGATCCTGTCCAGAAGATCCAGAAGTTTCAAGGCAATATTTGAGGGGTCAAATTTTGCAGATTTCAAATTTGAAATATACCAGCTTGATCAACTTTGCAAGGCGCATCTTTCTATCCTTTCAGAAATATGAAATTCAAAGTTTGAATTTGTAGGGTTTCTCTGACAAACCCTAGGTCAAGGAGGAGCAGATCTCAGAAGGGCAAATTTCTGGTAAGTCTCAAATCTATTTCTATTTCCATTTGAAGTGCTCATTATAGCAAGATGACAAGTAATACCAAGCTTGATGAGAAGCTTGAAGGAGCTGAGAACTTCAAATCTTGGAAGTATAGAGTCATGCTCATCGTTGAGGAGCATGAGCTAGAAGACTATGTGAAGAAAGGACTTACAGAACCAGAGGGAGATGAAGAGAAGGCAAGGCATAAGAAGAATCTTATCAAAGCAAAGAGGATCATTACTGATTCCATCAAGGATCAATTGATCCCCCATGTGTCTTCCAAGAAGACACCAAAGGAAATGTTTAATGCCTTGACCAGTCTATTTGAAGGAAAGAACATCAACAGAAAGATGACCTTGAGAAATCAACTCAAGGGTGTGAAGTGCATGAAGTCTGAAACCATGCACTCATATTTCTCCAGGGTATCCCAGATCAAAGAACAATTAGAAGCCACTGGGGATATGATAGAGGATGCAGAAGTTGTGATGACTACTCTGAATGGTCTCCCCCGAGATTGGGAACCATTTGTTCGTGGCATTTGTGCCAAAAAGAAACTAATCAAGTTCAGAAATATATGGGAAGAATGTGTCCAAGAAGAAGAAAGAATAGTCGTAAGAGAGGAAAAGTTAAATAACGATGAAGACCAAGATTTAGCTACTCATGCTAAAGGTGGAAAGAAGAGGAAGGACAACCCCCGTCCCCGAGAAGACTCTCCAAGGAGACCCCAGAAGAAGAGAAGGACCAGAAAAGATTTCTCTTCAATTGAGTGTTACTCATGCCACAAGACTAGACACATTGCAAGAAATTGTCCAAACAAACATGGACATCACAAGAAGCAGAAGAAGAGGTTTCATGCTCATGCAACAGAAGATAGTGATGATGATGACAAGAAGATAGTGATGATGATGACAAGACCAGAAATAATGAAGACTCTAGTGAAGAATATGTTCTTATCTCAGCACTCACTAGTTCAGTATCTCATGGAAGTGATACTTGGCTAGTGGATAGTGGAGCTTCAAAGCACATGACAGGATACAAAGAATCCTTGTCTCATCTCATCCAAAAGGAATCTCCTCACAAGGTAAAACTCGGAGATGTCTATCAATATCCCATCAAAGGAATGGGAGAAGCCTCTTACAAGTTGGACTCTGGGAAGTCCATGAACATGAAGGATGTACTTTATGTACCTGGGTTGAAAAAGAACCTTCTATCTATTTCAGCATTAGATAAGAAAGGTCTTCGAGTTGCATTCGTAGATGGTGAAGTTCTCATGTGGCCTAAAGGGAAGACTATTGATGATGCAGTAGTCATTGGAGTAGAAGAAGGAAGACTTTACAAACTGAAGGGTCATGCAGATGCAACAATGATGACTAGTACCATGAACCCCTGTGAGCTATGGCATAGGAGACTAGCTCATGTACACTACAAAGCTTTACCAATTGTGAGTAAGGTAGTAACTGGGTTACCAAAGATCCAGGTGGATCATGAAGGAGTATGCAAAGGGTGTGCTCAAGGGAAGAGCAATAAGAACCCATTTCCAAGTAGCGACAGCAAGGCGAAAGGTATTCTGGATATTATTCATTCAGACATTTGTTGACCAATGTCCACCACCTCTCTCGGCAAGTATGAATATTATGCATATTTTATTGATGATTATTCTCGCAAAACCTGGATTTACTTTCTGAAGAATAAGAATGAGGTCTTTGAAAAGTTTAAAGAATTCAAGGCGCTCGTAGAGAATCTCTCTGAAAAGAAGATTAAGATCCTAAGGTCAGATAATGGAGGGGAATATACCTCAGGGGATTTCAAAGACTTCTGTAAGCAAGCAGGGATTAAGAGGGAGCTCACTGTCCCTTATAATCCACAACAGAATGGTGTAGCTGAAAGGAAGAATAGAACGATCATAGAAACAGTAAAAGCTATGATCCATGATCAAGACTTACCCATGCATTTATGGGAAGAAGCTGCCAGAACCACAGTGTATGTACAGAACAGGATCTCTCATAGTGCTCTTGGCAACAAGACCCTTGAAGAGATATTCACCGGGAAGAAGCCCGAAGTTAGTCATCTGAAGATATTTGGATGTCCAGTGTTCATCCACATTCCAAAGGAGAAGAAATCAAAGCTAGAACCTTTAGGAAAGAAGGGAATATTTGTGGGGTATAGTGAGCAATCTAAGGCTTACCGCATATACATCCCAGGATTCCGTCAGATCGAGATTAGTCGGGATGTCACATTTGATGAAGATTCAGCTTTCAACAAATCTAAGAAGACTCATGAGGATGAAGAGGAGCAAGAGGCTCCTAGAGTTGCAAAATCAACCAAAGAACTAATTCAAAATGATGAAGGTGATCCTATCCTAGAGGATCATGACATGGCAGAACCTCAGAGACTCGAGGAGATACCTCATGTGGAGATCTATCGATAGAGAAGACCAGCCTAGGCACGTGAATTAATTCAAGATGCAGGAAAGTATGGCGCTCCAGAAGGCTCCAGTAGAGAGATCAAGAGACCAAGGCCATATTCCAGCTATGTAGCCTTGATGTGCAATCTTGTTGAAGAAGAACCAGCTTGTTTTGAAGAAGCAGTAAAGAAGAAGGAATGGCTGGATGCCATGAATGAAGAATATCAATCCATCATCAAGAATGATGTTTCGGATGTGGTACCAAGACCGAAGGACAAATCGGTTGTTTCATCAAAATGGATCTTCAAAACAAAACATTCAGCAGACGGAATCATTGAAAAGTACAAGGCAAGATTTGTAGCCCGGGGATTCTCGCAAAAGGAAGGAATTGACTATGAGGGGACTTTTGCCCCGGTAGCCAGATATACTTCGATTAGAACCATTCTTGCCTTGGTAGCCAAGATGAAATGGAAACTACATCAGATGGATGTGAAGACTGCTTTCTTGAATGGAAACATAGAAGAGGAAGTATATATCGAGCAACCAAAAGGATTTGAAGTAGAAGATAATAAGTCACATGTATGCAGGTTGAAAAAAGCACTGTATGGGTTGAAGCAAGCTCCCAGAGCATGGTATGGAAGAATTGATAGCTTCCTGATGAGCTTGGGCTTTACCAAGAGTAAAGCAGATTCTAATCTTTACTACAAGATTATGAACGATGAACCCATGATACTATTATCGTATGTGGATGACTTATTTCTGACTAGAGAAGACAAGCCTATTATTGAATGTAAGAAGAGGCTTGCAGCAGAATTTGAGATGAAAGACCTTGGCAAGATGCACTATTTTCTAGGTCTTGAGGTATGGCAGTTTCCAGACGAGATTTTTCTAAGTCAAGGAAAATACACAGTAGAGATCTTAAAGAGATTTGGGATGCTGGATTGCAAGGCTATGACCACTCTGATGGTGACAAACTTGAAGCTTCTGAGTGATGCTTCTTCAGAGAAAGTGGATGTCACCATGTATAGATAGATTATTGGGTCATTGATGTATTTGACCAATACTCGTCCAAATATATGTTTTGCGGTAAACACATTGAGTTAGTATATGGTGGAACCCAGAAATGTTCACCTGATTGCAGCAAAACATGTGATGAGATATCTGAAGGGTACATTGGATTATGGACTCAGATATGCCTCAGATAGTGAGTTCAAACTATATGTGTACACAAACTCAGATTGGGTTGGAAGTGTTGAAGACAGAAAGAGCACTTCAGGTTGTTGCTTTAGTCTGGGATCAGGTGTGATCTCATGGCTCAAGAGAAAGCAACCTTGTGTTGCACTCAGTACAGCGGAAGCTGAATATGTTGTAGCTTGTTCAGCTTGTGGTGAAGCAATGTGGCTTCGCAAGATGTTGACAGTATTGTTTGATGTAGAGATTGATGCTACGGAGATACTCTATGACAACCAGAGTTGCATCAAGTTGACAGAAAATCCTGTGTTTAATGATAGATCGAAGAACATCGAGATTAAGTTCCACTATATCTGGGATATGGTGTAGAGGGGAGCTGTGAAGCTCGAGTATGTTCCTACAGAAGAACAAGTTGCTAATGTGCTAACTAAGCCTCTGGCTCGTGTGAAGTTTGAGTACTTTCGAGACAAGCTTGGTGTGGTCCAGAGGGACCTCTCTAGGAAGAGAGATTGATGATGCCTATTCAAAAGGATAGATGCCTGTCCAGGAGGGACGGAAGATCAGTACCTACTGACTGATAGAGTTCCTATCCGAAAGGATAGATGCCTGTCCAGGAGGGACGGAAGATCAGTACCTACTGACTGATAGAGTTCCTATCCGAAAGGATAGATGCCTGTCCGTAGGGATGGATGCCTCTCCAAGGGTGAGGGAAGATCAGTACCTGCTAACTAATAGAGTTCCTATCCGAAAGGATAGATGCCTGTCTAGAGGGATGGATGCCTCTCCAAGGGTGAGGGAAGATCAGTACTGGCTAAATAATAGTTCCAGCTCTCACGAGTTGATGCCTCTCCAAGGGTGAGGGAAGATCAGTACTGGCTAACTGAGGTTCCAGCTCTCACTAGCTGATGCCTGTCCGGAGGGATGGATGCCTCTCCAAGGGTGAGGGAAGATCAGTACTGGCTGACTAATAGTTCCAGCTCTCACGAGCTGATGCCTCTCCAAGCGTGAGGGAAGATCAGTACTGGTTGACTGATAGTTCCAGCTCTCATGAGCTGATGCCTCTCCAGGGGTGAGGGAAGATCAGTACTGGCTGACTGATAGTATCAGTACTTAGTTACTGATTGTTGTTGCAGGTGTTCCAGCTGATGGTGTTGCTGATGAGGATGTTCTAGCTGACGATGATGTTGTTCCAACTAATGATGTTGCTGATGAGGATGTTCCAGCAGAAGAAGTTCCAGTTGACGAAGATGTTGTTCCAGTAGATGATGTTCTAGCAAGAGGATGATTGCTGATGATGATGTCGCTGATGATGATCATACTTCAGCAGATGATGATGTTGCTACTCCGCAAATGATGCCCCAAGACAAATGATGATCGAAAGCCTTCCTATGACATATAGAAGTTCACAAGTCAGTTGTGCAGATGTTGTTACCCGCAGAATACATTCCTAGTTAAGAGGGAGTGTTAAAATAATGTAACTACGGAAGATATTATGTTTATATTATTGTATTCCTCCTACGGGAGTTGATGGTCATGTAATTAATAATGTAAAGGTCATTGAAAGAATCAATGTAAACCCTAGGACATGTGTCAGCTTAGAAAAGCCCCTAAAAGAGTATTATATTATGTAATTGACTAGTCAAGTAGACAAGTTGGCCCTGTTGGGGAATTAGTCGTCTCAACAGAAGAATATAAATAGAAGTGCTCTCTCTCACTTCTAACCACTCATTCACTCAAGCAAGTTCGCATAGGTGAAGAAGAGAGGTGCGCACAAGTGGAGGAGTAGTTGTTTTGCCTTGGGGTTATCTTGTACTTTGTGATTTCTATATTGAGGAAGGCTTTGCTGGGTTTTCTACCCCAAGAGGGTTTCCCAAGATAAATTGTGTCTCGTCTTTTATGCTGTGCTTGTTTATCTTTCAATAATTGTTTATATGCTATATGCTACTCAAGTAAAAACTAACACTTAAGAGCCACATTGATTTATGGTTTTATCTTGATAATTTTGAGTGGAATCTTGTATAATCTTGCAAAGTTCTCTACTAGAGACCATATCATTTTGTTTTTATCATCCACTTGTAAATCTAGGAACTTTCATTTGCTAATATTACATGTGAGGGAGCAACGTTATTTGTGTTTTGAGAAAATCAATTAAATTATGCAAATTCAATCTTTGTATGTACTATACAAATGGTTTGAACTACCTGGTCCATTAAATGAAGGATTTACAGTTTATCAATTAATGCAAGAACAGTAATAGTTTTATTAAGTTTACAAGCTTTTGTAGGAATTATGTTGCCTAGCATTTCTCTTATTGCATTTTACAAATATAAGTCGAAGGTATCCTTCACATAGAGGAGTACCACCTCTTTAGAAACAAAGAAGGGCGCTCTTTGATCCCCCACAAAGATTATCCTCAACATTGGTGTGTTCTCCCTCTAGAGAAAAGGATATCAACATTTAGCTACTCACTAGGGATAGAGATACCTTTATGGTGACGCCATTTCCAACTTGAATGAGCGACAAGCAAACAATAATGTCGCAAACAATACAACCAGATTTACTATGGAACTTGAAGAAGAGTGTTGCATCTTGAATCAATTGTTGATCTTGAGTCGAAATCTGCAAAGAATAGGACCGAGCTTGCACGTTCTTGGGATGTTCTTGCATGAGAAGAAGACCTTGGAGTAGAAGAGGCATGACGACTCCATTAAGTTGAAAAGAAAAACCTTTGAAAATCTTCGTCAAGACTCTCTACCCAAGAAAAACAAAATGAGATTCTTAAACAATCATTATCAAGACAAGACTTTTGCAAAATTATTTCGAGCAACTACATAAAGAAGTTTTGGGAAGATTTGATTTGCAAAGCTGGGAACCTTCCAGGGATTCCTTACAAGGAACCAAAGGAGGATTCTTGAGCAAAACCAAACCCTCACGCTTGAGGGCAAGGGGTCTATAATCCATGACCTATTGGGGACACATTTCTTGTCTCTACCAACTTCTTCTCTTAAGAGTCCCATGGGTGAATGATGACCCAAGATGATAGAAGTATTATGGCCCGAAGGCGAACAACCAAGAAACACAAGACATTAGACCGAGAATGGGCCCTTTGGCTCTTAATGCAGAGCAACACCCACTACCATTTGTGCCACCTAGAGGTCTTCCCATATGCAATGGTGATGGTTCAGAAAACTCTAATAGGCACATAGATTAGTTCTTGGCCATGTGTGATATCCATTCGATCAATCTCAATCATGTCATGGTTCAAGTCTTTCTTCCAACATATGATTGGTTTTTCTCTTTGCCTGTTGGCTCCATAACTTGCTTCAATGACCTTGAAGATTCTTTTTGAGACTGAATAGGTATGCTCAACTTATGGCTTGCCATACCTTGCTCATTAAACTCGCCCAAATACGATTGGAAAACAATGAAAGAATAACATACTTCAATCTCAGACTTTTTAGAATGCTACAGAAGATACCATAGGATCAACACCCCAATGCACAAGTGATTTTTCAAAGCTATAAAAGCACCTTGCATGCAAATGTAAATTATTCATTGAAGGTTAGTCATATAAATACTTTGAAGGAAACCATGAGAAAGGCCCAAGAGATGGATTAAGGCATACTTGAGAGTAATATGAACCCCAATATTATACTAGGGCAAGTGCAAAGAAAAATGTCAAACCTACCAGTATCAGAGCATGGACCTTCCACGTCAGCCAAACCCATGTTAGACAAAGGTGTCAATAGAGGTATGTTCCAAGGACATCTGCCCCACCTGCAAAATATCCTAACAGATGGCAACTTGCCTCACAATCACCACAACCCCAAGTTGAGAATAGGACTATGCACTAACTCCAAAATGAATTGTTGCGTTTAAAAAGAAATGTTGATGTATATGTAACTTCGGAATGTATTTCACATATATGTATATTGTATTCCTATAAAGATGTTATTATTCCTCTATACGGAAGTGGTTGTATTCCTATAGAGATGTTATTATTCCTCTATACGGAAGTGTCATCATTTATATTGTAAGTGTCGTAACTTATACTTGATGGGTTATTAGACCACCTTGTTGGGGTCAACCCTGTATAAGGCATGTGGGTCGAAGGGTTATTAGACCACCCTAGTGGGGGTCGGCCATGTGGGTCAAAGGGTTATTAGACCACCATATTGGGTGTCGGCCCAGTCAGCATTGTGTTATGTGGTTAAGTTAAGGCCGACCTAGTAAAGGTTATTAGGCAAGTCAAGTCTAGTATAAATAGAGATCGGAAGATCTCTATTTCATCATTCTATTCACACACTTCTCTCATTCGGAAAGTGGCACACATATGAGGAGGAGGCTCTACTGCTGGGAGAAGACTATCTCTTGTATTCTGGTTGTATCATTGCTCTATCTGTCTCTGAGGAAGTTATTGGGGTTTTTCACCTTTATGGTTTTCCCCAAGTAAACTCTGTGTCTCTTGTGTGCTTGCATTATTGTGTCCATGATTGATATGCTGTAGATTTGCTGTACATGTTGTTCTCTCAGTTAAGATCCTAGATCAGATTGAAGTAAATTCTGAAAATTTAACATGGTATCAGAGCTAGCCTGAAAAAAGGCATGATATGGCATGTATGACACTTGTTGCACTTACGATGCTAGGGCTTGATATAGCAAAAACCAGTCATCGTAGCACTTTCGCTATAAATCCATTTTGGCGAAGTTTTCGGATCTGAAACTTTACAGGTCGAAGATCAGATCCCCATGTACCTTGTGTCCAAAGGACAACTTCCAATTCGTTGTACTTTGTGATTTATGATCTGTACAATATAGGGTTTCTGCCTCTTCCAGATCTCAGTCATAAACAGGTGACCTTGGAAAAAAGGTCATAACTTGGGCTAGGAAGCTCCAAATGAAATTTCGTAAAAAGGGACAGGTAGTACACAGACTGTACTATCTCAGGAAAAAATTTCAGAGGCCAAAGTTGAACCAGTGACACGTGGCACGCCGTACAAGTTCGCTCTCCTGTTTTATCCCATAAACAGGTCACGTTGCGACACTTGGCATAACTCTCTCTCAGAGAATCCAATTGAGGTCAGACCTATCGGGATGGAAAGATGACAGGTCGGGCTATCTCAAGAAAAGTTTTCAGACCCTGTGGATCGAAAAGTTCGGAGTTACACCAGAAACAATCAAGTACATATTTCTGTCAAAACAGAATTATTTTTTAGCACCTTCATTCATGGCTTCCGAAATTTAGGGTTTCGGATAAAGTTGGAATTTTTGTAATCGGAGACCACAGCTGAATGCTACTCATCAAAATCAAAATTTAGAGACCAAGATCAGAATTTTTGGTTGGGCTGAAGGCCGGGCTTGATCAGACCCTAGTTCGGGACTTTGATTGGAAAAAGTGGAAAATTAGGGCTTCTGTAAAAATGGGAATTTTTGAAATCTGTGACCACGGCTGGAAGCTCCTCAGAAAAATAGAAGCTTAGAGCTTTGGATCAAACTTTTTGATTGGGCAGAAGAGTGGGCTTCATCAAACCCCAGTTCAGGGTCACATCCAGTGAATCCAGAAGCTTCAAAGGCAAAATTGAGTGAAACTTTGCAGTTTTAAAATTTTGAATATACCAATTTGATTAGCTTATCAAGGCGCATATTTTTATCCTTTCGGAAGTTTGAAATTCAAAATTTGAATTTTTGGGGTTTCTCTGACAAACCCTAATACAGCTCCAGATCCAGTTCCTGCAAATCAAGTGGATTGGTTTAATCCTAGAAGATGATGGATTGGTCACCTGCATAAGTGAAGAAGTTCCTGTTTCAGAGGGAGATGAGGCTAAGGCCTTACATAAGAAGATTACAAGCAATCTCGATAGGTATGACTCATCCGGGTTACTAGTACAAGTCATTGAAGAGAACCAGAAGACATTATGCGGACATGTTAGACATTACTAGCTAGCATGCTAATCCAGGTATGTTTTTCCTATATCAAGCTAGAATCCTACCTTGTGTTAGGATCTTATATTGTTCTGTTGTTGATAATGATTATTCATGAAGTCATAGGTTTGAATAGTCATGGTTGTATGCATTTTATGTTTCTTACCATAATTGATGATATGACTAACCAGAAGAATCATGAAAGTATAGGTTTGAGTAATCAAGGGTTTAGGCATATTATGTTTCTTATTTTAATTTATGACTAACCATAAGAGTCCTTGAATACTAATGCTTATTATTTCTGTTTGAAATGATCATGACTATACATGTTTAAGATTATTGCGTTTTGATAGTATTATGATTATACTAATAAATGTGTGATTATGTATGAGACCTCAAGGATAACACAATGATGATACTAATAAGCATTCATAGTGGTTAAGGATGGATATAAGTTCAAGAACAGGTAATCCAGGAAGCAAAGATCAAGAGGGAGCACACTCCAGTTGTTCCTACAAGAAAGCAAAGGAGCACACTTCAGTAGTTTCTGCAAGGATGTAGATATTCAGAGGGAGTTGACCACTTCTCACAATCCACATCAGAATGGAGTTGCAAAGATTCAGAGGGAGTCCACCCAGCAACCAAACAAAGATAAGTATTTGAATTGTCATTTCTTACATAATGTTATTCAATGATGTATATGCTTATGTTCCTAGAATTAGGTTGTGTATTATGCATATTATAATAGTTGCATTGATGAACAGTATACTACTAATATACATGGGTAAGTGGCCTATGGCACTGTACAACATTCCATTGCTACTTATCTAGAATGAAACCTCTTTGCTGACATGTTAGGAGTTGTGCACACTCTTAACAATGTTCTGGTAGAGATTGGAAGGCATCTAGAAAGTTACGGAATATGGATAAATGTTGTATGGAAGCATTGGCTAAAATAATTGCATGACTGTATGACATATTTCTTTATGTGTAAGAGTTTGTTCTGAAAACTATAAGATGTTTTCTAATCATGCAATTTAACTTGTTGTGTAGGAAAGATTGTATACCATCACCTACAAAAGAAAGACTACAACATTTGTTTAGCAACAAAGCTATCTATTAAAAATATTGAAGATATTGAAGTTCCCAGGATCTGGGAAGAATGCCATGATCGAGGAGTACCAATCGATCATGAAGATGTTTGGGATACAGTCCCAAGACCTGAAGGGGAGTCTGCAGTGACTTCCAAGAGAATCTACAAGATCAAGCATGCTGCAGGTGGTAACATAGAGACTTTTGCTCCTGTAGCCAAATACACTTCCATTAGATCAGTACTTGCTCTGGCTACAGTGATGAAGTGGAAGATACACCAGATGGATTTCAAGACAGCCTTCTTGAATGGTGTAGTTGAAGAAGAAGTGTATGTGGAGCAACCACTTGGTTCTGAGACACATGACAGGGAGTCATATATGTACAGAACTTGGTATGGTAGGATAGACAGCTTTCTATCCAGTTTGGGCCTTACCAAAAGTAAA
The DNA here is from genome assembly GCA_027924585.1 of Larix kaempferi. Taxonomy (NCBI): domain Eukaryota; kingdom Viridiplantae; phylum Streptophyta; class Pinopsida; order Pinales; family Pinaceae; genus Larix; species Larix kaempferi. The sequence continues at coordinate 7,305,360 of BSBM01000053.1, forward strand.
GCGGATTCCAACCTTTACTAGAAGGTTGAGGAAGGCAATCCAGTGATACTACTTTTGTATATGGATGACCTGTTTATTACAGGTGAAGATAGATTGATTGCCGACACGCAGCGGAAGCTTGCTGCCAAGTTCGAGATGAAGAACTTGGGGATGATGCACTATTTGTTTTTTGGCATGGAGGTGTGGCAGAGTGCAGATGGAATCTTCCTTGGACAAGGGAAGTATGCAACAAAGATCCTGAAGAGGTTCGGGATGATGGACTGCAAGGTTATCGCCACACCTATGGCATCGAACCTGAAGCATTCTGTACGATGCTTCATCTGATCCAGTTGATGTCACGATGTATCGTCAGATGATTGGGTCCTCTATGTACCTAACGAACACGAGACCAGATATTTACTTTGCGGTGAACACATTGAGCTAGTTCCTGACGGATCCAAGAGATGTTCACCTAGTTGTTGTAAAGCATATTCTGAGGTACCTGAAGGGTACGATTGATTATGGGCTCAAGTATGATGCGAATCAAAAGTTTAACCTGCAGGGTTATGTTGATTCAGATTGGGCAGGCAGTGCTGCAGATAGGAAGAGCACTTATGGGTGCTACTTCAATATGGGATCAGGTGTGATCTCTTGGTTTAGCAAGAAGCAGTCCAGCGTAGCACTGAATACAGTCGAAGCAGAGTATGTTGCGACGAATGAGCAGGTTGCAGATGTATTGACCAAGCCGTTGGCCAGAGTGCAGTTTGAGCACTTTAGAGAGAGGCTTGGTGCACTTCAGATCGAGGTTCCTTCCAAAGGGAAGTGGTGAGTCCGTAAGATGCAGATGCACATGAGCTTTTCTGACATGGTTGATGTGTTCTCCCATGGTTGTGATGTAATTGCTGAGCCATTCTCACATGGTGGTAGATGTGTTCTCCCATGGTGTAGATGTAAGGGCTGAAGCCATTTTTCACATGGTGATAGATGTGTTCTCTCATGGTAAAAAAGTAAGGGCTGGAGCCTTCCCTGAATGGTGGTAGATGTGTTCTCCCATGTCGGTGGTGTAAGTGTTGGATGATGTGCATCTGGGCTATGCTTCGTGGACGATGAGATGATCTGAAGAAGACGATGTTATGATGATCAGGAGGATCATGGATGATGAGCATCAGGACGATGCTCCAGTTACTGCTCTATATACGCATCATGTTGGATGTTGGATATGATCAGTTGGATCATTTATATATATATATATATATATATATATATATATGTATGTACGCATCATGTTGGATGCTGGATATGATCAGTTGGATCATTTATATATATATGTATGTACGCATCATGTTGGATGCTGGATATGATCAGTAGGATCATTTGTATATGTTTTGTATATGCATCATGTTGGATGCTTGGACCATGTATCTGTATATGTATCAGGTGGATACTGTGTATGATCAAGTAGATCATGTATGTTGATATGTATCAGGTATGATCAGGTGGATCATGTTTTTGTATTTGTATCAAGTGGATACATTGTATGATCAGGTGGATACATTGTATGATCAGGTGGATCATGTATGATGATATGTATCAGGTAGATACTTGGTATGCATCAGGTAGATGCATTATATGATCAGGGTGATCATGGATGACGAGCTTCAGGATGTTGCTCCAGATGACATGCAGCAGGATGTTGCAGTGATGATGATCAGGATGATCATGTATACATCAAGATGATGTACGGTGAGTATCAGGTTGATACTCTGTGGCCGTGGACAGGTTGTGCAGATAAGCATATAATAGCGCCCTGGGAGGTTTGCAGATTCTCTTGCTAGGTTTTGCCGCTGGCATATAATAGCTCCCTGGGAGATTTGGCAAACGCTCTTTCGAGGTTTTGCTTTGGGAGGACATATAATAGCGCCCTGGGAGATCTGCAGATAGTCTTGCAAGGTTTTGCCGCTGGCATATAATAGCTCCCTGGGATATCTGGCAGATGCTCTTTCGAGGTTTTGTCCTATGGCATATAATAGCGCCCTGGGAGATCCGATAGGTTGAGTTGTGTGCTCGTAATAAGTCCTAGGATGCTCTTGCAAGGTTTTGCCATGACCACATGTAATATCGCCCTGGAAGATCCGATAGGTTGGGATGTGTTCCCGTAATAAGTCCTGGGATGCTCTTGCAAGGTTTTGTGGTGACCACATATAATAGCGCCCTGGGAGATCCGATAGGTTGAGCTGTGTGCTTGTAATCAGTCCTGGGATTCTCTTTCGAGGTTTTGTGGTAGGGTCACATGTAATAGCTCCCTGGGAGATCCGATAGGTTGGGCTGTGTGCCCGTAATAAGTCCTGGGATGCTCTTGCAAGGTTTTGTGACGCACGTAATAAGTCCTGAGGATTCCAAAGTATGGCCCGTGATGATGAAGACCTGCAAGTGGTGGGCCTACATCCAGTATGAAAAAGGACTAGCTCTGTAGAACTTCCTATGACGAGTAGATTCAGAGATTGATTGAGATAGCAGCAGCAGTGACGATGATGATGACTCGATGACGATTATCCAGTGACGATGATCCAGAGAAGATGACTTGTGCTAGAAGACCTGTGTCGAGAAATACCTTCCTAGTTACAAGGGAGTGTTGATGTATATGTAACTTCGAAATGTATTTCACATATATGTATATTGTATTCCTATAGAGATGTTATTATTCCTCTATACGGAAGTGGTTGTATTCCTATAGAGATGTTATTATTCCTCTATACGGAAGTGTCGCCATTTATATTGTAAGTGTCGTAACTTATACTTGATGGGTTATTAGACCACCTTGTTGGGGTCGGCCCTGTATAAGTCATGTGGGTCGAAGGGTTATTAGACCACCCTAGTGGGGGTCGGCCATGTGGGTCAAAGGGTTATTAGACCACCATATTGGGTGTCGGCCCAGTCAGCATTGTGTTATGTGTTTAAGTTAAGGCCGACCTAGTAAAGGTTATTAGGCAAGTCAAGTCTAGTATAAATAGAGATCGGGAGATCTTTATTTCATCATTCTATTCACACACTTCTCTCATTCAGAAAGTGGCGCACTTATGAGGAGGAGGCTCTACTGCTAGGAGAAGACTATCTCTTTTATTCTGGTTGTATCATTGCTCTATCTATCTCTGAGGAAGTTATTGGGGTTTTTCACCTTTATGGTTTTCCCCAAGTAAACTATATGTCTCTTGTGTGCTTGCATTATTGTGTCCATGATTGATATGCTGTAGATTTGCTGTACATGTTGTTCTCTCAGTTAAGATCCTAGATCAGATTGAAGTAAATTCTGAAAATTTAACAAGAAATGGCAAATTGAGACCAGGGCCACAACACCAAGCACAAGGGAAAGAGCACTAAGACTCGAGGAAGGACCTAAAAATGTTCATAGAAGAGATGAAATTACACCATGAACTAAAGCACCGTAGGTTGCCCAGCCTAACATGGTGGTGATGGATGAGCACTATATTGATGAGAACTTGCCAAAAAATAATGACGAATTCCTTAAACAACAATTCCAAGATGAGGAACTGTCAACCTAATCCTTGATTCTATTGAGTGGGATGATTGGATGATGCCTCCCTTTGAAGGAGATTTGTTTGAAGGTACATTTTTTGATATAGAGGTGGACTATCAAGAAAATGTTGTACAGATTGGGTCCCAAGCTAACACATTCAAAGCTTGAAATTTTGTGACATCTCATCCCATAAGGCAAAGACAGTCCCAAGTAGCACTAATGTGAACATTGAACAAACTTCAAATGCCCAACCTATAACTCAGAAGCAATGTTTGCAACTGTAGAATATAACAAACCCAAGAAAGTGTCAAAGTAACATGAACATGGCATCACAGATAACATACAATATTGTGGATGACCTCAGTAGAGTGCAAATCATGCTACCCTTCTTAGAAGTGGCAAAAATTCCTCATAAGAGGCAAGATCTTCTCCAAGTTTAAAATTTAAGATTGCAAGACAAACCACAGGTGGAGGCTTTTGGAACCAATAACTGCCATTAGTTTAGCCCTCTTTCCTAAAAGATTGGCATGAAAGTGCCCTTGTTTTTCATTTCTTTAAAAACTAATGATCTCATCTTGGACGATTGCATAATGGGTGGTAATGACTGTCTATTATGGAAGCCATGGTATGGAGTGCACGGTGCACCCAATATTATGACGTGTATAAGCTAAAACCAAGTACACAAAGTTTTGTCAACAAAATACACTTCATATATACATAAGAATGAAGTTACAAGTACATACCAACAACTTCTCACAAGCTGGTACAAGATAATCATCCAAACTTATCACAAGCTAAGACTCTCCAATGCCTCCAAAGTTACAACCCTAGCTAGGGCATCCACCAACAATACAAAGGCTTAGCAAGGCATCCCACCAAACTTCTAACCACACCAAAGACTCCACAACAAGTTAGCATCAACACCAAGAAGTCCACCTTGGATCTTTCTCCAAGCTTGCCTCACACAAGCTCTTCTATGCTCCAAGTCTCCTTTAAGGTTTCTTTGCCACAAGAAGTCCTTCTCACACAAGGACCCAAACCCTAGTACTTCAAGTGTCCTCTGGGTTTTGCCTCTCACAAACCCTAGACCCTTCCTCCCTTGCACAGAGACAAGTACAAAGACTCAAGATGAGTTCATCTTCAAGATACAAAATGATTTAATGAACTCTCACACGCTTCTACTTGAATACTACAACTAAATACTCTCTCCTTTATATAGAATAGGTGGGGGAGGCCAACAATAATAAAGTGGACAAAATCCACAAACAACCTAATCTAATCCTCAGCATAAGGTCTCCAAGTGAAGCGCTCTCTCGCCAAGGTGTACACAAGTGAATGGCTCTATCACTCTCATTCATACTTGTTGGAAAATTGTTATCTTTCAATTTGTCGCTGCATGAATCTGCAACTGTATGTACAAATTTTGATATTTCATATGTTCTATAAAGCATTACCACACCAAAAGCTTTGCCAATCTCGCTTTGGGGTGCAAGTCCCCGTGTTGTTGTGATGGCATATTTTCTCACTCTAGCACTAACATGGCTAGTGATTATGGTGCCGTGCCATGTATGCCAATGTATCTTACTGCACTGGCATATTCCTATGTTGGGATTTCATTCCACATAAATACTCCCCATTATATCTATGCCAAATTTAAGTTATTTATATCAAACTACCCAAAATTCCAAAACCATGCTGATAATAGAATGTGGTCTAATGGCAAGCAGCGAGGTGATTGGGCTTGTATTAACGTGAAGACCCGGGTTCAAACCTATATATAGGTGTGGCTGTACATATGCCCCTGTAAATATACAAAGTATTCTAAAAAAGATAGGTTGTGACTTATTTTACAGTTTGGCAAAATACAGTTCATTTAATCAAACTTTTCTACTAAAACTTTTCACCGACTGATAATATAAATTTATAACCTAAATTAGCATAGAAGGTTGCCACTGTAAATAAGTGTAACTAATCTACCATTAAGAAATGACCTGGAGAGTCCAAATTTAATCTATTTTTACAGGCATAAACATAAACATTTGTTTACATTCATACCGTCGAATTGCTAGCAGAAGGGGATTCCGATTCCGATTCGGCTTGTTGAGAGTCGCGGTCTTCAGGCGGTTCTTCTGTAGTAGTAGAAACGGACCCTCCTTTCAATCCTTTGTCATCCTGGTCGCCATTGCTACAGTGGCACTTTAACCTGTTTATGCTTATTCTACTTCCGCAGGTAAAGCCATAACTAGAGTATTCCCAGGAGAGCCCTTTGAAGAAAACCCTTCTGGGAGTGGAAATGGAAGCAATGCCAGTGCCATTAATTGAGGCATTTGGGACATGTTCCCTTAATCTGTAAGGCACACTGCATTGGAACGTAAAATTGCTCAGGGTAAGAGTTTCGGCATTAATGGCGGAACCGGGAGCAGTGGCCATGAGCAGTGGTAACATCATCATTCTTATTTGCTTGGTTTTAATGGGAAGCGAGGCCGAGGATGAGGCCTGTCTTGAGTTGTAATGCTGTTTTCATTATAATTATAATTATAAATGGAGATTCAGACCACCACGTGGGGGAAAGAGGCCCGATTCAGGATAGGGGAGCTAGAGAGCTGTAATATTATGCGCCTACGTGGCGCCATCTTAGCTCTCCACGGTGGACGGCATTGGGGATATTCTCCACTTTGGTCGATGAGAGATAAATAGTCTTTGCAACATAAAACATTGAATTGGAAAATAATATTAAATGGTTTTACAATTCTAATTTTGCCGGAGGTGATTATGGTTGTTTGACTATTCTCTAATTTCTTTGGTCTAGTATAAGTATGAGAATAATAAAAACTGGAAAATATCAATAACGTGACTTTAAAATATTTTTTTCGAAAGAGGGCCTTAGTTTTTAAGTGAGCATGCCTCTACATGAAGTATTGGATTACTCCACTTATACAAAGAATCATGAGGAATGCTCAGGTCTTCTGTGTTCTTAGGTTTTGAGAGTTACTTAAGAAAATTGTTCGCAGTGGCTAGGGTTCCTTCCCTAGCCACCCTCCCCTTTTCCCTCTGCGAGGCTCATAGAATAGGCAGTCTATATGAGCATTTATGGTTATCGGCGTCATATTTTTCCAGTGGCGGAGCCTTAGCGGCAAACCATCCTGCGGCTCCATGCGGCATGTTGTTGTCCTGTGGCGAGGATTTTGTTTGGCTCGGCGGTGGTGTTAGTGCTTCTTACGGAGGAGCAGTTGGCTCGATGGTGTTTGGGCGGGGCGGCGGTGCCCAGAACTTGCGGCTGGCTCAACGGTGTTTTTTCTTTAGGGTGGTGGTTCATGCGATGGCGGCAGTGCCCAGAGCTCACAGTTGGCGGCTCAAGTGGCTCCCAGAGCACTGGAGTGCGCACTGCTCAAAGCGGCTCTCCCTGTCTCAGCTCCGGACGGTGTTGTTTTGGTGCTCCTGGCTGGGGGATGCATTAGCAGCCGATGGTTTCTTATATGCACCTATGATTGGCTCCATTGTTTTGCTTGATACAGTTGGCCTTTTCCTATGGCCTCCTTCTGTTTTTTTCTTTTTTGGCTCTCTTGAGCAGCCTTTTTGGTAAGGTTGCTTTGCTATTGTTGTGTGTCATCGTTCGGAGACCTGTTGTGTTCTTCTGAGAGAGGCATGTTTCTGCCCGCTCTGGTTTTAGTGCTCCTTTGAGCAGTTTTTTGCTCAGTTGAGTAGTATGTAAAGGTGCCCTGGGCACTGTTTGGTTTGTATATGGAACAGTCTGTTTGGTTTGTATATGGAACAGTCTATGTATACTTTGATTCAAATATGAATATCAAGTATGGCTTTCTACTTTGGAAAAAAACAAGTATTGGATTACAAAGCTTTGCCTTGGGCAGGAAAGAGGCTCCTTTCTGTGCTTTGAATTCTAGATTAACTATACATTGATAGTGATAATAAAAAATTTGATTTTTCTTTTCTATAAAGTAAAAAACATATTTTTGAATTTTAAAAAATTCAGTTTAATAGTTTTTTTTTGCAAACATTAAAACACTTTGCAATAAACCGCATCAAAATTAAAAATTAATATAAAGCCAAAAGACTTTGACTTTTGAATGAAAAGTATATACCAATGCCTTCACAATGAATAATAATGGGATTATCATATCCATTTATCCTTGTTAAGGGAATGTTTTCTTAGGTTATGATTTGTGATAATTTGGATTGGGCAAATTTATTTTTTTGGAAAATATTTTAAAAATTTTGTAGAAAACTACTAATAAGATGTTGATGAGGAAAAAATCGTATTTAAATGTCATTTTTTTCATAAATATAAGCACTTTGAAAGTAAGTACTTTTGAAAATGTTGGGATCAATTAAAGAAGTGTCATGCACCAATCTAAAAAAGAAAAAAGTAACTAAGAATGTTAATATGGAAAGGAATGGGGAACTGGATCCTATTTCAAAATTGCTTCTCTTCTTTAGAAGATGCTCTAGATGATTCACCTAATGGCATTGTCAATCTAGGTACTAATTATCATGTCCATGTTCATCATTCTAACTATAGGAGGGAGTAGTTACAAATTTTCTCATACAAAATTCCATCTCATGGAGGTCATTATTCGAATTAAACTAATTCTAGCATCCCATAAGCAACATAAACTAAGTAATACATGTGCAAGTACAGGTGCATGAGTATAAAACACGGTAGAAATAAAAACTATGTTTCACACACAGAGCGTGCATAAACCATCATATTCAACCGGAAGAAAATATAAATTGCATTTTCATATACAACAATGAATATTTATCTTTTAAATGAGGAAGATCCAAGCAGTTGGTTGTGTAAGAGCAATTGTCCACCCAACCGTAGGTATCATTTGTGGATACGACCCCCAAGTCAGGCTATGAGGCCACCAGGGCAAAGGAAACACCTACATGCTTCTCTCTCTCGACCAAAACCCATTTTCTCTCATGCTTAGCCAATCTGCTCACCATTAAGCAATTACAGGAATTTCACTCAACCATCCTAGCCATGGGTCTCCCTTCCACTGCCTCACACAACACAAGGAAGGCCTACTCTTTCTCTACTCCCGTAGTCCCTCGGAGTAACCAACCCTTACAATGCTCTTTAGCGTGTGCAAAAAGAGTCTAACTTGTTGTATGCTTTTAGAGAACCTAATGAAACATCAATGCATGGCTTCTCAAGCATTATGTAGCAGCAAATAAATAGGGGGTAAAGGTTCCTATCCTACCCAACCTCTATGCTCACACTACAATCATCATCTTCTCTCTTGATGTCTATGATTTCCTCTTCACAATGCCAATTCTCTGGTTAATTTCCCAGTGTAGTTAATCTCCATGGATAACTCCCCATGGTGTACGAATTATGTTTAAAAAATGAGTGATAGATCCTAATGGAGATGAGAGGACTGGAGAAAAGACAAAATGGCATTACTTCTGACCATAAAAGGAAGGACTCTTATAGTTGTCCATAAAGCTATATTATCCCATGCTTCCATAACTACATGAGAAGACTTTTTCCATCAACCTCACACATGCATTTAATGATTGGATTTGATAAGTCAAAGGAAGTAAATTGCCCATTTAAGGCACATGGCATAAAATTGATGAGTTCATAAGGATGACAATTAGCAAAAAATGATTTAATCTCCCATGGGCCCCCTTTTCACGTTCCCCTCTAGTGGAATCATAGGCCCTCTAATGCTCCTTACACAACCACCTTGGACCAAATATTATTTTCCATCATAATATTTACATAGCTTTTGAATCATTAGGACAAGCCAACCACACAAGCCATATATGGATATTTACACTATACATGCCTAGCCATTCATTGGTCAGCCTTGGCCTTGAGCTCCACACTAGGAATCCATGCTAGCATATTTACATTATTTTACATATTATGATTTAATACATTCCAAGGTTCAAAACTGGGATATTACATTCCCCCCCCCCTCCTTGGAATAGCATTGTACTCGGTGTTCTCTTCTCTTTAGCAAGGTCCCATGTCCTTACTTTTTAATTGTATCCACAATGTCTTTCTCTTCAAGGCCACTTTGTCTCGTCGTTGGCTATCTTGGACAACAATGCTCAATCATCCTTTTGTACTACCTTTGAAATACATCCAAGACCTTTAGCATTTCAACACATACCTATTACAGTCATCAAAGGAAAAACAATGCTCATTATAGCCATTCTAAGCCACACTTGATCCACACATAAAGATTCAAGTTTCATAATCGATGCACATATATTCATATCGCAAGATAAAGTATGCAAATAAACTCAATACTTATCGGTATTGACATATCTTTGCTCCACATGGTTTGCTATGGGCAAGATTCAACTCACTATCTTCTTTGACACAACAAAGGTATATATACATACTACTTTCTTGATCCCAACTAGTATATAACATGAATATCTCACAATAGATTCATTCAAGTTGCATTTTCTTTGTATTCACTCACCATCCAGGCTCAAGCATCTCCTTCTCTACTAAACAGTCACTTAGGCAATCCATCATTTGCCAAGGCTTTCTTGCAAAAGAAGAGTGCAAACTTATAGAGTCTTACTACCACGGCATCCCACTATCAACCTCTAATATACATAGCTCATGGCAATCAAGGTTTATCATAGGATTCCAGTGTCATTATAGTAGCATTGTCCCCTTTCCTTGCAAGCTTTCAACAACCATCATTTGTCCTCACTAGACAGATCCATCATCTCACTTGTAACAAACATACAATTACTGCGAGATATCATCATAATAATTTCAATTAGAAAATTTTCAAATATGTTTCATACATTAAACCAAATTTTACAATTATGAGATCATTCTCATAATGGTTGGGTCTTTGTAGGTGGTAGCACCCAATCTTCCTTGTGGACTTACATTCATTGCCATATATAAGACAACTCTACATGTGAATTGAACTTTTTAGTCAACCAACAAAATTTGAGTATCCATGCATATAATCCTTCATTGCAACATTTACAAACATCCCATAAAGTGATCTCAGAATTATAATACATAAATAATTTCAATCATTATCAACTGTAATATCTCAAATGCAATGAAATACATTCATCGTATATGCATTCACTAGCACAATAAAAATTACATAATGAAATCAAATTGTCTATGCAATTAAATAATTGTCCAAATACTTATAGTCACACCATCACAATCTTCATCAAATTCATACTTTGTACAACTCTATCCTCTCGACAAAGTATTATTGTAGTTCATCAATATATGACTACCTTTCATGCAATTATTTCATTGCATCCACAATAACTCATGAAATGATTTTAGAAATATGATTTAGCAATAATCCCATCATTTTAGCTACTGACATATTAAATGCAATGAAATATAGCATAAGCATGCGTTCACACAATGCATTAAAACATATGTGCCCACATATATGGGTGTATATCCACAAAGTTTATACAATCTATTAATGCACATCTCACTCAATGCACCTTGTATTGATAATATTTAGAAATACCATTGTTGAAAACATCGACAACGACAAAAAATCGGTAGGAGTCAAGAATACAACTGCTTAGCAACATCGGGGGAAGAAATCGACAAAATCGAAAAAACCGTGACAAGGATTAAAAAATACAAAATAAAATTCATTTTTTCAATTTTTTAAACATATAAACTAGCAACAACATCAAATAAACACATTGGCACATAAATATAGGAAAAACACCATTATATGATGTAGTGAGTGCCAAATCAAAATGATACATCAAAGTCAATACTAAATCCTAAAACCTAATAGTTGTCCAATAAAGGACGACTCAAAAGTGGATAACCAATACAAAATGACATCAAATATATAAATGTATCCCAATATCACGTGTCATCTACAATGACAAATCTAGCAACTAGCTATCATCCTATCCTAGAGAGTCAATGACCTCTCCCCCTTTTACGGGAAAAGGTCATGGTTCAATTTGCCAATAGAAGTTCCTGCATCATCTATGTAGAAGTTTTCCCCAAATTTTAGTAAACATCGAAGGGGGGGTTGAGGTATTCAACATAAGGGACCCCCACCACAAATACTACAAAATTTATATAAGAATGCATGCAAATTGACATAAATCACTGAGATTAATTTTTTTATAAATTATAATCTACAAGACCAATACATACATGCTCATTGATAACAATGTGTAACATAATAAATCATAAATGGTCTTTCTATAATAGGCGTGACTATCACCATCATCATCTAGGTACATGTAGGGCTTGATGTTCTTGATTTAAACATCAATCACATACCCTCATACATGGTAGAATCCAAGGGAAATGTTGCACTTTGGCTAATCCTGAGATCCCGAAAACTGTTAAGTCCTACTGAATTTTGAAAGGGATATGAAATCTCTACTTTCTCCATATGAAGTTCGATGAGGTTGGATCCACTCTCAAACATCCTGAAAAAATTAGTGGTAATGTTAAAAATTTAAGTAAACGGATAGAAAAGAAAAGAAAGGATAATGCCAATGACATTGACAAATAAAAATCCAAAAATTGCCCTTTCAGTGGGTTAACACCAGCTCTAGGTGATGTTTCCGATTATGGCGCGATTTTTGGCCAAAAAATTACAATTTCCGGTTTTTAGGTCAAAAGCACAATTTTTTTAGGCTAAAAAATCAATGCCCACCAAAAAATTGTGATTTTTCGCGATGTGCCAAAAAAATCAATGATATCTTCAACACTGTGAAATAACATATTTTCCATGTTGGGAATTCCATCATGATTAATTGGAAGGCCTAGCCAACACCTCGACACATCATCCATCCACCTCCCCAATACTTGTACAACCATCTGGACACTTTCTTCTTCTTCCCCACACAAACCTAAAATATACCCCTTTCACTGTTAAACAATCCCTTAGGCATACTAGAATTCATTTCCTTTCTCTGTTCAAACAGTCCCTCGGGAAATCCTTCCCCTCTAATGGTGTCTCAATGTTGGGAAGAAGGTTACAGTCCAGGACACCAACATAAGTAGTAGGGAGACCATTGGACACTTGTATATCACTGTAACCTTTCAATATCCAACAACGTTATGGATTCACTGATGATTATCTTGCATGGCATTCATTTCCACAACAGGGTCATAGGTCCTAACTTGCCTTTGTCATTAACTCATAACCAACACACATGGCATGCTATTTTACTTCAAATGAATGCATTATATATTCTTAAAAATCATATAATTATAAAGCTTCCTACCTTTACCACATCATACCACATCATGCCATCCAGGGTATTACACACATAGATGCATTCAAAATCACAGGCATGCCAATTTATGATGTTACCACATGGTTGAAGGGACCCTTATCTGATTCCTTTTTTCTGGCACTTATGCAATTAACATATATAAATCCATACTTGCATGGCATCTAATAACATATATGATATTACCTTATCAATTGGTGTATTATGGAAACTCACATAGCCCTTTCATCATGCTCTTGATCGGTACTTTACTGGCCTTATCATTTCTTACAAGGATGACTTCCACATGCAATAGTATCACCAACATCTTTAGACATGTCTCAATCATCTCTAGTAATTTGCATATGTAACATAATATGACTTTTACCCATAGGAAATATCATGTATATTGTACGCGCATATTTATATGCACTATGCATCATCTTCCCACAAGTGCATATGCATTCTCTTGAATTTTTAGCATTCTCATGCCTTAATTATCTACATATAAAACTCATAAAATATAAACCTAATAGCAAGAGATGAGTTAAGGAATTCCCCCGCTTTCAACTCATCTTCATAGCATGGAATTCCTCCTCCACGTCATAGCTAATCTAATCCATGGCCTTTCTACTAAGTACACAATGAATCATTAATTATGATTTTTTCACCAAGTAGCAATTCACCAATGTCTAAATATCCATACTTGCTACTTTCGAAGAAGGTGAGAAATCCCCTTCTTGACCAATTTTGCCTTATTGGGATGGTTCACTAATTTATGCTATAACAATTTTCTTAGCCTTATGTAGCTTTCTTGAGCATTGTAGCAACTTTCGTTGCCATCTTCGATTGTCCTCAAGTTTCGCTTGAATATGGCAGTAATATTTTTCTTGATTTGAGTTGTCTTTACATTATGCTCATCATTGTATTACTACTCCATTTACCTTGAGCACTTCTAGTCAAGACTAACTTGGCCATTCCTAATTTCCAACCCGTAGTAGCATTGCCAACTTCCTTTACTGCTTTTTTCCCTGGGCCAATCTTTTCCTGACATTGGCTTTGTTTGGAATCTCGAGCATTTCATGGTGTTGCAATCAATGCCCTTCCAATTCCAATTGTAGTCTTTTCAAATCCATTATCTTCCTTCATCTCTAGTTTTTTGTAAGTCTCATTAAATTATGAAGCATGCTTTCCTTTCACATAGAAATCTTTGCTACACTTCCAAACCACATGATAGATCCAAATGTTGTAATTTCTTGTTCCCATATTAGAAGTCTCTATGTGAATGGAATTTCATTACTTGTTCCCATTCTTTACACACAAGTTACTGGTTCATAACTTGCAACTCTTCCAAACATGCATGCACTCTCCCACATGGATGATTCACCCATAAATTATAGGAGTTGCATGTTCTTTATTCTCATTAGTTTTCATTGTTTCTTTAGTGACTGTGTATGATACCAAATTACTCTAAATAAGGGCTCCCACAACCGTTCTTTCGAATCCATATCTAGCATTCTAAATATAGTAAATTCACTGCATGCATTATGGCTAAGGAACTATCAATCACTCTTAGTTCCTTGTGTCTTCATGATTGTTTATAAAGTACCTGCTGTAAGAATATAAGTGATGAGCATAGTAAATGTCTCTTTTTGTCATGTCCCCAAATTTTTCATTGGGTCACAATGGCCTAAGCCACTTGGCCATACTCATGATAGTTTGTCAAATTGGTGCTAAGGGTCAAATAATTGCCAAGAATGATGTCCAAGTTAGTAATAATGTAAAATTAGATCCAAATGGACAAGGTGGGTCACATTAAGAGAAAATTCCTAATTCAAAGTTTGTAATATACCATCCAAATGAACTATCATGGAGGAAAATTACTAGTTCCCTAGGTTGGGGGTGGAAGCATTAAAAGTTGGAATAAGGGAGCTACAAGACCCAAAATGACATTAGACTTACAAATTCACATTAAATGGGTCAAATAAATAATAATACAAAGAAAATAAGGTAGCATTGGATCATGAGGGCACATAAGAGGTTGTGGGACCCACATGTGGCAAGATTCCCCACTACACTTGGCATTATTCTCTCACCAATTCAAGTTCAAGATGAAGGGTAACATAATTGGGGGAGCTGAATAGGTATTATTCATGGCATGAATCATGTAAGGTCGAATTGGAGTGGAAGAGAAACTCCCATGGAAGAGGAAGAGGCATCTTAGAAGAATTGCGACACTTGGAGCTAGATTCCCTAACTCATATGACAACAATGATGAAGATTCTATGACACTTATGACAAAGTTCAGACTTGATTGTTGACATCTGACATATATGACATGTCAGGGCTAAAAATAGGCTCCAAGAGGGTGCACAAGGGGAGTTAGGGCAGCCAAGAGTCCCCCATTCGAATGGATGGAAGAGGGGAGCTAGGAAAAGTTGGACAAGTGGCATTCATGGGAATCTCTCCCTAACTTGAGTTGGGATGAGTCTATTGGATGGAATTCGAGCTAAGGAGGCCTTGGGAGGTTAATAAAAGACAAGAGGAGAGAAAGAGAGGAATTTTTTATAATTTCTCATTTTGCAAATTGGAGAGCATAGCTTGTCCATGCTAGTGGAGTGTTTACTCTACTTGCCTTAGTACCAATTTCGAGGGTGAAATATTCCCATCCTAATTGGAAATTGAAGAGGCCATTCAGACCTTTCATTTGGAGCTACAATGGAGTAATTTGTTTCAAGTTGAAGCTACAGGGCTGCTCGTGACCATTTCTCCTTCAACTTGTTCCCACATCTCTCTCACTTTTCTCTCTATATTCTTGCTCTTTGAGGAAGGGCGCACATGGTGAGATGTTGATCTCTTTGTGGAAGTCCAAGGGGCCCCATTTATTTGTAGTATGATTTTTGAACTCTTTATTGGATGCTCATATGAACCTCGGGTCGAATATCCAAGTAAAACCATGTAAAAGTGCCAAACTATGTATGAATGGTGCCATTCCCCCTGGCTTTTGCATAGCGCACTTGTTGTTGCACATAGTTAGTGAAGGACTTCTATTTCGACTTCATTGACATGTTAACTGATATATATATCTATAATAATCATATCATCAAAGCCACATATCGAAACATTATGTATTTCAAGTGATATGTACATTCAAAGAAGAGATTCGAGCCATTTTCCCATATATCTTGTTGAGAGAGCTTGAAGTTGTTTGGTATCGACTTGTATCAGTAATTATCTATGGTTTTATTGTTGTTTGGAGAGCCATTAATATACTGAAGAAGTTTCATAAACCTTATTCAATTCCTTGTAACATTTCTCACAAATTTCATAGCAAGTTATAGTGTTTTTCTCTCATTTCCCCCTATGTTAAGACATGTTTACCAATCTCTGATTTATGGGAGTTGAAGCAACCTTTAGGAACTGATTAATGATGCATTTGGGTGCCCATTGAAGTCATATAACTAATCCATGTCTCTGTTCTAAAATTTTGGAGTTTCGTACTGCATTTGGGAAGCCATTAGTGACCTCTACCCTTGGGGGATTTGAACCTCGAATTTACTAGCAAATTTCCCTACTTTCTCCTGAACTTAAATGAATATTACATAAGACTTTTGATAGTGTCTAAGAACCCATTAGGTTCATTTTTATGTCCTAATACCCTTCAAACACTCTCAGTCCCAATTCAAAATCCTTAGGAGTCTTTTGGAGCCATCTACCCTTGGGGGTTTCAACATCGATTTTCCTAGTAATTTTGCCTTTCATTCTCTAATTGTAAATGCAAGTTGTTGAAGTACTTAGAAGGTGTCCAAGCATATAATAGTTGTAGTAGGTGTTTATGTATTTGTAACTTCGGAAGATATTCACTTGTATATTGTATTTGTACTTTATTGTATCCCCAACGGAGATGTATTATTCCTCCGATTGGAAGTGTCGTCAGTTGTACTTGCATGTGTCGCAAGTTATATTGTAAGTGTCGTAACTTATACTTGGTGGGTTATTAGATCACCTTGATGGGGTCGGCCTTGTATGAGTCATGTGGGTCAAAGTGTTATTAGAACACCCTAGTAGGGGTTGGCCCAGTTAGCATTATGTTAAGTGGTTAAGTTGAGGCCGACCTAGTTGAGTAAAGGTCAAGTGAAAGTTAGTGTATAAATAGAGAGTGTCTCTCTCTCATTTAACATATCTCTCTCATTCACTTACTTCGCATTAGTGAGAGAGAGGAGGAGTGCACACAAGTGGAGGAGGAGTATGCTACTGAAGATATCTATCTCTTGGGTTTGATCATGGTGATCCTTGTATTGATGCTTATTCTATCTCTGAGGAAGTTGCGGGGTTTTTCACCTTCTTGGTTTTCCCCGGTGAAATGTTTTGTGTCTCTTGTCTCTTGTCTCTTATGCTTGATATGTTGTACATGTTATTCTTTCAGTTAAGATCCTAGATCTATTGAATTAAATAATGAAAATATAACATTAGGGTGTCCTAATACACCTCAATCCACTCTGGACATAATTCAAAACCATTTGGGATCATTTGGGACAGTTTGGAGCTTCACTAGTCCAAGGTTCGAAAATTGGCCAAATTGGGAAAATTTTCAAATTAGGGACATTACACTTTTTGCCCATCTATTTCACTGTTTCTCTACCCTTTTTTTCATCTCATTTAAGCACTTCCTTACATATCCTTATCCATTTTTGAAATGTTCATATCTTTCGAGCCAATGTGTGATCATAATTGAAACTTTATGTGACATGAATGATTTTGCTTTGAAAGGGAGTAAGAATGATTGATTACACATTGTGGCATTGTTAGTTTGTTTTCTACATGTTAGCCGTCTTCTACAGGATCATGGAGCAACAAATATTTCACTTGAATTTCATGAACAGAGGTGTTGAGGAATTCCTCATCAACATTGATGTTCAAATGGCCAAGAATGAATCATTTTGTCACTATGAGATTTTTCTCAAACCATTGGCAGACTCAAAGAGGGCCATGAGGGCAGTAAAGAAGCACAATCTAGGTAGTGCACAACTGGGTAGATTTGGTAAATGTATTACATCATTTATCACAACATTTGGTTGTTGTTTTCAGAAGACATGTGTCTCATGTTTTGAAAACATTTAGTTTTCTCCTAAAATGGGGCAATCGCTTTGATGCATTTTTATTTTGTATAAATAATTGAATTCAGGACTTGAAAAGGACATCGCCACTTTTATTTTTTAATACAATATCGTGTTGCTATAATACCTGTGTGATATGTATTGTGTTCATTTGAGGGTCGTCCAACACATTGTAGAGTAAGGGCCCACTCTACGGTGCTACTAGATTGATCTTGATTTATGTAGATGAATCGTTATTAGTAGTGTTTTCATTTCAATAATATTCTTTTATGTTAGTAAGTTGATTAAGTAATTTATATGCAATAATAGTGTGTGTTGATTATTTATGTTAGCAATCGATCCTTAGAAATTTATTTATGTTTAGAATTTTAATCCTTTCCATGTTTATGCAAGTGTGATTCAATCTTTCTACAAGTGAGATTTCAATCTTTCTACAAGTGTGATTCAATATTTCTGCAAGTTTGCTGCTGCGTAACTGAGAGTAGCAAAACCTTAAAGAAAACCCCCCTAAACAAATCAAAATAAATCAGCAATAACCTCCTAGCAAGACTAGCAATTCTAAGACTACATATATAATGCAGGTGATTTTAAAAGTTTATGATCCTGGATTGAAAATTAAAGTAAGGATATAGAATCTAGGAAATCAATCCTATGTATTACCAGATCTCGTCACTTTTTGGCATCGTTGCGAGGAAATCGCAAAGTATTTGAATAATTTCTTGCATAGGAGCCTAAAAAGCACTGTGGAGAGCACGATTGGAATCCAATATCTAATTTAGTCCTCCATTTGCAGAGTTTTCCTTAAAAACTCTTACTTAGTATGTATGAGGATAAGGAGATATTGGTATGGAAGGTATCTTCCTAAAAAATCTCACGCTTATGAGGAAGAAAGAACAACAAAAATAAGACATGAACGGGAAGATAAATGTGAAGAAGAAATGCCTAGTGAGCTTGGATGTTTTAGAATTTCTTATTCTATACCCACCATGGATCACGATGATGGACATGATGGAATTGAGAATGAAAGAGAAGGGTAGCAACCAACTCATGAGTTTCCCATTAGGGAAACATATGAGGAATCTAGGATGAAAAATATAAACCCATCAGTTCTCCCCCATTTCTATGGACCCTTCACAAAAGATCTAGAAACATTTTCGTTTGAATTTGAGGTGTTATGTTGAACCTATGAATACATGTTAAATGCTCAAAAACTATGACTATTTCCATCAACATTGAAATATGTTGCATTAAGGTGATTCATGGGCCTACAAGGAGGAAGCACCCATACATGGGATCAAATGAAGGAAGCATTTGTAAAAAAATATCGAGACTATCGTAAGGCCCGAGGCACAGGAGATGATATATTTGGTATGACTCAAAGGGATGATGAATCACTAGAAGTTTATGTTTAGCGCTTCCAATTTACCTATAAACATTCTGCTAACCATGATCTAATTCCAAAGTCATTGAAACTAGTACACTTGAGAGGTATAAGAGAAGAATGCCTAGAAGCATTGAACTTTATTGCAGCAAGGGATATTTATCAATATTCCTATCAGCAAATCAGAAACCATTTTAAAAATTATTCAAGAGCTTCGGGTGTAAAGGCCAAAGGAAATGGATCAATTCCTCCAAACACACTGAAAACAACAAGAGGAGTTACTAAAATAGAGATTAGAAAACTGATAGATGATATGAAAACATATATATTGAATTCATTAAATATGCAATTAGATACCCTCCATTGAGAAATAAATAAGAAGATGTAGAAAAATATTTGGTCATCTTTTTCCCCAAATGTACCTTGAAGCACGCCCAAAATGAATGCCCACTTGTTGTTGTAAAAGTCTGCAGCATCTGCATCAACAATCATGATACAAGCATTTCCCTCAATTGCCAAGACTGAAGGAAGTTTACAAAGGTGCAGACTAAAATTTTGAGAAAGTATGCTTCACCAATCAGTGGAAGTTTGGACAATCACAATCGCAATTTCCAAGTATGAGTTATAATCCCTCTCCTTGGCATGGCCAATTTCCTGCTTAAAATTGGTATCCATCTCCTTTTTCCAATACTCAACAACCTTGGCAACCACATGTTCCCACACCTTGGTTGTACCCTAATCCTTATTCCCAACAACCATTCATGAATCAGGGAACCCAACCACCTAATGAATAGGAAGCCTTCAGAACCCAAGCAAATTGGCTATATCAACAACAACAAGGTATGCTACCTCCCCCACATTAGAATGTAGCACAACAACTTATAAGACCATCCCAACTGCCTGCCCAACCCAATCCAAATCCCAATAATAGGGCATCCCAACCAAATCAACAAGCTTACACCATTGAAGTCGGAGAAATCCAAACATACTTCATTTCCCTGATAGGGTGTCAAGCCACACACCTGAGATCAGGAAAAAATATAGGAGAAGCATAAATCCCAGTAGCAAGTGCTGTTAACAAGCCATATCAACAACTTAAAAAGGAAAATGAACATCAGGAACCAACATCTACTAATATTAATAAACCTAAATCAGTCCATTCTCTTGGAATCCTTGACAATACCCACCTTTTCTTGAAAGGCTAAACAGACCAAACCTCAAATTCAATCAACATTTGATATCATTGGAGAATTCAAGAACCCACATGTAAAAATCCCTTTGATTCAGGATATCAAGGATGTGCCTATTTATAATAAAGCCATAAGGGAATTGTGTGTAAAGTAACCTGGAAGAAAAAAGCAAGACTCTTCAATCATCCATGTGATGGGACAACTGTCAGATATGATGTTGGGCCAGGTAATAAATCCAAAATACTCAGATCTAGGGAGCCTAGTAGTAGAAGTTCACATTGGCAGGATACCCATGCCAAACACTTTGATTGATCTTGGGGAAACTATCAATGTCATGACAAAAGAAGTTATGGAAGCCCTGCAGCTGCAAAGTTTACTAAGGAAAACCCCAATGATTTTACAAATAGCTGATACATCGAGAATTAAACTTGAAGGAATTATGGAGGACATCATAGTTACAATCAATTCATGGGAATACCTAGTGGATTTTGTAATCATATAGACCAAATCAAGTCTAAAAGGATACCCTCTTATTCTAGGGAGACCCTGGTTAGCAACTATGGATGCTTATATCGGATATAAATAAGGAAATATGACAATTTCACAAGGACACTTTGTCAAACAACTTCTATATCCACCTGCAAAATCCATTCTAAGAACATAAGAACCTTTGTGGATCCCAACTGAAGATGGCAGTAGTTGTTATGAAGACCTTATTAAGCCAATGCTTACAAGCAATCAGACCTTATCACTAAAAGAACCTTTGAAAGAAAAGTAATCTCCAACTTCATGCAAAACGTTTATCCTTCCAATGTCCAGATCCGTGACCAACAAGAGCACATAGAGGAGGAAGGAACTAGTGAAAGCATAAACACTTATATTATACCTTCCTCATCTACCCTAAATTTACACCGTAACAAAAGATTCACCTACTATTTGGATGACTATTTCATAGAAGAATACATTAACGCCAATTCCAAATCTATTGAATTTTTTCCAAGAAAATCGTTAAATATCAATAGTCAATTGCATAAATGGTTAGAGATGTTGCATAAATATCTGTCAGCTTTTACTTGAGACTATAGGGATATGAAAGGAATTTTTCCATATGTATGCACCCACCATATCTATATCCAAGATGATTCTGTCATGTTCAACAACCACAAAGGTGGATGAATCCAACACTTAAAGAAATTGTTCAAGAGGAACTTCAAAAACTTCTAATTGTTGGATTTATCTACCCTATCTCAGGGGGTGGGTGGGTTTCCCCGTGGTTTCCCCTCTTGTGATTATCGCAAAGAAAGGGGGAAAGTGGCATATATATGTGGATTATCGATAGTTGAATAAGGTCACTCGAAAGGATCATTTTCCTTTACCATTCATAGACCATGTTTTAGATTCCCTCCCTAAAAAGAAGTATTTCACATTCCTCAATCAATTCAATGGCTATAACTAGATTCAAATTGCTCCTACAGACCAAGACAAAACTACATTTACCTTCCCTTGGGGAACATTTTCATATAGAGTCCTTCCCTTTAGACTCTGTAATGGGCCAACCACCTTCCTAAGAGTTATTTTGTGTGTTTTTTCAAACCTCATCCATGATTGTGTAGAGGTATTTATGGATGATTTTACTACATTTGGATTTGACTTTGAAGAAGCCCTACTAAAAGCAAAAAAAATACTTCAACGCTTGTAAACAAGCCCACCTATCCTTAAGCAACGGAAAATTCTATATGATGATGACAAAAGGGATCATGCTAGTCCATCATATATCAGAAAAAGGAATTCAAGTGGACCCTGCCAAGATAAGTATCATTCAGAACCTTCCTATCCCTTCAAAACAAAAAGATGTCCAAAGTTTCCTAGGTCATGTTGGCTACTATCGAAGATTCATTCAAAACTTCAACAACATAGCACCTCCCTTGTTTCTCCTCCTCTGTAAATATGTGGACTTTACTTTGACAAAGGCTTGCCAACAAGCTTTTGAGACACTAAAAAACAAGGTAACATTTTCCCCTGTTCTTAGAGGACCTAATTGGGAATTACCATTTCATGTTTATATTGATGCATTCGATAAATCTTTGGGCACAACATTAGTAAAAAAGGAAGAAATGGCCATGCATGACATCTATTATGTAAGTACGAATCTTATCCATGTAGAATTGAACTACATTGTGACAGAAAAATAGTTTATGGTAGTGGTCTTTGCCATTAATAAATTTCCCCATTATGTAACCGGGTATCCATTATTTGTGCATACTGATCACGCAAAGAATCAAATATCTTATGAACAAACCTGTTATAAATGGTAGAATTATTATATGATTATTTCTTTTACATGAGTTTGACATCAATATACTTGATAAGCCTGGTCATGAGAATGTTGTTGCATATTTCTTGTCCCAACTTGACTAACCTGAAAAAGATGAACCAATCGATGATTCATTTCCAGATGAACATATTTTTCTTGTATCTGTTCATACGTCTTGGTTCCCAGATATAGAAAACTATCTAGTGGCAAATAGGCTACCCCAACATTTCACCTCTTGAGAAAAAGGAACCCTGATTAGGAAAAGTGGCCCTTTCACATGGATAAAGGGTTACTTATTCAAACTCAAACTTGATCAGATTCTACACCATTATATTCGAGAAGATGAAGTTTATGATATTTTGAAGGAAACCCACAACAAGCCATGTGGAGGGCACTTTGATGCAAGAAGACGAACCAGAAAAATACTCTCCACCGATTACTTCTAGCCAACACTTCATAAAGATTCCATAGAATATGTGAGGAGATGTGATGCTTGTCAACGAATGGGTCGACCCACCAAATAAGAGGAAATGCCACTTCAACCACAAATTTCCATGGAGCCATTCGACAAATGGGGAATTGATTTTATTGGGCCTATCATCCCACTTTCTAATCAATTTAAATACATCCTTGTATGCATTGACTACTTGACTAAATGGGTGGAAGTTCAACCTCTTAAGAACATTCAAGAAAATAGAGTAGTTGAATTCTTATATAACATCTTTACCAGATTTGGTGTTCCTTGGGAAATTTTTTTCGAAAGAGGAGCTCAGTTTACTTCCAAGTTGATCACAAAACTCATGAAACTTTATCAAATCAAGCATGTAAAACTACCCCATATCATACGCAGGAAAATGAGCAAGAAAAAGTCACAAATAGGGAAACATAAAATATTTTAACAAAGACAATCCAGTTCCATAGGACAGACTGAGCAAACAGACTCCCTGAAGTTGTGTGTGCCTATAGGACTATCTGGAAACATAAATAGGCTTCACACCATATGAGTTGATCTATGGAAAGAAGGGTCTACTTCCAACTGAGTTTGAAATTAAATCTCTACTGACAACTCTACAACTAGGTATAAGTATTATTGTTGCACAAAAATAATGTTTAACACAACTCAATCTATTAGATGAATTAAGAGAATAAGCTCAACAACATAACGAAATCTTGCAACGTCAACGGGCTCATTGGCATGGTTGGTTAATCAAAACAAAGGTATTCCAAAAAGGGGACTAGGCTCTATTTTAGGATTCATGATTTCAAGATTTCAAAGGCAAGTTGCAAACTCATTGGCTTCGGTCATATGAAGTAGAATAAATCTTCGGAAATGGAGCTATAAAATTGATGACCATTGACGATGAAAAAATCCCATTACTAGTCAATGGCCATCATCTGATATTATACAAAAAAACCCAGAAACAAGGAATACTTCAAAACATGGTTACATCATAGTTAGTCGTTGAGTGTCATTGACGAACTCATGACCCCCAATTCCACTTTAAAAAAAGAAGAAGATGAAAACCAGAAATGGAATCACATAAAAAGTATGTTGCCAAATTTTTCTACAACAACTATAAAATAATTATTTTATCCTAACTTAATTCTCTACAACAACAACAAACTACCATCAAGTGAGCCAACAAACTACTATCAAGCGAGGCAACGAACTACTATCAAGCGAGCTAGATTTTCTATTGGTGCAAAATTTCTCTGCAATAACAACATACTCTCGTCAAGGGAGCCAACAAAGTACTATCAAGCGAGCCAGATATTCTATTGCTGCAAAATTTCTCTACAACAACATCAAACTACCATCAAGTGAGCCAACAAACTATTATAAAGTGAGGCATATTTTTTATTGTCCAAACTTTCTCTACAACAACAATAGACTATCAGCAAGCAAGCCACTAAACGACTATCAAATGAGCAAGATTTTGTATTGCTGCAAACTTTCTATGCAACCTCAACACAAACATCCTCAAGCGAGCCGAATTACAAATCAATAAGCTGCCAAGTCTATGCATCATATCAGGTATCTCACTACCTAACTAGCAAGTCATTTCATTTAACATAATGTACAAACTTACATTTGTTCAAACCTTTTCCAGTGCCAAGGAGACACCCAATAAACATGGGGTAGGGGGTCATGATGACTCCCAAATTAAATGTACTCATTTATGCCTATTGTTTTCTACCCACGAAAAACAATAAATGTCATTTCATCCTACAAAATAACCATTATCCATCGTCAAATCATTAAGTTGCACCTCAACAAATAATGGGTCATCACCATGCAAAATCATCCCCCATCCACTTGTCAGCGTGGGATAAATAGTTTCTATTTAGTGAAGGTGACAAGATAGCATGGCTGTGGTTAACAACCTGCAAAACTGGCTGGCAATTAACCACCCAACTTACAACAAGACCAGAACTAATCAGGTAATAATTTCAAGTTTTAAACAAGGTGCAAACCAAGCTGAAACTACAAACGTTGCGGCATTCAAACATAGGGAGTTGGAGGAAGTCTTCTACATCAAAGGAAAATGGCGATGATCTGTACAAACAAGAGATGATAACCATTGAAGTCGTTCTAGCTAATCAATAGGTGGCAGACATTTTTAGACAAGCCGACTAGTTGCAATTCTTTGAAATATTGAACAATGCCAGTCCTCAGTTGCTAGTTGAATTTGCGTTGAATTTCCAAAATGAAGCAACCAAGGTTGGTGACTTCGAATTTTCAATCATAAAAGAAACAATTCCTAACGCAATCGGGTTGTCTATAGAGGGAAAGCACTGGTATAAGGAGCGACTGGAATCCACGAAGGCTCAAACGTTTTTCTATGAGGGTGAAGAAGAAGTGGAGGATACAGGCAAGGGAATCAACCACCTCTCCTTGTCAGAGCCATGGGGAGAGATATTGTTCCATGTGATTAAATAACTGACATGCGAGGGACAATATTCCCTTTGCATGGCATACAATTTTCTGTTTTTAGCACATTTAAGGAGAAATAGGAAAATCAACATACCATTCTTCTTGTGGATATCTCTCAAGGAAGTGGTAGAGAAAGTTCAACGAGGAAGACAAAAAAAATTGGCTCACCATGATCTAATGTACTTACTAACGAAAATGGCGTTCATCCATAAATTCCCATGAAGGAATTGGGAGGAGTTTGTGGCACAATTTCAACCGTCCTCGGCTACAGACAAAAGGACAGGAGAGTTATCGCAGGAAACTACGCAGCATAGGGATGGAGCTGTCAATTATGTTCCAGAAACTAGTTAGAGGAAGAAGAGGGAAAGATGAAGCAACATGGAGAAAATATCAGGAGGTGGCCTCACAAGATGCACATAGTTCAGAATCAACACCTAATTTAGCTCTCCAAGGAGACTCTCCTGAGGCAAAAACTAGTGAAGAATGCAATATAGAATTGGTGGAAGCGCATAAATCCTACGGCCCACCCGATAATCAATGACTCTAGTCACCACCCGGGACGTAGCATGCCTGGTATCATTTGAATTGGTACTTCCCTCCAAGTTAAATTCAGAAATTAATAAACTCAGGAGCTATCCATTGAAAGGGACAAATAGAAAAAGGATAATTTATTGCCATAAATATTAGTATATTTATTTAGCTCAACATTAGAAAGCATTAAAGTAGGAAAAAAGAAGAATGTATACCTTCTTCTTTGAATACTATAGTGAATGGTGGGACACCATCTTGAAATTAATAGAAGAAAATGAGATGCTACACAAAAATTTGGTGGAAGCACAGAAGGATTATGAAGAGGAATAGGAATTGATAAAGAAAAAAAAGGAAATGCATCATCTCAGGGAAAATGTATCAAGGGTAGGGGAGTTGGTGTCAAACTCAATAGCTTGTATACCACTCTCACCAATTTACATGTACTTAAGAGAGCAGTGGATTTGCGTCTAGTTGGAGAGAATTGTTTATGACCTACCCATCGATTTAAAATCATTAGGAAAAGCCTTATGTGGGATTTATTTCTCCAACATTCCTAAAATAAGAAATTTGGCATGCGAACTTTATTTACACAATTACTTGATGCCATCCAGTTCGACATGAAATACCAATCATTTTGTTACGGATATCAATTGAGAGCCTTCCAGTTCTACTTACAAAATGAAATCAAAAGAGCTCGTGAGAAGGATGCGCATGCTCAGGAAGAATTAATTGCCCCGCTGTGGGTAAGGGAAAAAACCAATTTTCTAGCTAGTGACCTCAAGGAGCATTTCAAAAGGATGGAACATACTAGAATCAATTGAATTATGAGCAATGCACAGAACGAGGCAATTCCAGAGTTTATAGATTTTTATAACACTTTTGAGAAGGCAACCTTTTAAAGGTGCAAAGCTAGGTGGAATGAGCTAAATTACAGACTAAAATCGAGGGAGCCCCACTCTCTACTGAATCTTCATGAATTGCTCTTTTGGAGTAGATAGTATATCAACACCTTAAAGGAGTTGGGTCTTCATTAGATAGGGCTAAAATTCAAATGTCCTCTCATCTGAAACTCGGTCCCAGATTGGGGAGAAGGTTATTCCTTGGACATGCATTAAGCAAGGAAAATGTGGGAGCCGATAGAGCTCTTGGGAGCATTCCATGCCATTCAAGCATATACCCATCTAGTTCCATACGACTTCAGGGAAGTACATGCAACTTCCAGTTCATCGATTGTCCCCAACAACTATGATTCTAATTAATTGCACAAGGGACATGCAAAAGGATGAGTTTGGGGGTATGTTGAGCATGGTAAATGTCCCTTTTTGCCCATCTATTTCACCATTGCTCTACCCTTTTTGTCATCTCATTTAAGCACTTCCTTACATATCCTTATCCCGTTTTTCCTTGATCATATCTTCTAGAACAATGTGTGATCATAATTAAAACGTTACATGAGTGATTTTGCTCAAAAAGGTGTAAGAAAGATTGATTACGCGTTGTGGGACTGCTAGTTTGTTTTCTACGGGTTAGTTGTCTTCTACAAGATAACATAGCACCAACTATTTCACTTGATGTTCATGAATAGAGGTTTTGGGGAATTCCTCGTGAGCATAGACGTTCAAATGGTCGAGAAGGAATCATTTCGTCACTATGAGATTTTGCTAAAACCGCTGGTAGACTCAAAGAGCGCCATGAGGGTAGCAGAAAAGCACGAGCTAGGCAACGCACAATAGGGTAGATTTGTTAAATGCATTACGACATTTGGATGTTGTTTTGAGAATACACGTGTCTCATATTTTGAAAACATTTATTTCTCTAAAAATGGGGCAATCGCTCTGATGCATTTTCTTTTGTATAAATAACTAAATTCGGGACTTGAAAAGGCCTACGCCACTTTTATTTTTTAATACAATATCATGTTGTTGCAATACTGGTGTAATCTGTATAATGTTCATGTGGGGATAATCCAACACACTATAGAGTAAGGGCCCACTATGTGGTGCTACAAGACCGATCCTAATTTCTATAGATGAATCATTATTAGTAGTGTTTCTCAACTGAGTAATATTCTTTTCTATTAGTAGGTTGATTAAGTAATTTATATGTAGTAATAGCATTTGTTGATTAGTTAGGTTAGCGATTGATCCTTAGTAATTTATTTTTGTTTAGAATTTTATTCCTTTCAATCTTTATGCAAGTGTGATTCAATGTTTTTGCAAGTGTGATTCAATCTTTCTACAAGTGTGCATTTCAATCTTTCTCCAAGTGTGTTGCGACATAGAATTTCATTAGCTTAGAGTAACAAAACCTTAAAGAAAACTCCCCAAACAAATCAACAATAACCTCCTAGCAAGACTAGCAATTCCAATACTGCATATATAGTGCAGGCGATTTTGAAAAGCTTACGATCTCGGATTGAAAATGTAAGAATCTAGAATACAGAAAATCAATCCCATGTATTACTAGAGCTTGTCAATAAGTGTGTCCATTCAATATGTTTGTACACCTACTAACAAACATTACCCTGATATTTCCACTCAAATATCTCCACTCATCAACATTACCATCATGTTTTGCAACAACTCACATTACTAGTAAGCAACATATCATGTTTTGCATCCCCAAATTGTGCTTATCCCCACTGTCCAAGCACCATTATAACATGTATATCATCATATATACTCAGTTTCATATTTGGCATACTCCTATAACATCTTACGACTTTTTCTCGAAGCTTAGGATACTTTGGAAGTTACCAACATTGAAATTGTCTTGCCCAATCAAGCCTAGAAACTATGTTTTGCTTACTTTATGAAATAACTAGAAACATATTTTAGATATCAAAACCTTATTTTATATTCTCTTATACATTACTTTTCCAACAACTATTCCTTGACTTAATTTTGGGTTATAAACTAAAATTTTCAATTCCCCATAGTTAGCACATTTGCCCATATTTGCATTGTTCCTTTAGTTTCACATCTTAGAGACCTATTTCAGAGATTTGTAGAAGAAAATTTGGGAAGATTCAAGAATTTTTTTATAATTGGTGTTAATATCCCATATGATTGCGAGTACTCAAACTCTTCTAGATCCCTGATATTTTCTAGAAAATGCTCCAGGCATTTTCTACAAAATTTTGGGATTTTCATTTTTAATTTTTGCACTTCTTCCTAGTTTTTAGTGAAAATGACTATCTCACAAATGGAGTAAAACTGAGAAAAAATTCTCTAAGAAAAGTTGTTCAACTTAATGAGAAGGTAAAATGTTGAGAAAATAAATTTGTATGGTTTCAACATCTTGGGTCACTTTTACCTCCTCCGAAATTCTCAAAATCCCCCAAATGTACCCCGAAATAGTGGATTTTGGCATTTTTCTACATCTTTGTTCCAAATCCCTTGGAATTTGGACAAAATCACCTTGGGTTTTCTATGTATTTGATCAATTATTGAACCATAAAACTTCAGCACCACTAGGAACCTTGTCGATCAATTGGGTATTGGTCTTCAAAAGTCACTATTTCACATTTCTGGAAAATTGGAGTTGAACAAGTCCATGCCTCTCTTTGGTATTTTTTATCCCTCTTGCCAAAATTCTATGCTCACCTATAGCCATCATATTCTCTCTTGATGTCTACGATTTCCTCTTCATAGTGCTAATTTCTGGTTAATTTCTCAGTATGGTTAATCCCCATGGATAACTCCCATGGTGTATGAAGTCTGCTTAGAAAATGAGTGATATATCCCAATGGAGATGAGAGGATTGTGTAAAATACAACTGACATTACTTCCGACCATAAAAGGAAGGACTCTTACAATTGTCAAAAAACTATATTCATCCCTTGCTTCCATAACTACATGAGAAGACTTTTCCCACCACCTCACACATGCACTCAATGATTGGATTTGATAAATCAAAGGAAGTAAATGGCTCATTTAAGGCACATGTCATAAAATGGATGACTTCTAAGGTTGAAATAGGAAAAAAAGGATTTAATCTCCAATATCCCCCCTTTCCTCTTCTCCTTTAGTGGAATCATAGCCCCTTTGGTGCTCCTTACATAGCCATCTTGGACCAAATATTATTTTCCATCATAATATTTACGTAGCTTTTGAATCATCAAGACAAGCCAACCACATGACCCTTATTTGGATATTTAGATTATACATGACTAGCCATTACTTAGTCATGCCTTGGCCTTGAGCTCAACGCTAGGAATCCACACTAGCATATTTACATCATTTTACATATTATGATTTAATACATTCCAAGGGTAAAAAACTGGGATATTACACTGACCCTCCTCTCCCCTCTCCTCTGCCTAATGTTTTGATTTTATGTTGGTGCTTCCATTTATTCATACTACTAGAATAGATCCATTTTGCATTGATGTGTGCAAATTTGATGAAAATGATGTACATGTTCAGTTATGCATGGTACATTAAAAAGAAAAAAATTGATCCAAATAAGTTTTGCAATGCAAAATATGCAAGAAAAAATTTACACACAAATAAGTTTCTTTTAAATGACTTTCAACTCAATTTTTTCATTTCATTTTTGAATTTTCCTTGTCTAAAGCTTATGGAGACTTACTACTTGAAGAGTATGGAGAGCAATTAGGTTTATCAAAGATTTATTGGGTCCCCCATTGGATTAATGATAACAATCTCACACTATTTTTAGTTTTCACTTTTTTTAACAGAAACTGAAAAAGCTTGATATTATAAAAAGGTTGTGCATAGCCATTCAATATAGAGCATAAATAGAAGCTTGGAATTTGATGTAGTTTGAAAAGAAGTGACCAAAATTTGCACTAGCCTGGATCTACAGTAGTTTCTAATCTACTTCATAGATTGAACCTTTACAGAGGAGGGATAAACCCTTACAAACTGGAAGTTAAGCAAAATGAAAAAAAAACATTCAAACTAGCCAAAAAAGTACCAACCTTGCTATTCTTGCTTGCATTGGAGGCCAAACATAGGTTGCAGAACTGAATTTTCATCCATTGGGCGCACATACTCTGCTGGAGATTATTGGCAATGGCTACATTGGGTCATCTTGGCCATATTCATGACTTCCTCTTGGATGATGTCCACCGAGCCCATCAGTTCTCTTAGGTTTCTATCCAAATCATCAATACGAGAATCCTGGCATGTGAGTTACTGTAAGATGTATCTCACATCATCAACGGTTTCACAGTTTTCCTTTAACCCAACATATACTGCTTCATAAACCTTGAGCAAATGTTGCATGAAAACCTCAACACTGCATTTTAGAAAAGTCATACCTTCTGCCAATCCTGCCATTACTTCAAGGGAAGGATTCTGTAACTAGACAAGGTCTTCAAATTACTGAGACAAGAGAGAAAGGGATTCCAAATGCTCCCACAACCACTGTAATAGACCCTCTTCAGGGCCGCAGGCCTCCTCCCTCACTTGAAAAAACATAGTGCTTGAAATACGTTGCATATCGACCAGACTTGACTTCCCGTGTAAGCAACCAACATCCACAAGACTTGCATTAATGGTGATTTCAGTGCGTCTGCCGCCGAAAGGAAAGGTGGGAGGCATTCCAAGTGAATTCCAACACATCCTCCCACGAAGAAGGGGATTAGGCCACTCCATTTCCATAAGAAACCTATGTATGTTGAAAACGTTGATATGATAAGCGTGGTTGAGGGGCTTAGGGGATAGGATTAGTTTTTTTTATCTCCATTTTCATATTGAACCACTCCAAGAGGTAACCTTACTCCTTTATTTGCAAGAGCATCGGCACTAGATTTATTCTCCCTCATGATGTGTAGGAAGGAAACCTCAAAGGGATTGTTAAGAAGAGCAATTTCGTGATATAACCTTTTGCCTCGAGGAGCTCCTTTTTCATATCATGTTCTCATCTTTTGGATGACATGTATGGAATCTCCAAAAACCATAAGGTTGACAATGTTTAAGCTCGAAGCGAGTTCCATGCCATGAAGGAGGGCCAACCATTCCGCCTCATTATTTGATTTTTGCCCCAAACCCCAAGCATAAGAGCTAACTATTTTTCCTTCGGGATAAAATTAAATGATCCCACCCGCACCTGCCTCCCCTTAGTTTTAGTTTTCTCTAACCTTATCTTCTGTCTTATAAAATTTACTATATTTTATGTGATTTTTGTTTTGTTTTGGAGGTTTGGGATGGTATATGAAGGCAGAGCTTGGGATCTTATAAAATAATTGTAGAACTATGGGTTTTGCAGCTAGGGTTTGTGAATTTAGGGGGGGTATTTTTCCTAGGTGGGGTTTTACTTGTAAATATTAAAATAAATTAAATAGAAAATAAAAAACAATGTAGGGGTTTAGGGGGGTGGGATTATCTCTTCATTCTCCTCTTCTTCTGTCTCTTCCTATTCCTTCTCATTTCTATTTATATTTTCCATGACTCCTCTGTCTTATTCCACTTTGCATCCTCCACTTGATTCCTTATTATTTCTCTTCATCTCTCATTCCACTTTCCTCCAAGATTCTTCACTTTTCTCCTATGTCATCTTCTTCTTTTTCCCCAAATCCTCCTTGATTTTCTTCTTTATCTCTACCTATCCCCCCCCTCTTCTTCCTCTTCCTCATTTTTCTTCTCCTCCTCTTTATTTTCAAATCCTCCCTTCTCCTCCTCCTCCTTTTATTCCCCACCTCTTATTATTCTTCTTCCCCACCCCCCTTCTTCTTCATCTCCCCCTCTTTATCTTCCTCTTCTTCTTCCCCTCCTTTCTTGATATAGATTATTTGTAGTAAAAAATGAATGCAACAATATAAAATGGAAACACACACACAAATGTTTTGCAGGAAAGACAGTAGTACAGGAAAACCCAAATTCTATTAATGAATGGAATGGAAAAACACTGTAAACTGGAAATCAATACAAACTAGCTCAGATGGTGGTAGCTTATCTCTAAAGAGAAATGTGTCGACTATGCTCATTTGCAAGATCTAATTACAAATATACCACAATGGGCCTTTTTATTATATGCATAAGGAGACAAAAACCCTAACATCCAAAAACCTAACTCTAGGAGATGAAGCACCAAAAGGATTTGTGGGCCCTAATGTGGTTATTTAATACGTCAACTTCCCGAGGGCATAATTTTTGCATATGATCTTTTTTTAGGGAACTCGATAGCTCGTTGGAAAGAACTAAGTGAGAATTACAACTTTGACTGGGGCCAAGGCATATCATGGAAACCCTCACTCCCTCGATTGGAAAATAATCATTTAGGGCCTCAAAATGGACTCGAAAGTTTGGGAGTTGAAAAACCATCTAAAATTTCCAAGAAGATGGAGAATTGTTGCAGCTCAATGGAACAAGTGGGTTTCCACCAGTATCCACCTCGATAATTTCTCTTCCACTTTTTCCCCAAATACTCCTTCCACTTCATTTTTTTTGCAAAACCTACTACCTCTTCTACTTTGTCTTCTCCTCCTCCTTTGTTCTTCTTCCTCTTCTTACCCTCCTCTTTTTTTCCCCCTCTTGTTTTTCAATTCTTCCTTCCTCCTCTTCTTATTCTTCGATCTCCCTCTCTTCCTCTTCTTCTTCCTTTCCTTTTTCTCTTTTATCTTCTCTTGCTTATTCTCCTCTTTTTTCTCCTTCCATTTCCCTCTTCCCTTCTCTCCCCCCATTTCCTTTAGACTTGTACAATTCTCAAAGCTATCATTTTTTCATATAGAAGGGTTAAATTTTGAATGAAATAATGTTGGACAAAATTATATCCTAAATATATTAGTGTGGATTGCGGATTGTTCTATTTGGTTATGCTTTGTTTTGGTTATTTAATGTATGGTCTAATTATTACGCATTGAGTCTCTAATTATGTACTTACCTTGTGTACTATATCATTGTAGTTGTTGGCGCGTAATGGGAATACCCAAGTTACAATATAAATTCACCAACAAAACCCTAGATACCATCCCTTTCGACATCACCTGTAAGCAGATGAAGTCTCACCCAAAGCATCTATGGGAATTGTAGGAACCAAGCTTCCACAATATTGAAGGGATAAAAGGCATTCATTCTATTAAACTACCATACATTCATCTTACTGCGCATAACTAGAAAACATATTCATAGGGACTGATAACATATTCAAAGCAATAACAAAAACATAAATAGAGCATACATGTGTGCAATAAACATAACATCCATCACATCAAACATATGAAATATATGCTCCAAAATAGGTTCTCTTCCATATTATTATCATCGAGTTAGTCTTACAAAACCTGTGCATTGCGCATCATATATCTATGACATCCCTAGAAATACCCTAGCATTACATAGCATAAAAACAACTACTACATAAGCCACTACCAAAAGAATAACCAAGAAGCAACTAACGAACAACCCCTAACACAAAGATCATTTATTTATTTATATATTTCAGAATGGTACGAGCTCGTTACAATATGGGCACAAGTGCCCAACTGCTTCTAACTAACTTCCACCTTTTGCACGCACTAGTCCTTAGTTTGAGTGGCTCACGATCCATCTCCTTGTGCGTAGTTCCCAAAACTGGTCCAAAAACCCGCTACAACAGGCCCCAAACACTCACCTGTTGCTCATCCTGAGCAAATTCAGTCTGTAGCTACGTTATCTTTGACTGAGATCCTTCACTTCAGGTGGATGCCAACTATTGCATAACACCTTTCAAACTAGAGTCCCATCCTTCTGCAGTTAGCATCACGGTTATTTATTTGAGCAGAGTTCCAACGATCACTCATAACTGCTTGTTAGGTTTCTCTATATACTGATACTCCTCCTTTTGGTGGCACCATGGCTCTTTGTGTCATGACTTCCTCAACTTTCAGATTATGGAAACTTTGATTTTGATAGCATTGGCCTTGTTTCTTCACTTTGCACCTTTGGTTTTCCCTTTGGCTTTGCATCTCTACAATATATACCCAAGAACCCATCTGCTCCATCCTTCAGTCTACAACTACTCCTTTTATAACTAATTACTAAGTACCTCAACCTTCTTTGTCATGATGTTCCTGTACTTCACCGAGATTTGATCCGAATTTTCCATCATTTTGAAACCTTCACCACCAATTTTCCCCATGATAGCCACACATGCTTTCTGTCCCATGTCACTTCAACTCTTTTGGTGCACTGCCTTCATTGTCTCCATCAACTTCTGAAGTGTTTCCTTTGTAGTTGCAACCTATTCCATGTATTTTGCTTCCCGTTCTATAATGTCGTATGCTATATCCACTATTAGAGGTTCCTGCAGTTTCTCCTCAGTGACTTGTATTATCTGCTTAGCACCTGCTTGCATTATGTCAAGTTCCTTTATCACTATATAGGCTTCCTCTTGTAATGGCTCTAACTTCTGCGTAATGTCATGTTGCTGGGATCAACTTATTAACTTCCTTCAGTTGCTTCTTATGTTCCACCAGCGTCACCATATGATCTGCTGTTGGTAGAGTGCTCATTATGTCCTTTAGTCTATGTTCCTTCATCTGCACAGCGTACACTTTATGTTCTATGTCCTTCAACTTAGCATCCTCAATGATTTGCGTCCATATTGGTGTGCTTTCCTCATACATATGTGTGCACTTTTCTTTCTGAGTTTTTATATTTTCTATTGTTGTGCTGGTTGTTTGCTCCCTTTGTTGTCTCTCCTCTAGTGGATTACTTGGTGCGGTTTGTGCTTCCAAGTCCACAATCTTTGCATGTAAGGCTTGAATGAATTCACTTATATTCGTCAACTTTTCTTTGATTGGAATATCTACCTCCAATTATCCTTCCGATACATTGTTGTATATTCTCTCCAATTCCTGTTGCAACTTTTCATTCTTCTGCGCAGCCACCTCTTTTTCCTTATGTAACTTATTATTTTCTTCTTGCAGCACTTCCTTAGCTATAGTTGCTTTGGTCCATTCTACTGATGTCGCAAATGCGCACAATTGAATTTTCTGTTCCACACCCATTTGCAATGTATGCAACATATCTAGTGGTATCTGTGATAAGACTAACTCAATGGAACTTACTATTAGTGCGCACGCTTTCATCTCTACTATAGGGAACTCTAACGCTCTTGGTGCTATCTTAAAACTTCTGCACTTAGTTGATGTCATTGATGGCTGAGAGACCGTTTGCCTTGGCCCTGTACTCTCTGTATTTTCTTCCTCTTATCTACTTGATGTTATTTTTGTTGCTTCCAAAACTTGATGCAATGTAGTTAAATGTTCCTGCATACTCGCTTGCATTTCCTCCTGTTTCTACGCCACTTTTTGCAATGCTTCCTCCACTGCTTCCTTGACTTGTTCGCCAATATTTTCCAGGTCATCTTCCATCAATGAATGGATAGCTTGCTCTTTTGTTTCTTTCCTCTTCTTCTTTTGTTTTGAGGGACTTGCCTCGGTCTACTCCTTCCTCTTTTCACCTACTACTGGTGCAGTCTCCTATGCCATGGCCCCTACGCCATTCCTTTGTTCGTCTTCTTCCTCTTTCTCTTCTTTCATTTCTTCATCCTTCTCTTCATCCATCTCATCATCCTGCTCTTCTTGTTCTATTTCCCGTCCTTGTTCCTCTTCTAGGACTGGGACTCTCCACATTGTGTCCCTATCGTTCACAATCTGGCTGACATCTTGCTCCATCAATCTAAAATGTGTTGTTAACCACTGCGCGTCTGGATCCCTCCTTTCCTGAATATACATATGGTGCATCCCATCTTTAAAGAACACAATGTATTTGTATGCTTCAATTGTTTGTGGTTGGATGCACAATGTTGTCTTAATGATATCCCAGATAGCTTTATTATAGACAAAGAATGTGATGTTGTCAATTTTCCTCCTTTTTTTGTTGGTATGCCACAAATCAACATATCTAGCTACCAAAAGTGGATTCTACACAACATCCATGAACTGCGAATCTTTTGGCTCCCTCCATGCAACCAATGCAATTAAAATCAACATTCAAGCATAATGGAATGGTGTTCTTCTTTCTTGTGCATCTCTGCAATTCTCTAAGAAATTGTTCACTAGGAATGTTTCCCAATTTAGTTGTACCCCTACAATGCACTTCTCTGTTACTGCTATAAACCCTGCTGCTACATGGTCCTTGCGACTTTTTATGAACAAATTACAAGCCAAACTTGCATAGCGAACTTAACTATGTCATCATTAATTCTTTCCACATCCAATTCGCAGTGCGCTCTGTGTGTGCCAAATTTATCTTTCAACCTCTCAACTAGTGCTTTATCCTGCTTCTTATTTCTTACCAATAGTGTCGAGTCCTCCCCTGCTATCGACAACCCTCCTATCTATGCAATAAGCTTGATGTCAATGGACACTAGCTGGTTCAACCACATTAATCCTACGTGTATGTAGGACAACAACAACTGTACATGTGTATTGATATTTGGACTTATGCCAAAGTGCATGATCTCCAACAAATTCAATATGCCAGTGCGCTTCAACCCTATCTCCCATTGTTGAGGCTCGACTGTAATGATTGGTGAATCTGGATTGGTTTTTGTGGTCAGATAGTTTTCTACTTTTAAGTCTGGGAAATTGTTTGCATCTGTAATGTCATGGTATACATACTTGAGACTCTTCACCATTCCTAGCAAATCCCCCCCCACTATTACCTCCTTTGAAAGCATGGGAATATCCAAAGTATATTTCAGTTCCTTTGGTAGGTCAACCGGTTTTACAGTCATCTTTCTTCGCAGTGTGTATGCCCTTGGAAACCTTGCTTGTGTGGATCTTGGTGCTCCTGCTCCTGCTCCTACTCTTACTCCTGTTATTGATCCTGCTCTTGGTGTTTCTTCTTCTATAATGACAGATGTCTACTTAGTGCGCACCTTTCACGGAATGGAGGATGATACTTTTGCCAGTGCCATTAATCTGTAATCAACTTCTGTAACTTCAACCTTTGCTTGGCTATGCTCGGCTTAACTTAGCTCTAATTTCTTAAGGCACTATACCCTTCTCCCTTCACCTTACCTTTGGTTTTATAGCCCTCTCTTAGCTGTCTTGTCTATCTATGCACCCAATTTTGCAGTTAATGTTGGCCTAGATCTATGTACCTTAAGTTAGATTTAGTCTAGGTTTACTCGGGATCTGCTATTCCGACTAAATCCTGGTGGTGATATTCTGCATTTATTATGCCTCGTCCCCATCATTTTTCCATCACGCTTGCTTTAAATTCTCCTATCTACCGATTGCACAACTTTTCCTCTTAGCTTTACTTCTGTGCACTTGGTCTTCTTTCCTGTGCTCCTCCTATCTCTTTGTTGCTTCTGCGACAATTTCCTTTTTTTGTAGCCTTTTCCTTTTCCTTTGAGACAATTCTCTTTTTTTCACAAACTAATTCTGACTACTATTTTCCCTATACAGTGTCAGCCGACTCCCATTGATAAATGCAGCTAGGGGATCCCCTCTTAGTTTCTCTAGTTGAACGATCCTTGCCTCTATGACAAATTTTATGACATAAGGACCCAACCAATGCATTCTGAACTTATCTAGGTGCTTCAGAAACTTACTGTCACACATCATAACCAAGTCTCCAGCCTTGAACTACTGCTTTTTGATATATATGTCATGCCAACTTTCATGTGCTTTCTGAACCCATTGATGAAAGCTTGTGACGAACCAGTCTTCCTCCTACTCAATAAGTTCTTACAATCTTCTTTCGACTACACCACAATCTGTGAGCTCTGCCAGCGTAGCAATGCACAGACGCGACACAATGAACTACATAGGCATTACTACCTCTTGTCCATACACTATCCTGAATGGTGTTTGTCCTTTCAACTTCTTACATGTCGTCCTATATACCCATAATACTACAGGAATCCTCAAGTCCCAATCATCTCGATTTATGTTGCAGATCTTTGTCAGCACAGTTTCCAGGATCTTGTTAAATGCTTCCACTATTCCATTTGCTTGGGGTGATAGGGGGTGCTCTTTTGGTGATAGATATGGAACTCTTGTATTAAAGCAACAATTGTCCTATTCAAGAAATGGGTTCCCTGATCAGTCATCATAATTCTTGGAAATCCAAACCTTATAACCACGTCTTCAAACAGAATCAACGCAATAATCTACGATATGCAATCCTCGACAGGTTCTGCTTTGGCCCATCTGGTCAAATAATTTGTCGCGGTGATTATATATATTTCTCATGATCTCTTCACAGGTGGATTAATTAGACCAACAAAATCCATTGCCCATTTGTCAAATGCCTGTAGTGTTACTTATGGCATTAGTGTCATCCCATTTCTCATAGATGTCTTCCCAACTCATTGGTAGACATCGCAGGTCTGATAGAATTCTTTAGCATCCTTATGCAGAGTAGGCTACCAAAGCCCTGCGCACAGAATCTTCTGAGTTGTCACTTTCCTAGTGTAGTGGCCTCTTGCAACTCCTTCATGTGCCTCTTTCAATATCATAGAATTTTCATGTTCTAATACACATCGTTTCAAAATCTCGTCTGTGCCCAACTTGTACAAATTTCCTGCTATCAACTGGTAGTCTTCTACCTTGACTACTAACTGCTTCTTCTGTGCAATCGTGTACTGGGTTGCGGCTACTCAAATACTCAATAAATGCGCAATCTCTGACAAGTAATCATCAATCATTTGACCTACAAACAAGTGCGCATCTATTAGATTATCATCTATATTTTCTTCATCTTCCCTCAAGGTTATGCTCGATAAATGATCTGGTCCTGAATTCAACTTGCCTGGTTTCATGATGACTTAAAAATCATACTCCTGAAATAACAACAACCATCTGCATATCTTCCCCCCCAACACTGGCTTATTGATTAGGTATCATAGCGTAGAATGATCAATATACATATTGAAACGTTGTCCCAACAAATAATGCTTGAACTTCTGTAGTGCATACACCATTGCCAATCCTTCGTGCTTTGTCATAGTGTAATTTTGTTCACTAGTTGACAACTTCCTGCTAACAAATGAAATAGGATGATCTAGGTATTGTTCTCCCTACTGAGCTAGGATTGTGCCTAACGCCAAATATGATGCATCCACATGAACATGAAATTCTTTCTTCCAATTTAGAAATACCAGACTGGGTGTTGTGACTATTTTCTGCTTCAAAGTATTCAGACTCTGTTGAAATTATTTGCTGCATTGAAACTTGACATCCTTCTTTAGCAACTTCTCCAATGGGGCTATGATCTATGCATACCCCTTGATAAAATTCTTGTAGTATCCTGTATTCCCCAGTGTAGCGTGCAACTGTCGCACTAAAGTAGGTGGTGGTAAATCAATAATCGTAGTAATATTCACAGGATCCACCAACAATCCTTACCTACAAGCTACATGTCCCAACATAATACCAAATGGTGCACAAAATATGCACTTTTTCAAATTCAAAGAGATCTGGAACTGTCTGCATCCAACCAACATCAAGTGCAGAGCTTCAATATGGTTCTTTAATAGACTTAATACTATCGAATCATCCAGATAGGCTTCTAAAAATTTGTGAATAAATTATTTGAATGCTACGACAACCACTCTAGTAAATATTGTTGGCGCATTCTTCAAACCGAAAGGCATCACGATATACTAGTATCATCCTCACTCTGTTGCAAAAATTTTCTTATGCCTATTCTCCTTTGCAATCTTTATCTAATGGTACCCAGAAAACCCATCAATAAATGAATAAGCTTCATATCCTCCTACATTCTCTAGTACCTCCTATATGAATTGAGTAGGGAATGGATAATGCATGAGGGA
Source organism: Larix kaempferi (assembly GCA_027924585.1). Classification (NCBI taxonomy): domain Eukaryota; kingdom Viridiplantae; phylum Streptophyta; class Pinopsida; order Pinales; family Pinaceae; genus Larix; species Larix kaempferi. Next base: position 7,346,321 of record BSBM01000053.1, read on the forward strand.
ATAATTTAACTTGCCTATATCCACACAAATTCTTATTCCTCATGTATTCTTGTCTTGGACCACCATCAAACTGATCCATTCTGATTATTCAACAGGTTTGATAATCCCAACTTTCAACATTCTATCTATCTTAGCCTTTACTTTCTCCTTGTTAATTAGGTTCAGGTGGTATGGTCTCCGCTTCACTGGTTTGGCATCAGGCTTCAAAGGTATATTCATCTCTCCTAACTCACCAACAATTCCCTTAATTTCTGAAAATTTAGTAGGAAAAATATCTTGATATACATGTAGTAAATCAACAATCTTTTCAACCATTTCATCATTTCAATAATATCCAATGTTTGCAAACTTGGGATTCTCCTTCGTGCCAGTATTCAATTTGCACATTTTCAATGGCTTTGTATAATCAACAAATTGAAGCTCTCCCTCGGTCACTGATATGCACACATTTCTTGGATTGACATCCTCCTAGTCTTCTTCAACAATTTTATAGCATTCCAAAAGCTTTTCCACAGTCGCGAATGATTTATGTGTACTACATATGGGTATGGTAACTGGTTCCTATTGAATCTTCTGGTGCAAAAATCTTATCCTTCATAGTCTGCAACACTGCTCCCACACAAGGGACCTCATCCTCAAAACTAAAGGTTACCTTGAAATTGTGCGTCATCTCCTCCTAGTCTGATGTGCCTCTTTTCATTTCCATGTCTATATACCAATTACGCGGAATGGTGTCCAGGGTGTGCACAAATAGATGTGTCCATTCCTCCTTTGGCACTACACTCCATTTCACAATGCATTGCACAATATGTTCTGTCGAACAACTCATCCTCATATACTTTTATGCATTATCTTCAATTCCAAACCCGACCTACAATAGTATTTTACACTACTACCTTTCAACTATCTTATATTTATGCATATCCCACTATCTTGTAGGTGTCACTTTTAACGCGACATCTTGTGGTAACAATATTTGTTGCTCTGGTATTTGTACTTCAAATGATTTTACAAAAGAATTTACCTCAGTCAGTCCATCATACCTTGGGGGGTCACATACCTTGGTTCCCATCTAGTGCAATGCACACGTGATATACACACAACTCCTTCCAGACACTTCATGCATCCTCTGTTGCTAGTCTTCAAAGGATTCTTCTGAGTCCGACGTGCAAGAGTTGATACTATGCCAGCTGAGGATACTGTCAGTAGTAGGGTTCACATAGTTTTCCATCCGCTTGGTCATATTGTACAAGTTCTCCAGTTCTCTGATTCTGACTGGTTCTAAGGACCTGCTTCCTTCTGTAGGATCCAATGGTACAGTAACTCAATTTATTTTCCTTCAAAGATCATTTGCCTCTTTTTTAGATCAATGATAGCTTGTTTTGTGAATGCTCAATCGACGCCAAGCAATGATGGATACATCTTATTGTCATCCACTATCTCAATAACTTTGAACTTTGCTGAACTAAGCATTCCATCAATATCAACTGACACTCCTGTCAACCTTCCAATTGGAACAATTTCGTGTTGATTTGCTAGTATCAGGTTAATAGGTGGCCATATTAACTTGGGTTTACCCATAAACTTCCATGTTTGCTTTGGAAGAACATTCACATCATATCCCAAATATAAAATGATGAAGTCCATGTCATAGTCCCCTATCTTTGTAGTAAGTTAGAATTCCCTACCCGTCCTCCTCTTGTGTTGTACTTGATTGGCTGCTCGTTGTATGACAGGGATGTCCTTCTCTTGCGCACACTAATTGATTAGCTTGTGCAACATATTCAATGCAGTTTCATTGTTTATCAATTCCAAACCGCTGTGTAAGAAGCTTTTCAACGCACCTATCTTCTCAACTGGCCTTTTTGGAATTGGATAATCATAGATCAGAGGCACGTCATACACAGGTGGTCTGTCATACATTGGTCGCGACGTCGACGCTCCACATCTTGTTTCTATGAGATCCTCCTTCCTTGTTTGTACATGGACTTCTCTCTCATGAGATCAAACGCTGGATTGGGATTTGCAGCTTCTCTGACTCATTGTTCAATCTGGATTCTTGGATTTTTCATATCAGCTCCTATTCTAGCTCCTCTATGTGTAACTGCCGCTATCTTGGGTTGGTCGGCACTCTCTTCTACTGCAATCATCTGCAAATTCTGGTTCTGGTTCTGATTTTGATTTTGATTTTGGTTCTGGTTCTAGTTTTGGTTCATGTTCCTTTTCTCCTACCATTTCACAACTAGTAGTGGACAATATTTTGTCACATGGTCCAACTGTCTGCAGTATGTGCATGTCATACACAGGTTTTGAAAATCCCACACAAAATGTCCCTGTTGGCCACAGTTGTAATAGATAATGGGTCCTCTACCCCTACCAAATCCTCCTCTTCCAAGGCCTCTGAATCCTCCTCGGCCTCCTTGATTGTATTCCCTTGGAGTGTTATTTAGTTGTGTCGCACCATCCGGTCCAACCTTCCCTTAGACTATGTATGCGTCTAAAGTGCACTCTCTCATGAGGTCTAGTGCACAACAATCATTCTGATCATGTCCCACAGATTTACAAAAATTGCAAAACAAACTTCCGAGAGTGCTCACATACTTTTGCAGCAAGGGACAAGTAGTAGGGGGATGATTCCCTCTACATATCTCACACCATACCCTGCCTCATGTGGGAAAGGGATTCAGAGCTCTTGTAGCCAAATAATCTCTATAGTCTAAACACTCGTTCTTATGATGGCCTTCCTTTCTACAGGTTGTGCACCATATCTCTTCATGCTTTTTCTTCCCTTTAACAATCCCTTGCAATTGAATCGTCAGTACTGCTAGTTGCTACTGAACTTGGGCCATCCCTAAAGGATGCTTCTAGCTTCATGGCAACTCTAGCGGGTCTAACTGTAACGTAATTTTCTCCCGCGTTAAGGGGAAGCGTATATGTGGTAAAAACCCTATAATGAACCACTCCTTATGCTGCCTGTTTAGGATTTTGGAATGTCAGCATGTCCATCAGCACTTTGAATCTCTGATCAAAGTCCCAAACTGATTCATTTTCCAACTGTATGATTTATTTCATTTCTGTAATGCACTGCAACTTAGACTTTGGTTTCTTGAACTCTTTTAACAAGGCTTGTTTGATGTTATCCAACGTTCTATCTTGTGTCGTGGTTTGATACTTCATGTACCAGGTCAACGTGCAATCTCTGAATGTTGTTACCATCTATGTCATCTTTGTAGCCTCATCCAAGACTTGCTTTACTTGCCATATTTCCTTACAAACTAACAAATGCTGGTCTGGATCGTCTGTCTGCGCTCCATGGAAGACAAGCATGTGCAAGGTGGGGTCTAACCCTACCATTGTGTTATGCACGGTACTCGAATTTGGTACTCTTGACTTACTTTGATTTGTTGCACTACCTCCACTACTCTAGCTACTTTTAATACTATTACTAACTGCAAGTGACAAATTTCCAGGTCTTACATAAGATCTTGGAGATGCGCACAGGGTCATGTGTTCAATGCAGATCTTGGCCTTTAGAAGGCTATATTTTTCTATCATACTGAGTTGATCGTCTTATCCCTTTTCTATGTCGGATAGTCCTTTGAGATGGAATCCTACACAGATGTATCTTTCTTCAAACACACTGCGCTATTCCTCTATCTCAACCGCATTCCTCTTCCTGCTCTCTTTTCATAATCTTTTTCCACCACACAAAAATCTAGTTTCTTCTACCATCATATATTCTTCTTCTCTCAACATTATCAGCTCATCCACTCTTCATTCATTCTTTCCTTCTTTTACTCAAACCCTCCTTTGGTCAACCCCCAGTTCCCCTATGCGCATGGAGATGATTAGCTGCTAGGGTGATCCGAGTCCAATATCATAGTCCCTTTGTTGCACAACAATATCTTGACCCAAGTATACAATGACTTCAAATATCTTCCGAACGGACCCTTAAAGAAATCCCTTTAATCCTCACTATACGATTGGATACAATCTATAACAAACTCTGTAACATAACCCTTCAATACACTATCCAACCAGAAACCTATTGCACATGAGATCGGGTTACTTACAATATTGACTTGCGGGATTAGTTTAGGGGTCTAGTTCCTTGGTATCACAATGCGGAATGTTGGGTTCCATTTGGCTAACCCTAACATCCACTCAACCAAAATTATAGAGAACTCGCAAAAGAAGATCTCATGCAAATTTGTGTATATGTACTTCTGTAACCACTATTATGTGCTGATCTGAGGGTTCTTGTTATGATATTTGGCAAAGTTGTAATCCTCCGCTCATAAACACTCTTATATCTCTTCCATAGTTTGCCTCCACTGAACCATTAGTTAACCTCCAATTCCCTTTCGTCGCATATCTCGGTCCCAACAAAGGAACCATTTGTTGACATGCGATGGGCAGACCCAGGTTACAATGTAAATTCACCAACAAAACCCTAGATACTGGCCCTTTCGATATCACCTGCAAGAAAATGAAATCTCATCCAAGGAATCTATGGGAATTGTAGGAACCAAACTTTCGCAGTATTGAAGGGATAGAAGGAATTCATTCTATTAAACTACCATACATTCATCTTACTATGCAGAAATAGACAACATATTCATAGTTACTAATAACATATTCAAAGCAATAATAGAAAAATAAATAGAGCATACATGTGCGCTATAAACATAACATCCATCACATCAAGCACATGAAATATATGCTCCAAAACAGGTTCTCTTCCATATTATTATCATTAGGAAAATTTTACAAAACCTGTGCACTGCGCATCATATCTCTATCACATCCCCAGAAATACCCCAGCATTACATAGCATAAGCACAACTACTACAGAAGGATGCCTACCAAAAGAACAACCAAAAGCAACTAACAAACAACCCCAAATCCAATGATCCCTTACATATTTATATATTTTAGAATGGGTTGATCCTGTTACAATGTGGGCACAAGTTCCCAACTACTTCTAACTAAATTCCGCCTTTTGTGCATGCCGGTCCTTAGGTTGACGGGCTCGCGGTCCATCTCCTTGTGCGTAGTTCCCAAGACTGGTCCAAAAACACGCTCCGATAGCATTACTTTTATAGATATGAGTTTGGGTCGATCTAAATTTGAAGGCCATTATGATGATCACGAGAAAAAGGATATGGAAAAGTAAAAAGGGGAAAATAGTAGTTGACACTAATGACAAAAAAACAAAGGTGGACAATAATCACCTATCACATATTTTATTTTATTCACAAGGATAAAATCATTATGGATGTAGCGCCCAATAGACTTGACCATATGCTACAACTATACATACTTTCTATCTTGTTAAATGCAGTTATTCATTTTCACTATTTTTTTCAAATTTAGTGAAAAATTAAATTTGTAAGTTGTGATTTTATTATTTTAAGTATTCATTAACAATGACTGGTAGGTGGAGCAATTGTAAGTGATTCTCAACATTTGAAGCATAGGATCAATGAGACGGAGAGGAGCTATTCATGTAGCTAGGGTTTTACCCTAATCGTCATTTCTCATGAAGATTGGATCGATCAAGATCTTTGTGCATCACGAAGGATATTGGATTATTTGATGCTTTGTAATCAACCCTTGATTCATCTCTTTGGCACATAGAAGCTTGATTAACATGGATCTTTATCATGGGCTTCTCTTATTTGGATATTTTTTTGTTGCAGTGTGCTTGAGATAGTGATAATAGATCATGTTAATGAGATTGCAACATTCAAGCTCTTGGTCAACTCTTTAAAGCTTACCAAGCATTCTTCTCCATTGATGGATATATTTGTCAAGAGGATGGACTTTATTCCCTAGTTGTAGTTATAATGTCCAAATTCAAGGCATAATGTCGTCATTTTATTAGAACAGGCATTTATTGGAAAGTTCACAACTAGCCTATGGCTCAACCCAAACACTATTGAAGCATGGATAGGAGAGCACTAGAAGCCAAAAATAAAAGGACATACAACTTTGTTTATATGCACAGAATTGTGTGCGCTAGTTTTACATTTGCAAAATTCCTGCACTTATCAATTCATGTACTGCGCAATATTGTGTAGGTTAAGTTTTGACCACTGTGCAAGACCACTGTGGCTGTGGTGTGGATCACCTTTCACACCTTACTTCTTGGCTGATCTGATTACTCTTGGTAACTCTAGATAAGGAACTAGCTTCCAGTGAGGTTAGTACTATATGCATAATGGGACTTCTCATGCAAAGGCATTCATCTATGCACAAGCAATCATGAAGTGAAAGTCATGTACCCAACAGTTAGAAGCCAATATTCATGGTTACTATTAACTAAGATATTTCATATTCACCGCCACTACTTACGACATGCATACTCATCATTCCTACAATGAAATTGAAATAACAACAATGGGACATCAAGTAGACACTTATATTGAATGTAACTTCCACAAGCAACTGATTACGCAAGAGAAACATTCCGCCCAACCGTAGGTGCTCTATCTAGCATATACTATTTTTTCCAATAAGCCACCACTACAATAGGCATGATTTCCACAAGGAAAGGAAACTATTTAGGGATCACTCACATAGACTCAATCTCAAGCCAATCCAACTCACAATTGGACTTATTAGGCCTCCAAGGTAACGAAGGGGGAATTTTAAACTAGTGAACTCACCATGTAGTTACATGAACCTCAATTAGACTCAACTAGCTTGGGGTTTGCATTACCCGCCCCACGCAACACTAAGAAGGTACCCCTTCTCTGCTCAATAGTCCCTTAGGTATCCCCTTCCTCCATGTTCTATTTAGTGTGTGCATAGAAATATCACACAAACCCCCATCTCTTGAAAGGAGGTTACAATCTTCACTAGATTCACTAGTCAATTCTGCACTCGTATATACCCTTGGATTTAGGACCACCCATTCGAATCAAGAAAGGAAGTAACAACCAGATTTAGTTTATAATAATTGGCTGTGCACACACCCAACTCACTTCTAGGATTCACTCCAGTATATTTTCCAATTGAACATTCATAATAAAACAAGGCTAACAATTAACTAAGGCCAACATAGCTCGATTTATAAGCATTCATCGAATGACAAGGAAAAATGCATGGGTATGTATGTGAGACTAGTGAAGGAAACAAGAAGTCCAGTGTAAGATTATAACAACTGGGCATGCTACAAATGGTTCACGAGAAATTACAACTACTGGGAACACAATAATGATTTTGGGACAATCCTGCAACTGCTGGCATACCAAACATGATTTATGGGTATGAGTTCTACAACGAGGAACAATCTTTCAGCTTCAACAAATAACCAACAAGGGAAATACATAATAGATGCACTCAAAGAATCCATCTTCGACTTCTAGACATGACCCCCAATTCCAACAGTCCAAAATGAAACTTTGAGATGGAAACAATGGTAGACACAACAAACATGTGAGGACGAGTTGCATGGGATAGGGAATTGTCTACGCCAACCCTACAACTGACATATAGTTTACGGATTGGATTCCTTTCATGATTGATAGATTACCCAATAATCAATCCCCATTTTCCAAAACTGCAGGGTGACTAACACACAAAATTTTAGATCCATGCTTTCCCTTCCCCAAGACAATAACTGCCTCAACTACTTCTCTCTTGGAAGAATTAAACGATTGGGGTGCATGATTCAACTTTGTAGCTGATGGCTCATAAGTTCTCTCATGGACACTTGGATTTCATCTATTGGTTTCATGGGTTTTAATACATCCATCCCTAGCCTTAGGAAAATCATGCCCCATGCTCTTATTTCCTTGCACAGTCAGCTATGGGATTTCTTTATTAATATCATGCATATTTGCATCACATTTACAATTATATTATGCTTGACCAACACAAGGTCCACTAAACCATATTTACTTGCTGATATATATTCAGGATATCCATGTTAGGGCCTTGGACTTGAGCTCCTCAACATGTTCCTTATAGTAATCAACAATATTACATAATTTACATAGCATATGCCAAGGGGTCAAAACTGGGGACATTACAGTACCATCCCCCTTAAATTAGCATTGTCCCCAGTGCTTCTCAAAACTGAACAAAAATGGGTATGCCTATCTCATGGCATCCTCCAGCTCCCACGTAGTTTCATCGGGACCAAAGTGCTTCCATTGCACCTTTACTTGTCCGATGGATCGATTCTAGAGCATAATTTCCTTACTGCTTAGGATGCACATAGGCTCCACTTGGAACTCTCCCTCAAGTTGCACCTGAATCACATTCCAATCAATAACATGATTAGGATCATGTATATACTTTTTAAGCAACGAGACATGGAAAAAATTATGAGCTTTCATATGAGTAGGAAATGCAATCCTATATGAAATTTTTCCTATCCTATCAAGGACTTCAAAAGGCACGCAATATATTGGTGCCAACTTGGCACAACCTCCAACATTTAGAGAGCTCTTCTTTGGCTTCAGTATCAAATAAACATGGTCTCCAACCCTAAATTCTCTATGTACTCTTTTTAGATATGCATAGCTCTTGTTGTTCCATTTCTTTGATCATTTCTCACCTAAGAATCACTCTATTCACCAGGTTTTCCTAACTTACCGGAGTCCTTCATTTTCTACCGTACATGGCTTCGAATGGACTCACTAGTCCAAATGATGCTTGGTGACCATTGTTGTAAGCAAATTCAACCAGATGTATGTAATCCTCCCACTTGGATGGCTTATCCATAACATACATCCTTAACATATCCTCCAACACTTGATTTACCCTTTATGTCTAACCATATATTTGAGGATGGTATGTTGTACTGAAATTGAAATGAGTTCCTAAATCCTTGAACAATCCTCTCCAAAAATTTGATGTGAATTTTGTATCCCTGTCTTAAATTATTGGCTTAGACAATCCATGCAACTTGAAGATTTCATCCATGAAAATATTTGCAATGTTAGCAGTGTTATGTGTGGACTTGACTGGTATAAAATGCATTGATTTGGTCAACTTGTCCACCATCACAGTTATCGAGTCATGCTTCTTTGTTGTCATTGGCAGTCTCATAATAAAATCCATAGATATTTATTTCCACTTCCACTAAGGGATGGAACTGGCTGTAGCAATCCTGCTGGGTGCTGGTGCTCAACCTTGACCTATTGGCACTTCTGACATCTATCTATGTACTGTTCTATATACCCCTCCATCAATGGTGAAAAATAATTCTTTCTTGTTGTGGTAACAGTCTCCTAATAACTTGGGTGACCGGATTAAGGCATCTGATGTATCTCATCCATTACTAGCTTCTTTAATTCAACATTTTCTGGAATGTACAACTGTCCCTGGAAAATAAGAATTCCATCTTCTTCCAACTAATATCATTCATAATTCTTATCTGGATCTCCTTGTCTAAGTCTCGTGGTCACTTGATTATACTTCTCATCTTCACCTAAGACCTTGCTGACTCGTTCTCTGAGGGCAGTCTTACTTAGGCTCATGGCTGCTATATGAAACTTTCTACTAAGACCGTCAACAATTTTATTTTCCTTACACTTTACATGCTTGATTTCAAGGTTGAATTCACTTATAAGTTTTAACCACTTGGCCAGCTAATCATTTAGACTTGGTTGATCAAACAAATAGTTTAAATTCATGTGATCATTCCATAACTCTAACTTTTTTCCAAGAAGGTAGTGTCTCCACATCTTCAAGGCGTGCACAGTAGCGGCTAGTTCCAAATCATGAGATGCATAGTTCTTTTCATGTTATTTTAACTTCCTGGACTCGTAACATATCACGTTTCCTTCCTGCATAAGTACTCCTCCCAACCCTTCAATGCAGGCATCGATGCATACCACAAAATATTTATTTGGATCTACAATATTTAAACTAGGAGCGCTGGTATGTAATTCCTTTAGTAGCTAGAAACGTTTCTCACATTATTCAGACCATATGAACTTTACATTCTTTCTATGTAGTGATGTGATAAGATGTGCCACTTTGAAGAAACATTTGATGAATCTCCTGTAATATTCTGCTAAACCCAAGATCAAACACTGGTCACATTCTTGGGTATTGGCCAATCCACTTTAGCCTCAATCTTCCCAGGATCTACTGAGATTCCATTTACTGAAATAACATGGCCGAAATACTGAATCTTCCTTCGATAAAATTTTCATTTTCTTAGCTTGGCGTACAAATTATGTTCCATGAGCACGTATAGTACCATTCTTAGATTATCTACATGTTCTTCTTCATTCCTAGAGTAGATGAGGATGTTATCTAGGAATACGAACACAAAATTATCCAAGTACTGGCTGAACCCACTGTGCATGAGGCACATGAAAGTAGCCGTTACATTGGTGAGGCAGAATGGAACAACTGTGAATTCATTGTGGCCATAATGAGTTCTGAAAATTGTCTTATGGATGTCCTCTTTTCTGATTCCGACTTGATGGTATCCTAACCTTAAGTCAGTCTTGGAAATTTGTTTGGCTCCTTTTATCTGATCAAAGAGATCATCTATGCTCGGAAATGGGTACATGTTCTTGACTATGACCTTATTGAGCCGTTTGTAGTCAATACACAGTCCCAATGTTCCATTCTCTTCTTAATTAACAACATTGGTGAACCCCATGGGGACACACTTGGTCTAATGTAATTCTTATCCATCAATTCCCGAAGTTGCATTTTTCAACTCTACTAGCTTGGGAGTGCTCATTTTGTAAAGGGTCTTGGATACCGGGGTTTGTGCCTAGCACCAGATTAATTGTAAAGTCTATAACACCTCTTTTGGGAATACATCCTTATATTCTTGTAGCATGGGATACTCCTCTAATGTTGGTCCTTTGTCTTCTACTGAATCTGATACATGAAAAACATATATTTGACAGTTCTTCTTGAAGTACCTTCCCAATTGTAGCGATGTGACTTGCCTTATTTAAATCTTCTTCAACACACCTTTTACCAACTAAGTCCTTCATCATCAAGGAATTCAAGAAAATGATTATAGGAGTCAAGCTTGGCACGATGAATTTCCAACTAGTCCATGCCAATAAGAACATCATATGATCTTAGAAGTAGGATATTTAAGTTTGTTGCGATGGAAAGACTATCCAACATTAACATGCATCTTTCCACTACTTCACTTACTTTCCTCTTTGTCCTCGTGGCCAACTAAACTAAACATGACTTTCCGTGTTTACTTTTCTTAATAGAGAAAGCTTCAACAATATTAGGATGAATATAACTATGACTGGACCCAGGTTCAATTAAAATAGAAACAGATTATGCGACAATCTTACCTCCAACTTCAACCACTACTGCTTGGTGGTATGCCCGATCATCGTCCAAATCTGCATAGATTCTAGGAGTTGCTCTGGCCATGTCCTCCACAATAACAACTTATTCAATGTTATGCAAACTTCAAGGCTACTCCTTCCCATTGGGATAATCATTTAGCTTGTGATTTTCTCCACATCCCCAACATTGAATTGGCTCCCTGGGTCTTCCTTCGACTGGCATAACCCACTGGAATCTGCCTTGCGCTAGTTGTTCCTGTTGGACATTTCTTGGTTGGTTCTTGTAGGGTACATGCTTGAATTCTTTCTTCCTTGGATCAAAATTTCCCCTGGGATTTCCTCTTCCTGCTTGATGTTCCTCAAATATTGCCTTGTTTTGTTCATAGCAATGTATAGCCTTCCTTATAACATTGTCCAAAGTCTTGGGATCCATGAATTCAATTATGTATTTGTAATTATGGGGTAGTCCACTTAAGAATAGATCAATCTTTACTTTCTCATCTCTGATGTAGCCCACATATAGTAGCAAATCTAGGAACTTGTTCACATATTCCTCCATTGTCATATGTCCTAAATTTATCTCATGAAACTCCTTACTCTTATTGTTGTAGTACCTTTTAGAAATGTATTTTAGTTTGGAGTACTTTTCAAACTTATTCCAGTCAATCTTCCTTTCTTTGAGGCCTAATTCACTTGCCGGAGGCGCTCCCACTAGATTGAAGCTCTGCCATTCGGATTAAAAATGGCAATCCTAGCCTTCTCATTCCTAGAGTATTCACGAATCTTGAAGTACTTCTTCATTTTGAGAAGCCATGCCTCGGCCTCCTGTCCTATCTTACAAGTTTCCCCATCAAATGTAGGCAGCTTTACTTTCTAAAATTCTCTAGAGGAACTCTCTTTACAAGGATCCATTCTCTTAGACGTTCGGGTTGAGTACTATAAACTATCTGATGAGTTTCCAGATCTACTTAATTTTCTTCTTGATGTGTCCGATGGAGATGTTCTTGTTGCCCTCCTGCACAAACCTCTTCCTTAGCACCAAGATATTCCTATAGAATGATTGCTCTCACTCTTCCCATACTTGCTGCCATTGTTTTGATTTTATCCTAGATTATATTTTTGGTGAAGGTATGTTAGGCTCTGTAGTATGGCAGCATTGATATGATGTTGCTCTTCATGCAACTTAGTCAACCTTTCATTGAAACTTCTCATAGTATTGACCATTTTTGTAGGTGTGATTTGTGCCCTCCTTCCATTGGATTCTATTTATGTGTTACCACCTTGCATATCTTCTCCCATGATATCTTCCTCATGCTCATAGGGATTTTGTGCATCATCCATGATGATCATTCCACTAGTTGAATTTCTGGTTCTTTTGCTTGCTGCCCTTTCTCCTTTGTCATAATTGTCTTACTATTATTGCTAGAGCTGTGCAAAAGGGAATTTTTTATTAGATATCACATTAATAAATCATAATAGTTACTTTAACATTACCGCGTTGGATTCCTCCTGCAATCAAAGGCCTAGTGTTGAAACCACTGCTTTGATACCACTCTGTCATGTCCCCGACAACCTCGGTAGCCTATCACAAACACGTGAGATGCTTTCATTGGATTCTAAGATGAGTATGCTTGATCAATATGGGTATTGGTGGCCACCCACCTATTCCAATGGCTCAAAACAAAATTTTCAGTTTAGTATTTTTTAGGGTTAGAACACCGCTCCAGACAGGTATCGATGGCCACCCACCTATTCCACGATCTCAAGACAACTTTTCAAATTTGGAAGTTTTTATAGATTTTTGTGTCCAAAAATTTTGGGGTCGTCTTGAGGTCCTAAATGACATATTTTGGTGATGCCATAGTCCAAAAATTGTCAAAGGCAGTCTAGATGGGAGAAATGTGTACTTCTTGTCTAGAAATTTCCAATGGGCTACCCATCACCCTAAATGGAGGTCATATGCAAAATTTACGCCCCTGAGAAGTTGACACCTCAACTAACCACCTTGGTGCCCGCAAACCTTTTTACAATTCATCTCCTAGGGTTAGGTTTTTTATTTTTAGTGTTTTTTCCCTCACGCTTATGATAAAAAGGTCCTTCAGCCTCCTTTTGTAATCATCATTCTAGCTACCTTATTTAATAGTCTGGTATATTTTATTCAATTAATAGAATTTGAGTTTACTCTATCACTGTGTTTCTTGCATTATATATGTGTATGTAGTTCTATATATGCTCTTTCATTTTGTTCTCACATAAATCCAGATCACTGCATATCTAATAATAAATCTCATTCTGTGGAACAAGATGCGCCACACATTTTAATTCTTTTGTTGACACACTGTGCACATCACCATTTAATCTATGCATAGAACTATGTACACTAAACTTACCCTTGCACAATTCCTATGCTTATCAGTTCCTCTACTGCTCAATACTACGTGGGTTAAGTTTCGACCAACACACGAGACCACTGTGGTTACAGTGCGTATTACCTCGTGCGCCTTACTTCTTGGCCATTCTGATTACTCTCGGTAACCGTAGATAAGGCACTAACTTCCTACAAATTTAGGATTGTATGCGTAATGATAATTCTAATGCAAATGCATTCATCTATGTACAAGCAATCATGAAGTGCAAATCATGTACCCACCACTTAGAACCCAAGATTCACGATTACTATTAACTAAGACGATTCATATTCACCACAAGTAATTATGACATGCATATTCATCATTCCAATTAACATTCCTACATTGAAATTGAAATAAAAACAATAGCACATCAAGTAGAGACTTATCTTGAATGTAACTTCCACAAGCAACTGATTGCGCAAGAGCAACGTTCCACCCAACTATAGGCACTCTGTCTAGAATATACTATTTCTGCTAAGAGGAAACCCCCATGTTGGGCATGATTTCCACAAGGAAAGGGAACTATTCATGGCTCACTCACATAGAGTCAAACTCAAGCCAAGACAACTCACAGTTGGACTTATCAGGCTGCCAAGATAGGCGAGGGGGAACACTAAAGTATTGAACTCACCATAGATTTACAATCACCTCAATTAAACTCAACCATCTTAGGGTCCACATTACCTTTCCCACACAACACCAAGAAGTTACCCCTTCTCTACTTAACAATCCCTCGGGCATCCCCTTCCTCCGGGTGTTATTTAGTGTGTGTGTAGAAAGATCACCCAAACCATGATCTTCTCATAGGAGGCTACAACCTTCACTAGATTCATCATCCAATTTTGTGCTCCTGTATACCCTTGGATTTAGGACCACTTAGCCGACTTAGAAAAGGAAGTAACAGTCATATTTGGTTTACAATAATTGGCTATGCACACACCCAATCCACTTCCAGGATTCACTCCAGTATACCATGCAATCGACCATTCATAATAAAATAAGGTTGACAATTAACCAGGGCCAACAAAGCTCGATTTATAAGCAGGCTTCATCAAACAACAATGAAAAATGTCTGGGCATGTATGTGAGATTAGTGAAGGAAACCACAAGTCTAGGGAAAGCTTATGACAGATGGGTGAACTACAGATGGTTCACAAGCAAATTTTACAATTGTTGGACACACAACAATGATTTTGGGACAGTCCAATAACTGTTGGCATACCAAACATAATTTATGGGCATGAGTTTTACAATGAGGAACAACCTTCCAACTTCAACAAATAACCAACAAGGGAAATACATAATAGATGCGCTCAAAGACTCCATCTTCAACTCCCAACCGTGACGCCCAATTATGAGAGTCCAAAACAAAACTCTTAGATGGAAACAATGGTAGACACAACATACATGTGAGGATGAGTTGCTTAGGCTAGGGAACTATCTTCACCAACCCACCAAATTCAAGAAATTTTGGTTAAATTCACTACTTCTTCATACACACATTTAACCAAACGTTTAGCTTATCTAGGGTTTATCATTTTCTAAGTTAACTGATCAATACATTGATTTTAAATTTAATAATAAACACCAATCACATATAAGAAATGAACACAGTGATTTAGGTCAAACTGAATAGGGAAAGACCCTTAGTGGGAAAACCCTTGAGAGAGATAAGCTTTTATTCAGAGGGCAAAAAAACTCAGAAATTTACATAAAAATATCTTCTACAACCATCAAAACAAACATAGCTTCTATAGGTAAACTACTTATCTTAACCTCAACTATTTATTGGAATTTGAGCCAGCAATCCACACATGTGACATTATGGACCTTGGTTTCTATACAGGTAACTCAATATTTGTGCCTACTGTACAGAGGCTGTCAAGCCTCGGAATTTGCACCTATTGCAGAAAACTACCTTAGAATTTATGCCATTAACAACAACATTCTTCCTTGAATTCTATGTCGACAAATGACCTCAATTTATAGGCCCGTGTTATCTTCTTACAACATTAAATGTGGCTATATGGTCCAATAAAACTATTGAATCTTACTTTGGAATTCGCGCCCATTGTTTGCCTTGTGAAATATGCCCTTATCAAGCTTTTGAAGCATTCCTTAGACTTGGTCTCTCTCTCTCTCTCTCTCTCTCCTTTGTGTGTCTCCCTTTATCTCATTAACTCTTTTTATACTTCACTTTTCTCCAACTAACCCTAACTACCATTAACTACCTCATTATTGGCTAGGATTAAGTCTTTTGATCAATGGCTCACATTAAATGCACATTAATTAAAATAATAATAATTAAGTGCACATTACATCATGGACCACACAACTTAAATGAGGTACAAACTTTATTTATTTACATAAGTCACTTTACATAAATAAATACACAAGAGACAATGACTTAGTCCCCCCATGATACACACATCAAAAATCACGAGGAAGACCTCCAGAGTTATCATTTTCTAACATGCCCTCCTAACGAGGGAGGTCCTTCTTACACTGTCAATAGCTCCTCCACCTGGGTCCTTGTTCCCTGCTGTAGCTCCCTCCTGCTTTGGAATTTGGCCTAGAGATAAGTGTCTAAAGACCACTTGGAACTTTGAACTTTGAGACTCTTCTCTCGTCTCCTGCACCTACTCATACACATTGTACTAACTGATCCTCCTACCAGTACTTCGAAGAGACTCACTCCCTTCATCTGGAGGCATCAACTGAACACCTGCAGTTTCCTAGTCCTCGAACTCTAACCCAGAAAACCAGCCACCAGACCCTGGATATACAACTTCCCCCTGCAAAACATAGAGTCTGTCTCTCTTATACCCTAGTAGAATGGTTGTGCCAACTGAATTTCCCACACGATAGAGAAATACATGTCCATATTTCACAAACAGTCCATATCCATCATCCTTCAGGGAATATATCGAGAGTCTACTGAATCTAATCCCTAGAACAAACATGACATCATATACCTCCAAAAACTCATCAAACTCCAATTGGAACCATATTGTTCCAAATCCCTGCACTGCTGCCTGAGAACTACCTATATCAGTCTCCATGAAATACCCATGTCCTATCTGAACAATACTCTGAAATATTCCATACCTGTTGATCATGTGCATAGTTGAACCACTTTCAACTATCCATGTATCGTGAAAGATGGAACTCCCGCGCTGGAATCAAAGGATGCCAATGAGAACTCTTACTCAAACTGAGCAACATATTCCTCCACTGCAGATGTTGCTGTATCCTCGTTCTTCTCTTTATTCTTCTTGTTTTGGATTTGGTGGCGAGTGCAACGTTATCCTCTGTGTCAACACTGGTATGACCATCTAGAGATCCTCCCAAATATCCTCTTGGGTAAAATCATCCCATAAACTACTCCATCTAGGTAGCTTCTCCCTTCCCACAATGCACTTGACAAACACATCCCATTTTTTAGTGAATCCCTTCAGGGCCATTCTCACCAACTCTAAATCTGGGATGATATCTCCTACATCAGCTAACTCGTCTTTCACTTGAGCAACACAAGTGTTAGGTAGGAAGTCACATTTTAATCTTTTACCATTTTAACATTATGTAGTTTGTCCTTAAGTGCCATTTTGCGGTTTTCATTCTTGGCTTCAAACAATTGGTTTAAGGTGTCCCACGTATCTTTGGTTGTCTTCTTCTTAGCCAAATGAGGGATCAAGTGATCTTTAACCCCATCTAATATCACCCTCTAATCCCTAGCTTCAATCATCTCATGCTCTTCAAGCTCATCTTTGTCAGTGGGTTTGTCACAATGGTGTTGGAAAATTTCCATATCTTCCATTCTTTGAGGACAACAGTTATCCTTACCTTCCATGGCAATTAGTTAGACACCTCATCCAACCTGTCCTCATACCTGATGCTCATCATGGCAATGAAAGCATGTTCACAACCAACAAGAACTCCAAAGATAACTAAAATATTGTCACAAATGTTCTTCCCAACTTTGAAATCACTGTATAAATAGTTTGCCTATTGTCTTGCTCTCATAGGCTCTGATACCATGAAGAAATTTTGGTTGAATTTGCTGCTTCTTCATACACACATTTAACCAAACATTTGGCTTATCTAGGGTTGATCATTTTATGAGTTAATTGATCAATACATTCATTTTAACTTTAATAATAAACACCAATCACAGAAAAGAAATGAAGACAGTGATTTAGGTCAAATTGACCAGGGAAAAACCCTTAATAGGAAAACCCTTGAGAGAGATAAGCTTTTATTCAGAGGGAAAAAAACTCAGAAATTTACATAAAATCTCTTCTATGATCATCAAAACAAACATATATTCTACAGGAGAACCACTTATTTTAACCTCAACTCTATATTGGAATTTGAGCCAACAATCCACACATGTGACAATATGGACCTTGGTTTATGTGTAGGTAACTCAGGATTTGTGCCTGATGTACAAAGGCTGTCAAACCTTAGAATTTGTGCCTGCTGCAGCAAACCACTTCAGAATTTGTGCCATTAACAACTACATTATGCCTTGAATTCTATGCCGATAGGTGACCTCGGTTTCTGTGCTTGTGTTATCTGGTTACAACATTAAATGTGGTTGTATGGTCCAATAAAACTGTTGAAGGTTACTTTGGAATTTGCGCCCACTGTTTTCCTAGTGAAATCTACCCTTCTCAAGCTTCTGAAACTTTCCTTAGACTTGGTCTCTCTCTCTCTCTCTCTCTCTCTCTCTCCCCTTCGTGTGTCTCCATTTGTCTCATTAACTCTTTTTATACTTCACTTTTCTCCAACTAACCCTAACTACCATTAACTACCTCATTAATGGATAGGATTAAGTCTTTTGATCAATGGCTCACATTAAATGAACATTAATTAAAAAATTAATAATTAAGTGCACATTACATCATGGGACCCACAACTTAAATGAAGTACAAACTTTATTTATTTACATAAGTCACTTAAATTACATAAATAAATACACTAGAGACAATTACTTAGTCCCCCCCATGATACACACATCAAAAATCATGAGGAAGACCTCCAAAGTTATGATTTTCTAACACAACTAATAGATAATTTATGGATTGGATTCTATTAATGACTGATAACTTACCCAATAAGAAATTCCATTTTCCAAAACATCAAGGTGACTAACACATGAAATTTCATACCCAGGCCTTCCCTTTCCCAATACACTAACTGTCTCAACTACTTCCTTGTTGGAAGAATTAAATGATTGGGGTGCATGAGTCAATTTGGTAGTTGATGGATCATAAATTCTCTCTTGGACACTTGGTTTTCATATATTGGATTCATGGGTTTCAAAACGTACCTCCCTATCCTTAGGAAAATCACACACCATGCTCTTGTTGCCTTGGATAGTCAACTATGGGTTTTCTATCATGCATATTTACATCACATTTAGAATTCTATTATGCTTGACCAACACATGGTCCACTAAACCATATTTACTTGCTGATATGTATTTGAGATATCCATGGTAGGGCCTTGGCCTTGAGCTCCTCACCATGTTCCTTATAGTGATCAACGATATTACATCATTAACATAACATATGCCAAGGGGTCAAAATTGGGGACATTACAAGGATCTTGCTTCCCACATGGACAAGTGTTATACCTCTTAAATTTGAAAATAAATTAGTTTATTTACATTTTTGGATGATGATAGGGTTTGTTTTTGTAAAGGACACCTATCATACTCATGTGATTGGTTGTCCTCCTAGTTTTTAGTTTAGAAATTAGCTATATAAACAAGATCTCTTCTCAAAGTGAAGTTGAGTGTGTGATGTGAGACCTCACTTCTCTATGTAAAATGTTTTTTTTTTATTAATAAAATTGTGTGTCTAAGGACACTTCTTCATCAAAAAGTACTCAACATAGGAGAATCAACTAAAAACCATGACTCAATGAGCCAATAGAAGTCCTCTTATCATGACAACGCTCAACCTTTGTGTCTCCCACATATTTGTTTCACAGTTTATTGAGGGGAAGATCGTGCATATAGGCTTGAAGGGCCTTAGAATATGTAATATATTTTTGCCTTGTTGGTACCAAAATCTACCCTATCAAAATTTTCATCTCTCCTCCAAGTTTGAGTCAAATTTAGTTGAGACTCATGGCTTCCTAATTTTTGATTCAGAGTATGTTGTTTCATCTTCATTAGTATGCTTGTATTTCAGGTGAATTTTGTCACTGTAGGAAGTTTCAAGTTCTGGCAGTAAAATGATTAAATTCCATAAAACATGCGCTGCGGGATAAGGCTTGTTCCGGTAGCAAAAACCTTATAGCTTGTAATGGATATACTACAAGAATTTTGATGCCATACATTCTGATGTTGCATTGGATTTTATGCTCCATCCCTTGGTTACATTTCCATCAGAGAATCAAATTTTCATGAATCTGATGAACATTTCTTGATACTCAAGAAGCCAATCTCAGGTACTTTCAGGAATCTCGTTTGTCGTGTACCATGGGAAGAGTTGAATAGTTTTATTCTTCTCATAGAGGAAAGGTGAACCTTAAATCAGTCCCATCATGCTAACATTGTGGAAATAGTGTTTTTGCTTTAGTTGCTTGGTTTGATACATAGCAACAATGGTAGAAAAGAGGTTGTATGCCCAACTATAGCTAAGTAAATCATGAATCATGATTTAGTTCTTATACATTCTTGATTCTTGAATTAAAGCGGAAAGTTTTCTTGAAGTTTGAAGTTGATCCAAAGTTTGTTTATCATTATGGGTTATCTCCTCATTATCTCTTAGAATTGATTGAAAATAATGCATAATTAAAATGGTTCTTAAATTATAGCAAGGAGAAGCGGACTCCCAAAGTAATTCAATTATATATGTAGCTCATACTTTTTTGAGGATGGATACAAATGAAGAATGGGAAATTATAATGACTATTAAAACTTGAAGCCGATAGTTACAGGTGGCAGAGCATATGGAGGTAAATATAAGAAAGCTTCCCATTAGTAGAAGATTGGACAACACATTAATTATAGGTGTCAAATTATCTTGAAGGATATTTTTGGCAAATAAATCTAAATCTCCAAGCATTAGTTGTTCAAAGAAGATCTATCTTTTCAAGGCATGAAGGAAATTAGACGACAAATGGAGGAATGCAGGTTCTGGAAGCAGAAAGTACAAAATTTCTATGGAAGGCACTGCCGGAAGTTTCAAGTTCCGACAACGAAATTATGACCGTTTTCAATAAAAGGCATTGCCGGAATTTCTGTAAATGACTGTTTTAGAGGTCATTTTGTGATGTAGTTTTTGAGCAAATGGAGACGAATTGTTAAAATCTAAAATATTTTTCTTTTAGGAACGAACCCAATTAGGTGACAAGGGAGTAATTTTTGACAAAATAAGCAACGATTTGGGTGCTACATGTGGTTATTTGAGACCATTTTTTCTAGAATTCGCGAATTTCGATTTCCTAAAAATCAACAGTCTGGATTGTAGGGCATTCGAGCTCAACAGTTCTTGATTCCTTGTGATGGATGAGATATTCTCACTATTATTAGGTTTATTGATAGACTTCTATTCCTAAAAGGCTTCTAATAGCTCATATGATGTATTTACTTTATAAATATTATCATTTGAAAGCTAAGAGGGGGATCTTCCTTTGGGAAGACTGGGGGTTCGATTTTGGGTTTTGGAAGCAGTCCTATGCTATTACATTTTGTATTCAATACTACAAAATTGATACCTATGTTTAATTATTGAAGACTCCTATGAATTCAAGAACCAATTTGTGTTCAACTTATGTTTCCATTTTTGTTTCTTCTTGTTTAAATATGATGACCGTTGATGTAGGATATATTAATGGTCAAATTTTCACAGATTCCTAAGCAATGAAAGATTTACTGTGATTTCCTGTGTCTCATGAAGTCACATTTAAACACTTATGTTGTTGATGATAAAATATTTTTGGTTAATGACATTTCAGTCTTGTGGAATCATCAATTGAGCAGGATGCGAGATTGACAGTTTCACATTTGTGTTTTCCCTTTCCTTCTAATCTCCGTAATTTCAATTATCTGGTTATTGGGTTCACTTGCCTTCTTTTCATGGATGTAAAACTTGAAATCTAAGAGCTATCTTTGAGTTGAGAATCCAAAACCCAAGTCTACCTGATCTACCATCCTAATAATAATTAAATCCTTATCAAGTTGTGCTAGGCATGCCCTCTTTGCAGTCAGAGTACATCTTCTAGCACTAACAGGCCCAAGGGGATGCTTCCACCCGCAAGATGGATATCAAAATTTACAAGCATAAACCACTACACTCAAAATCTCTATCCATTTCGATATCCTTCATCTTTGATAACTTTGTTGCGGGCTATTCCCGAGAAAAAAAGTGTGTCCTTAGAGGAGGGGAAGATCTCAAAAAGAGCAAAGCCTCTTAGAACTCTAGAAATGTTCCACAACCCAAGGGAAAGGGAACCTTCACAAAATTCTCTAAAGGGATGTATATAAATCTCCAAGTTACTCAAAGGACACTCAAATTACCATAACAACCTTTTACCTACTTATCATCCAACAATTATGCATTTATAGGCTAATCCAGGTGAGCGGGAAACCATGCCGAAAAGCTTTAATGTTCTCATTCCATATCTATTTAGAGCTCCAATAAGACCAACAACCATCACCAAAACAAAAAATAGGGACATTCCAAAAATGTGTTCGAACTAGAATGCGTGGTGGGAAATACCATATGAGTTGTGGTATCCCATCATAAAAAAGGCAGTGACCAGAGGTTCTATCCATTGCCTTACCAACCATTTTCCACATCCTGAACTACACCTTTCTATCTCCAATGTGATTGGGCCTCTCAAACCACTCTCATGAATACACTCCCTCAAGCCTCACCCCTAATTCCCACAATGCATAGGGGGTATCCCTCTATTTTGTTCAAAGCCCTTGCAGCTCTGAGGGTTGATTCTCCATGCAAGGGAGAAAAAGATTATTTGTTATTGTTGTATGATGGAGAAACTTTGTGTGATATTAATGATGATACCCATTTTTTGAAGGCACCATTCATAGTCACAAATAGAAGAGCAAGTTCTCAAACCAAAAGTACTCTAACATTCAACACAATTTATAAAGCTTTCAACACAAGGAGGAGATAGACAACTCTAAATTTCAACCAAAGCAACAATTGATAGGAATGAAAACCTTCATCATGTAATGGAGCATGGGGTGCATGCCAACCATAACACACAACACAAGCCACTTGCAAACATAGTTAAAGTTGGCATGGACAACTCTCTCCACTACAAAAATATGAGAAAGCAGTGACCTTCTTCCCTACTGCTTGGGCATTGTGCTTCCCTCAACACCTACTGCTTGAAACTGCCACATTTATTGGTAGCATCATGGTAAATTCTTAATTTGTACATCCCAATTAGACGAGTGGAAGTCACATGACTCATGTCACACAATAAACTTATCATGCTAATTATTTACATTTTCTTTAACCTTTTTACTAAAAGAAACAATTCAAAGTTATAAATGAAACAATTATAATTACTACATTATTGTTATATGTTATGCGTGCAAGAGTGTTTCAAATTAATGCTATGGTTTTTCTAAATCTATACATGTGTTCCATTTGATTTTTGGTGTGATAAGACAAGTTCCATTTAAGCATACTTGCAATACTTTTTTAGTGAAAATCTTGCATGAATTAATGCAAGTAGAGACTATGTGTATTGGTTGAATTAATGCAAGTAGAGGCTATGTGTATATGAATAACATAATGTGGAATTCCTTCATTTCAATTCATTTTCCTAGGATATAATCCTATATCATGCTAGTGTTGCATTCTTAGGACTAGCACTAACATTTAGTCTTTGATAAGTTGTAATGGATGATCAACAAATTTCTGTATCCATAAAAAATAGAGATACTCCCCTTTACTTAAATACCAAATGTCTGAGTGCGCGTGACTTAATATTTGATTGGGAGTGGAATTCATACACGATGCTCTTAACTTTTTCCACTAGTCCTTCCATGCCCCATGCCCTATCAGAGGAGTTGTTGGTACTTATCACTCAATTATATTCAAAGTAAAATGACTAATCAGAAATATGCTCCTATATTTATCTATGTAAAAAACTAAACTTTAGTTAGATGTCACATATTGTGAGATCATAATAATTTATTTATGTAAAAAACTAAACTCTAATAATTTTTTTAATTCGAAACATAATTGTGAGACCATAATACCTTAAAATTATCTTTTTAAATTATTTAAAAATATTTTTTTGAATTATAACTTTATGTATAATTCTAAACGAAATTGAATTCAATACTTTTTTATTATCTTAACTTATTTTAATATTTTAAAACTTAAATCATTTTAATAAATGCATTTGTAATTTTTTATTATCTTAATTTATTTTAATATTTTAAAACTTAAGTTATTTTAATAAATATGTCATATGGACAACATTCAACCTCTTTTTGTGGAGGTTAAAGTTTTTTCTTTAGAAGATATAGATTTTGGGATTAAGTACCTCACGAATGAGAAAGTTAAGGACATCGAATGATTCCAAGAAAAAATCCTAAAAATTGGGGGTATGTCCTCATCCCTTACATCCACAAGTATTCAATCTAGCAGTTAAACAAGGCTTCCCTAAACCTTGGACTCAGAGCTTTATTATATCATTTTTAAAAGTGGCGATAAAAATAACCCCTCTAATTATAGAGTCATTATAATTAGCCCTCTCTTAACCAAGTTATATGGTAATATTTTGGAATAATATCAACATATGACTAGAAAGTCAAGGTAAAATGGTTAAAGGACATGTCGGTTTTAGAAGGTATCATTACACCATAGACCACCTCATTACTCTTAGGATCATTGCTTAGGAATGCCACAATAATAAGTTCAATATCCTTTGTTGCTTTTTGGACTTTATGAAATATTTTCATACATTGCCTATAAATAATTTGTGGAAAAGATTAGAAGAGTTAATGGTCCCTTTCGGGTTGAGAGGCGCTACAATAAGGTTGTACGAGAATGCCATTTCCAAGTTTAAGAACACTAAGGGTTGGTCGGAAGATATTAATTGTAATATATGAGTTAATAACACTAAGGATTTTTGCTCTGGTATGGGCATGACCGTCAACATTGACAAAACCAAAGTTATGTTGATAAAATCTAATAAGGTCACTTACGCTAATTTTTTGTATGATAATAGCAACTTGGAGGAAGTGACATCCATAACAAGCTTAACTAGAAAGTTCTACAACATCAAGAAAATGATCAATGGAGGGTGGAAATCTTATTTTGGTCTTGAAAACAATTGTAAGTTAGCAAGCCTTATGATGTGGGATTAAAAAAAATCATCTTTGAAACTCTCGTCACTCCCGTTCTCTTGTATGGGTGTGAAGTTTGGGGATGCAACCTCTCTAGAGAATCTTGAAGAAGGATTGAACAGATCTAGAAGCGTTTTATAGCTTACAATCTCAACATAAAAAGAAAGACACCATATCCTATTCTTCTCATGGAAGTGTGTATTTCCCCTGTTAACAACATATTTATGACTAGGTACCTAATGTACAAGAAAAAAATAAATAATCTGGGAAACTAAAGACTTCTGAAAATTGTTTTAAATTCCAGTCAAAACCACCTAAGGCTCAAGCGAGGTTGGCATAAAGATGTCATGTCTTGGTTAAAGATGTGGGGGATTGACGAAAATGTCACTTTGAAAAATATATATGATATTAAAAATATTATTACTTGAAGTGCAAAGAGAAGCTGTGGTGTGATTAAAATTTAGAGGATAAAAGAAAATTAAGATATTACAAGGAGGTCATTAACCCTAATCTTGATGATCAAAATTATCTCTCTTTTAAATAGCACAAAGAAGAAGATCCACATAGCTAAAATAAGAATGAACTCTCATGAGCTCCATATTGAAACAGGGCATTGGACCTTTCCTAAAACTCATTGGGCTAAAAAGATATGCCATCTTTGTGAGACTATGAGGGTTGAGAATGAAAAACAATTCCTCTTAGCTTTCCCTACATACACCCACATAAGATCTCGATTTCAAAATTTGTGTTACAATACGAATGTGCCCAATATGTTATCTCATCAAAATTATAATAATTTAGGCACACTTCTCTCCAAAAATTTTGAACATAAAAATAAAACTCTAAAGCAAACTGAGTAGTTCCTTACTTTTTCAGATAAACCAAAATTGATTTAAGTAGACATAAACTATCATCATCATATAGTTGTAAAAATAATTACCAAAAAAAATTACAAAAATATTTGATATTATTGAAAAAAACTTATGTATTCATTCTCATGAATAATTCTTCGCTTAATAAAC
Source organism: Larix kaempferi (assembly GCA_027924585.1). Taxonomy (NCBI): domain Eukaryota; kingdom Viridiplantae; phylum Streptophyta; class Pinopsida; order Pinales; family Pinaceae; genus Larix; species Larix kaempferi. Next base: position 7,372,398 of record BSBM01000053.1, read on the forward strand.
TACGCTAATTCATATTTAAAATAAATTAATTCAAATTAAACAATTTATATGATTATGCATTTCTTCAATAAAATTAATCACGAAAAGACCACCTTTATGTTCAATTTATTTGCTAACAAAAGATTACATACACCATAAATACATGAAAATAGTCTTTCCAATATTTCTTTCTTTTAAATTATTTAAACATAAGTTATAACACACAACATTGTACTTGACATTAATAATTAATAATTTGTGTATTCTTATATATATATATATATTTTCTTTTCAGTCCCTGTCGTAGGTAGGAGACTATATGTTCCGCATTTTGTAATTAATTTGAAAATCAAACTTCATAAGACATTATGTTTTACAAAGTCACTACATATAATATTATTTTTGAATTTTGGTTTTTATGTTTTTTCTCAAAGTTCATTGGGTAAGAGCTCTAGATTTGACAATTTTTATCATTACACGGATTACATAAAATTATAAAATAAATATAATTTGCACATACATTATAGCTATACTATAGCTTAGTTAAAATATTTTATTGACTTTATACTCATCTTCCATTTTATGACATCTCTCAATATCGAGTTTACTTTTCCTGTATCAATGACTTATCTTTCCACATTTGTTGAGTAGGCTCTGCTGTATGGCAGGTTACATCTAGAAAAATCGAAAAGAAATATTAGTTCTTGTATATGCATTTTCTGCTTATTGGGTTTATTCAACATTTACTCTAACTCGATGTTTTGTTGTTTCAATTTATTATATTCCTTTTCCTTTTCCTGTATCAATGACTTATCTTTCCACATTTGTTGAGCAAGCTCTGCTGTATGGCAGGTTACATCTAGAAAAATCGAAAAAGAATATCACTTCTTGTATATGCATTTTCTGCTTGTTGGGTTTATTCAACATTTACTCTAACTCTGTCTAACTCTGTGTTTTGTTGTTTCAATTTATTATTTTCCTTTTCCTCAGCGAGTACATTGATCCTCTCAATCATCTATTCCCGTCATAGCTTGCTACCACCTGCTAACTTAGTGTCGTGTTCAAGGGGTATTTAATGGTACAAATGCTCGTTCGACATTCACTGTTACGGTTTGTCACTCAGTTGCTCTCGTTTTGTCTGTAATTTTCCCAAGTGTTCCATCTTTAGACTGCTGAGTGTTCCAATCCTCAGAGAGGTTGTTTTTCGTACATTATTGAACTAATTTTATTTGATAATGAATGCAGCTTTTTGCTTCCAATTTTCAAGGTTCCTTCAGTGTCTTGCTGCATGGACCTCCCAGACTTGAATTAATGAAGTTTCCAAAATGTTCGTAAGGAAGCTGTGGTTGTTTGTTGATAGTGGTTTTGAGGTTACTGAGTGGAGCTTTGTAGAAATGGCGGAATGCCAGAGTTTGTCTTGAGTTTTACATGCATACTTGCTTTGAGTAGTTAGTGAGACATCGACCCCAGCCATAACATTCTTTGTATGAAGTAACTAAAGCCCGTTGCATGCATCAATTCTTGCAAATTCGAAGTGTAGGAAAGCCTTGCGATAGAAGACCATAGCATTTCCTCTGCGGTTTGCCGTTTCTTGTGTCCAAGATGGCAAAATCTTCTACCAGGAGGAAAATAAGTAATAATGAGGTCTACCATGGAGGTTTTACTAAGAAGAAACCCAAGCCTGAACCTGAGGAGAACAAATTCATGTTTAGGGTTTTGCTTCCTAACGGTTTGAATTTAACTCTAGAGTTGGAGGATGCTGATGAAAAGATGTCGGTGGCCGAGTTTGTAAGGACTGTGAGGAGAAAAGTCGAGAAATAAATCTACTGGGTCCCCAAGTCTGTGGAAGATGCAATGGGTGAACGAATTGAATAATCTTTCCTTCGTATCATTTTTTCCTGGCCTTTATCTTTCTTCTGGATGGAGATGATGAGAGACTCATAGCTTTACTTAGACTCAGATCTCTTGGCCTTTCGCGTAGAGATTGCACTTGGCAAGATCAATAGCGGATACGACTCGGCTGCTCCGGACTCATACGAGGTTACCAGTGTGAGGTTTAACTTGGACTCAATATATATTTTCACTAAAAATAGTACTTACTGCATAAGATGGAAGCTAGTAGTAGTTTTACTGTCTAGTAGTTAACATGGAGACACAACTTATCCTACTTAAGGCTTTAATTCTTAAGTCCGACGACTAGTAGTACTTTTACAGCTTAAGGTAGTCCAAAGCGCAGGAGCTTCTTACTAAGGCTACCAGAAGGTGTCATTGCTTAGAGAATTAGCCCCATATGCATACCTGGGTCACCTTCAACACAGACCCATCAGCGTCATGATTCCTAGCCCAAGCAGCACGACCAACACAAGTATAGGTAGCAGAAGATAAATGAGATTATTGGTATAGTTTATTCACACGAATTTACCATTTGCTATTTCTTAATATATTTCAGTTTTAAACTTTAAAATTTGTATGTTGTTTTCATTTTAATACATTGCTTAAAGAAATTTTGTCTAAGACAAACAAAAATTTCCACATCAGTCAAGCAATTGTATTGTAATATAGCATTTTAATGCGAGTTGATAATTTGGTGGAAAATGTGTATTGTATATATTGATTGTTGATTTCCTTCGCAGGACATGTGGAATGTGACTCCAGAACCACATCTCTTGGTGGAATTACCCCAAGAATACATTTTCTAGACAACATTGGCTGATTTAATTGTATGCCCATTTTTTATTTCATAGAGTATATTGATATTTTCCATGCCTAGCAAAATGACCACTTGTGTTTAGGTTCAGGGATGGATTATTTATTTAATTTATAAATTTAATTGCCAACCAACACAGTGGTTTTCCTTTGAATAGGACAACTCTTTCCAAGTGGTATGGGCCAATGGACCTGGTGAAAGGCGATTGATAAGGTTTAGATATGTGCAGATTAAGACACCCAACAGGGTCTCTACTATGTTTTCTGGCACACAAGAGAAATGCCTTGCTTGTGGACATATAGTTTATCCTATTGAAAAGGTTATTATTTTTCAAAGTTACCTTCTTCACCTTTAGGACTAGATTGGGTAACTTTGCTTGGTATTATGTTAAACTAACGATGACACTGAATCAGTGTGAGTTCAATGCGTTTATAGTTATGGTGTATTTTTGTCACATGGTCCACGGAGTGTTTGACAGTAATATCTCAACTCAGGGCTAATGAACTATCTAGTTGGACTTTCTCTTTTCTATTGCAGGTTTCTGTGGAAGGTGTGGGCTACCACAAATCATGCTTTAAGTGTATGCATGGTGGTTATGTTATCAGTCCCTCGAACTATATTGCAATTGAGGGTAGGCTTTATTGCAAGCATCATCAAGCTCAGCTCTTCAAAGAGAAGGGCAATTATAGCCAGCTTATCAAAACTCCATTTGTCAAAGAAATATCGGAGAATTCAGTACATGAATGATTCTGCTGCTGAAGTTTGATAAAATTATCTTTGGTGCAATTATCCCCATATGTTTGCTAGCAAGGTGGCATGTACAGTATAACATGACTACTGGGGACATTGGTCTTTCATTTTAGCGATATGGTGTTTCAACAAAACTATTTTCAACTTACCTTTTAGAAATGGATGTGTTGATTTTTAAATTGGAGTGTTTCAATGTTTGTAATGACCATGGAATTGGTACAGCTGAGTATTAGTTGAGGCACATATACTAAGTTGAGTTAATGCATGGAGGACACTGCTTCTGTTAAGCAGCTATTAGTGGCAGTTACTATAATCACTTAATGCTCATGTCTAAAGTAGTCTCTGCTATGTTTTAAAATTGATGTGAAAGTCCGGTTGAGGAAGTGAGAAGCAGGGGTTGTGCTGATCACTGTGGCTTTAATTATAATAGTTGTCAGATTTTGGGCTAGCAAGGTGGGGACCAACATCTTCATATATCACTTGCAATGATGTTTTAGGAACATTTGTATATGAAAGCATATTCCTAGTTTCAATTGGCCATTTTCATATCAAGGCATTCAACTTGTAACCACATTGTTCACTAATTGTGAGTGTAAGCCGCATTGTTTACTAATTGTGAGAGTAATTTGACAGGTATCTTGCCCCAGAATATTTGGTTTGTGAAAAGGTCAATGACAAGATGGTTGTATGGATTTGGTGTGGTCCTTCTCGAGAAAATAACTGGAAGGAAGCCAATTGATACAAGAAATCCCAAGGTTAAAAAAAGCTTGATTATATGGGTAATTTTTGGTTTTCACACCTGACTTTCTACTTCATATTTATTTATTATCCTTATGGGCTCATGGAGGGTCAAGAAAGCTTGATTAGTTGACTTTCTATTTCATGTTTATGTATTATCCTTATGGGCTCATGTTTAACTTTCTGCGAATGTTGAAACCAGGCAAAGCCAGTTTTACAGGACAGGAAAATGGGAAACCTTGCTGATAAATGTTTACAAGTGAGATACACGGAATGATGCTTGTTGCTACACATTGCCCAGACATCTCATTACCAACGTTGCATGAACAGAGTAATTTATCTTACTGTATTCATTTATATATACTTCAAGTGTTTGTTGACTTGCATTAATGTATATCACAGTTACTACCTACCTCTTTGTGTTTTTTTCAAGGGTATTCTTAACCTGCAAGATTGGCTTTAGGGTACAGTTTTTCTTGTATTTTTTTAAGTTACAGAATATCCTGTGTTAATTGCATGAATTCATCTCTGCTTGTTCTTAATTTGATACCTAAATATGGTTCATGGCAGATCTTAGAACTACTACAAGGAGGAGATGATCTAATTGACTTGTCATGGTGCCAGATTACAATGATCAAGGAAGGATATGCATACTCCAGATGAGGATGACATTGTAGTATACCAGGGGGGGCATGATATCAAAACCCATCTCACCCTTGCCATGCTTGGGTTGATGATGATATTGTATTTAGTAGCTACTACAAGGAGGAGATGATCTAATTGACTTGGCATGGTGCCAGATTACAATGATCAAGGAAGGATATGCATACTCCAGATGGGGATGACATTGTAGTAGACTAGGGGGCCCATGATATCAAAACCCATCTCACCCTTGCCATGCTTGGGTTGATGATGATATTGTATTTAGTAGCATGGATCACAGTGCAGGAATTTGCAAGTAAACAATTCTTTGGAAGATTATTTGCAGTGCGGATGTAGCAGTTCATCAAGCTTTGATTAATTCGGGATTGGAAGAAGTCAGTTATCTTTCCTGTGATACACCACTTTATGGTTGTGTTGTTGCAGCAACATCCCTCCCCAAAATTTTCTACATGTTGGGGCCCCTCCTGTATTTTTTGTAGAAAGTTTTCTTGAAAAAGCCATCCCAGCCGCCCGCTCTGTTTTCAGCATAAAATTTTGCTTCCTTGCTGAGCAGCTTGCCGTCAATCCTACCATGTTCTCCCCAGTGAGCCAAAAGATAACTTAGTTTTTGCCCAAACGTTTTGGAGTGATCCGGACATAGTCCCGAAGCCGCGGAAGTCAAGCGTCCAACCTTCCCAAAAGGAAGACTTAGGTTTTCTTTGCCGAAAATAGCGGAAGCCATTAGGTGAGACCACCCGAAACGGCGGGAGCTTTCGCCCAAACCTTCCGCAACCACGGAGAAATTCAAGTTGTTCTCCCGAAACGGCGGAACAATTCAGCTCTGCCTTCCGAAACGGCGGAAGCCCTTCGGATAAACTCGCCGAAATAACACCAAGGAATTCATCATTTTCTTCCGAAGTAAAAGACTTATAAAATTTTCAATCGTTGCTTCTGCGGGACGGTTCCAGCTCCGAAACGACTTAGCTCCCGAAACAGCGGAGCCTTTCGTTGAATCCTTCCGCAACCGCGGAAAGGTTCCGGCTTTCCTCCCGAAACAGCGGGACTCATTCGCCTCAGTCTCCCGAAAAGGACTAAGATTTCCTTCTGATTAGAAGGTGCGGGAACAAAGGACTTAAAGATTTTTTAGCTTCAACCTTCCGCAACGGCGGGGAGATTGGAGCATCTCTCCCGAAACGGCGGGAGTTTTCGTTGAACCCTTCCGAAACGGCGGAAGCTTTCATAAAATCCTCCCGCAACGGCGGGGAATTCATGAAACCTTTCCGAAACGGCGGAAGCCATCTCCATAAGACCCGCGGGGAGGATCCACGATCGCCTTCCGAAACCTTGAAAAGACTTAGAAGTTTCTCAAGAAGCTGTCGCGGAAGCCTTCAGCTTTTGCTTCCGAAACAGCGGAAGCCTTCGGGCTACCCTTCCGAAACAGCGGAAGCCAATTGCTTACCCCGACCGGCAAAAGGACTCCGAAACGATCCCGGGTGAATTTGCGGAAAATATAAGTTTTGCTTCCGAAACGGCGGAAGCCATTCCCAAAAGCTTTCCGAAACTAGCGGGAGCCATAGCCAAAAAACTTTCCGAAAATCAACGAGACTTTGAAGTTTTGGTTCACGGAAGCTTTCGCAAAAGTCTTCCGAAAATACCGGGAGCATTCGCTATACCGTTCCGAAAGGGCGGAAGCTTTGGCGTTACCCGTCCGCTACGCGACAGACTCTCGCGGAAGGCTTCACGTTTCCTTTCCGCTTTAAGCCCCGAAACGTCGGAAGCTTTCATCGAATCCTTCCGCAACGGCAGATGCAATTCACGAACTGGCCCCGCAAGTGGCGGTCGCACGGAAACCGAGGTGCTTTGACGTGACCGCTACGCGCGGCGAATTTAAACCCCGTTTTAACCACGCCACCTACCCAATTAAGTGCTCACACGTGCCATTCCTTATAAAATACCGTGGGGGGGCTCGACCAATACACCATTGTTTTGAACCGGCCAGCGACGTGTGATACCGTGCAAATCGCTCCAGCTCACCTCGCGCCTCCGTGCTCGCAGCCACCTTGCTCAAGCAATCCCCACGGTGCCAGGTAGGATCTTCACCTTGTTTTTCACTACTGAGCTGTCCTTTTGGGGAAATTATTGGGTTTTAGTGGGATTGTGACGGGCAAAGCACCCGTCAAGGGCTATGTTTTGCCCGTCAGGTACAGTGAACGGAGTTTTCGTTTCACATAATCGTCGTGGGCCTTCGTAAAACGTATATCTTATGTTGATGGGTGCGGGCAGTTAACCATGCCTTATGTTGAATTTAAACCCCGGGCCGCGCCCCTCGTCGTGGGTTAAGTTATCGAAACCCTGTGGGCTTTCCATATCCCTGACCGTGAACCCTGGGCCCTTTTCCATAAACCCCAGTCCCTACACGCGAAGCCGAAACCCGTAAGCGGTTAAGCCACGAGAGCCAAAACTTGAAGCCGCCCTAGCTCTCCCCGTCAGTTTGTCCCCGGCGCCGTTACCTTCGCTCAGACCAAAGCCTCCCATAGTGACTCGGCAAGTGGCCGCGCGTGACGATAGCATCCATAGCCCTCACCGAGTCAACCCGCCTCTTCCCCGCCTTCGACCTCTCCAACCGCAGCCATAGCGAAGGACTTCTCCTTCCGCGAAGCGGAACCGGAGGCCGATTGCTTCCGCGAATCACCTATCGGTCCAATAAAACCAATAGCGTCCGCAACATAGCTTATCCCACACTCATCTTTTACGAGCTTCAAGTGTTTCAATGTGTGTCTTATAATTGAAATAATGTTTTACTTCCTAAATACATGCTTCATTGATTTATCTCATTAAAACAATTGTTGCTCTCTGCTGAAACCATACAACCTGTGGCTCAAACTCATGATGAATTGTATATGGATGTTATCAGGGATAATTCAAGATGCCAAAACCCAGTAAGAAGAAGGCGAAGATGACAGAAAAGAAACCTGTCCCTCCTAAGATTGAAACCTCGCTCCAGGACACTAGGTGCACCACAGGTGTCCCTCCGGAAATCAGATGGGGAGACATCCACAGAATGATCCGGGACCAAGAAATCCCAGATATGCTGCTAGAGGAAGCACCAATCTATCGAAATATCAGAGCCTCAGGCATAACTAAGGCCGCTACCCGCCCTGAGCTGTTCCCCTGCGCTGAAGTCATCGGATGGATACTCCAACATGCCGATGCTGAAGGAAGAGTGATAAATGATAGCGGGAACATGGCTATCGCCTCATTTCAACCCGCATATCTGACGGCAGCCTACAGGTTTCCCCGTGTCCAGCAAGCTCTGACTGATGAGTGGTTAAGCCAGATGAACAATGTCGAGATGGCCAAGAAGCTACTAGTGCAAGGGAAACATTTGAGGAAGAAAGGGAGTGAGGAGTATGACGTACAGAATCTAAGAGCTCCTTATAGATTAATCGCCCTGATGCTGTGTAGAATCTTCGGCATGCCCGATGGCACAGTATACAAGATTCAGTGGGTCCCTATCATTCACTATGTGGCATTTCAGGGGACAGTTTTTGACTGGGCCACTATCTTGTCAGATAGTCTGGCCTCAATGATAAGTGCTGCTAAGCCCGGGCTGGCCTCGAAGAAGGCTGAATTCTTCATGTCTTCGTACCTGATAGACTGTATCTTGGCCAAGATAGAGTTCCCCGGATTGGGGTGTACATGGGATAGGACCACAGCCCCGGTCTACATCGCATTCAAGATGTTGTGGGCTCAGAATTACAAGCCCAGCTACAAACTCATCTGTGAGGGTTTCATCATGCCCCTATACGAGAAAATATTCAAGGAAGAACCAAGTTGCCTGTCACAAAACGCTTTGGAAGTCCTCGAGGATTATGGGGACTTCTACTTTTCAGAACAAGGCACCTACTTGAGAATGTTTGGAGGGACTAAGCCCCCATACATATTGCCGCAGTATGCCACAGACTATGTGGTACTCAAGGAAGCAGTGAGACAACTCTTCTTGGACGGGATTGGAGCATTCCTCCACAAGCTACACAAGGCTTCCTTTCCCCCCTTACCTTTCTGCATAGGTACTTACAAGTTTTCAGGGGTGGCCTCTGCCGACGAATTTGTTCAAGAATTGAAGGCCTTCCATTTCGGTGAAGTCATCTTCCACAGGAACGACAGAAAGGGTAAAGTGGCCGAGCATTGCAAGGGGAACTATGCTAACTTCGAATACTCCCACTACCCCAATGCCGAGGAGGAAGCATTCAGAGGCATCAGCAATATGACTGAGCTACGGATCTGTCACCAAAGTACTGGAGCGAGCTCTAGCTCAACCAAAGCCCAGAAGACTATCCAGCAAAAGGAGAGAGAAGCCAAGGATGCCCGAGCTCAGGAAGAGCTCAGGTTAAGAGAAGAGGCAAGGTTACAAAAGGAAGTCGAGGAAGCAAGGAAGCAGCAGGACGCTGAAAATGAGAGACTGCGGAAGGAGGCTGAAGAAGCCCAAAAGCAGAAAGAAGCAGAAATTGAGCAAGCTGAAGCAAGGAAGAAAGCGGAGGAAGAATTGAAGGCAAGAGAAGATGCCCAGGTAGGTGGGTCCGGTGCGCAGGACATAGAGATAGACACCTCTCAGGCAGGTGGCTCTAGTACCCAAAGGGAAGGGACAGACCCCGCTCAGGAAGTCCGGACCCCACCTATGGAAGAAGACATAGACATCATAAACCGACCAATTGTACCGTACACTCCATCTGGGAAGCGTACGGTGTCCAAATGGAATGAGTTTGTCTATGACAAGAAAAGAAAAACAATGGTCCTCCAATCAGAAGAAAGGATTAAAAGTCCTTTCCATGACGACATAGTTACCCACCGAGAGGTCGCTGTCATGCAGAACACAGATGCGGATCCCATTGCCATGGCCTCCGCAGTTATAGCGACAGCACAAGCATCATTTGCCAATGTAGGGGTGATAGTCAAAGAAAATATATTGACAAAGAAAAGAGCACGTACCCTGCAGCGAAACGTGGCTAATGAGCAAGCTCAAAGAGACCTGGCAGTGAACAAGTATAATTGCTTGTACGCTGAGCACAAGGAGTTGGCAAACAAGTACAGCTACCTGGAGGAGGAAAAGGACCAGCTAGCACTCCAAATAATGATTGCAGAAGCAGAGAAGAGTGGAGCAGAAGAAAAGGCTTCCCAGCTAGAAACAGACAAGCAGGCATTAGCTGAGCGTTTAGAGCAAGCGGAAAGCAGAACCTTGGACATGTCCCCCTTCCACGAGCTGTTGTGCAATATACTACAGCAAGTGCATGGCTCTCAAGAGCTAATCACTGATGAGGTGTGCAAACTCAAGGCCATGACGGTTAGGCTAAAGGAGGTGAATGCGGAAGCCCACAGGCTCAAGGCTAAGAATACCCGTGTCAAAGCAAATGTCATAAGTCAGATGGCATGGAGGGAAGGGAAAGGAGGTTTCCCCCCGCATCTTCCTTTCAAGACCGTGGAAGATTTTAATGAAGATATAGCCTTGTTGGAGTTTGGCCGGAACTGTGCCAATAAGCTGATGGCCAGTGTGCAGAAGACCACAGATAGAATCAACAACCTGTACCAAAAGCTCAAAGGAGTCCATGATAACTGCTCATTAAGTTTCCCTCAGACCCTAGAAGACTTCCCGGGAAAAGAGCAGCGGTTATCTCAACTGAAAGAAGAGCTAGGCGTCCAGATGGAGTATGTGAAAAGCATTGATGTCCTTGCCATAGATGATCTCCAACATTACATCGGTTCATCAACACTTCACAACCATCTGCTGAAGGAAACATATCAAGTTGCTGAAGCAGAAGTACAAAGCATTAAAATAGAGCTCGGGAAGAATATAACTTCTCAGAAAATCCTGTTTCCTGCTGCAGCAAACATAATCATAAGGGATACAGGTGTGTGGCACAGTTACATAGAAGAGGAGGTCAGGAAAGCTGCAACAGCAGCAGAAGCATCAGTAGACCCGGCAGCCCCTCTCCCAGCAGTCTCTTCCCCAACAATGGCAGAAATTCTGGCCAGTCCCATTCCCCCTCCCCAATTAGGAGCAGCATCAGCAGGGGAGTCGAGGACCTCTTCCCAGGCAGCATCAGTGACCATCAACTTGGGCGACCCTTTGCCAGGAGAAGCTCACGCACAGGAATGAAGAAGCTGAATTCAGTGAGCCACTCTTTTCAGCCAGACACGTGCCCAGCAGGGAACGCTTTGAGTTTAGCAAATTTTCTGTTATATGTAAGGCGTAAGCTGTGGGACAGCTGTCCCTATTCTTTTTGTCAAAATATTTTGTAAATGAAGTGACCATTTTTTGGTGATCGATTATATTAGAAATCCCTGTAAATGACAGGTGGGGGATGCTAGGTGTCAGCCCAGAGGGCAAATTTGTAACTATAAATAGAAGCTAGGAAAGATTAGCCCAGGACTTTTTGCAGGGAATGAAAATTTTGGGCAAATGATATAAGCTATCTTGTATCGGCTCTGTAAATTGAAATTTTCTAATAGAAGCCACAGGAGATGGACGTTTTGCTTGGAATGTTGGGTTGCTTTATGTTGGACTATTCTAATGACTGCAATTCTGCAATGTGAGATCATTCTTAACTTCTGAATTATTTCTTTGTATTAATGATTTTGCTCTTATCTATGCATGCGTTCTCTCTATTTCATGGACAATGAATGCGTTCCATATTAAATCAGGAGCTACCTGCTGATACTTTTACCATTGCTGTAGATTTTTTCTTCTAGAACGAATGGCTAACTGTTCTTTCTTCAGGATAATTCGTATGGCTCATTGTTCATGCTTTTAATTGCTCCTTGCAGGGATCTTTTAGTTTAATTCCAGATCTGTTTCTTTATCCTTGTTACTTAGATCAAACCATTTGATTTCTTCGGTTCATAAGCAATAGATGCGTTCTGTGAATTTCATTGTAGATTTGTTTCCTTATCCTGTAGTTTCCCTCTGTCTTTTTCTGAGCAATAGATGCGTTCCATTTTGAATGAGAAGCTATCTTCTCAAGATCCTCATCTCGCTGTAGCTTTGACCGTGAGAAATAATAGCTATCTGTTCGTTGCTTATGATATCTGTTACAGCTGATTGCTCTCCCCTTAAGCGTGTTCCCCTGCAGGGATAGATAGAAGTGTTTCTGTTTCTAGATTTAGATCTGTTTCAATGGCATCTAGATTAAGTATAATTTAGGCACATGCATCTCATATAAAACACATAAAAAAAAACAAAAAGAAAGGTGGATCGGGCCATAACCGGTAAAATCGGATTTAAAGTCCAAAACCACGGTTGCCGGAACCGCTAACCGGACGGATTCCCTACACCAAACGGGAGACAGTCTAATTGGGACCGTCTCTCGGGGAGAATCCCTTTCTGATTGATGCTACGATATCCGAGGCATCAACAGTTTTTGGCGCTAGAAGGAGGGCCTGAAGTGCATGGCTGATAGAGGAAAATCTTCCACGGTCATAGATAACACTGAAAACCCGCTTGAAGAAAACTTCTCACACAGCCCAGATCTTGGATTAACAGACCAAGAACGCCTCATTTCTGACCCTGAGCCTCAGGAAGCTTTGTACGCTGTTCCTTTTGCAGAAATAGAGGACTTGAGAAGACATACTAGATCTTACGTTAGACAGCTAGGTGGGTTAAACGCTGTCAACTTCCTCCCTAAGAAAACTACACCCAGAAAGGAGCCGCAATACACCCGTGATTCAATCCTCGTTCAAAGTTTTGAAGAACTGGTAAATCTGACATTGGAGGAAATCTCCGGCACTCTTAACAAGTCAGACCAAGAAAATCTCGAAGGAATTACCACTCCCAAAAGTACTCCACCGAATTCACCTTACAATTCTCCACCAGGGTCTCCACGTCCAAACCCAAACATGGCTGTACCTGCCTGGAGAGCAAGGGGAGCGCTGAACCTGGCTGGACCATTCCATAATCTCCCTAAAAATCCAGAAAAGGTCTTGCCTAAGTACGATCCAGGGAAGGCCATTTCGGCGGAGGATCACCTCAAGAGTTTTTACTTAGCTCTGAACCTTTTAAATGTACAACATGAAGACGTAGTCTGCAGGTTGTTTCCGTATACATTCGAGCCTAAGGTATCATCTTGGTACTTTAGCCTTCAACCCAGCTCAATCTCTAGTTGGGATGATTTCGAAAAGTGTTTCCTCAAGAAATACGGGAACCAAAAAACTGTAGCCACGCTTATGAAAGAGCTCTTATCCATGAGAATGGAGAAGAAGGAAAAGGTTCAAGACTTTAATCAAAGATTCACAACGCTGTTAAATAACTTTAGTGAAACTAACAAACCCACAGAAGAGTCTTTGATTGAATACTACACAACAGCTCTTGAAGGTCCAATCGCAATGTTTGTAAAACGATCCAAGAAAACGACCCTAATAGAGAATTTTGAGGAAGCTCGAAAGGTAGAGGAAGAGGCTGATAGCATAGCTAAACATGCCTTAGATGTGGAAACAAAACCAGCAGCTAGCAAGAAACCTTTGCTCCTCACGAGAGGCAAAGAAGAGCCATCTACGGATATGGAAAACGTAGTTAAGATGATGCAGAAGTTATCTAACAAAATCGTAGATCTTGAGAAAGACAAGGCTGCTAATACATCTAGGAAACCTTTCAAGCCATTCTATAAGAGAAGGGAAGACGGGGAACAGTCTCACCCACCAATGAACACTGCCCCTGTTCTAAATTTGAATGAGATTGGGATGGAGAATTTCTGCACCTTTCACCAAGAACCACACTCGGAGAAGAGCTGCCCTCAATGGATCAATTCCATGAGCTTGGTCATGAACCAAATATTAGACTCTCAGATCCCAGACCCGGATGATCCTCCAGAAGAGTCAGGCCCTGAGTTAGAGGAACCAACCCCGGACACTACTATGGTATTGTGGGATTGGGTACCTATGACTGAATTAGTAGAAGAAGATTACGCAGACAGCTCTCCCTCTACCATAAATGTTGCTACTCGCAGCAAGGGCCCAATTGCGGATCCTGTCCCATCCACCTCTTCCCATAAGCCTAAGATTACGAAGGGTCCGCCCAGGAGGCATATACCAATCATCCCACCACAGCCCAAAGTAAACCAGACAGCGGCCAAACAGCCAAGTGCTGATAACACAGTTCAGCCGCCTAAGGAGACCTTGAACAAAACAGATCAGTCCACTCGAATTGGGAATGAATCCGAAATAGGGTATGATATTATCGAAGATATCAAGAAAGTTAAAGCGAACGTATCAATATTTGACATGTGTAGCTTGCCCCATCAACGAGACAAACTACTTCATGTTTTACAACCAAAACCCAGCGCTACATTAACAGATTCTCAAGACAATCCTGAAATTAACGAAGCTAGCATCGGTGGGAAATCCAAATCCCAAACATTGCCATTTCTGCTGACATTCGAAATTTTTAATCACAATGTTCATAACTGTCTGGTAGACTCTGGAGCTTCTTCAAACGTTATGCCACTTTCAATTTGTAAGAAAATTAATGGGCAGCCCGTACCATCTCCAGCTCAAATCATACAATTAGACAGGACTGCTGTCAAGGTTATAGGGGAGATGAAAGATGTTTTAATTAGACTGTCAGCCGACCCTAGAGTTTGCCAATTCATTGACATAATGGTGGTCGATATTCCTGAAGCTTATGGGCTGATTCTAAGTAGGGATTGGTCTACCAAGTTGAGCGGCTACTTTGCTACCGATTGGTCTCATCTATGGCTGCCTTATCAGAACAGGCAGAATCAGATTAAAATTCTTAGGGAACCTCATATGAAACAAAACGTAACCCAGCTAGAAGAAAAGAATGAGGCTGTAGCTTTCTCTTCCTCGGTCCTGGGAAATTACTTCTTGGAAATGGATCCGGGAAACTATCAATCTGAAACCTTTTGCCATGAATCAGACAAACAGTCCGATCTCCTTCATTTTTCTCGGACTGATGAGGTTGATTGTAACATAGTCAATTTAGTTGCTAACGTAGACCACAAAGAAACTAACTTAGTTGAATCTAAAGATACCTTTTGGACATTATACTTTGATGGTTCTAAAACTCTGGAAGGATCCGGAGCCGGTTGTGTTCTAATGGATCCAAAGAAGAACAAGTATTTTTTGTCTTGTAGATTAGAATTCGATTGTACTAATAATACCGCTGAATATGAAGCTTTGGTGCATGGTTTAAAGAAGGCCATTGGCTTAAGTGTTAAGTACCTGAAGGTTTTTGGTGACTCCGAGATAGTAGTTAGACAGGTAAGAAACACCATTCATTGCCTCTCACCGCACTTGAAAGGTTACCAGGCTGAGGTATGGGATTTAATCATGTATTTTGACGCTTTCAATATAAAATCAATTCCTAGGTTGCAAAATTCTGCTGCTGATTTGCTAGCAACATCTGCTTCTAGATTGGTGCCGACAAATAATAAATGCTCGATTGAATTGATTTTCAGGCCTTCCATTCCCGATAACATCACAAACTTCAGAATCTTCGATGATGATGAGCAGATTATCAACTTCCTGACAAATGAAGACAGTTTTCAAGGAGCTGCAATAGACGAGGAAGAACATGATGATGATTTGATGAAGAAGGAAGAGGAGAAGGGAAATTTCATGCCAAAAGGGGTAAGGTCCCTCGAAATGCTTTTCGATCTTCAAAATAAATTCAAAAGACCAGCTAATACCAAAACTAACAGCTCATCAATGCAACATGAGTTAGTTAATTTGGGTACCGAGACAGAACCAAAATTTGTCAACCTTGGCAAATGTTGTTCACCAGGAGAAAGAGACAAGTTCATTAAATTGTTTAAACAGTACAAGGATGTGTTTGCATGGACCTATGAAGATCTGAAGACATATGACGTCCACATCATTCAGCATGTTATACCAATGAAAGCGGGTGTCAAACCATTTCAGCAGCAGTTAAGAAGGATGCATCCCACTCTTGAACCGCTGATCCAAAAAGAATTAAAGAAACTCCTGGACGCGAAGATAATCTTCAAAGTTAGGCATTCCGAATGGGTTGCAAACTTGGTTCCCGTGAGGAAGAAATCAGGAGAGATTAGGCTATGTGTAGATTTCAGAAATTTAAACAAAGCCTCGGATAAAGACAACTACCCCGTACCTTCAATGGAGCAAATCCTACAAATGGTGTCTGGATCTGAATTGTTTTCTCTCCTTGATGGTTTCTCTGGCTATAATCAAGTGTTAGTAGCCGAAGAAGATCGTCTCAAGACTACCTTCAGGACTAAATGGGGAACTTTCGCTTACAGGAGGATGCCATTTGGTCTAATAAATGCAGGAGCCACATTCCAAAGGGCGATGGACATTGCCTTCCGAGGATTAGGTGGGCAATGCGTTGTTGTATACTTGGACGATGTGACAGTTTTTTCAAAGAAGAGGGAAGACCATGTTGTTCATCTGAGGCACATCTTCGACCGTTGCCGGAAGTATGGTATTTCCTTGAATCCCAAGAAGAGCGTGTTTGCTGTACCCGAAGGTAAGCTCTTGGGTCATGTCATCTCCAAGGGGGGAGTGTCAATCGACCAAGAAAGGGTCCAAGCTATTAATAAAATCCCAATGCCCCACAACAAAAAATCTATGCAGTCTTTTATGGGCACCATCAATTTTGTCCGCAGATTTGTTCCGGATTTTGCACAAATCGTTAAGCCATTGCAGCAGATGGTTAAACAAAGCACACAATTCAAGTGGACAGATTTGGAAAAGGACGCATTTAGAGACATCAAGGCGGCTGTAGCTAAAGCTCCTTCCTTAAGAAGCCCAGATTTTGATAAAGATTTCATCTTGTATACCTTCGCTTCGTATGATTCTCTCGCAGCTGTACTCACGCAAAAGGTAGAGTTGGGGGACGAATACCCAATTTCGTTTATGAGCACTGGTCTGCAAGGGGCTGAGCTGAATTACCCCGTAGTTGACAAGCATGCCTACGCAGTCTTCAAAGCAGTCAAGCAGTTTAGGCCATACATTTTGAAGAACAGAACTAAAGTCATAGTCCCCCATCCAGCTGTTAGATCCCTTTTCGTTCAAAAGGAATTGGGAGAGAGGAGAGGGAACTGGGTCACAGCTCTGCAGGAGTATGATTTGGAATTTAAACCTGCTACAATCATCAAAGGACAAGGTCTGTGCAAGTTACTGGCGGGAAACTCGACTGATGAAGAACAACATTGGAAAAACGAAGCCGAACTCAATTCGGTTGAGGTATGCCATATCTTCACAGCTCCCCAGTCGTGGTATAGAGATCTAGTGCACTATTTACAGCAGGGATATCTACCCGAGCACTGGAATTCTAAACAAAGAAGGGCACTCCGCTTGAAATCAGCACCCTATCAGATCATTGATGGGATTCTCTTCAGAAAGAATTATGATGGAGTCCTTCTTAGATGTTTGGAAAAGGAGGATGCAAACAAAGTTGTCAAAGAATTGCATGATGGCCCCGCAGGTGGCCATTATTCAGGAGAGACGACAGCACACAAGATATTGAGAGCTGGTTATTACTGGCCCACTCTGTTTCGAGATGCCCACACGTACGCACGAAACTGTGATGTATGTCAAAGAAGCACTGGGAAGTTACCTAAGGCCGCAGGCCCATTGCAGCCTGTCATCATCTCTGAACCTTTTGAGCAATGGGGCATAGATGTTATCGGAGAAATAAATCCAAATTCTTCCTTGCAACACCGATACATTCTGACAGCTACCGACTACTTCACCAGATGGACGGAAGCCATCCCGCTGCGCAAGATCAATGAAGATGCAGTTATCAGCTTCTTGAAAGAGAACATCATAACCAGGTTTGGGGTTCCAATTTCCCTTGTTTTAGATAATGCTACTTATTTTTCATCTTGCAAGATAAATGAATTTGTTTATGAATGGGGAATTAAGTTGCATTATTCAGCCAATTACTACCCTCAGGGAAACGGATTAGCTGAATCCTCAAACAAGAATCTGATTCGAATCCTTAAGAAAACGGTGATAGAAAACCAGAGAAGTTGGCATGTGGCTCTCCCAAATGCCTTATGGGCAGATAGGGTAACCCCGAAGAATGCTTTAGGTGTCTCCCCTTTCACTCTTGTCTATGGCAAGGAAGCCATACTTCCCCCAAACATCTTGCTGCCATCCTTGCAATTGTCCCAAGCCTCTCGGGGTTCTGGTAGCCAAGCCTTACAATCCAGGATAAACACCCTGCTTCGACTGGAAGAAGCCCGACACAAAGCTAAAGACCGATTTCATCAACACCAGGACATAGTTAAGAGATGGTTCGACAAGAGGAAATCCGGCAAGAGGGACTTTGAAGTTGGGGATTTAGTCCTGAAATGGGACCATAATCACGAAGGCAAAGGAATGCACACGAAATTTCAACATCTATGGGTAGGCCCGTACCAAATTTCTGCAAAATTGGGCCCATCCACTTATAAATTGACAAATCTCGAGGGAGAGGAAGTAGCCCTTCCACTCAATGGCCTCGCCCTGAAACAGTACTTCGCGTGAGTCTCCGTGAGACTTCCTGTACATAAATAAAGTTGTCTGTTCGCTTTCGCTGTTAGCTGTTTTATTTTTCGGCCATGATGTTTCTTGTTTTGTTATTTGATATTTTCAATAGGTTTTTGTTTTCTGAAGCACCCTTTTTTGTTGGGTCTCCCGCTGAAGGCAGCTCTCTCAAAGAAAACTTGCAACCCATGAGTCTGGGACCCTGCTCAGTAAACCCGGTCTGCTGTGCTCTCGCTGAAATATTCAAGAGGGGGGAAGCCTACCCTGCTAGTCACATTAACCCTGTTCAATAGCAGAGACCCATGGCCATCTTCATTACTATCGTTGGGTTCCACCCACTCTCACACTTCATAGGCATCTCAGGAAAGGTTACCTAAGTTGGACCCATGGAAAGTGACACCTCTCGAGGACACGGGTTATTGAAATGACTCCATGTTGCTGATTTAAAAGCCAAAATGGCCTACATCCAAGAGTCTGTTTTCCAGGGATTCTCGCCTCAATTAAAGCATGGCTGAGATAAAAGCAAAAGGGACATGTAAAATCAAGGAGGCTGTCCAAAAGGCCCATCTCAAATTAGGCTCCTCTCCGTCCGTGAAGTTTGATCAAATCAATAAAACCTCTAACTCACACAAAAGGACATTATGGATTGAGGATGCCAAATCAAAGATCTGTCCGGAAGAAAATATCCCTGGAAGGCTCAAAACAGCTAAGCTGTCCAAAGTACAAGCATCCCAAAGGTGCCAGAAGCATGGGAATGAGGAACAAGAACAATAATGTCCATGAGAAAGTGTTGCAGATCCTGTGGAGTCTGGCAGTAGTGACCATTTGAGGGATGACCCTCCTAAAATGAATCTCATATGCTGGCCCTCTGAGAGTGGTGAAGATGCCTCGGTCAAAGCTCCCCTTTCCCCAAAGGCTAGCAGGAAAAAAGTGCTCGTTTCCCCGCATGGGTCTAAAATGCTCAGCTGAATAATGCACCCGAGACGGAGGTTTTACTGGGGTTCCGGACTATGTAGAGCATTCTTTTTTCAGAGATCTGTGTTCGCCAGCGACTCGCCATTGTTGTTGCAGCAACATCCCTCCCCAAAATTTTCTACATGTTGGGGCCCCTCCTGTATTTTTTGTAGAAAGTTTTCTTGAAAAAGCCATCCCAGCCGCCCGCTCTGTTTTCAGCATAAAATTTTGCTTCCTTGCTGAGCAGCTTGCCGTCAATCCTACCATGTTCTCCCCAGTGAGCCAAAAGATAACTTAGTTTTTGCCCAAACGTTTTGGAGTGATCCGGACATAGTCCCGAAGCCGCGGAAGTCAAGCGTCCAACCTTCCCAAAAGGAAGACTTAGGTTTTCTTTGCCGAAAATAGCGGAAGCCATTAGGTGAGACCACCCGAAACGGCGGGAGCTTTCGCCCAAACCTTCCGCAACCACGGAGAAATTCAAGTTGTTCTCCCGAAACGGCGGAACAATTCAGCTCTGCCTTCCGAAACGGCGGAAGCCCTTCGGATAAACTCGCCGAAATAACACCAAGGAATTCATCATTTTCTTCCGAAGTAAAAGACTTATAAAATTTTCAATCGTTGCTTCTGCGGGACGGTTCCAGCTCCGAAACGACTTAGCTCCCGAAACAGCGGAGCCTTTCGTTGAATCCTTCCGCAACCGCGGAAAGGTTCCGGCTTTCCTCCCGAAACAGCGGGACTCATTCGCCTCAGTCTCTCGAAAAGGACTAAGATTTCCTTCTGATTAGAAGGTGCGGGAACAAAGGACTTAAAGATTTTTTAGCTTCAACCTTCCGCAACGGCGGGGAGATTGGAGCATCTCTCCCGAAACGGCGGGAGTTTTCGTTGAACCCTTCCGAAACGGCGGAAGCTTTCATAAAATCCTCCCGCAACGGCGGGGAATTCATGAAACCTTTCCGAAACGGCGGAAGCCATCTCCATAAGACCCGCGGGGAGGATCCACGATCGCCTTCCGAAACCTTGAAAAGACTTAGAAGTTTCTCAAGAAGCTGTCGCGGAAGCCTTCAGCTTTTGCTTCCGAAACAGCGGAAGCCTTCGGGCTACCCTTCCGAAACAGCGGAAGCCAATTGCTTACCCCGACCGGCAAAAGGACTCCGAAACGATCCCGGGTGAATTTGCGGAAAATATAAGTTTTGCTTCCGAAACGGCGGAAGCCATTCCCAAAAGCTTTCCGAAACTAGCGGGAGCCGTAGCCAAAAAACTTTCCGAAAATCAACGAGACTTTGAAGTTTTGGTTCACGGAAGCTTTCGCAAAAGTCTTCCGAAAATACCGGGAGCATTCGCTATACCGTTCCGAAAGGGCGGAAGCTTTGGCGTTACCCGTCCGCTACGCGACAGACTCTCGCGGAAGGCTTCACGTTTCCTTTCCGCTTTAAGCCCCGAAACGTCGGAAGCTTTCATCGAATCCTTCCGCAACGGCGGATGCAATTCACGAACTGGCCCCGCAAGTGGCGGTCGCACGGAAACCGAGGTGCTTTGACGTGACCGCTACGCGCGGCGAATTTAAACCCCGTTTTAACCACGCCACCTACCCAATTAAGTGCTCACACGTGCCATTCCTTATAAAATACCGTGGGGGGGCTCGACCAATACACCATTGTTTTGAACCGGCCAGCGACGTGTGATACCGTGCAAATCGCTCCAGCTCACCTCGCGCCTCCGTGCTCGCAGCCACCTTGCTCAAGCAATCCCCACGGTGCCAGGTAGGATCTTCACCTTGTTTTTCACTACTGAGCTGTCCTTTTGGGGAAATTATTGGGTTTTAGTGGGATTGTGACGGGCAAAGCACCCGTCAAGGGCTATGTTTTGCCCGTCAGGTACAGTGAACGGAGTTTTCGTTTCACATAATCGTCGTGGGCCTTCGTAAAACGTATATCTTATGTTGATGGGTGCGGGCAGTTAACCATGCCTTATGTTGAATTTAAACCCCGGGCCGCGCCCCTCGTCGTGGGTTAAGTTATCGAAACCCTGTGGGCTTTCCATATCCCTGACCGTGAACCCTGGGCCCTTTTCCATAAACCCCAGTCCCTACACGCGAAGCCGAAACCCGTAAGCGGTTAAGCCACGAGAGCCAAAACTTGAAGCCGCCCTAGCTCTCCCCGTCAGTTTGTCCCCGGCGCCGTTACCTTCGCTCAGACCAAAGCCTCCCATAGTGACTCGGTAAGTGGCCGCGCGTGACGATAGCATCCATAGCCCTCACCGAGTCAACCCGCCTCTTCCCCGCCTTCGACCTCTCCAACCGCAGCCATAGCGAAGGACTTCTCCTTCCGCGAAGCGGAACCGGAGGCCGATTGCTTCCGCGAATCACCTATCGGTCCAATAAAACCAATAGCGTCCGCAACATAGCTTATCCCACACTCATCTTTTACGAGCTTCAAGTGTTTCAATGTGTGTCTTATAATTGAAATAATGTTTTACTTCCTAAATACATGCTTCATTGATTTATCTCATTAAAACAATTGTTGCTCTCTGCTGAAACCATACAACCTGTGGCTCAAACTCATGATGAATTGTATATGGATGTTATCAGGGATAATTCAAGATGCCAAAACCCAGTAAGAAGAAGGCGAAGATGACAGAAAAGAAACCTGTCCCTCCTAAGATTGAAACCTCGCTCCAGGACACTAGGTGCACCACAGGTGTCCCTCCGGAAATCAGATGGGGAGACATCCACAGAATGATCCGGGACCAAGAAATCCCAGATATGCTGCTAGAGGAAGCACCAATCTATCGAAATATCAGAGCCTCAGGCATAACTAAGGCCGCTACCCGCCCTGAGCTGTTCCCCTGCGCTGAAGTCATCGGATGGATACTCCAACATGCCGATGCTGAAGGAAGAGTGATAAATGATAGCGGGAACATGGCTATCGCCTCATTTCAACCCGCATATCTGACGGCAGCCTACAGGTTTCCCCGTGTCCAGCAAGCTCTGACTGATGAGTGGTTAAGCCAGATGAACAATGTCGAGATGGCCAAGAAGCTACTAGTGCAAGGGAAACATTTGAGGAAGAAAGGGAGTGAGGAGTATGACGTACAGAATCTAAGAGCTCCTTATAGATTAATCGCCCTGATGCTGTGTAGAATCTTCGGCATGCCCGATGGCACAGTATACAAGATTCAGT
This sequence comes from Larix kaempferi, assembly GCA_027924585.1. Lineage (NCBI taxonomy): Eukaryota > Viridiplantae > Streptophyta > Pinopsida > Pinales > Pinaceae > Larix > Larix kaempferi. The sequence goes on from BSBM01000053.1 coordinate 7,394,865, forward strand.
GGGTCCCTATCATTCACTATGTGGCATTTCAGGGGACAGTTTTTGACTGGGCCACTATCTTGTCAGATAGTCTGGCCTCAATGATAAGTGCTTCTAAGCCCGGGCTGGCCTCGAAGAAGGCTGAATTCTTCATGTCTTCGTACCTGATAGACTGTATCTTGGCCAAGATAGAGTTCCCCGGATTGGGGTGTACATGGGATAGGACCACAGCCCCGGTCTACATCGCATTCAAGATGTTGTGGGCTCAGAATTACAAGCCCAGCTACAAACTCATCTGTGAGGGTTTCATCATGCCCCTATACGAGAAAATATTCAAGGAAGAACCAAGTTGCCTGTCACAAAACGCTTTGGAAGTCCTCGAGGATTATGGGGACTTCTACTTTTCAGAACAAGGCACCTACTTGAGAATGTTTGGAGGGACTAAGCCCCCATACATATTGCCGCAGTATGCCACAGACTATGTGGTACTCAAGGAAGCAGTGAGACAACTCTTCTTGGACGGGATTGGAGCATTCCTCCACAAGCTACACAAGGCTTCCTTTCCCCCCTTACCTTTCTGCATAGGTACTTACAAGTTTTTAGGGGTGGCCTCTGCCGACGAATTTGTTCAAGAATTGAAGGCCTTCCATTTCGGTGAAGTCATCTTCCACAGGAACGACAGAAAGGGTAAAGTGGCCGAGCATTGCAAGGGGAACTATGCTAACTTCGAATACTCCCACTACCCCAATGCCGAGGAGGAAGCATTCAGAGGCATCAGCAATATGACTGAGCTACGGATCTGTCACCAAAGTACTGGAGCGAGCTCTAGCTCAACCAAAGCCCAGAAGACTATCCAGCAAAAGGAGAGAGAAGCCAAGGATGCCCGAGCTCAGGAAGAGCTCAGGTTAAGAGAAGAGGCAAGGTTACAAAAGGAAGTCGAGGAAGCAAGGAAGCAGCAGGACGCTGAAAATGAGAGACTGCGGAAGGAGGCTGAAGAAGCCCAAAAGCAGAAAGAAGCAGAAATTGAGCAAGCTGAAGCAAGGAAGAAAGCGGAGGAAGAATTGAAGGCAAGAGAAGATGCCCAGGTAGGTGGGTCCGGTGCGCAGGACATAGAGATAGACACCTCTCAGGCAGGTGGCTCTAGTACCCAAAGGGAAGGGACAGACCCCGCTCAGGAAGTCCGGACCCCACCTATGGAAGAAGACATAGACATCATAAACCGACCAATTGTACCGTACACTCCATCTGGGAAGCGTACGGTGTCCAAATGGAATGAGTTTGTCTATGACAAGAAAAGAAAAACAATGGTCCTCCAATCAGAAGAAAGGATTAAAAGTCCTTTCCATGACGACATAGTTACCCACCGAGAGGTCGCTGTCATGCAGAACACAGATGCGGATCCCATTGCCCTGGCCTCCGCAGTTATAGCGACAGCACAAGCATCATTTGCCAATGTAGGGGTGATAGTCAAAGAAAATATATTGACAAAGAAAAGAGCACGTACCCTGCAGCGAAACGTGGCTAATGAGCAAGCTCAAAGAGACCTGGCAGTGAACAAGTATAATTGCTTGTACGCTGAGCACAAGGAGTTGGCAAACAAGTACAGCTACCTGGAGGAGGAAAAGGACCAGCTAGCACTCCAAATAATGATTGCAGAAGCAGAGAAGAGTGGAGCAGAAGAAAAGGCTTCCCAGCTAGAAACAGACAAGCAGGCATTAGCTGAGCGTTTAGAGCAAGCGGAAAGCAGAACCTTGGACATGTCCCCCTTCCACGAGCTGTCGTGCAATATACTACAGCAAGTGCATGGCTCTCAAGAGCTAATCACTGATGAGGTGTGCAAACTCAAGGCCATGACGGTTAGGCTAAAGGAGGTGAATGCGGAAGCCCACAGGCTCAAGGCTAAGAATACCCGTGTCAAAGCAAATGTCATAAGTCAGATGGCATGGAGGGAAGGGAAAGGAGGTTTCCCCCCGCATCTTCCTTTCAAGACCGTGGAAGATTTTAATGAAGATATAGCCTTGTTGGAGTTTGGCCGGAACTGTGCCAATAAGCTGATGGCCAGTGTGCAGAAGACCACAGATAGAATCAACAACCTGTACCAAAAGCTCAAAGGAGTCCATGATAACTGCTCATTAAGTTTCCCTCAGACCCTAGAAGACTTCCCGGGAAAAGAGCAGCGGTTATCTCAACTGAAAGAAGAGCTAGGCGTCCAGATGGAGTATGTGAAAAGCATTGATGTCCTTGCCATAGATGATCTCCAACATTACATCGGTTCATCAACACTTCACAACCATCTGCTGAAGGAAACATATCAAGTTGCTGAAGCAGAAGTACAAAGCATTAAAATAGAGCTCGGGAAGAATATAACTTCTCAGAAAATCCTGTTTCCTGCTGCAGCAAACATAATCATAAGGGATACAGGTGTGTGGCACAGTTACATAGAAGAGGAGGTCAGGAAAGCTGCAACAGCAGCAGAAGCATCAGTAGACCCGGCAGCCCCTCTCCCAGCAGTCTCTTCCCCAACAATGGCAGAAATTCTGGCCAGTCCCATTCCCCCTCCCCAATTAGGAGCAGCATCAGCAGGGGAGTCGAGGACCTCTTCCCAGGCAGCATCAGTGACCATCAACTTGGGCGACCCTTTGCCAGGAGAAGCTCACGCACAGGAATGAAGAAGCTGAATTCAGTGAGCCACTCTTTTCAGCCAGACACGTGCCCAGCAGGGAACGCTTTGAGTTTAGCAAATTTTCTGTTATATGTAAGGCGTAAGCTGTGGGACAGCTGTCCCTATTCTTTTTGTCAAAATATTTTGTAAATGAAGTGACCATTTTTTGGTGATCGATTATATTAGAAATCCCTGTAAATGACAGGTGGGGGATGCTAGGTGTCAGCCCAGAGGGCAAATTTGTAACTATAAATAGAAGCTAGGAAAGATTAGCCCAGGACTTTTTGCAGGGAATGAAAATTTTGGGCAAATGATATAAGCTATCTTGTATCGGCTCTGTAAATTGAAATTTTCTAATAGAAGCCACAGGAGATGGACGTTTTGCTTGGAATGTTGGGTTGCTTTATGTTGGACTATTCTAATGACTGCAATTCTGCAATGTGAGATCATTCTTAACTTCTGAATTATTTCTTTGTATTAATGATTTTGCTCTTATCTATGCATGCGTTCTCTCTATTTCATGGACAATGAATGCGTTCCATATTAAATCAGGAGCTACCTGCTGATACTTTTACCATTGCTGTAGATTTTTTCTTCTAGAACGAATGGCTAACTGTTCTTTCTTCAGGATAATTCGTATGGCTCATTGTTCATGCTTTTAATTGCTCCTTGCAGGGATCTTTTAGTTTAATTCCAGATCTGTTTCTTTATCCTTGTTACTTAGATCAAACCATTTGATTTCTTCGGTTCATAAGCAATAGATGCGTTCTGTGAATTTCATTGTAGATTTGTTTCCTTATCCTGTAGTTTCCCTCTGTCTTTTTCTGAGCAATAGATGCGTTCCATTTTGAATGAGAAGCTATCTTCTCAAGATCCTCATCTCGCTGTAGCTTTGACCGTGAGAAATAATAGCTATCTGTTCGTTGCTTATGATATCTGTTACAGCTGATTGCTCTCCCCTTAAGCGTGTTCCCCTGCAGGGATAGATAGAAGTGTTTCTGTTTCTAGATTTAGATCTGTTTCAATGGCATCTAGATTAAGTATAATTTAGGCACATGCATCTCATATAAAACACATAAAAAAACAAAAAGAAAGGTGGATCGGGCCATAACCGGTAAAATCGGATTTAAAGTCCAAAACCACGGTTGCCGGAACCGCTAACCGGACGGATTCCCTACACCAAACGGGAGACAGTCTAATTGGGACCGTCTCTCGGGGAGAATCCCTTTCTGATTGATGCTACGATATCCGAGGCATCAACAGGTTGCTTTATAGGATTCCATGGCCACAGTTTCATCTTCTTATATAGTCAAGAATGGGATGTGATTATGCTTGACCTCAAAGATTAATTAATATCAGCTAAGCATTGTATGAAAAGATAGGGGATTGAACATTCACTTCCTTAAAACATCCTTGGAGTTAGAGGCAAGCTCATGGGTTGAAAGGAAGATCAAGATATACTCCATTATATTGGATGCAGATCTGGGGAATGTTTGCTTAGTTGGCTTCTTTTGTTTGCATGTGGATTTTTTTTTCCATGTTGTTTCCACATTTCTACTTGCTGCCAAATTTCAAGTTAATAGTGAAAAAGATCTATGATGTTAGTAGCATTACACTGCTGCTGAGAAGGCAAGGACCGTAGAGAGAATAGCCACTGTTAACCAATTCTCATGGATGCAGGGTTGAGTGATCAAATAGATCACAACAGGTTTACAAAGGTATATTTAGTGATGGTTTGGTGGATATTAATTGATTATTAATTTATTTGTCATGTGGGAGCCATTTGGCATTTGCACTTGCTCCGTTAATACATTGGGAGTGCATGAAATAAATGACATATGCTTTCCCTTTTAAGATGTCAAACTAAGCATGGAAAATGTTCCTGGTATAGAGCATTTATTTGGATGTAACCAGTTTGTATTTGTAAAATGTTTGGATCTATGAATATTTATCAGGAATTTTCTTGTGAAGTTTTGGGTTTTCTTAGTTCTATCCTATTTGCATTTATTTTGTTGGGCAATGTTATCTTTGGGTAGAATCAATTTTGGATGAAAAATGTAAGATTCTCCTTTAGGGGAGATCAGGGGTTAAAGCTGCTATTAATCTTGTTGACAATTTACCACATCAGTGTCCATTTCATTCAAGATTGGATTCAATGCTTTAACTATTTCATATGTAGAATGGTTCCAAACTCAATATTCATAGTAATGAAGTTAAAATGCTTGGAATTAGCCTTTACTGTTCTATTCCATAAAACAATATATTCTTAGATGTTGGAGGAAATGTACGACACAAAAATCGTTGGTTTTTATGGAAAACTATTACATAGGGGATGACATTAAAGTGTCTGAGTTTTATAGCCAAGTTGTCATCCAACTATTTCAGACTATGTACTCGCTATTTTCAAACCTTTGGAATACTTCAAAAATATTACCTGTCATCCAACTATTTCAGGCTATGTACCCGCTATGGAAAATATCTTTGGATGGTTGCTCCAAATTAACCATCTTCAAAGGAATACTTCGAAATATTACTACACTGGAATTCTTAAAACTTACAGAGTGCAATGAACGACTCCTGGGAGAATTATATTTGAAGCAAATGGACTTAGAAGAATTGCTAGGAGGTGTGCTAGACCATTGCAATTTGAAATTACTTCTAGGAATGGAAGCATTTCTAGGAGAGGATTTGTTGGAAGAGCTCCCACCTTAGATTGGTGACATCAAGAACTTGAATGATTTGTCAATCAGATCAGTGACATCAAGAACTTGAATGATTTGTCAATCATTGGTTCGTTCAAACTGACACGCTTGCCCAATTCCTTTGTATCATTGACTCGGTTGAGAAGGTTGTATTTATGTAATTGTGGTATAGAATACTTACCACAAGATTTTGCTTAGATGAAGTCTCTTGAGACTTTAAGGGTAGTACTTTGCCCGTTGCGGGAACTTCCTTTTGTATACCATTCCACCATCATGGGGAGTTTTTGAAGTTCACCATGGAAGCATAATCATTGGGAGTTTTTGAAGTTCACCGTGGAAGTTTAGGAAGAAAAAATAATTGCTATGAGATTTGTGTTTTTTTAAGGCATATTAACTTAAAATAATGTAGAAAACTTATGTGAAGCTAGTATGCAAATCAATAAATTAGGTTGTACTTTATTTGTTTTTAAGTGGTGTTCAAATTAAAGTCAAAATTACTTGAAGTGGGAAGCTATATGGAGAATTGAAATCATAGGTAGCATAGAATCAAATTGTAAAGTTGTATAGGATCCTTGATGCAAATGTCTTAAGCATGATTTTTAGGAAAAAATTTAAAGAGAAAAATATGCATTAATATCGACATTTGTAAAATTGTGAGATAAAGATGGTCTTAACATATATTGTAATGTCCCCTCCTACCATACCAGCAGGATAGAGAGGACATGGTGCTAAAACCGGGCATCTAGTCCCATACTTAGTAAACAATCATTCAATTTAAAATGGAGCTTTTAACTAAATATTCAAGTAATTGAAAGATCATATGGAAATGCATAATCATTTGAAAACACAGCGGAAGTAAATTCATTAGAACATCCATAATACATTCAAGCTATTCATCAAAGGAATAGTTGCAAAGTTAAAAACACAAGAGAATACTTATCTTGACAAAATAGTCCTAAGCAACTAGCTATGCAACTGCAATGTTCCACCCAACCATAGGCCAGTTGTGCTTATCAACCTCTTGATACAACTGCCACCCCCGAGCTGGGAATGATCTCTACAAGGAACCAGGGAACAACAGACTCACACATAGCCAGGCATACACCAAGATGAGCCAAGCCAATCTGCAATTGGGTTTATCAGGCTGCTAGGACATGGAAGGGAAGAATTGCTAAGCTAGTGAGCTCAACCACAGAGCTATGGGTACCTCTCCCAGATCTATTCAGCTTGGCACTCACAATGCCTACACACCCAACACAAGGAAGTATTCTCTTCACTGCCACACAGTCCCTCAAGCCATACCTTCCTTTCTAGTGCTCTCAGGATATGCATAGAAAAGTAGCCAGCCCTCTTGATCTTCTTGAGAGGTTACTCCCTACACTAGGTTTATCAAGCCAATTCTGTCTACTACCACTCCAGTTTCTTGCTCACAAGTTCACATCAAAACAAGGATGCACATAATAGCAAAACTACACTTGCTGAGCATGAGAAAAACGTTTCAACAGTGGGATGCATGAGATGGGGTTCTTTGAGCTTCAAAAAAACGTGGGTAGACTCAAAACGTATGGGCACTTGGAAAATTCGACTGGGAGAGAAAAACCCATTCCAGAAAAATGCCCCAGGGGCAAAAACGACCTCTCCCCCAGTCCCAATTCGCGTCCCTCCTTCCCCAGCTATTGCACAATACCAAAAACGAGTTCCTGGGCATGGAAAAACGTAGGGTTATGGTGAAAAACGTGAGGATAAATTCCAGTGAGCTCAGTCTGCGTGAGAGGAAGAACGTAATGGATGAAGAATTGCCTTAGGCAGCATTTCGTGGGGGTTTTCTTGCCCAGCAAGCCAAAAATACGATTTTCAGGTTGATGGCTTGCCCATGCATGAAATCTGACTGCCATACTTCTCCAATCCCAAGACATTAACTGCCCCAACCAATCTTTGGAAGAATTAAATGATTGGGTGCATGGGACAAAATGGATAGTTAAGAGTTCATGGGTTTTCTTATTGACACATGGGCTGACCCTAGTGGCTCAAGGGTTTGGTTATTTCCCCTCCCTATTCCTTGTAGAATCATGCCCCATCGTTTTGTTGCATTGCATAGCTAGTTGTGGGTTTTTCCATTAAAATTCGTATTTACATGATGTCTTATTTACATTGTGCCCGTCTCGCACAAGAACCATAGGCATCTATTTTTAATTGCCGATACAAAATGCTAAGTCAATGGTGGGGCCTTGGCCTTAAGCTCCTCGCCATGATCAAATTACAATATTTACATCATTTACGATTTAATACAAAGGGGGTCAAAATGGGGACATTACATTCCCCTCCCCTTACATTAGCACTGTCCTCAGTGCTCATCAAACTTGAACAAAAATGGATATGCCACCCTCATGGCATCCTCCAGCTCCCATGTAGCCTCATCGGGACCGTAGTGCTTCCATTACACCTTTACCTGTCCGATGGCTCGGTTCCGGAGCAATGTTACCTTCTTGTCTAGGATGCACAATGGATCGGTTTGGAATTCTCCCTCGGGTTCCACCTGGATCACATCCCAATTAATCACATGGTTAGGATCATGTACATATTTCTTAAGCAAAGAGACGTGAAAAACATTAGGAGCTTTAGTGCTAGCAGGAAATGCAAGTCTATATGCAACTGGTCCTGTTCTTTCAAGCACTTCAAATGGCCCATAATATCTAGGTGATAGCTTGGCACAACTCCCAAGCTTCAAGGAACTCTTCCTTGATCTCACTCTAAGATACACATGATCCCCAACATTGAATTCCCTATGCACTCTATGCTTATCTACATAGCTTTTCTGTCTATCCTGGGCTGCTTTTAAATTTTGCCAAATTTTTGCAACCTCTTGTTCCATTTCCTTAAGCAATTCTGGCCCAAGTACAATTCTGTTCACTAGATTGTCCCAAGTCACTGGTGTCCTACACCTTCTGCCATACAAAGCCTCATAAGGACTCATTCCCAATGATGCTTGTTGCCCATTGTTATATGCAAATTCTACCAAGTGTAAATAATCCTCCCACTTGGATGGTTTGTCCATTACATACATGCGGAGAATGTCTTCAAGCACCCGATTTACTCTTTCGGTTTGACCATCTGTTTGAGGATGGTATGCGGTACTAAAGCTTAGCTGTGTACCCAAATCTGCAAAGAGACCTTTCCAAAAATTGGAAGTGAACTTGGTATCCCTGTCAGAAATTATTACCTTAGGCATCCCATGTAATCTGAAAATTTCCTTCATGAAAATATTCGCAATGGCATCAGCTTTATGTGTGGATTTAACCAGTATGAAATGTGCTACCTTTGTTAACTTGTCCACCACAACCATGATGGAATCATGTTGTCTCTTAGTCATTGGAAATCCTGTAATAAAATCCATGGATATTACTTCCCATTTCCATTATGGAATTGGAACTGGAAGCAATAAACCTGCTGGATGTTGGTGTTCACTCTTCACCTGTTGACATTCCATGCACTTAGAAATGTATTCAGCGACATCCTTCTTCATACCCGGCCAGAAATAATATTTCCTTGCTGTAGCAATTGTTTTCTGATATCCTGGGTGACTAGAGTATGGAGCTTTATGGATATCATCCATAACAATTCTCCTTAAATTTGCCGCATTTGGAACATAGACTCTATTCTTATAAGTAAGAAGTCCGCCTTCTTCCAAATGACAGCCCTTATATTTCTTTTCAAGGTTTTGCTGCTGCAATTTGTCCCTTATCTGCACGTACACTTCATCCTCACCCATATGGTTCACAATCTGCTGCCTCAAATCCGGTTGGCAAGTACTAAGCGCTGCCACATGCATTTCATGCACCTTCCTGCTGAGTGCATCAGCCACCTTGTTTTCTTTCCCTTTTATGTGTTTGATTTCGAAATCAAATTCACACAAAAATTCCAACCATCTAGCTTGCATAGCATTTAAAGTTGGCTAATCAAACAAGTATTTCAGACCACAATGGTCTGTCCTTAAGTCAAATTTCCTTCCCATTAAGTAATGCCTCCACATCTTTAAGGCATGCACTATGGCTGCAAGTTCTATATCATGAGTAGCATAGTTCTTCTCATGCTCCTTCAACTTTCTTGACTCATAGCATATCACGTGGTTGTCTTGCATAAGAACTCCTCCAAGTCCTTGATTGCATGCATCGGTACACACCACAAAGTCTTTTTCTGGGTTTGCAATTTTCAAAATTGGTGCACTTGTAAGAAGATTCTTTAACCATTGAAAACTTTCCTCACATCTTGGTGACCATTCAAACTTTATCTCCTTCTTTTGCAAAGAAGTGATTGGGTTTGCAACCTTGGAGAATCCTTCGATAAACCTCCTGTAGTAACCAGCAAGGCCCATAAAAGATCTCACATCAGTCACATTCCTTGGAGTTGGCCAATTCATGATGGTTTCAATCTTCTCAGGGTCTACAGATATCCCTTCGTCGGAGATGATGTGACCCAAATAATGAATTCTATCTTTATAAAAGTCACATTTGCTCAACTTTGCATACAGCTTATGCTCCCTTAGTAATTGCATTGTCATTCTCAAATGTTCTTCATGCTCTTCTTCATTCTTAGAATAGATGAGAATGTCGTCTAGGAATACAAGAACAAACTTGTCCAAATATTTGCTAAAAACATTATTCATGAGACACATGAATGTAGCTGGTGCATTTGTGAGACCGAATGGTACCACTACAAACTCATAGTGTCCATACCTCGTTCTAAAGGCGGTCTTATGAATATCTTCTTCTTTGATTCTTACCTGATGGTAACCAGACCTCAAGTCAATCTTTGAAAATACCTTTGATCCTCTCATTTGGTCAAAAAGGTCATCAATTCGGGGCAATGGGTATTTGTTCTTCACAGTGACTTTGTTCAACTGCCTGTAGTCAATACATAACTTGAGTGTTCCATCTTTCTTTTTCACAAATAGCATAGGTGCTCCCCACGGGGACACACTTGGCCTAATATATTTCTTTTCCAGCAACTCTTGTAATTGCATCTTCAATTCTAGCAATTCCGGTGTGCTCATCCTATAGGGTGTTTTAGATACTGGTGCTGCTCCTGGCACAAGTTCAATTGTAAAGTCAATGTCTCTCTTTGGAGGGAGTCTGGGGATCTCATCAGGAAAAACATCCCTGAATTCTTGCAATACATGATAGTCCTCCAATTTAAGAGTTTCACTCTCTGCTGCCTCTAAAACGTGGGCTGCATAAAGTTGACATCCCTTCCTACAGAACTTCTTCAGCTGCATGGCTGAAACTTGTCTAACAGAAGTCACCTTTGGAATGCCTTTTACAACCCTCGGGTTTCCTTCTTCGTCCATGCATTCAAATGTCTTATTGTAGCAGTCAAGTTTAACCCTGTGTGCTTCTAACCAATCCATTCCAATGAGAATATCGTAGGAACCTAGTGGCAAAATATTCAGATCTGCATAGGTGAATAGCCCATCCATCTCTAATGGACATTTCTCTACTATTTCACTAACTTTTCTCTTGGTTCCAGTGGCTAGTTGAACTAACCATGATTTACTATGCTTTAATTTCTTGAAAGCACAAATCTCAACAATTCTAGGAGTGATATAATTGTGAGTAGATCCAGGATCAATCAAAATAGAAATAGATTGCTTAGCAATATTACCTTCAACTTCAACCACAGTTGACTGATGATCTACCTGGCGGTCTTCTAGTGCTGCATAGATTCTAGGGATTGTCCTCGCCACTTAACCCACAGTTTCAGCTCCTTGGATGTTGTGAACTTGATTTGCATTCCCATTCCGATGTGGAAAGTTCCTAAGCATGTGGTCTCCTCCACAACCCCAACATTGAAGTGGTTCTCTTGGATCCTTTGGATCTCTTGGCTTGTCTCCCATCATCCTAGTTGGCTTAGTCACAACCTGTGATGGCTGCCTTTGCTGATTCCGGAATTGAGGAGGCTTGAACCCCTTCTTCCTTTGATCAAACTTTTTCATTTTTCCTATCCTCCCATGCCTTATGGAATTCCGGTTTGCTTCTGTTCTGATCAAAGCAATACTTGGCCTTTCTTATGGCCTCCTCTAGAGTTCGAGGTTCATCGAACTCAATTTTGTCTTTATATGACTGGGGCAGTCCACTTAGGAAACGCTGAATTTTGACCTTATCATTGCGAATATACTTGACATACCTCAGCAGCTCCAAGAACTTGTTTGCATATTCTTCCATGGTCGATTGTCCCAATCTCAGCTCATGGAACTCTTTGATCTTATCATCATAGTACCTATCAGAGAGGTACTTCTGCTTGAAGTATTTCTTGAACTGCTTCCACACAATCTTCCTTTCATTGATTTTATTCACTTGCCTGGTGTGTTCCCACCATATAGATGCTCTTCCATTCAAGTTGAAGATGGCTACCCTTACCTTCATATTTCCCGAGTAGTCTTGGACTTGGAAATACTTTCTCATCCCAAGAAGCCAAGCTTCAGCTTCTTGACCGGACTTTATCTCTCTATCAAATGTAGGAGGTTTTGCCTTCTTAAATTTCCCATGTGAATTGTTCTTGTAGTGCTTCTTCCTCTTACTCATGCGAGATGAAGAGCTTGAACCCTCAATGGATTCTTCAGAGTCAGATGATTCATTAGAGGAGGTTTCTGGAGTATATGTTCTGTCTGTAGAAACTCTTCTTGGGCTACTGGCCCTCTTGCGAGAATTCCTCCTAGAACTACTCCCACCCCTTTCTAGATTTGATATCTGATGCCCAGAGTTTATTTGCCTTTGGATGTCTGTCAAACTCTGTAGCATGGCTGCATTCAGCTGATTTTGTTCTTCCTGAGCTTTAATCATCCTTTCATTATCTTCCCTACAGCTTTGCAACTCCACCCTTAGGCTTCTCATGGTGGCTGCAATACCCGAAGGAGTCTCTTGATTTCTTCTCCCATTAGATTCTGTTTCAGCATTTTCAACATGTATGTTCTCCCTCATGGCATTTGTCTCAGGCTCATAGGGATCCTGTGCATCATCCATGATGTTGATTTTCTTGGCCCAACCAAGATTCAAAACTCTCTGACTGTATTATCTAGAGTGCTACCCTGCTGTAACTGTGACTCTGTGAAATGTGTTCATCAACACAATTGTTAGCTGCATTACATTCTTAGGAATTCATAACTTATTTCCTGCACGTGGGAAAATGCCATACTGATAATTCATCAAATCACAAGCAACGACATATGAGGGGGAAAAAGAAAGGGGGTCAAGGGGGCTTTCCCCCTTGTGGCTTCCTTGCGCCACTGCAGGGCGGGTCGAGGGTCGAGGGCAGCGCCCTTGTTTTTTTTATTTTTTATTTTTTTTAAGAAATCACGCTGCAACGGGCGGTTCGCTGAATCCTGCCGCAACGGGCGGTTCACTGAACGCTCCCGCAATTGCGGGGCGGTTGGATGAAGCCTTCCGCAATTGCGGGGCGGCTGGCAGAATGCTTCCGCAATTGCGGAGCCATTCGGCGAAGGATCCCGCAGTTGCGGAGCCATTCGGCGAAGGCTCCCGTGGTTTCAAGGCGATTATTGGCTCGCCCCGTTGCGGGGCGGTTCGCCGGACGCTTCCGAAATTTCGGGGAGGTTCGCGGAAGCCTTCCGTAATTGCGGAATGACTCAGCGAAGTCTTCTGCAATTGCGGAACGATTCACCGAAATCTTCCGCAGTTGTGGAACGATTCGGCGAAGTCTTCCGCAGTTGCGGAACGATTCGGCGAAGTCTTCCGCAGTTGCGGAATGATTCGTGGAATCCTTCCGCAATTTCGGAAGAGAATTCCTTTCGCAAATTTCGGAAGAGAATTCCTTCCGCAAATTTTGGAACGATTTCCCGAACTTTTCCGCGTTGCGGAACGATTCGCGGAATCTTTCCGCAGTTTCGGGACAACTTCCCGAATTCTTCCGAAACAGACTTAAACAAAAATTTCAAAAACACTTAAGAAATCTTTTTTTTTGAAATCTTCCCTACTTTTAGTGATGACTGCTGCTCATCAGGAGGTGACTTTACCCCTGCAAACTATCCAACTTAGCCATTTTTTTAGGCCCTATGTTGCTATCTGTTATCTGTGGCGATTAGGAAGGGATCTTCCCTTATAATTGCTATCAGATTTGGCCCATAGAGGTCCAATGCTGCAACCAGCAGCTCTGATACCAAACTGTAATGTCCCCTCCTACCATACCAGCAGGATAGAGAGGACATGGTGCTAAAACCGGGCATCTAGTCCCATACTTAGTAAACAATCATTCAATTTAAAATGGAGCTTTTAACTAAATATTCAAGTAATTGAAAGATCATATGGAAATGCATAATCATTTGAAAACACAGCGGAAGTAAATTCATTAGCACATCCATAATACATTCAAGCTATTCATCAAAGGAATAGTTGCAAAGTTAAAAACACAAGAGAATACTTATCTTGACAAAATAGTCCCAAGCAACTGGCTATGCAACTGCAATGTTCCACCCAACCATAGGCCAGTTGTGCTTATCAACCTCTTGATACAACTGCCACCCCCGAGCTGGGCATGATCTCTACAAGGAACCAGGGAATAATAGACTCACACATAGCCAGGCATACACCAAAATGAGCCAAGCCAATCTGCAATTGGGTTTATCAGGCTGCTAGGAAATGGAAGGGAAGAATTGCTAAGCTAGTGAGCTCAACCACAGAGCTATGGGTACCTCTCCCATATCTATTCAGCTTGGCACTCACAATGCTTACACACCCAACACAAGGAAGTATTCTCTTCACTGCCACACAGTCCCTTAAGCCATACCTTCCTTTCTAGTGCTCTCAGGATGTGCATAGAAAAGTAGCCATCCCTCTTGATCTTCTTGAGAGGTTACTCCCTACACTAGGTTTATCAAGCCAATTCTGTCTACTACCACTCCAGTTTCTTGCTCACAGGTTCACATCAAAACAAGGATGCACATAACAGCAAAACTACACTTGCTGAGCATGAGAAAAATGTTTCAACAGTGGGATGCATGAGATGGGGTTCCCTGAGCTTCAAAAAAACGTGGGTAGACTCAAAACGTATGGGCACTTGGAAAATTCGACTGGGAGAGCAAAAGCCATTCCAGAAAAATGCCCTAGGGGCAAAAACGACCTCTCCCCCAATCCCAATTCACGTCCCTCCTTCCCCAGCTATTGCACAATACCAAAAACGAGTTCCTGGGCATGGAAAAACGCAGGGTTATGGTGAAAAACGTGAGGATAAATTCCAGTGAGCTCAGTCTGCGTGAGAGGAAGAACGTAATGGATGAAGAATTGCCTTAGACAACATTTCGTGGGGGTTTTCTTGCCCAGCAAGCCAAAAATACGATTTTCAGGTTGATGGCTTGCCCATGCACGAAATCTGACTGCCATACTTCTCCAATCCCAAGACATTAACTGCCCCAACCAATCTTTGGAAGAATTAAATGATTGGGTGCATGGGACAAAATGGATAGTTAAGAGTTCATGGGTTTTCTTATTGACACATGGGCTGACCCTAGTGGCTCAAGGGTTTGGTTATTTCCCCTCCCTATTCCTTGTAGAATCATGCCCCATCGTTTTGTTGCATTGCATAGCTAGTTGTGGGTTTTTCCATTACAATTCGTATTTACATGATGTCTTATTTACATTGTGCCCATCTCGCACAAGAACCATAGGCATCTATTTTTAATTGCCGATACAAAATGCTAAGTCAATGGTGGGGCCTTGGCCTTGAGCTCCTCGCCATGATCAAATTACAATATTTACATCATTTACGATTTAATACAAAGGGGGTCAAAATGGGGACATTACATATATAAACTCTTGTTTGACAAATTACTAAATTATTGTGAAGTTTGTCTGTGTAGTTACTACAAATTATTTGTCAATGTTCGTTTTGTTTATGAATAGGGAATCTCAAATCTCGACAAAATTTAATTTATTTATCAATATTATTAAAAAAATATTAGCATTTATTTATTATTTAAAAATATTGTTTTTTTTTTAATTTCAAATTATTAAAGGCGGGAACTAAACTGCACGCAGCTCTTGTTTTCAGCAAAACACACACACACACTTTTTAAACTTTTCAATATATATATATATATATATATATTTTAAGTTGATAAATATGAAATAACATTTTTACTTGACATTAATGATTAATAATTTGTGTATTCTTTTATATATATATTTTTTCATTAGAATATATATATATATAATTTAAACTTTTCAATATTTTTTTTTTTTATATTTATCTTTTTAAATTGATAAATATGAAATAACAATGATCAAGGATTCATTGAACTTGAGGAATCCCTCAAGTTTCTTCGTAGATTTGAAGATTACAAGGTCGGAAGATAAGGGCTTTATATTGAACCAGGATGGAGCTGCCCTTAGGGTTTCAGGTTTTTTCTGCAGGATTTTCTGATTACGACAGTTGATTTGATGATTTGGGGTCTTTCGGCGACTTGGAGTCCGCTGATTCGATGAATCAGCTTAGTACCAGCCAAGGAAAAAAAGTGGGAAGTGATTGTTTTTAGCCGAAGGCTCCATCTCTTCTTATCTACTAGAGTTTTCGGTTTTCTTGCAGAAAGGGTTTTTTATTTCTTTATTGGTGCCAGGTTTCAAGTGGGGTCCCGTTCCATTTTTTTCTAGATTTGGCAGGGTTTTTTTGGGGGTATCAGATCCATCGGTTGGAGGTATCAAGTGGGGTCCCGCTCCATTTTTAGATCTATTTTTGGCAGGGCCTTTTTTGGTGGTTTCGGCTCCATCGGTTGGAGGTTCTACTTTTTGTGTCCCGGGTGACAGGTGCCCTGCTAGTGACCGGCAGCTGTAGGGTGCATGATACATAAGGCTCTATGTCTTTGTTGGGGATCGACAGTCTGTCCACAAACCCTTCGTTGTCGGCAGAGGTCTCTGGTCTGGGAGAGCGACCAGAACCGGACAATGGCAATGTATCACATAGGGGCCGTATTCGGGGTGTGAAGGCCAAACAAAGGAGGCTACTGAAGACTATTAGGGCCCGTAGTGAGATCTGTAGGTATGATATAGACTCCGATCAAAACCTTGACAGAATTCGGATTTTGTCCGAGCGTGCTTTAGTTGGCCGTTTTGAGTTCGCTTCCGGCAACAAGATGGAAATTGCGAATTGGGTTAATAGGGTTTGGGTTCCTCTCACTTGTTTGGCTCCACGCATCAATTTGCTTCCGAATCGGTGGATGCTGTTCACATTCACGGAGGCTTCTCATCTTGAATTAATTCTGGCAAATTTTTGGGAATTCAAGAAGGGCTCCTTGTTTTTAAAACGGTGGCACGTCAATTTTGATCCTTCCATTGAATTTCAGTCTGTGCGACATCTGTGGTTAATCCTTCCAGGATTGCCTATTGAAATTTGGTCTGAGGAGGTGATAAAGGGCATTGCAAATACAGTGGGTAGATTTATCCGCTTTGACAAACAAAATTTGTTTGGAATGGACCGGCGATTTGCTAAGGTGATGGTTGAAATTGATCTGAAGGATGGCCTCCCAGCTGAAATATTAATTTCTTGGGGTTCTCGGGTTCGACATCAAGTGCTGGATTACTTTAAGATGCCTTTTAGATGCTTCTTCTGCCGTAAGACCGGGCATCTTAAAGCGGCTTGCCCCACTGCTCGTGATTGCTCTCAGAGTTCGTCTGAATTCTCTTCGCCCGGGCATGAACAGCAAATTCCTGCATTTCAAGAAACCGGTAAGCAATATAAAGACCCTTCTTTAAATTATCAGGACTTGTCTAATGAAGAATTGGCCTTTATTGAATCTTCTGAACAAAACTTATCTTCCCGTATCTCAAAAGGGGAAGTACATTTAAGGCATGATATTGTGACTGGGTTACCTGTCTCTAAATTGGCTATAGGTCCCTCTGACTCTGGTGTGAACCGTAAGTTATTTGGGGATTTGGCTTCTGTAGCAGCGAAAGAGGGACTTATTTTATCGGAACCTGTTAGGGACGTATTGTCAAACCCTATTCCTGTCTCTGTAGCAGACACTTTGTCAAACCCTAGCTCAAATTCTGTTATGGTCCCTTTTCCTGGTTCTGCTGGGGACACATTATCAAACCCTCACCATGTTTCTGGTATGGACCCTATTCTAGTCTCTGTTGTGAACTCAATGTCAAACCCCAACTCAGGAATTGGTTTGGTAGATTTTCGCCCTGAAAGACAACATTCGGGGGTCTCTTCGTCAGATCCTACTAATTTTATGCCAGTAATTCAGTCCATGGGCTCTAGTGGTGCAGCACCAGATGCAACTAGGGAGGCTTACTATGGCCCTGATAATATTGACCCGAAGGAAGTTATGGGAGTAAACATTTCTGAGAATTGCCCCAATCCGTCTGATTTGGAAATTTTAAACAACAGTGGATATCTCATGTCAAAGTATGGGGAGGAATTCCCTCCTTTACATGTCTACACTAAGAACCCTAGCAAAGAGTCGGATGCCAATCCTTTGCTTTCCCTTAATAGACAAAATGTCACCATAAGAAAAGGTAAGAAGAAGAAAGATGCCTTGAACATTCCTGATTCATATACACCTATTTCTAGGAGGTTGGAAGATGCTGAAAAACAGGATAAGTATGTACCCCTGGGGCTTAGAGCAGTGACCCCCTCTAAAAATGTTTCTTAATGTCTTTGCTGTCATTAAACGTGAGGGGATTGGGCAAGGTTTCTCGGGCTCAGGCCTTGTCCAGTCTGATAAAAGATACTGGCCCTGCAATCATTTTCCTTCAGGAGACTATGTGTGAGGATTTTATAGCCATTCAAAAACTTTGTAACATTCTCCCAGATTGGGAGGTTTCAGCTGTCAGCTCTAGTGGGCAATCCGGGGGTACAGCTGTTGCATGGAATCCAAATTTTTTTGATTTAAAGACCTTTCTCACTCCTTGGGGCATTTTCTTAAAAGGCACATTATGTAGCTGCAAAAAATCTATATCTTTGCTTAACTGTTATGCCCCATACAGAGATAGGCAAACATTCTGGACAAAGTTAAGAGATTCGGGGCTTATGGATACGCCTGATTTAATCTTGGCAGGTGATTTAAACTTTACTTATCAAGCATCAGAAATCTGGGGCATCACAGCCAGAATGGATGATTTGGGGGATTTCTTTTTGAACTTGCTCATGGAAAAAAACCTTGTTGATGTCATGCCACATAAATTATCCCCCACTTGGTCAAATGGTAGATTTGGAAGAGAAGGCGTTCACAAGCGAATTGACAGATTTCTAGTTAAGGAGAACCTGCTGACTCTATTCCCAAAGCACAGGTCATGGGTTCACTCTGTCAAGTTCTCGGATCACTGGCCCATTGTTTTGCAGATGGAACAATTCGAGCTATATAATTTGATACCCTTCAAATTCAATGCTTCGTGGCTCGAAGATAACTCATTCTGTCACTTGGTCAGAAATTTCTGGGCACAATGTGAGGTTTTCGAAGCAAATCCAGTTCTAAAATTTTGTTATAAGCTGAGAAAATTAAAAGAGGTTGTTATTAAATGGATCAGAGATAAAAAGCAGGCAGATAAAGCTGATTTACATCAGCTAGAATCTCAATTACAGGAAGCCATTGATGCAAATATTAACAATTCTCTGTCTATGGAAGCTTTTAAGCTATTAAAGAAGTTGGAGATAAAAAAAGAAGAATTAATCTTACAAGAAGAAAAAGCTTGGAGATTAAAGAGCCGTGCAGTCTGGATCTCTCTAGGTGACAATAACACTAAGTTCTTTCACTCCTTTGCCTCTGCTAGGCGGCGGTCTAAGTATATATGGGAAATACAGGATGATAATGGGAGACAGTGCACAGGTATAGAAAACATTAAATCAGTAGCTTATAAGTATTTCAATAATATATACTCTGATCCTGAGGATGTCTGTCAAAGAGCTCAGATTGAAGTGGCATCATTATACCCTAGGTTCTTTGACGAGCAAGCTGCAGATTGCATCAAAAGCAAGGTCACAATGGATGAACTAGAGCAGACTTTAAAACTATTTGCAAAAGACAAAGCACCTGGGCCGGATGGTTGGCCAGTGGAACTCTATTTACACTTTATTGAGTTAATGGGTGAAGAACTATTGGAACTGGTTAATTATTCCATGACAAATGGTTACATCCCAGGTGGATTAAATTCTACATTTGTTACTTTGATTCCTAAAAAAGATAAGCCTACATCTTTTGGAGACTTTCGTCCTATTGCTCTCTGCAATTTGTTATATAAGCTCATATCAAAAATTATTGCAGACAGATTGAAGAAGGTTCTCTCTGATCATATCTCTGAGGAACAATTTGGCTTCTTAGAGGGGAGACAGATTCACGATGCAATCGGCATTTCTCAAGAATTGCTTCACAGCATCAAATTACATAAAAAGAAAGCTATGCTGCTTAAGATGGATCTAGTCAAAGCATATGATAGGGCAAATTGGGCATTCATCAGATTGATTCTCATCAAGATTGGTATGCCCTCGGAAATCATTAAGTGGATTATGGCATGCATTAGATCCATGAATATATCTGTTTTGGTGAATGGCAGCCCCACTGAGTTCTTCAGCTGTTCCAGGGGCTTAAGACAAGGATGCCCTTTATCCCCTCTTTTGTTCATTTTGATAATGGATGGTTTTAGCAGACTGGTGAACAAGGCCCTGTTGGATGGTAAGATCAAGGGTATCAATTTTACAAAAGATTGTGTTTTTACACATTTGATGTTTGCTGATGATGTTCTGATAGGAGGTAATGACACCATGGAAGAATGGTTTATGTATAAAAATATCATTACTACTTTCAGCAATGCAACAGGCATGCTTGTCAGTGAGGCCAAATCCAGCTTTTTCCATCACTCTATTCAAGAAGCACAGATAAGAAACATAAGGTCTGTCTTGCCATATAATTGCTATACTTTTGATCAGGGTTTTAAATATTTGGGTTATATCCTTAAACCAAATAATTATCTGATCCAAGATTGGCACTGGCTTCTGAAAAAAATTGAGAATAGAATAGCGCAATGGTCCTATAGATTGCTATCAATCGGGGGAAAGCTTATATTGGTGCAGTCGGTGTTATCCAGCATACCTGTGTACTGGTTCTCAATGTTGGAAGTCCCAATTTCCATCATTAAAACCATTAAGAGATATTTTTTCAATTTTTTGTGGAATGGGACTGCTTTCAGTGGCAAGATTCCTATGGTAGCAGCTGAATCACTTGCAAGACCATACAAATTTGGAGGTTGGGGAATTAAAGATTTGGAGGTGTTTAATATAGCTCTCAGATTAAAAAGTTTGTGGCGAGGTATTCATGGCAATTCCCTCTGGTCTAAAATTCTTCATATAAAATACATCAAAACAAATGTCATTACCTGGATCAGAAATCCAAAATTGACCAATTGGGACTTTTCACCTATTTGGAGGGAGTTCATGAAAGTTTTCCACTGGATTAAAAGTGACCTAGTATGGCATGTGGGTTCTGGAACACAAATCAGGGTTGGCATTGATCCCATTATTGGGCTTGATCAAGATCAGGAACTTCCTCCTATTATTCCTCAATATTTGCAAGTCATTGGTCTTTCCACTTTAAACATGATCCATCATCGGAATTTTGACAGAGATGGTAGATCGAAGTGGCTTTCGGCGCAGGAGATTGGACTTACAGGTTATCTTGCTGGTATATGGGATAATTATACAAAAAATTTGGACTCTGCTGGGGTCTTATTAAATAACTCAGATGATCAGCTGGTGTGGAGAGGTAATTCAGAATCTGGTGCTGTCACTGCCAAAGCTGCATACAAAAGGATTCTACAAAACAAGTATATTTTCCCGCCGGACTGGTGGTATATGAAGATTTGGAAGTGGCACATCCCAGTCAAATTAAAATGTTTCTCATGGCTGATTTTACAAGATAAGTTAAAGACATGGGATAATCTCTGCAAGCGAGGATGGACAGGTCCAAGTTTCTGTGTTCTCTGCAAAAATGATGCTGAAACTAGAATGCATATGTTTGTACAGTGCTCTTTCTCTCGTAAAATCTGGGAAATGATTTCTACAAATTTCAAAATTACTCAATGCTGGGAAATTGGGGATTTTAATATGTGTTTCTTGCACTGGTTTAGACATTGTAAAAGGCACTTTTTTCTGGCTGTATGCATCCCCTGGGCAATTTGGCATGCCAGAAATTGTGCTATTTTTCAGAATTCTCCTCCTGATCACACAAAGTGCTGCTTGACAGCACTTAAAATGTATAACTCATGCAAGTTGGATGAGGTTATGTTGAAAACTGACAGAGTTAGTTCTTTTTATCTCAATGTGGATCGTCCTGTATTGTTCTTTGATGGAGCGTCACAAGCAGGTATCTGTGCAATTGGTGGTGTTATTTATCTAAATAACTCGCATTTCTATACCATCAAGCTCAACTGTGGAATGGGTACAAATATGAAGGCGGAATTAATAGCGCCGTGGTGTGTTCTAAAGGTTGCCAACATCTTTGGATTGACAAATATAAAGGTCTATGGTGACTCTCGGGTAACCATCAAATGGGCAGAAGGAAAATTTAAGCTAAATGTTTTAAATCTGAGACACTAGGCCTCCAGGACACTTTTTGAATTACATAAACAGCAGAACATCAGCCTTGAACATATTTATCGTGAACATAATAGTATGGCGGACAAGCTTTCAAAACAAGCACTTGAAGGATGTGAAGGTCATTTGATTTGGGAAGATTGGTGTGAAGGTTGCTTTCTGGATAGTGGCTCTATATATTTCTATGACTGATCTGCAGATGGAGCACATGTTCACTTATGTATTCATTGTTATTGCTGGAACTTCACTTTGGTTTGTAACTATGGATGTAACAAGATAAGTGCTTGGATAATTCTGCTGAATATGTTCAGATTAGATATATCTTATATGGGATAGACACATATTTTGTATGACAGATCTTTGAAGATAACATCTTTATGTTATCTCAGTAGGTTCTAGTTGGATGGAACAGGACCTCTTTTTTGTACTATTTGATTCGAATATGAATATCAATAGTAGTCTTTTTTTCTCTGGGAAAAAAAAAAATGATCAAGGATTCATTGCAAATGGCAGTTAAATTTGATATATTTGATTTTTTTTGGGTATATTTGATTTTTTTAAAATATATGTAAGGTTTAATTTTTTTTTTAAATATATATAAAGATTCTAAATTTATATGTTATGAAACCTTTAGATTTATAAATTTAAAATATAGAGACTATTTTCAATTACATTAAAATATATTTCTATATTATTTAGTTTAATTCCACTTCGTCTATCTATTCAAATTCTTATATTACATTAAAATATGTATACATACTTTCAAACATCAAAATGTGTGTACATATTTTCATATTTTGATTTAATTATTTAGCTAATGAAATGAGCACACTTTGAAATCTACCTTTTTCAGTTTATAAATTTATGAAATTAATTATACATTAATTTTAATTGCATTAAAATATATTTTATATTATTTAATTAATTTTATAAAATTTTAAATAATCATATTAAAATAATAGTAAATTTTAGTAGACGTTAACTTCTATCATCATCATATCCGTCAGATGTAGAATAGTCAGTGGCGGGGGATGGTTAAGACACTCCTAAGTGAAAAGGTTGTCGGTTCGAAACCTTGCAGATACTAAAATCCAACCATGCTAAGGGTTGGTGCGGTCCAGGCCGGGTGCGATCCCCGGCTGATTTTGATGGCTTAGATGCCCCTGGTTTGTGGTCTCTCAGCCAATGGAGAACCCTGCTAGTCAGGGGGTACTACCACTTGCCAACAAAAAGAAAACTTCCATCATCATCATCATCAATATAATGAGAATCAAACTTAAATATTTGAATGGATGCTGTAACTTTAACATTTTGTTACTCCATAAATGCATCACAGGAATCACACAAACAAATTATCACCTATTTATATATCTTCATTTAACACTTACTACTTGAGTACGTGATTATGTGTGTACCATTATTGTTGTTACATTATTTTTTTGTTAAATTACATCATGTTTGATTTGATAACTTGATCAATTTTCCAAGTAAAAAATTATTAAGGGATATTTCTGATTTATTTATTCACAACAAAACAATCTACATATCTATATATTAATAACTTAAATACAATCTTGAAACAAAAATGGTCATCCTTGTTTGGATTGTAGATTTCACCAATCCAACGACATTGTCGACATTGCAATGGAGATTTGTCTTTTGTTTTTGTTTTGATTGTAGTCTTAATTACACTAGAAAGTGTACTTTGAAGTAAATAAAAAATATATTTATAATGCCTTGAACAATGAATATGGTTCTAGATTTTTTTTATGTTTCTAGGCTTTTTTCCGCATTGGATTTTCACTAAAGTCATTTTGCACCTCTTTATAAAATTCTTTATTTCATGTTACACACACATACACACCCACCTTAACTCAATATCTACCAAGTGTGGAGAGGGATCAAATCCTTTGAAGTGATACCATTCTTCAAGTTTAGCACTCTAAAAGTGTTTTTCACCTCATTGGATTTGATCCCTCTCGACACTTGGTAGAGGTAGAGTTAATATATATATATATATATATATATATATATATATATAACAAAACAACAAATTTCACAAAGGATAAAGAGGTGGGAAATGACTTCACTATTAGTGAAACGAAAATAAGGAAAAAACCCTGGATTTGCACCTCAATGAATTTGTTCCCTTTCTTCTTGTGTCCATCCAAATCTAGAATCTCTCCATGCTTTTAGTTAGAAATCTCCAATATATAATTTGACATGAGTGACTACAACGAGCTCTTAATACACATCTAAGGACTTGCATCAGGCATACACACTTGAATTTCCTTGTTATCAAGATCTTCCATCAACAAACAACAATATAAGGAAACATGTACACATGGAAAACATCTCAAATCCATCATGCCATCAAAAGGGACCAACTAGTGAGTAATAAGGGAACCGCTTTCTCTTTCTCATCAATAATACAAGTATACATTACAAAGTACATCTAGATATAAAAACCTTAGTGTTCTTACTCCTAATGCTACTCACTAACTTTATCCATCTTATACAATGCCTAGCCACATTCAAACTCTAGTAGGAAATCCAATGGTTGTTGACCCTTTACTCTTTTAATCCTTCATCTCTCCTTGCGGGCCAACTTTATCTTTCATATCTCCATCTAGGCAAACTTACCATTTGGGTCAGCTTTATCTTTCACCTTTCCATTTGGCCAATAACCCATATAGGTTAACACTATCTTTCATCTCTCCATTTGGGCCAGCAACCTGATCTCACATAGTTTCCTTCTAGTTATCCTCTTCTTGTTTTGCCTCTTTGTCTTCTTTGTGATCTTCAATCTTCTTCCACAACCCTTGGTCTTATCCTATAGTGTTGTAATGATTTTCCCTCCAACCTTTGGTTTCCATGTGTGCCTTTACTTTGCCATTTCTTTTCCTTTTATCATCCATTTTAAGCTTTATTTTCTTCCTCATTTGCATTAGTTTTTATTCTTCTGTTGCTTGCCTTTTATCTTCTTCATTGGTGTTATCCACATCATCTTTGTTAGTGTCATTAAGATTTCTTTTGTTGCCATTTTCCACAAAATCTTTATCATTGGGAAAGAGAGATGGTGGAATTGGGAAAGTGATAAGAGTTGATAGATCATGATAACTAGGAAATTGGGTTGGGGAATGGACCTCTTACACATTGCCTACCTTGAGTAGGCATTGTATCTTGCCTTGAAGACTAAAAATAATTTGTAAAAGGGGTTATGGGTGGCCACTTAACCCAACCCTTAATTATTTTAGGGAACCTTCTCGAATTTATATAGAATTTAGATAGCAGTGTTTGTTTTAGATCACGACAATATTGACAATTTTTGTGGTTATCGTGGTTACAAATAATTTTGAAAATGTGATTTTTGTTGTGCCTAGTTTTGTTTAAGTGTAGGTGCAAAGATGAGTGCAATAGAGGATGGGTCATACAAGATGAGAATTTGGAGAAACCTGAGTACATGAATCTGTAGAAACCCAAGTACACGATTTTTGACTTCTGTAGAAGCTTGAGTCATCAAGACTTCCTATGTCATCTTGATGCATCTCTTTGTCTTCCTATGTCATCTTGATGCATCTCTTTGTCGTTGGTGTTAGTCATTATGGCCATACGTGGTTTTCGCCCTGACAATCACCCAGCAAGGGAAGAAGTTTTGAATTTTGAATTTTGAAGATTAATTTATGAGGAAAATTGGACTCGGATGGCGGCTCTTCTGCTTACAGCACAATTTGAATTGATGAAAGGTACCATCTTTCACATGATATTCATGAATGATTGTCTGATAAAGAACAGAATAGTCCACTAACCGTTGCAGCTGGAATAGAACCGTTATAACCGTTAGATGTAATTTATTTTGAAAAGAGTGAAGCGAAGCTCCTATTGTATGCAGTTTTCTGAATGGTGTTGTTAGTTATCATGTCAATGCAGTTGTCTGGGTGGTGTAGTTAGTTAAAACGTGTAGTGTAGTTTTGCAGCCGGAGAACATTTTACTATATTAATGGTGAAACTGACAGTGAAACTTCAATGGGCCATGAAGAATTTTAAATACAATTTAATAAACTTGTCTGGGTGGTGTAGTTGGTTATCACGTTAATCTCACACACTAAAGGTCCGGGGGCTCAGACATCTCATACGTTCCTTTTGAGCGAGGGATAAAGTAGTCAGCTTTCTGTTTGAGCGAGATCTTTTTCCAACTAAATATATACGTTCCTTTTGAGCGGGGGCTCAGACATCTCATACGTTCCTTTTGAGCGAGGGATAAAGTAGTCAGCTTTCTGTTTGAGCGAGATTTTTTTCCAACTAAATACATGTAGGGCTTAGACATCGTCTGCTCAATTGTGTACCCTCTTTTGACAGAGATTTTTGTATTTGGGTAATATTTTCAATATAAAATATTGAAATATTGACAGAGATTTCAATATAAAATATTTTGACATAGATTTCTGTGTACCCTATTTTGCCTGCCCTAAAAGGCCATGCGTGCATCTGAACGTAGTAGGGTGTGGAATTCAGCGTCCCTAAAAGGCCATGTGTGCAATTGAACGTAGTAGGCTGTGAATTCAGCTGATTCAATACAATGTTGGATATATTAGAAGTTGCAGTCAAAGAAGATCTTTTTGAGTTACAAATTACTGTGAATTCAGCTGACTCAATACAATGTTGGATATGTTATAAGTTGCAGTCAAAGAAGATCTTTCTGA
Source organism: Larix kaempferi (assembly GCA_027924585.1). Classification (NCBI taxonomy): domain Eukaryota; kingdom Viridiplantae; phylum Streptophyta; class Pinopsida; order Pinales; family Pinaceae; genus Larix; species Larix kaempferi. The sequence continues at coordinate 7,421,498 of BSBM01000053.1, forward strand.
GTTACAAATTACTATCAGCAATAAAGGAATTCTCATGACAATGCTAGAAGGAGGGCTTGAACTCCGACCTTGTGGTTAACAGCCACACGCTCTAACCAACTGAGCTATTCCAGCTGCAATGATAAATAAATTATTCTGTTATTTTCAGACATTAATCAGGTTATTGTATTCTATACGTTCTTTATCAAAATATCATGTGAAAGATGGTAACTTTCATCAATTCAAATTTTACTGTAAGCAGAAGAGCCGCCATCCGTGTCCAATTTTTTTAGTAAATCAAATCTATTAAAGTGCAAATCTCTTTTTAGAATGCAAATGTTGAGGAAGCTTTTTAATTTATTTAATTGTGTAGTTTAATATATATGCTTTGTAAATGTTTTAAATAGCCGAATTGTTATTTTTTATAATATATATATATATTTTTTAAAAGGCCATGTGTCAGCTTCAACATGAGCACTGAAGGAATTACACATCTCCCCCTACCTAACTGTAAATGCACCCCTTGAACGCAATCACTGAATTTTTCTTCTTCAAAAATGGATTTCTATAATTTTAAGACACAAATACCATCTAATTTATTTCCACGTAACCTAGTATCTCCAAAAGCTAGAAACCATACTTGATATTCAATAGATATAAGTTGGTCTATCTCATACAAGTTGGCGACTCCAAAATCTATCTCATACAAGTTGGTGACTCCAAAAGATAGAAACCATCCTTGATATTCAATAGATATAAGTTGGTCTATCTCATGTTTCTTTGCAAGCATACCAATTTTATCATCCAAATCATACTCAAGGCTATCATACAAATCATTTCAACGGCTAAAAAATAAATAATTCAAGATCCAAATCTACTGGTTAAAGAAACAAATGTCTTGCGCCCGTGGCCTAATGGATAAGGCGTCTGACTTCTAATCAGGCGATTGTGGGTTCGAGTCCCACCGGGCGTGACATCCGTCATTTACATTCAACGATCGTTGGCAATCGATTCAACAGTTTGCTCAAGAGAGAGATAGTAAGTGATTTTTTATGTTTTTGAGAACCATGTCGTTTTTCAAGCTTAAACAAGATGCTGAGTATCTTATTTAACAAAAGTTCCCTGCAAAAGGAAAATTCAATACAGTAGATTACATATTGTAAATACAAAATAGTAAAGCACATATGTCTGAGACCATGTTCGATCTTGGGACCTTTGATGTGTGAGACTGACGTGGCAACCAACTATGGCACCCAAAGAGTTGTCTTGGTTTGTTAATCTTGTTTGCTGCAAATCGTTGAGAAAGAATATGAAATAATAATGAGGGGAAGAAGATTCAAGTAAAATCGGAGTTATTACATCAGAATCAATCAATTGTTGAGCAAGAAGATGACAAAACTAGGCACAAAAAAAATCAGCTTTTCAAAATTCTTTGTAACCATAGTAACCACAAAAATTGTCAATATTGTCGTGATCTGAAACAAAGATTCTTATATAAAATTGAAAAGGTTCCCAATAATAATTAAGGGTTGGGTTAAGCAGCCACCCATGACCCCTTTTACAAATTGTTTCTAGTCTCCAAGGCAGGCTGCAATGCCTACTCAAGGTAGACAATGTGTAAGAGGTACATTCCCAACCCAATTTCCCAGTTATCAGTCTATTAGCTCTTATCACTTTCCCAATTCTACCATCTCTCTTCTAGTAATGAAGATTTTGTGGAAAATGGAAAAAAAAGTCTAGATAACAATGACAAAGATAAAGATGATGTGTACAACACTAACTAAGAAGATAAAAGACAAACAACTAAAAGAATAAAAACTAATGTGGATGACAATGCCAACGATGATGTGGACAACACCAATGAAGAAGATAAAAGACAAACAACATAAAGTAAAAACTAATGTACATGGAGAAGAAACAAAAGCTAAAAATGGATGATAAAAGGACAAGAAAGGGTAGAGTAGAGGCACATTGCATGGAAAGAAAAGGTTGGAGGGAAAATCATTACAACACTACATTTATAGGAGAAGATTGTTAGAATTTGAAAAGCAATAACATTAAGGATCACTGAAAGATAAACAAGCACAATATAGACAATAATACACAATAATTTTATCCTCTGAAAACCTTCTCGGAGTAGAAAAATCCAGCAAACTTCTTCTATATAGATTCGTCAGAATGTACAATAGTATTATTCCTCGTGCAAAGACCCAAAAAAAGAAGACTTTAAAATCAACTACTCACTTGACTCTATCTCTCCTACTCATGTGAACTCAATGAGTGAGAGTGGTGACCAAATGAGGAGGTGACTTGACCTTTTTACCAAACCATTATAGGAAATTTGAGGTCTAAAATAGACCTTATAAAAAAACAAACCATCATATAAGAAAACTAGCCATCATCTAAAATGGGCCTATGTTAGAATTGAAGTAGTGGCTAACATAGGAGAACAAGTTGTTTATTAAGCTAACAGAGGCACATGCTCATATTTTAAGCTCAGATCACATCAAAAGCTCAGAACTTATTATCTCTTTATGAAGCAAATTAAAAAATAATAAAAAACTTAGAACTTATTATCTCTTTCTGAAGCAAAATAAAAAATAAAAACCTCAGAACAAACTTGTTACCTATTCTTAAGCAAAAGCAAAATACAACCTATTCTTGAGCAAAAGCAAAATACAGAACTGAGGATTGAAACAATTGTTGATGGTCGTTGAATGTAAACGACAGGTAGCACGCCCGATGGGACTCGAACCCACAATCCCCTGATTAGAAGTCAGATGCCTTATGCCTTATCCATTAGGACACGAGCGCCAGACAATGTTAATGTAACTGATAAACTTCAATCTTATTATTCATTTTGTAACCATTTGTTTTGTAACTGATAAATTTAGAAGGCCACGGGCGCCAGACATTTGTTCCTGTAACTGATAAATTTAGATCTTTAATTATTTATTTTATAACCGTTGAACCGATTTGTATGATAACGCCACCATACCATATAAAAATACTACGCTTGCAAACAAACCTGAGATAGACCAACTTATATCTATTGAATATGAAGGATGGTTTTTATCTTTTTGGAGTCACTAGGTTACGTGGAAATAAATTAATAAATTAAATGGTATGCGCTATGTCCTAATGAGATAGACCAACTTATCTCTATTATGGTTGTTAATTTTTGGAGTCAGTATGTTCATTGAAATAAATTAAACGATATTTGCGTTTTAAAATGATTTAAATCTGTCCATTAAATGTAGAATAGATGGTAAATGGGTGTATTATTAAAACTTATCTAAAAAAAGATTTATCCAAAAAAATTTCAAAGAAAAAAACTATAGTTTCAATAAAAGTATTCTAGTTATTGTCAAGATAAGTGGTTTTCAACCCGACAATTACCCAGGCAACGGAAGAAGTTTTCTATGGTGGTTTTCACCCAGGCAACGGAAGAAGTTTTGAATTTTTTGTGTTTTTGAAGTTGAATTTATGAGGAAAATTGGACGCAGGTGGCGGCTCTTCTTCTTACAACACAATTTGAATTGATGAAAGTACCATCTCTCACATGATATTACTGAATGATTGTTTGATAAAGAACATAATAGTCCACTAACAGTTGCAACTGGAATAGCCCCATAAAATATTGATATTCAATGTAACTTATTTTTTATTAAAGACATTTCCAATACACAAATCTCTGTTAAAAATACACAGTACTTAGAGCAGAGCACAAATCTCTCTATGTGGCCTTGGCATGGCGTAGTAGGATGTGGAATTCAGCTGATTCAATACAATGTTGGATATGTTAGAAGTTGCAGTCAAAGAAGAACTTTCTAGTTCAAAAACATTTTTGAGTTACAAATTACTATCAGTTATAAACAAATTCTCATGACAACGCTAGAAGGAGGGCTTGAACCTCCGACCTTGTGGTTAACAGCCACACGCTCTAACCAACTGAGCTATTCCAGCTGCCATGATAAGCAAACTATTATGTTATTTTCAGACATTAATCAAGTTATTGTACTCTATACATTCTTTACCAAAATATCATGTGAAAGATGGTAACTTTCATCAATTCAAATTTTACTATAAGCAGAAGAGCCAGTCGCCATCCATGTCCAATTTTCCTAGTAAATCAAATTTATCCAAGTGCAAATCTTTTTTTAGAATGCAAATGTTGAGGAAGCGTTTTAATTTATCTAATTGTGTAGTTTAACATATATGCTTTGTAACCCCGGATGCGGGTGTCAGCATGACCCATGGGGACACGAGCAAAGCACGAGGAGGGCACGTGGGGAAGGATCCTCGTCCCCTGCGCCCTTAATACAGCACGCACACCCCTTCCCTCCCACCTGCCTGCCCAAGCTCGTTCATGCCTTCACACCTATCTGCCCTCCCACCTGTCCGCCCTCACAGCTGGCTGCCCTCACACTTGCGGCTTTATGGCTCCCTCCCGCTCCTCTGCATGCAAGTCCCCTCACAGCTCATCTGGTTGCCACTTTGATACTACTCGACCTCATCTCGACCCTCTGCGCATTCAAGACGGCCCTCACCTCGGCTCTCGGCTCCATCAATTCGGCTCCTTGCACTTAATTATGGCTCCTGCGAACCTGTATCTTCGTTCTTTAAATAGTCCAGTCGACACCCTTGACGACATCCTGTCTACTTCTCCTAGACTCTAGTTCGGCTCTGTGCACCCTTTGTGCTTAGTTGTATTTCTGGTTCTGGACTCTCATGGCGTTATCCGCCATGACCAAGCCACGCGGTCTTTCTCATCGAGGTAGTGGGGGCCGCTGCAAATCCCAGCGTACTCCTGTCTCCGGCGATGGCTTCGACACTGGTATCTCCTTTGCCAGCCGCAACTTGATTGACGAATGGGAAGGGCAGCTGGTTGCAGATCACTTGGCCTTTGGCTCTAATGGAGGCAATATCAATCATTATTGGATCATAAAAAACATGTTGGGAAATATTCTGGATGACATGCTGGGCAACTAGGGTTCTGCTAGGAATCAGATGCTGCCCACTAGGGCCAAGCTCATCGAGCTAGACGAAAGTCTGGCTAACCTTGATGTCACCTTCTCCTGGAGCCAGCATGCTACCGTGAGCCGTAGCCCAGTCATAGCCGAATCTGGTGGCAAGGATGATGGTGGTACCATCTCCGGCGTCCCGATTGCCAGTGGTTTTCCCTCTGAAGGGCCGGTAGTTATTGCCGCAACTAATACCACGGGCCCCTTCCTGGTCCTTCCCACTCCAGCTTCGCCGGCGGCTCCTCCTGTGCACTTTCCGGTCCCTTCCACAATGGGCTCCCCGCCCTGCAAAAGGATGTGCAGCCACGCAGAGCCTGATCTCCTCGCTGCTCGAAAAATCGAGCCGCTTCCTGTGAAGCTGCCGAAGGAGGACTTTCTGGGGTGCTGCCCCATACTGGAAGATTTCCCTCTTGCTTAACTTGTTCCATGTCTGCTCAGGAGCTCGACGAGATGACCGGGTCTCTCCGCTCCACTCTGGTTTTTTTAATGCAATGTGTAATGTCGTCTTTGATAGTTTTTGCTCAGACTATCTTTTGGTTTTTGGCCTTGTCATTGGAGGCAACTTTCTGCATAACTTGCAAGTTGGACTGTAATACTCTTGCTACTTCTGTTGTTTTTGCTATGACGGGATTACCCCATTATCCATGACCGCTATGTAATTTTATCTTTTTTCTTAATTAAATACTGTGTAGACTTACAAAAAAAAAATATGCTTTGTAAATGTTTTAAATAGCCGACATGTTATTTTTTATAATATTTTATTATTATTTTTAAAAGACACATGTCAGCTCCAAGATGAGGACAGAAGGAATTACACATCTCCCCCTACCGATCTGTAAAATGCGCCTCTTGGAGGCAATCAATGAAACTGTTTTTTCTTCTTCAAAGATGGATTTCTATAATTTTAGGACACAATATCATTTAATTTATTTCCACCTAACCTAGTAACTCCAAAAGATACAAAAGATAGAAACCATACTTGATATTCAATAGATATAAGTTGGTCTATCTCATGTTTCTTTGCAAGCATACCAATTTCAACGACTAAAAAGTAAATAATCCAAGATAGAAATGTACCTATTAAAGAATTGAACATCTTGCGCCCATGGCCTAATGGATAAGACGCCTGACTTCTAATCAAGCGATTGTGGGTTCGAGTCCCACTGGGTGTGACATCCGTCATTTACATTTAACGATCGTTGGCAATCGATTCAACAGTTTTCCAAGGGAGATAGTGACTTCTGAGCTTTTATAGTAAGTGATTTTTGATGTTTTTAAGAGCCATGCCGTTTTTCAAGCTTAAACAAGATGCTGAGTACCTTATTTAACAAAGTTCCCTCCAAAAGGAAAATATTGAAAATACAAAATAGTAAAGCAGATATGTCTGAGACCATGTTCGATCTTGGGACCTCTGATGTGTGAGACTGACGTGGCAACCAACTATGGCACCCAAAGAGTTGTCTTCTGATGTGTGAGACTGACATGGAAACCAACTATGGCACCCAAACAGTTGTCTTGGTTTGTTATCAGTTACCCTCTCAATTCCAGACTCCAGAGGCATTATTTTCATTTGTATGAAAGGAAACTCAATTCTTCATTCATTTGTTTGCCGCAAATAGTTGAGGAAGAATATGAAATACTAATGACAGGAGTTATTACATCGCAATCAGTCAATCGTTGAGCAAGAAGATGACAAAACTAGGCACAACAAAAATCAACTTTTCAAATTTCTTTGTAACCACAGAAATTGTCAATATTGTCGTGATCTTAAACAAAGACTCCTATATAAAATCGAGAAGGTTCCCAATAATAATTAAGGGTTGGGTTAAGCAGCCACCCATGACCCCTTTTACAAATTGTTTTTAGTCTTCAAGGCAGGCCGCGATGCCTACTCAAGGTAGGAAATGTGTAAGAGGTCCATTCTCCAACCCAATTTCCCAGTTATTAGTCTATTAGTTCTTATCACTTTCCCAATTCCACCATCTTTCTTTTCTAGTAATGAAGATTTTGTGGAAAATGGCAAAAAAAAGGTCTAGATGACAATGACAAAGATGATGTGTACAACAACAACTAAGAAGATAAAAGACAAACAAGAAGAATAAAAACTAATCTGGATGACAATGCCAATGATGATGTGGACAACAACAACGAAGAAGATAAAAGACTAACAACAAAAAACAAAAACTAATGTAGATGGAGAAGAAAAAAAGGCTAAAAATGGATGATAAAAGGACAAGAAAGGGCAGAGTAGAGGTACATTGCATGGAAAGCAAAGGTTGGAGGGAAAATCATTATAACACTACACTCATAGGAGAAGATTGATAGAATTTGAAAAGCAATAACATTAAGGATCACTGAAAGATAAACAAGCACACCATAGACAATAGTACACAATCATTTTATCCTCAGAAAACCCTCTCGGGGCAGAAAAACCCAACAAACTTCTTCTATATAGATTCGTCAGAATGTACAATAGTATTCCTCGTGCAAAGACCCAAAACAAGAAGACTCCAAAAGCAACAACTCAGTTGACTTTATCTCTCCTACTCATGCGAACTCAATGAGTGAGAGTGGTGACCAAATGAGGAGGTCGAATTCCTCATTTATACTAATCAACTGACTTGACCTTTTTACCAAACTGTGGCCGACTTGACTCTCCTAACAGGGCCTACTTGTCTAATTCACAATAAAATATTATTTTCTAGACCTTTCCAAGCCGACCTATTAGTTAGGGTTTACATTGAATCTTTTAATGACTTTTACATGATCAATTACATCAATAATAATCCTTGTAGGGTGTACAATACAAATGATACAAATAATACAAATAAGAATATCTTTCGAAGTTACATTCTTCAACACTTCCTCTTAACAAGGAAGGTATTCTTCTGACATCGTCACCATCGTCTTCCAAATGCTGCACTTCTTGTACTCTGACTATTGACATCTGACATCTCCCGAATCTATATATCATTAGAAGTTTCACAAAGCCAACCCTTTTTCATGTTGGATGCAACTCTCCACAGAGCCAACCCTTTTTCATGCTGGATGTGGCCTAGATCCAATATAGGACTTCAAAATCCACGTTGGGATCTCCCCTTGGTGATACGACCAGTCATACTAGGATCCACCCCCTGGAGATACAACCAACCATACTGGGATCTACCCTTGGATATACAACCAACCATGTTGGGATCTTCCCTCTGTGACACCACCAGTCACCAGGCATCCTCTCAATCCAGCCTGTCAAAGAGCCTACATGCACCAGTTCAACCCAGTCCATCGGGAAACCTACATCTGACATTGGGATCTCCCTTGGTGATACCACCAACCATGTTGGGATCTACCCTCGAAGATACAATCAACAAATCTGGAGATACAACCAAAGAAGCTGGGATCATCCTATACAGTGACCAGTCCTTTTTCATACTGGGTTTACACCACTACAAAGCCAGTCCTTTTTCATACTGGATGTAGATATCCTGCAGAGCCAGTCCTTTTTCACACTGGATACACACCACTACAAAGCTAGTCCTTTTTCATACCGGATGTAGATATCCTGTAGAGCTGGTCCTTTTTCATACTAGATGCAAATGTCCTTTTCCACGAATCGAGCAAGCCATCTGGTGGGTCCAGCCCAAGAGCTCCATTACGTTGCACACCGCAACTACCTGCGTTACCTCACCGCTCATCTAGATCCTCTCGTAGCCTAGGAGACTCAATTACGTCTCATGACCCGTTGCTACCTCATCCGAGCTCATCACTCCCTCTTGATCTGGACCACTCCAAGCTTGTTCATGAAGTACTCTAACTTCATGCTCGACAAAGGCTTATCCAACACATCGACTATCTGCTCCTTTGTTGCTATATACTGGAGCCTCAATGCTCCCTTATGCACCATATCCTGGATATAGTGATTCTTGATCTTGATGTGCTTCGACTTGTCATGAAACACTAGGTTCTCAGACAACTTCACACAACTCTGGTTTTCACAAAATACACAAGTCGACTCTAAATTGAGATCAAACAATCCTGATAGCAACTTCCAAAGACACATTGCCTCGCAGCTTGTAGAACAAGATGCCATATTCTTAGCTTCGACTGTACTGAGTGCCACACTCGTCTGATTCCTATTGAACCATGAGATAATACTAGATCCCAAACTGAAGAAGCACCTTGATGTGCTCTTTTTATCTATGACACTACCGACCCAATCCACATCAACAGAACCTTGAGGTTAATCTTCTGATCTGATGCATATTTGAGGCCATAATCAACTGTACCCTCTAGGTACCTCAACACATGATTTTTCGCAACCAGGTACACATGCCTTGGCTCTACGATATATTGACTTAGAGTGTTCACTGCAAAGCATAAGTTCGGTCTCATGTTCGTTAAGTACATCAAAAAACCAATCATTTGCCTATATACTATGGAATCCACCAGCTCTGAAGAAGTATCACTCAACAAATTCAGATTCGATGCTATAGGTGTGGCCATGGCCTTACAATCCATCATCCCGAATCTCTTCAAGATCTCTACTGCATACTTTCCTTGGCTCAGGAAAAGTTCCCCTGGATTTTGCCACACCTCATGACCTAAGAAATAGTGCATCATACCCAGGTCTTTCATCTCAAACTTTGTGACAAGCTTCCTCTTCATTTATACTATGAGATTCTCATCACCCGTCAGAAACATATCATCTACATACAACAGTAGTATTACTGGTTTCCCATCCTCAACCTTGAAGTAAAGGTTGGAATCTGCTTTACTCTTGGAAAATACCAAGCTCGTCGGAAACCCATCAATCATGGCGTACCACGTCCTGGGTGCCTATGTCAAACTATACAAGGCCTTCTTCCATTTGCACACACGAGTCTACCTGTCATGTGTCTTGAATCCTAGTGACTGCTCCACATACACTTCTTCTTCTATCGCACCATTCAGGAAAGCAGTATTCACGTCCATCTGGTGTACCTTCCACTTCATCACTACAGCTATCGCAAGTATAGCTCTAATTGAAGTCTATCTTGCTACATGATGTAGCTAGGGTTTTACCCCTAGCTTGTGCCAATGAGCACCTACTAAGGAGAATGGACTCCTTAGTAGCAGTTCAGAATATTAAACTAATTATGCAATAAACAAAACATTAAATTATTTCTAATACAAGCATGAAGCATAAACACCAAAATGAAAGAATGACTTTGTATTGATGTTACCTTGAGTGTCAAGGTTGGTGAAGCCCTTTGCAGTGTCCAAGAGGATGCTCCAAGCTTCAAGAATGCTCCTTCTCCTTCTCCAATGTTGGGAATGGGCCAAAGGTGGCTCTCAAGGTGAAACTAGTTCAAAGGTGGACTAGGGTTTCGAGAGAGATTTTGGCAGAGTAAGGGTGCTTGTGATTGTGGATATGGAATAAGGGATCTCCATCACCTATTTATAGTTTTTTGGTGGTGGAGTGCTGACCCATGGTTTTAGGAAACACATGGTTTTGGGCAGCTGTATAGGGTTTTTTCCTCCTTTTCCTCATTATTTTATATTTTTATTCCCTTTTTAGGGGATGTTTGCTATTTTTGGAGGAAAAGGGGGTTTTTTAGCCTTTTTTAGGCTATTTTGATGGTTTTTTGGCCTTTTGGAGGCATTTTTAGGCCTTTTGGAGGCTTTTTAATGGGTTTTTTGGGATTTTTAATGGAAATATGGTAGGCAAATGGACAAATGAGTCATATAATGTGGTAAATGAGCTAGTGAGCACTTTTTGGGTGTTAACAGATTTCCCCCTGATGTGCGAGGGCAGGAGCTCATCGTATGGCCGATGGACATCATAAGTCATGAATGGTTTTCCTGGGTGTGGAGAGAAGAGAAGAAACAAACTGGAGCCCGGAACAACGATCCCGAACAACTGCAAGAACTAAAAGTACATAACCTCAATAAAGGATGAGGAATCATCTGATCATATGGACGAGGCGGGCATTCCCATGCTCGTATCAGGATATAACATAATAACAACAATGGGGTCCAAAAATGGGGACCTGAAATATACATGACCTCAAATACTGACTGAGGAATAATCTCAATATATGGACGAGGCGGGCATACCCATGCTCGTATCAAGATACATAAATATAACTGTAAGGCCCGAAAAAAGGGGGACCTGTAAGATACATGACCACTGTGTACATCATAAGAGTCCAGAGGGGACACAAATCTGGGACATACTGCTGAGCGGATCATGTGTGAACTGCAGAACTGGTGCACCGGAACAATCAACAGTGCTACTGAGTGTGGTACCAAAGGAACTGATGAGCTGCTGGATCATAGTGACTGGGGTCATACTCTCCATGGTACACTGAACTGGAACTGATCTGGAACTGAAACTGGGTACTCAAGGAAGCATGAAACTGGATGGCTTCCGAATACAAACGCCAACGCAGCCCGGACATCCACGGGAACATACAACTGGGCGTTCCGAAGTGACTCACCAATGTGCTAGAGTCGGGGGAAATCCGGGGTCTTCGACAAAAAACTGATGGAATATAATCCTACGCGATCCTCAACGATGCGATCAAGGTGCTGAAGTCGAGCATGTGAGGAACAACCACGCAGAGAGGCAATGATGTCTCCTCTCAGAATGATCCGTAGGCACTTACCACAGATGGTGATAAGTCCAAGGCGTAGGGACCTCTGGGCCTATCCTCTGGAATAGAGGAGCTGTCGTCGACAGAGGGAGACCTGCCCCTATCAAGGCAATGATGTTTCCTTGACAGGAGCGCGAGGTACAAGACCGAAATGTGATAGTGCTGATGGCAGGACTGATAAACTGTGGTGGGACAACTGGGCAAGTAGAGTGGGTGGACTCAAACTTCCTTTGTTCAGAGTATGATAATGGAAATGATCTGGCAGCATATGAAACGGACTCAGGGGAAAGGGATCATAGCTGTAATGGATCTGGGGAAATAACTGGCTGAGGGAGACTCAAGCTGGTGTAACATGGCAGGAGACTGCAGAATACTCTGAACAAAGGCGACCTGATTGGGGGTGCTGCCGAGATGATAGATCAAAGTGCCAAGAGGCACGGGGGAAAACTTCTTCATGGGTTAAGGAACTAGAAGAAGTGTGTGTAAAATGGTACTGTCGTGTGGATTTTACGAGCCCAGGACAGTTCATGCTCGTGGTTGCTTTCAATTTTAAGGAATCTGAAAGCAAATAAGAAGACTCTGAAATGATGGAATGGTACTGTCGTGTGGATTTTACGAGCCCAGGACAGTGTATGCTCGTGGTTGCTTTCAATTTTAGAGAGTCTGAAAGCAAGTAAGAAGACTCCAGGGGGTTGCTTTTTCGTAGATTTAGTCTCCAAGGCCCAAAGAAGCATAAAAGGATGCAATGAAGAACTCTTCTAGCCGGTGTGACTAGAGTATTCCTTTTTCGTAATTAGTCTACGAGGTCCGGAAAAGGGTTAAACTTATACCAGATAGACGCCCTTTCAGGTACTTTAACGAGCATGAAAGGAAGCAAGATTGCTCGGCGATCTTTTCATTCTTTTAGGAGTCAGAAAAAAGCTTAACGGAAACTCCCTAAGTGCCTTTTTCGTAAAGGACTTGTCCGGCCCGAAAAAGGGATAAAATTATACCGAACAAAAGGAATGGCCAGGCAAGGAGGAAGTGTTCAATCAAGGTTTAGTAATGATGACCAAGCATGAGGGTAGGTGGGAACACTGATGGGCCTCCTTGCGGGGAAGATGAAATGGTGGCAAAATAACGAAACATTTGCAGTATGACAGGAGTGAATGGCTCATGAAAAAATGTGGAACGATCCGATGGCGGCCAATGTGGCGCGCAAACCGAGGCAGCAAGGTGTTGGGACACAATGTTAAAATTGTACCAAGTGAGAGCGAGAAATGATCTCAAGCATCATCACGAGCTCGGAAAGATGAATCCGGCGATATAAAGGATGTCAAAAACGGGTAACGGCCGATGTGGCACGCAAACCGAGGTGACGGGGGCGTTTTTGGAAAAATACCCGAAAAATCTGGAGGTGAGAGCGAGAAATGATCTCTAGCATCATCACCAGCTCGGAAAAATGAATCCGATGATATAAAACATGTGAGAAACGGAGAACGGCCGATGTGGCACGTAAACCGAGGTGACTAGTGGCGTCTGGACACAATGTTGATATTGGTCCTGGTGAGAGCGAGAAATGATCTCAAGCATCATCACAGGCACGGAAAAATGAATCCGGCAGTGCAAATGGTGCGAAAAACGGAGGTCATAAAGACTCCGGAATGGTAAAAGGTGAGCCCACCAAGCCAAGGATGCAGTGGTGGGGAGAAATGATGACCCGTGGGGGAAGAATACTAGGTGTATCAAAGCGAATCAAATCTACAAGTGATATGTGACCTCAAAAATGGTTGAGATCACAAGTGTGAAAAAGTGAGCAGGGTTAATGACTTGGCCCCATGCTATGTGCATGGGGTTTGTGATTATGGATCACATATGTGTGGGTTTGAACAATGGGTTCATTGACGTGCTGAGATAGATGTGATGGGGAATGTTCAAAGTGATTGATCGTGCCCCCTATCCCAGGGTCGAGGTGATCTATTATGCCCCTTGACTTAGAGGTGTCAAGGTGGTGCTCTATAATGGCGGGGTCGAGACCGGGCATCTCAGTATAGGACCAGGCAAAGACATCACGGAATTCTCTGAAGAGGTTAGTGTATTCCTCAATCTCTTGTTTACTGCAGAATGCTCCTAAAGTGATGAGTTCAGGGGCACGTCCTGGGGCAGCGAGATCAACTTGGATGACAGGTGGTATGTTAGCCATGTTACCCTCTTCGAAGGCATCAGGAGCAGGAATAGGGTCCTTGAACCAGTCGACCTTCGTGGGGAGGAAGTCTTTGGATTCAACCGCGTATTGGGTAGCGAAGCTAGAGGAAGACGCTTCTGGGATGAAGTAGGAACGATGATGTATATCATCCCAGGGATACTCCGGGGCAGTAAGGGCCTCAAGAATCTCCTCATCGGTACGGAAAGTTTGCGCCGTCAAATCGGTTGACGAGGGGGGTAGTGTTGGAAGTGGTGGTTGAAGAGATCATATAGATGATATTAACCTCTTCAGAAGGGGAAGAGACCGGGGGGTAGATCTCCTCGATGGTAGGTGGTGCCGTCTCAAGATCCAGATTGTTCATCTCATAGAGAGCCGCTCTGTAATCCGGGAGATCGGGACAATGATGTGAATAATGCCCGTAAATACCGCATATGGCGTAGGAGTGGTTGGTACGTAGGGACTTATCTTTAGGCTTAGGAGTGGGGTTTAGTTCGACAGTTGGGATGTTGGGGTCATCGTCGAGCGTCTGCATATGCTTCTGCAATGCTGGTAACTGTGGGCATTGGTGGGTCGCATGGCCCAACTCGTCGCACAGCGAGCATTTGGGAGGAGCACGGAAGACTGGAGGGTTTTTTACTGTCTTGGGAGGTGGGACAGCAGTGTAAGGTTGTGGTCCTCTGCCCCCAGTGGGTCTGGGAGTAGGAGGGGGTGTCGTGGAGGACGAAGGGGTAGAGACACCAGGAGGTGGCTGAGAGGTAGTAGCCATGGGTTGCACCGGTTGGAGGACGACATCTGGTGTCGGCGGGCGAACGGGAGGCGAAAGATACCAGACAGGTAATCCCAAGGTTAACCCCGGGAGGCTAAGGGTAGCCATAACCGGGGCGCTTACTACTCCTGCTGGAGGAACTAGGAAGGGGATCGTATGGATCGGTGTAACACCAATGTGACTAGGTACCAAGGGTGGTTTAGGCAACAAAGATGGTTGATTGTTAGGTGGTAGGATGTCATGGGACAAGGTACATAAGTCAGACATTTCGGGCGTAGATGATGGCGGAGGAATGGATTGAAAGGTGGAGGTCATCGGCGCGTCTGAGTAGACTCCAGGCCCCGTAGAGGAAACAAACGAGGTGGAGGCAGGAGAAACAGGTTGTTCAACCATGGGGAGAACATTTTCCGGTGCCGCTGGAGCACTGGGATCATAGTAGGTGAGCTGGTCAATCTTAACCACGCGTCCTTCATGGGGGAACATCATGGTGCGGAAGACAGAAGAGGCAACCGCCCGCATGGCATACATGTAGCTGCGGCCAAGTAGAAGGTTGTAATCCAATTGGGCATTGATTACCTCTATGTCAATAAGAACTGTTTTACCACCTAACTGGACAGGAACGTTGGGCAGGAGGCCTTGGGGCTGGGCCGAACGACCGTCATAGGCACGTAACGCAGTGGTGGACTGCTGGAGAGGAGGGGATCCTAGTTTCTGCCATACAAATGTAGACATAACGCATGTGGAAGCACCCTCATCAATGATGCACCGATGGATAACAAGATTCCTAACGGAGACTGTAACTTGGAAGGCTAAGCTGGAAGGTAGGCGTGGTTCAGACTGGTCTAAATCAAACGCCATCAAATGTGAATCAGTTGGGTCAATCCCCCCGATGGCGGAAAGTAAAGTCTTGCGCTGGGAAGGGCAGTTCTTCAAGACTTCTAACGCAGACATGGCTGCGGGAGATTGGGCTAGGTCGTCTACAATGTTGTAGTTTGACGCAGCACGTGCATTAGGGTTATTATTGATTCGGCGCAGTGGGAAACGAGGTGCTTTCGCAGCGCCGTCTGTGGGAGGCGGAGGTATACGTAACGCCTGATCGGTGGGGTGGGCGTTAGTAGTTTTATCCGTGGGAGTGGCTTCAGAGGTGGAGCCATATTGGTTCCGACGGGTCTGGAGGTTGACGTCAGTGGATGACATCATCAGTAAGTGGTGGGTACCTGAGTCGAACATGGGTTGATCAGGAGCAGCGTAGGTGATCTGTTGTTGTTGGGGTTGCACGTTAGCTTGAGGGGCCAACGGCTGAGTGTTCACCACGCCTTGAGTCGGTAAGGGGTTTTGCAGCACCAAAGGGGGTTGCTGAGGTTGGGGGGGGTTGGGCGGTGCTTGGGGAGCCGCATGCCCTTGGCGATGGGCCTCGTCAACCCAAAGCTGCCGAGCTCGCTCCAAGTGTGGGCAAGCATGGGTGTAATGTCCATAGACCCCGCAAATAGAACAAGGGTGGTTCGTTCGCAGATTGGGGTTTTTGGCCTGCTTGGGCGGGCGATCAGGGTTTTGATTAGCGGGGGCCGCATTGTTGTTGTCAGGGGGATTAGCCGGTTGACCAGCTTGGTCTGCAGGTTGGTTGTTTCCCCGATTTCGGCCCTTGCCGCGGTTCTGTTGGCCCTGGTTACGTTGGTTATTCTGGTTTTGCTGCGGGTTATGTTGGGTGTAAACTTGCCCTTGGGCAGCCGGTGGATTTTGAGGTTGCGCAGGTGCAGGGGCAGGCTGCGGAGGATGATATGTAGGTTGAGGCTGAGCAGGTGCAGCAACTTGAGGGGGTTGCTGATAGGACTGCGGAGCAGGTTGTGGATGTGCCGCAGGGGCTGCCTGGGGCGGATAATAAGCTGGTGGGGCTTGTGAAGGCGCAGGAGCCGGGGCGGTCTGCTGATGGTAGTAAGGCTGAGGGGCGACTGAAGGAGCATAAGCAGGAGTCGCATACCCAAAGCACTGAGGTGGACACGAAGGTCCATGGGAATGGTGATGTGTCATGGGAGCATATGAGTTGGTTGCTCCAGACTGGGAGGTAGCCCTCGACAGGTCGGGGCCAGGGGTAGGACGTGCTATAGAAAATGGTTGGGGATGCGAAGAAACACGGCCAATGATACCATCTGCAGCGTGGGATGCCCCCGGCGCATCGTGATGGGAGGACTCGCCGCGAGGGGCGTCAGGTATAATGGTATAAAGGTAACCCGACTGGGCGTAAATGAGGTCGAACTGTTGTGCCTTAAGGATGGCCTCTTCTTCAGACTGGGGTCTTTCTGAAGCTACATCCTTAGCGATGACAGGAAGCAGGGACTTGAGGAACCAATCGAGGAAGATACGGTCATCTAGTTTAATCTTGCATAAGCTACGGCGTCTACGCCACTCATGGATGTGGTCCGTGATATGGGTAGCCGTGTTTTGTCTACAAGATAGAAGGATCTCAACGCCCGCGTCATAGCGGACTGGCAACTGGAAGAACTGCAGGAAGGTCGAGGCCAGGGAAGAAAAGGTGGCGTGGGTCCCATGAGGCTGCTCAATATACCACTTGGCTGCAGAGCCAGTGAAGGTGCGCTGTAAGAGACGGAGGTGAACAGAGTCATCCACGATGGAGTTAGAGGAACACCATAGGTGGAAAGACATGATATGGTTTTGTGGGTCCTCACCGGCCTTACCCTCGAATTTAGGGATGTCAGAGGGTAGTTTGGTAGGCATATGAGGCCACATAGGGTCGTGTCGAATAGGATCGTTGGTCAATCTGGCCAGGTCAGGTAGGTTGAGGCTAGCCATGAACGGCAAACTGGAAGAAGGCTGTGACACAGTAGTGCTGTGGACCAAGTTGGGGCCAGTGCCCCCAAGTGGAGGGACAAGATGTGAGGTGGTGCCCCCAAGTGGGGGGACTGAGGTAGTGAAGGAGGGTCCAGCACCACCATTGGTAGTGTGAGCCACTGATGTAGTGGGGATAGGTATTCCCGCTGTGGGAATAGGTACCGTGAGGGGAACGGTAGATGGTTGCCCCATGGAGGGCATACCAAAAACAGGTGTAGTAACTGGTGTAGTGGTGGATGTGCCACCAATGGTCCCTATGACAAATGGAGTGGAAGTCGTGCCAGCCATGGGGCTAGTAGGGGCAGTATAAATAGGGTTCTCAGACTCTTCGTCAGAATCAGAGGTAAAGTAAGGTGCGTCACTATCTGGTGACGGAGACCTACGTCGCTGACGAGTGGAGTCAAGCGACAAGGCTCTAGATCTGTGATGAGTGGTATCAACGGACAATGATCGGAATCTATGACGAGTGGTGTCGAGAGAACCGTGCTGTGGGGGCTCGCCCCTGAGGCGCCGAGAATGTCTCGGGGACTCAATGGTGACGGATGGTGTCTAAATCGTTGTGGGTTGAGGTGAGTATAAAAAACAGCTCAAAAAATCCCAATGCAACCGAGTGTGCAGAAGGAGAGCTAAAAAGCAAGGCACTCAGGCCAACAACCAACTCAAAACACCCACTGCAACAGCTGTGCTACAATAGGTGGAGTAACAACAAAGATGGTCAGAATACCAACAAGCAGCAGGTTTCCTAAAAAAGAAAAATGGTGGACTCACTAGACCAAGGGAGGTAAAGGAGCATGCAAACACCTAGCTAAAAGTATTCTGACTTAACTAAACATATCCTCTGCAAGGTGATGAAATCCAAGTCAGACAATATGAGTAGGAAAGCCAAGTGGCTATGATATCCCCCTACCGGGAGGGATACCGGGTAGTCAATCCTAGAAGAAAGGCAACTAAGATACCCCGTTCATGACACGTCCAGAAAGGTGAATCTGCCGTTTAGTTCGTTGACCGCAATACCCCTATACAGGGATATCCCAGCGGAGTCGCCAAAACTGTAGCTAGGGTTTTACCCCTAGCTTGTGCCAATGAGCACCTACTAAGGAGAATGGACTCCTTAGTAGCAGTTCAGAATATTAAACTAATTATGCAATAAACAAAACATTAAATTATTTCTAATACAAGCATGAAGCATAAACACCAAAATGAAAGAATGACTTTGTATTGATGTTACCTTGAGTGTCAAGGTTGGTGAAGCCCTTTGCAGTGTCCAAGAGGATGCTCCAAGCTTCAAGAATGCTCCTTCTCCTTCTCCAATGTTGGGAATGGGCCAAAGGTGGCTCTCAAGGTGAAACTAGTTCAAAGGTGGACTAGGGTTTCGAGAGAGATTTTGGCAGAGTAAGGGTGCTTGTGATTGTGGATATGGAATAAGGGATCTCCATCACCTATTTATAGTTTTTTGGTGGTGGAGTGCTGACCCATGGTTTTAGGAAACACATGGTTTTGGGCAGCTGTATAGGGTTTTTTCCTCCTTTTCCTCATTATTTTATATTTTTATTCCCTTTTTAGGGGATGTTTGCTATTTTTGGAGGAAAAGGGGGTTTTTTAGCCTTTTTAAGGCTATTTTGATGGTTTTTTTGGCCTTTTGGAGGCATTTTTAGGCCTTTTGGAGGCTTTTTAATGGGTTTTTTGGGATTTTTAATGGAAATATGGTAGGCAAATGGACAAATGAGTCATATAATGTGGTAAATGAGCTAGTGAGCACTTTTTGGGTGTTAACACATGAGAAACAATGTCTCGTTACAATTGACTTTCTCTTTCTGGGAGAAACCATGAACCTTTCCTTGTACTTCTATAGTATGCTTGATTTTGTAAATTTGCTTGGACCTTCATCACTTGTTCTTTGGAACAAGTCTTATCATTCTTCTGTTGTAGGTCACATCACATGATCTTTCCTACAAGTCCAATTTAGTCATATGATTAGTAACATTCCATGTAATTACAACTTCTTATGCATAATGCACACAGTCATGTAACCAATGCATCTTATCCAATGCTTCAACACAACACTCATCCATATCCCGTATACATACGGTAACTATCTAGATGCCTTCCATCTCTACCAGAACATAATATTAAGAGCGTGCACTTCTCTTAACATGTTAGCAAAGAGGTTTCATCCTAGACTAGCTCCATCAAGGGATCATGAGATGTTGTGAATCACTATAGGCCACTTACCCATAACGTGCACTACATGATCCTACTGCTAGTCATTCTTAGTCATATATAAGTGCATAAAATAAAATTGTATCACATATATACATGTAATTGTTATGAACAATATCCTTTAAAGATAATCAGAAATTCAAAAGATAGTAAATACTTATCTTTCATGTGTTTTGTAGGCTCCCTCTTGGTTTCTTCCTCCTTGCAGAAGTTATTGGAGTTTCTGGAAGCAAAGTCTGCTCCATCATCCAATTCTGAAGACCTTGATCTTCTTCTTCATCTAGTCTGGAACTTTTTGAAGTCTTCATCCTTGGTCCTCATGTACTTGATTCAAGGTCTCCTTTGCTTTGTTATCACTTTTTGAAAAACGAACTCTTCACGTTCTTGCCTCGTGCACATCCTTTGCATATGCCTTCATGTTTGGTCTAGATCTTGGGTAGACCTGTTACCAACTTTTTTGTACCATAGTTGGATTTTCTGGAGAGCCGCCATTTGAAAAACATGATAAGTGTTTGATTCCAGTGTATCAGATGATCCAGCATGTTGTGGCTAGCCAGTTGTGGTTAGCCTGTTTTTTTTTTTGAGTCGACATGACCATGGCCCCATGGGGGTTTGTAATAAAGTGTGCTAGTAGGATCTGAGTGCCTCGATTCCTCATGACTGGATTAAGCAACTAAGGTATTCCAAGGAGTTTTTTCCCTTTTCAATTATACTTTGCTTAAGGCGATGTATAATCGATGAGGTTTTCTCCCGCTCCTCCAAAGCTGGAATGCCCGATTTTGAAAATTTGGCCATGCCTACTAGACACTGTTAGAATAGGTGTCGGTCATGTCCTAGGTCCATAAAACCCTCAGAAAAAATTTCGAAAATTTTTTACCGGGTCCGTCGAAATTTGGGTTTTATTTATTTTTTAAATTTAATAAATTTCTCTATAGTTTAAATAGAGAACTAATAATTTGTAATATGTCAATCGTCCGGGGTCCGAATTCAGTGATTGATGGCTCATTTGATAAGCCAAAAATCACACATGACCCATGGAGCAGCTAAACCCAACTTTCAAATGTCAATTCAGCCTCATAATTAATATTTTCTCTAAAAAGTCATTTACAGAGAAAATATTAATTAAAATAATAAAATTGAATATTTTGGAGATAATCCAAATCTCTCCAAAATTAATCAATTTGATTAAAATAAAAGGCTAAATGACATGGCAATGGGCATTTATGAGGATTCCAATCAACTCCAAGTCTTCCCAGTCAACTACCCAGTCACTAGAAGGTTATCCATTCAAACAAATTCGCCCTCCTCATGCAAAATTTGATTTGGCTTGTTGTCATTTGATGATTGGGTGGTGGATGAGCATTAATGTTAGAGTAGGCGCCCTCATACCTACCAAGCTTGGATCCCTTCACTAGTTCGAATTCACACCTACCAAACTACCACATGTCTCCACCATGCCAACTCGCCATCTCCATGTCCTCACGTCAATCTCCATGTCCTCACGCCAATCTCCATTAACTTCACGTCTAGCATAGTTGGAGTGTGTCTATTGGTTGATGCCTTCATGACTCACCATGCTTGGCTCCTTCTACCACTCGAGTTAGCACCTACCTATTACACTTGTCTCCTCACCATACTAACTCGCACCTCCACATCCTCACGTCAATCCTCTCTCAAGCTCGCGTTCCTTGTTGTAGCTTGTTGGTTGGTTGTTGACACTCCCTATGCTTCCATTAGAGTCGAGTCTTGCCACCTCATGCCATTTCACCTACCATAAACTCGAGTTTAGCATGCCAAGCCTTGCCTTGATTGGAATTCGAACTACTTACCATTGCCAAATTCGACCTAGGGTTTAGCTTGTGTCTTTTACTATAAAGAGAGGCCCTTTGGGGTTATTATCGGATGGATTCTTTATGCATCGAAACTCTGATGAAATTGTAAGCACTTTTTATTGTTAATAAAGTTGAGACTTTGGAGGTCAAAAACGTGGAGGCTCTTGATGTGCATTGCTTCACTTGAGACTAAGGTGATATTGTTTTACATTCTATTTGAGGCTCTTAAGTTGTAGATCATGTTCAAGATGGCTAACAATCTAGCACAAGTAGCATGTATCTAGTTCTTTTCACTTAAATATTTTGTTGCATATATATTATCTATGCTTAAGGTTCTTGCAGGTATATCTTCACTCTACATAAGACCAAAGGAGTTCTAGCTTTTGGATTTGAGAAACAAAGGGAGTTTGGATCTTCTCCATCAAACATTCAAAATACAATATTGGTTACTTGTCACTTTAGGCTTCCATTTCTTCAAGCCTTCTTGTTTGCTCCTTGAATCTTTGCTTTGACTTGCTAAGCCCTTTCTATCCCTTCTAGTCTTGATCCGAGATTGTTCTTGTCTTTTCAAGCCATAGATTAGGTAGCCATAAGGTCGAAGTTCCTTCGAACTTGGGGAATAACTTGGGATTTGTTCCCTTGTGCTCTCTTCAACACTTGTTGTCGGCGTATCACCGGTTAACCGAAGGATTTCCAAGACAGTGTTTTCTAAACCCCCAAGTGTTCCACTTGAAGACCTTTGCTCCATTCGTCCACCCCTTTTAGCTTGCTTCATCTCCTCTCCATCCCATTCGTCCCACTTCATTTTTTGTTTTCCTCTCCTTGCATTTGTCCCTCTCTCCTTACCTTCCTCCTCTTGTCTCTCTCCTTACCTTCCTCTCTTTGCTCTCGTCCTATTTCTCCCCTCTAGCCTCTCATCTCCCTCCTTGTTTCCCTTAGGTCTCCTCTCGTCCATTCCTCCTTTCTTCCACCTACAAAAAGACACAAAACATAAAACAAGTTAAGAGTTTGGTTAGTTAGACTTATTCTATGAGCATAGATCTTGTCTTTTGTTTGAAATAGATTATATCTCAATCATTTTTACTTAGTAGTTCCTAGTGTATGCTTTAGAAGTCGTATTAGAACTTGCATCTAGTCCCTTTCCTTAAAAGTTCTTAGTTTCATTTCAAAGATAAACAAATTGGCATATCAAGTAGTGTAAAATCTTGTGGTTGCATTCTCATTCCCACCATTTTTTAGAGCATTTTAGCTCGCTGGTCCGTTTTACCATACTAATTATTTCAAGTTAAAATCTCATGCTCTTTCATGTTTTAGTCTTATTTTGCAAACTTAGACTTGATAGTTCAAAGTTTGATTAATTTTCTAACGCTAATGGGTGCATGAGTTTATTGGCTTATCCTTGTGGTAGGATTGTGGGAAGAGAAAGATTTCTTGAATCAAAAGATCAAACCAAAGAGAGAAGACGGAACCAAGCATCATAAGATACATCTTTTTATCCTTTTGTAAAAGCCACTTAGGGCTTCAGGCTTTCAATTGTTATAAGTTTGTTCTAGTATCCATCAAAGACCTTTCAAGGAATTTTCCTTAAGGCACTTGTAAAAATTTAATAAAACTTATAGTGGAGAGGTCCTCCACTCTTTGGTCTTCTTCCCCATTTGGGGAAGAGTGTTGGGTTTTGTTGGATTGGCTTAGTTTAGATCTTTCATATGCTCTTAGATTAGTTTTATTTCAATAAGTCATCTTGCTCTATTTTTCCATATTGACTTACCCCCATGCTTTCCCGAGTAGGGTCTTTGACCTGAAAGAGACTCTTGGGTAGATTAGATTTATTTTCATTTAAATATTATCTCGCATTTTCTCTTCCAAATCCTTTGACCGGAAGTTGTATCCTTGGGATTTCATCTCAAGGGCAGGACCACATAATTTTGTGGTTACTCTTCCTTCCCCGTCGGTTTCCTTGGTAGAGCTTTCAGCTAGCTGGAGGTTCTCAAGTGCAGGCGCTTCTAGTGGTTGATCTTGTTCGGAGATCAATCCCACCTATTAGATTAGAAATTGTGTGGTAGAACACTAGACTTTTCAAGTTTCATTTTATCTTGCAAGTAGTGTTGTTAAGCAATATTTCATATTCTTGCTGATCTGTCATATTGTTAAATTCAATTAAAGTGGAACTTATTGCTACTACAATCTACTTTCTGCTTGTTTAAAACGAACCAAAGTCTCTTGAACTTGGTCAAATCCAAGTCAAGAGCACCCTCTATCGGAGGGCATTTTTAGTTTTGCATTATCCCTGCATTAGGCATTTGTTAAAGTAGCAAGTCTCTTGAACTGTGGTCATAAGACCAAGCCAAGAGCGCTCTCTGTCGGAGAGTTGAACTAAAGTGCTCTTTAATTAAAACTTTTCAACCCACACACCCCTTTAATTAATTTACCTTGGTTTTTGTCCTACACCCGTATGCTCTGCCAACCGGAAACGGTTGGGCTAGCACTCAGAAAGGTGGAAGACTTGCTAATTCACAAGTGAAAATCTAATTAAAACTTTACCCCAAAACCTCAACCAAGACAAATTACTGTTCTTCCCACAAGAGGTGGTGCCGGGGATCCACTGTCAGACTCGAGGGCGGTCAAGCCGCAAGCACACTTGCCCTCTTCGCAATCTGGGTGCCTCCGACCTATCACCTAGGGTTGCCAGTAGTTTTCTTGGATAAGGTTCCACTACTTTTTGATACCTTGTTCTTAGCCATAATAATCAAGACAATTAAAATCTTAAATTTACCAAGATAAGCTGCACAACGTTCTCACAAACTTTTATTTTCAAGCACTTGTATCAACCTTCTTACAATCACTCTTTTTATATATATATTTGACTCCATAAGGCACTGGTCCTTCATCACATATCTTGCTTGTTTTAAAATATCAACATTGGAGTATTTGCTTTAATTATCGTAAAGAGTGATTTATTTATTGTCCAAGTGTATCTCTCATCTTGTGTTTGCAACGTGGATTGCGCTATCTTGTTTTACATTTAAATATTATATTGTCTCTCATTCAAAAACTCCTAAACAACACCCATCTGCATCACAACACCAAAAACATTTAAACACACAAAGAGCCTTAGACAACTCTTTTTTAGGGACTACCCCCCTTGGCTTCGTTAGGAGTTTGCCTAAACGGAGGAGCTGGGATTCAGGTGACAGTACCTGGCTCATTGCTTGCCCCCAAGGCCACACCTCTCCCCACTTTCCAGTGAGGGAGACAGCTTTCGAAAGATTTTTGCTGCTGGTGTGCAGTTTGGCGGTCAACATCTTTGGCGCCGCTGCCGGGGACAAATCTTTTTGTTCCTGGACGACCTTAGTTTTTTCTAGTTTGTTTACCTTTTTGATAGATTCTCAAATCTTTCTGGCGACTCCACTTCCCTTTTTTCCTTTTTGGTAGATTTTTAGTTTAATCACTCTCAGAAATTAGACTTGAATCCACCTGGCGACTCCATTGTCAATTAACACCTCAAGGTATTCGACTAAAAGAAACTCTGAAGGCTTGCTTAGTTTTATCCCAGAACCTGAAAAGGTTTATAGGAGAAGACTGAACAAGCTTGCTTCTCGTAAAATCCTTGAAGAACTTAGGTCTCAGTCTATTTCTGACATCCATAGTCTTTTTCAAGAAAATAACTTAGAAAATTCTGAAAATTTTGAAAATAGTAATAATTGTTTTTCTGATACAATGGGTGATTTTTTCGCTCCCCTCAACATTGCTCAGATAGCAGGTCAACCGCATGATCTTCCAGACAAGGCCATCGACAAACTTCCCACCTTTACTGGCACTGATACTGTTACTGCTGCACATCACCTCACTGCTTTCTCAAAAATAAAAAGTGGATATGTCAGGGATCCTGCTCACAGGCATGAGGATGTGTACATGAAGTTGTTTGCCTTATCCTTAGATGGGGATGCTGGTGACTGGTTCATTGGTTTGCCAACCAACTCCTTTGCCACCTTGACTGAGTTTTCAACTGCTTTCACCAACAAGTATGGTGAGAAAAAAGAGCCCCGTCATCAACTTGCTGCTCTAACAAACATCAAAAGAAATGAGGTAGAAACCATGGAAGAGTTCAACAAAAAGTTTACCGACTTGTACAATGCAATCCCTACAGATTACAAGCCAACTCCACATACTATACTGGTTTACTACATTGAAGCTTTAAGTGGAGAGATGCAATATCAACTTAGGGATAAAGAACCTACTGCTTTGTTAGAAGCACAGACAATGGAAACTAAGATCGATAAGAACATGCAGTCCTCTGGAAAGTCAAATTTACCTGGTTATTCAAGAGCTCAAACTCCTTTAAAACAGCTGAGCCTAAAGATAAAGATCCTCTAGCTGCTTTGAAAGAATCATACGAGAAAAAGATGATGGATATGTGTGAGAGGATGGAAAGAGCTGAACAGAAACATGTAGTCCAAATGAAGGAAGTACAAAACAAGATAATAAACATGGAAATGGCACATGTCCAACGAGTTTAGCAAATTCAACAAACTCAACCAATTCAGAGAAATTACCCTCCCAAAAATAACTGTCAAAAGAAAGCTCCCGAAAATGAAAAGAGGCCTCCAACTCAGATAGAGGCTGCTAACACAAATGAGGTGTACATCCCATTTTGCAGAGCTTGCAAGGATTTCCATGAGGAATTCGCTTGCTACTTTGCAAACTATGTACAAGAGCATGGTTATTCTGAAGGGGAGGGTACCAGTAATCCAACATCAAGCGAGCCTGAATACATAAATGTTGTAGGAGATATCCGCAATATTCCCAGAGAAAACTGGAAACATGCTGACAATGAACCGGACAATATGACAAAAAACTATGGAGGAAGACCATCCAATGAGAAGCTCCACAATATGCAGAGATTTAAAGGGGTCGGATACCAAAGAAGATCAAATCCTGCACCTGCTATACAACCTCCCAAGGTAATTATTCCAAATGATTCAACTGACTCTAGTAAATTAAATTTTGATTGGAATAATTGGTTCAATACTACTAAGGTACCTATACCCATAAATGAACTCTACAAGATTCCTGGTCAAAAGGAAAAGTTGTTGAAAACATTAGAAGCACCTATTCCTGCATGTAGGACCGAGCCTAGTCCACCCACTCCTCTCACTCCTCAGACTCCTAAGAAGGTCACTTTTTCGGATAATGTGGAAGAACCTTCAACTAGCTGTGAATCAACTTATGAGGACCCTCCTATAATCCTGCATACTAGGGATACAAGAAGAGAAGCTCACCCTCCTTTCTACATATCATTGATGATAGGTGAACTTCTTCTACATAATTGTATGCTGGATTCAGGATCCGGTGCAAGCTTAATGACCAAAAGGGTTATGCAACAACTTAACTTAAGAACCACCAGGCCCTACCAGAATGTGTGTGCCATGGATTCTAGACCCGTTAAGGTTGAAGGGATGATAGAGAAAGTTCCTGTTAGATTGGCCAAGTACCCGGACATCCATATTACCATGGATATCCTTGTCATAGATGTACCAGATAGGTGGGGCATGCTACTCTCTAGAAAGTGGGGTGCAACCTTGGGTGGTTCTATACAGTTGGATTGGTCTTATGCAACAATTCCTGCTTCTGAGGACTCACTTGTAAAATTACACACTGAAAAGGAAAGGAGATACCATGTGGAAAATCCGGATAGACCATCAAATGAGTTTGTCTGCCATGTCGGTGAGATAGGAGATATTCAAATCAAATCCACCTTTTTAGATCCAATCCAGGAAGAGGTAAAAAATGAAGAAACAAGTAAGCTATGGAAAATGAATTTTGATGGAGCATGTTCTAGAGCAGGAAAGGGTGCTGGGGTTGTCATCACTTCTCCAGAGGGTAAAATTTTCAACTTCGCTTTTAGACTAGAGTTTGAAGCAACAGATAATGTGGCAGAGTATGAGGCACTTCTACTAGGCATAGAGATTGCCAAGGACATGGGAATCAAACTGCTAACTATAAAAGGGGACTCAGATCTAATTGTCCAACAAATTAAGGGTCAATTTGCATGTAAATGCCAGAGACTTAAGAAATACCGAAATGCAATATGGGACACAATGGAATTCTTTGATGCCCTTAATATAGAAGCAGTCCCTCGAGACCAGAATAGTGCCGTGGATAAACTTGCAGTTGCAGCCTCAACACTTCAACCTTTGGACGAAATGTTAGAAGGACATTGCCCCTTGGAAATAAACTTTAGACCTTCCATTCCTGATAATATAGAACATTGGCAAGTTTTCAGAGATGATGAACAGATACTTAAGTTCATAAACAACATTGATGAGTTCTTGAATTATAAACCAAATGATCAGGAGGAAGGTAAAGTTTATCAGGATGAGGGTAACCGCTCAAACCCTGTTCCACGAGGTTTTGTGGCTTTGGAACATGTTTTTGACAGACAGGATAGGAGAAAGAGTAATGTGGATCAGATGAAACCAGGTGAGTACATTGAGATTAACATTGGAACGGAAA
This sequence comes from Larix kaempferi, assembly GCA_027924585.1. Classification (NCBI taxonomy): domain Eukaryota; kingdom Viridiplantae; phylum Streptophyta; class Pinopsida; order Pinales; family Pinaceae; genus Larix; species Larix kaempferi. The sequence continues at coordinate 7,449,496 of BSBM01000053.1, forward strand.
AGGAACAAAAAATACTAAAGATTGGAAAAGGTATCCCTGACGAAGAAAGAAATGCCCTTATTAACTTATTAAGAGAATTTAGGGACATATTTGCCTTCACATATGATGAGCTCAAAGCATATAGGGAGGATGTTTTCCAACACACCATTCCCTTGAAACCGGAATGTCAGAAGGGAAAACCTTTCCGGCAAAAGCTGAGACAGATTAATCATAAACTAGCTCCTATTGTAAAACAGGAACTAGAAAAAATGTTAGCAGCAGGCATCATAGCACCCACTCGACATACTTCATGGTGTTCCAATTTGGTGGTGGTCAGAAAAAAGAATGGCAGCTTAAGAATATGTATAGACTTTAGAAATCTGAACATAGCATGCCAAAAAGACAACTACCCCCTTCCAAATATGGAGACCCTCCTCCAACGGGTCACTGGATCTGGCATGATGTCAATGTTGGATGGATTTTCAGGTTACAATCAGGTAGTCATCAAGGAAGAAAATAGACACAAAACTGCTTTCACAACCCCTTGGGGAACTTTCGAATATCTAAGAATGCCTTTTGGCCTTACAAATGCTGGGGCTACTTTTCAAAGGGCCATGGACTATGCCTTCAAAGAATTAGTGGGAAAAATCATTGAAATCTACCAGGATGACTTGACCGTATTTTCAAAAGAAAGATCTAGTCATGTTGGCCACCTTAGGAAGGTATTTGAAAGATGTAGAGAGTATGGGATATCTTTAAATCCGGTGAAATCAGTCTTTGGCATCGAGGAAGGTAAGCTTTTGGGTCACATTGTTAACAAAGACGGGGTCAAGGTTGATCCCGAAAGAGTAGAAGCTATCCAGAAAATTCCCCTTCCTAAAAATGTCAAAGGTCTCCAATCTTTTAATGGCCATATCAACTTCATAAGAAGATTCATACCAAATTTAGCCGAGATAATAAAACCCATGCAACGGTTGTTAAAAAAGGATGCTAAATTTGTCTGGGATGATGAGGGAAAGGAAGCCTTTGCAACTATCAAAGATGCTATTTCTAAATCACCTGTGTTAGTCATCCTTGATTACACTAAAGAATTCATGATATTCTCTTTTGCCTCAGAGGACACAATAGCTGGGGTATTGCTCTAGAAGAATTCCGAAAGGTTTGAGCAACCAATTGCCTTCATGAGTAGAGCCCTCCAAAACTCTGAGTTAAAATATACTACCATGGAAAAGCAGGCCTATGCCTTGGTGAAGTCTCTAAAACACTTTAGGACATACATTGGTTATTCGAGAGTCATAGGATATGTCCCCCATGCCGCTGTAAAAGACATCCTATCCCAACAGGATTGCTTAGGAACAAGAGGCACATGGGTATCCAAAATCCAGGAGTATGATCTTGAAATACGACCCACTAAACTAATAAAGGGGTAGGGCCTAGCTAAGATGTTAACCCAAAAAAATGAAGAGGCCATTGACATGAGTTGTGCAAGCCTTTCATCTCATCCTCGTATGACACCAGCTTTACAGGACCTAGATAATCATTGGTACTCCGACATTATATACTTTCTGCTACACCTGGATGTCCCAGATCATCTCAAGGGACATAAAAGAAGAGCTCTTAGGTTAAAAACTGCCAGGTATTGCCTCACTCAAGAAGGTTTGGGTTGGAGGAACCCTGATGGTGTGATACTTAGATGTGTGCACGAGCAGGATTCCAAAAAGATCTTGACTGAATTCCACTCAGGATTTTGTGGGGGCCACTATGTAGCAAACACAACTGCTCATAAAATTCTGAGAGCAGGTTACTATTGGCCAACTATTTTTGCTGATACTTACAAATATGTCAAGTATTGCCAGGAGTGTCAACTTTTCACGGGAAAGCCTAAATTGGTTGCTTTACCTCTCGCACCAGTAGTTGTCATTGCCCCTTTTCAACAATGGTGTCTCGACTTTATTGGAAAATTCCACGGCAACTCTAGCAATGGATTTTGCTGGATCCTCACTGCAACTGATTACTTCACTAAATGGGTGGAAGCTATACCCACCAAACCAGCTACTGAAAAGGTAATCATGGATTTCATCGAGGATAGGATCATCACCCGGTTTGGCACTCCCCTGAAGATAACAACAGACAATGCTAAGGCTTTCAGTTCGGCAGAGATGAATGATTTTTGCTTCAAGTATGGCATTGTTCTATCACACTCTTCTGACTATTATCCTCAGGGCAATGGACTTGCAGAGTCCTCAAACAAAAATTTGATGACCATCCTTAAGAAAACTGTGGGGGATAACAAGAGATCTTGGGATAGCAAAATCAAGTATGCATTGTGGGCAGATAGGATCACCAAGAAGAATTCCACTGGGAAGTCTCCTTTGGAACTTGTTTATGGCATCACAGCAGCTTTGCCTTTCAACATGCAAATACCCATTTACAAAATGTTGACTGATTATGGTACCGAAAAACTGGAGTTAGATGACAGGGCAAACCAAATCATTGAACTTGATGAAAGCAGAAGGACATCATTGGACAAAATGTTAAGACATCAGGAAAGCATGAAGACCACTTTTGACAAGTCAGCTAAGCCTAGAGATTTCCAAGTGGGTGACACTGTTCTCTTATGGGACAAGAGAGGAGAAAAACCAGGGAAGCATGGAAAATTTGACAGCCTTTGGAAAAGGTCCTTTTATCATACGTTGTCAGGCTGGAACACATTCTTTCTTTCTAAATACCATGGATGGAGAGATGATACCATTGGCCAGAAACGGGCAACATCTGAAACTATTTTATCGGAACAACATTCAAGATGACCAGGGGGTCATCTCAGGAGATTCCTAAACCTTATCTTTTTCAAATTATGCAATCTTTTGTACCATATTGATGTATCATAGTTTCATATGTTAGCTTTTGTATCATATTTCATATTTATGCTAGAAAAAGAAAAGATTTTATTTTTCATATGCTTTTGAAAAAAGAAAAGAAAAAATGTTATGTTGGTATTTCATTTTGGTATTATTTGTCATGGAGATGTTTTACTAAGACACTTCTGTTTCTGTGCAGGAAACTGATATTCTGGGGTTCTCGAATACTCTTTTTGAACCATAGATCAAACGAGCACCTGTCCCACAGTTGGAGCCAGATGTTACCAACTTTTTTGTACCATAGTTGGATTTTCTGGAGAGCCGCCATTTGACAAACATGATAAGTGTTTGATTCCAGTGTATCAGATGATCCAGCATGTTGTGGCTAGCCAGTTGTGGTTAGCCTGTTTTGTTTTTTGAGTCGACATGACCATGGCCCCATGGGGGTTTGTAATAAAGTGTGCTAGTAGGATCTGAGTGCCTTGGTTCCTCATGATTGGATTAAGCAACTAAGGTATTCCAAGGAGTTTTTTCCCTTGTCAATTATACTTTGCTTAAGGCGATGTATAATCGATGAGGTTTTCTCCCGCTCCTCCAAAGCTGGAATGCCCGATTTTTAAAATTTGGCCATGGGGGGTTATTAGAGGCCAACTAATGTATATAAGCCTACTAGACACTGTTAGAATAGGTGTCGGTCATGTCCTAGGTCCATAAAACCCTCAAAAAAAAATTCGAAAAATTTTTACCGGGTCCGTCGAAATTTGGGTTTTATTTATTTTTTAAATTTAATAAATTTCTCTATAGTTTAAATAGAGAAATAATAATTTGTAATATGTCAGTCGTCCGGGGTCCGAATTCAGTGATTGATGGCTCGTTTGATAAGCCAAAAATCACACATGACCCATGGAGCAACTAAACCCAACTTTCAGATGTCAATTTAGCCTCATAATTAATATTTTCTCTAAAAAGTCATTACAGAGAAAATATTAATTAAAATAATAAAATTGAATATTTTGGAGATAATCCAAATCTCTCCAAAATTAATCAATTTGATTAAAATAAAAGGATAAATGACATGGCAATGGGCATTTATGAGGATTCCAATCAACTCCAAGTCTTCCCAGTCAACTACCCAGTCACTAGAAGGTTATCCATTCAAACAAATTCGCCCTCCTCATGCAAAATTCGATTTGGCTTGTTGTCATTTGATGATTGGGTGGTGGATGAGCATTAATGTTAGAGTAGGCGCCCTCATACCTACCAAGCTTGGCTCCCTTCACTAGTTCGAATTCACACCTACCAAACTACCACATGTCTCCACCATGCCAACTCGCCATCTCCATGTCCTCACGTCAATCTCCATGTCCTCACGCCAATCTCCATTAACTTCACGTCTAGCATAGTTGGAGTGTGTCTATTGGTTGATGCCTTCATGACTCACCATGCTTGGCTCCTTCTACCACTCGAGTTAGCACCTACCTATTACACTTGTCTCCTCACCATACTAACTCGCACCTCCACATCCTCACGTCAATCCTCTCTCAAGCTCGCGTTCCTTGTTGTAGCTCGTTGGTTGGTTGTTGACACTCCCTATGATTCCATTGGAGTTGAGTCTTGCCACCTCATGCCATTTCACCTGCCATAAACTCGATTTTAGCATGCCAAGCCTTGCCTTGATTGGAATTCGAACTAATTATCGTAAAGAGTGATTTATTTATTGTCCAAGTGTATCTCTCATCTTGTGTTTGCAACGTGGATTGCGCTATCTTGTTTTACATTTAAATATTATATTGTCTCTCATTCAAAAACTCCTAAACAACAACCATCCGCATCACAACACCATAAACATTTACACACACAAAGAGCCTTAGACAACTCTTTTTTAGGGACTAACCCCCTTGGCTTCGTTAGGAGTTTGCCTAAACGGAGGAGCTGGGATTTAGGTGACAGTACCTGGCTCATTGCTTGCCCCCAAGGCCACACCTCTTCCCACTTTCCAGTGAGGGAGACAACTTTCGAAAGATTTCTGCTGCTGGTGTGCAGTTTGGCGGTCAACAAGACCCAAGTCATCGTTTTGCTTACAATCGATAAATCCCTGTATACATGCAAACATTTTGTGCCACAGTTCACTTGGTTCCATAGTGTCATGAACCAATGCTTGATTTGAGCAAGCCTCCCTCTTGCTCTTCAAAAGTTCAACACATATTCTTCATCACTTGAGTAATCTTCGCTTGCTTTCTGCTTGTTTTCTTGCTTCCTTTCTTATTGCCTTTCTTCTTGGGACACTTTCTTGCAATGTGTCCCATCTTATCACAATTGTAGCATCTTATATGTGAATAGTATCTAGGAGGTCTTCGTCCCTTGTGGGATCTGTTAGACTTGTGATGATGATATTCTTTCTTACTTCTATTGGCATGAGCTGCTAGAGGTTGATTACCTTCATCACCTAAATTTTCTTCTCTGGCTTCAATCCTTGTTTCTTCCCGAGTGCAAGTTTCCCAAAGTGCATTGAATTTGATGAGTTTCTTTCTGGAACATATTCTTTGAATAGATGAATCCCATGATCTTAGAAGACCATTCAAGGTGGTCATTACAAGTTCTGCATTCTCAACATGGTGTCTAATATATTCTAGTTGATATTTGATATGGGAGACCCTTGTGAAGTAAGATTGAATGCTTTCACTGCTTTGCATCTTCACACCCTTGAGTTGAGTTCTCAAGGTCATGTTTCTATTAATGTTCTTTCCTTCAAACAAACTCGTTAGTGCATCAAACATCTCTTTCGAAGTTTTTAGAGATGAGATATGTGGGATCAAGTGATCCTTGATGGAATCAACTATGATCCTCTTGGATTTTATCGGGATCTTCTTAATCTTTGATTTATCCTCATCTCCCTCTAGCTTCGCAACTACTTCTGTGACATACTTATCCAATTCATTTTCTTCTGGAATGAGCATTACCCTATACTTCCAAGCACATAAGTTGTCTGCCCCTTCAAGATTATCCTCAAGCTTGGTATGATTTTTCATCTTGAAAAAACTTGATAAATGAGAACCTCAAATGGAAATAGAGATAGTAATGCTTACCAAATGAGATGCTCCAACCAAGTACTGATTTCTGAGATTTGGCTACAGGATGACCTAGGGTTTGTTAGCGAAACCATAATTTATCAACGTCGGGATCTTGAGAAACTGATTGGAGGAAAAGATGCACCTCCCCAAGGTGATTTGAGTAGTGCCTTCTTTCATCCAAATCTGTGGACATAACTGCCAAAAATTGGAAACCCTAATTTCAGCAGTTACTCCAGTTTCAACAGAATTAGGTCAAAAATAGAAAATTCTCGGATTTGGAATTTGCCTCCACAGGAATATGGACCCTCCTAAGGCAAGTTGAACAAAGGTCATTTTCTTCCAAATATGTGGATTGATCCTCCAAAAACTTGATTCCCTAGTTTTCTGAACTGTAGTGGTGGACTCAAAAATGAAAATTATCCTATCTGAATTATGTCACCACATAAATATTTGCCCTGGTACAACGAGTTTCCTTGACCCTCTTTTTCAACCAATCTATGGAGAAAAACCTTTGGAAAGAGAAACCCTAGTTTTCACTTCCGAGAGTAGTAGAAGCTGCACACTGTTTTCTTTCAGGCCAGCTCTAATACCATGTTAGAATTTGAAAAGCAATAACATTAAGGATCAATAAAAGATACAAGCACAGCATAGACAATAGTACACAATAATTCTATCCTAGGAAAACCCTCTCGAGGAAGAAAAACCCAACAAACTTCTTCTATACAGATTCGTCAGAATGTACAATAGTATTCCTCTTTCAAAGATCCAAAACAATAAGACTCCAAAAGCAACCACTCACTTGAATCTATCTCTCCTACTCACACGAACTCAATGAGTGAGAGTGGTGACCAAATGAGGAGTTCGAACTCCTCATTTACACTAATCAACTGACTTGACCTTGTTACCAAACATGGCTGACATGACTCTCCTAACTGGGATGACTTGTCTAATTCACAATAACATATTATTTTCTAGATATTTCCAAGCCGACCTAACAATTAGGGTTTACATTGACTCTTTTTATAACTTTTACATGATCAATTACATTAATAATAATTCCTGTATGATGTACAATACACATGATAAAAATAATACAAATAAGAATATCTTCTGAAGTTACATTCTTCAACAAAGACAAGGAGTTGTGGAAGAAGATTGAAGGTCACCAAGAAGACAAAGAGGCAAAAAAGAAGGAAACTATGTGAGATTAGGTTGCTGACGCAAATGGAGATATTAAAGATAGTGCTAACCTAGATGGCCTAATGGCCTAATGGAGTAATGGCCTAGATGGAGAGATGAAAGATAGAGTTGACCCAAATGGGAAGTTGGTCCAGATGGAGATATGAAAGATAAAGTTGAATAGCATTAGGAGTAATATCACTAAGGTGATTAGATCTATATGTACTTTGTAATGTATACTTGTATTATTGATGAGGATGAGAAAGCGGTTCCATTATTACTCACTAGTTGGTCCCTTTTGATGGCATCATGGATTTGAGATTTTTTTTGTATGTTCATGTTTCCTTGTATTGTTGTTTGTCGATGGAAGAGTCTGATAACAAGGAAAGTCAAGTGTGTACATCCGATGCAAGTGCTTAGATATGTATCAAGAGCTCGTTGTAGTCACTCATGTCAAATGATATATTGGATATTTATAACTAAAATCATGGAGAGCTTCTAGATTATGATCCACAAGAAGAAAGGGATTAGATTCCTTGAGGTGCAAATCTAGCCTTTTTTTCCTTATTTTTTTTTCCCTAACGGTGGAGTCACTACCCACCTCTTTATCCTTTGTGAAATTTGTGAAATTCACACGAAGATGATACCTAAAAGTGTCACAATAGGAGCGTGCGAGTGCTAAAAATTAGAAGCGCGCGCGCTCCTAAGACTGTGTGAGCGCTCCGGTTTGGTGAATCCCGAACCACCAGTTAAGCATCCATGTAGGCATTAAAGTGAACACGCATTATGATCACGTGCACGCTTTTAATACACACACATTATTAGTGTCTGCACGTTAATAGTGCATGTGCTTCTATGTATATTAAAAATTGGGTTGAGGCCCATTTCTATCCCATTCTACCCAATTTCGCCGGTCTCTGAGCATCCAATATTGTGAATTGAACGCGTGTGCACACTGACTCCACCACCAACACCTCCAAATCATCATCCAGGTAGGATTTTTATCCATGATTTGTAATTTTTTTTTATTGTTCAATGATTTAAAAAAAAATGACATTCTAAACATTCCAAAAATTCAACCAAAATTGGAACAAATTCATTTTTAAAAAATTCCAATTCATTCCTTCTCCAGCACAATGACCGAAAACAAAGAGCCAAACCCCCAAATAAACAACCTAGAGGATAACCCAACCACACAAATCGCCGAAGTAAACATTAACCCCAAGGAGAACCCAACCACGTAAGCCCAAATTAACCAACATCTACATTAGTTAAGAACCTTGGTTCAAGAGCTTAGAACCACTAGGGAAGGGAACCATCGAGACTCTCCTTAGCCACATCCCTTGACAACATTATTGCCTCAGTTGACAATGCTCAAGATCAATTGGTGATCATAACTGAGTATATGACTAGAATGGAAATGTATTATTCAACTAGTCTCAATAGAGACCAAATCAGAGACTTGAACATCTCTCAAACCAAACTCTAGTTAGTTATTTCGTTGACCCCAGGACCAACCAACCCCCTGATCCACCCAAAATACGCCTTTTCATGGATTGGTGCACATATGAGTCATGGAGGAAAAACTAGACGAGTCAATGGTTTATGGTTTTGGACGAACTTTCTTGCAACAATAGGGAGGTTCCACTTTATTTTCTTCAGAAACTATACATAGAGTACGTTTTGGGTCTACATGTAAACTACTTTGACATTAGTGAGTTTAGGGGGGTTGGTCTTGGATCTTCCCAGGATCAACCCACCTCTAGGTGTAACCCGATGAAAGGGGCACCTACACCTAGGTGTATTCCTAACCCCCCCCCACATACACCTTAGTTACTGGATTGCCTGGACGAGACTGCCACTACCATATCACAATTTACTCATAGTGTACTGCAACACAGTACATTCGTGGCATCATCGAGGCACGACACTTCGGAGTAGCATTGAGGACCATGATGTGTAGGTCCTTCAAGCCCCATTGGTCATGTACCATACATGACAGCCAGTGGGGCAAAGGATCCTTTTGACAACCGAGGATTACCCCATCGATGCACCCACTGTGTCCATACTTGCCATCACCTCACATCAAAAGCTCATAACTTATTATCTCTTTTTGAAGCAAAATAAAAAATAATAAAAAGATCAGAACTTATTAAACACCATGAGGTTGAAACTGTGCACTGTGGATGGGTCTTCATGCCTTGACCATGGTTGTGGTAATGAAAAAAGAGCCTCTATCCCTTTAGCATGGGTGGGTGAGGAAAACAACAACCTTGGGCCCTAAGCATAGATTCTCAAGTTTAAGTAAGCACCATGAGCACATCCTTAGACCACCACATGGGACCATCGATATATCAAATGGTATGCCCCTTGTACGAGTTCTTTGTAGGACTTTAAATGGGATATGGGTGTCATGAGTGGGGTTCTGTGCACTACAGATAGAGGAGGTTTACCAAATAATGATAGAGTGATATGGGTGAAGAGGGTTAGAGCGAGAGGGGGAGAAAAATTTAAGGAGAGAGAGAGAGAGAGAGAGAGAGAGAGAGAGAGAGAGAGAGAGAGAGAGTATGTGTGTGAGTCAGCGAGAGAGATACTGACCGAAATTTATATACTTACTGAAAGGCATACAATGGATTCCCTCACCCTCTCTATGGTTGATTGAGGTACAAGTTGCTTGATCGTTATGGGCGACGTATAGTTAGGTGTTTTTTATGTGTGTGTGTGTGTGTGAGAGAGAGAGAGAGAGAGAGAGAGAGAGAGAGAGAGAGAGAGAGAGAGAGAGAGAGGAGGGTTAAGGAGAGAGATATATGGGGGGGACAGAGCGAGATCATTTGGGCCTTACACCATAATCACCACTTCTCAGGCTCAATCACCATGAGTAATTCTAGTAAACTGCAACACAAACACTCTCTAAGAATTCTTTAGCATAAAATTTGGATACATGTGTTTTTCACACCAAAGATGGGCCATAGGACCTCAAACTTGGTCGAGTAACGAAATACATCATGTGATATTTTTGAATCTTCTAATGTGTAAGAGCCTTTAACAATTCCTTGAACCAACACGTGATCCCCTTGTACAAGTTCTTTGTAGGCCTTTAAATGGGATATGGGTTTCATGAGTAGGTTTTTGTGTAGTGCAAAGAGAGAAGGTTTACCAAATAATGATAAAGAGTGAGATGGAAAAGGAGGGTTAGAGAGAGAGGCGAGGGAAGGTTAAGGAGAGAGAGAGAGAGAGAGAGAGAGATTCTGACCAAAATTTATATCCTTACTGAAATGCATACAATGGATTCGCTCACCCTCTTCATGGTCGATTGAGGTACAAGTTGCTTGAACGTTATGGGAGAGGTAGGGTGACATTTTTTTTTTGTGTGTGTGTGTGAGAGAGAGAGAGAGAGAGAGGGTTAAGGAGAGAGAGACGAGGGGTAACATAGCAAATAAGATGCTACATAGATGGACAACAAAACTACCATTGAACCAACAACCAATTCAATCTCTACAAGCATAGAGACACACAATAAATATAAACATTGTGCAACTAACGGGAATAAGGAAATGTATGAAATTTTTTATTCATTACTCATGCTGCTCCAAATTACATCAATAGGGCCATGCGCTACTACTTCAATCCCAACCTATACATTGGCATAATCGAGAACCAAACGCCACTGCTATGGATCTACTTATCATCTTTATGATGTTGCTCCTTTAATCCCTTCTATGGATGCTTCCTCCTATCCCTCCTCACATACAACATTTACATATTTCACATGGCTAGAGGAATGGCAACAGATAGAAAGACCGTTCAACTTCCAACATTTTAGGTTTACATTCTTACCAAGAAACCGTTTCATATTCTATTTGAGTTTTTATTCACTTGGTAGATACTTAGGAGTCGTATCACTGTTAACCCTTCCCGGGGTAAGTGTAGCATCCCACCTGCTAATATGTTACGCCAATCAATGGCCAAAGTCACATCACTTTTCATCCTTCATACAGTAGGTGTACCATCCCACCTGCTAATCCAATGAGTGGCATCGGGGGCATCCCAGTCAAACAAAGCCTTTGCCTTCTTCACATCATTGTCCTAATCCTGAGCTTGGTCCCATCGATTCCTTCGCTTCCAGGAAAGATGCACCACCGAGGCCTGAGTGGCCCCATCTTTATCCTTCACCTTATTTTCATCCTCTTCCTAGTGCTTCTTCACAACTAGCCTTAGGGTTTCTTCCTTTTCACTCTTGAGGGCCTCTGCTGCATGATATCAACATAAGTCCAGATAGCGGCATCGAGGGTCTTGTCACCCATGGCGAAGGCGTCATTTATGTCAGTGAAATTAGCTCTATTAAGCCTCATTTTCTTGTATTTTTCTTCTTTATCGATAATCCCCTAGGGTTTCTTGAAGGCCAAGTCATCCTCCTCCTCCCTACGCTTCTCAATAAATCCTTGAGCATTGGTTTGGGGGAAGTATAAAAGGCCAATTTGTGGGAAACCTCCGCTACAAGGTATTTCCCTTGTAGTGTGTGTGAGAGAGAGGAATATTAATGAGAGAGAGAGAGAGATAGGGACATAAGGGGGAGAAAGAGGGGAGGAGGGTTAAGTAGAGAGAGAGATATATAACGGTTATAGATAGAGAGTGAGAGGATGAGGGTTAGGGGGAGAGGGGAGCATGGTTAAGGAGATAGTAAGACAGGGGGGGAGGGGCGGGAGGGGGCTTAGGAAGAGATGGGAGGAGCGAGAGGAGAGGATGATGGTTATGGTTAGGGAGACGGAGATATGAGGGAGAGTGAGAAGGAGAGGAAGTTTAGGCAAAGAGGAGGGAGAGGGAGAAGAAGAGGAAGTTTAGGTAGAGAGGGAGATAGAGGAGGATTAAAGGGGAGAGAGAGAGAGAGAGAGAGAGAGAGAGAGAGAGAGAGAGAGGTTGAAATGGGGTGGAGGAGAGGAGGGTTAGGGAGGGAGAGGGAGAGAGGGGATTAGGGTTAGGGAGGGAGAGGGAGAGAGGGGATTAGGGTTAGGGAGGGACATGAACATAGAAAGGAAAGGAGGAGGTTTAGAGTTAGGGAGAGGGGTGGCAAGGGGGGTTTGAGATAGATGAAGATGACATCAAAAATATATTTCGGATTAGTGAACAAATGTGCGCACACGTTATTAGTGCGTACGCGCTTTTATTGCCTACGCGTGTATTTAAAACAATGCGTATGCGTTGTTTAAATTTCTAAATTTTGGCGGGAAATTCCTTTCCCACCAAAGTGGTGGATGACTTGGATGCTTTGGTTTTAGGTTCGGGTTGCCAAACCAAGTGGCCTGGACTGTGTTATAACAAAATACTTCTTATTCTATAACTTCTTCTATTTAGAGCATGATTCTGCGTATACTACACTTGTCCACGACTAATGAAATTGCCCACACTTGTAGAATTCTGTGTGCAGATTCTGAATATGTAATTTTTTATTAAATCTATTATTCATTTCTATTTTTTATTTAATTTTAATTGGACTAACGTCAATATTACACAAAAAGTAGGTTATTTCTTCCGGTTATAACTTTTGATTGGCTCACCTATTTTGAAAATGAAAAAGAACCTGCACAAGTACACACAAAGACCTACATCCTAAAAACAACGTTCATTGATTATGTTAAGGTCATGATGTCGGGGCCCAATGCTCGACCTAGTCATTTTAGGGTTTCGTTGACTTCATTAATTTAAAAAATAAAATAAAATTAACATAGATAAATATGGAAAAATAGTGTTGCACTAGAACGACATGTTATCTACGACTCTATATAATCGTTTTCACAAATTTCCACCATTTGCATACCAAACCCGAGGCCCAACGCAAACATATTCATTATGTTTTCTTAAAAAAATAACATACCAACCTTAGAAGAACCCCATTTTTTGGGAGTTATACTTAATTTATATAAATAATAGTTATATATTCTGGAAGGTAAACTGATTGTCTATGTTTCATCTTCTTACGCCATATTCCAAAAAGTGTGTAGGTAGCTCTAATATTGCTTTTTGACGTTCAGAATTCTATTTTTCTGGAAGTCCGTTGCAACCAATGCGTCATGAGTGGCCAACATTAGCTTGCACCAGCCCATGAGTGACTACAAGGAGCTCTTAATACACATCTAAGAACATGCATCAGGCATACACACTTGAATTTCCTTGTTATCAAGATCTTCCATCGACAAACGACAATATAAGGAAACATGTACACATGGAAAACATCTCAAATCCATCATGCCATCAAAAGGGACCAACTAGTTAGTAATAAGGGAATCACTTTCTCTTTCTCATCAATAATACAAGTATACATTAGAAAGTACATCTAGATCTAACTTCCTTAGTGCTCTTACTCCTACTGCTACTTAAAAAATTTATCCATCTTATACAATGCCTAGCCACATTCAAACTCTAGTAGGAAATGCAATGGTTGTTGACCCTTTGCTCTTTTAATCCTTCATCTCTCCCTGTGGACCAACTTTATCTTTCATATCTCCATCTAGGAAAACTTTCCATTTGGGTCAGCTTTATATTTCACCTTTCCATCTGGCCAATAACCCATCTAGGTTAACACTATCTTTCATCTCTCCATTTGGGCCAGCAACCTGATCTCACATAGTTTCCTTCAAGTTATCATATTCTTGTTTTGCCTCTTTGTCTTCTTTGTGATCTTCAATCTTCTTCCACAGCCCTTGGTCTTCTCCTATGAGTGTAGTGTTGTAATGATTTTCCCTCCAACCTTTGGTTTCCATGTGTGCCTTTACTTTGCCATTTCTTTTCCTATTACCATCCATTTTAAGCTTTCTTTTCTTCCTCATTTGCATTAGTTTTTATTCTTTTGTTGCTTGTCTTTTATCTTCTTCATTGGTGTTGTCCACATCATCTTTGTTAGTGTCATCAAGATTTCTTTTGTTGCCATTTTCCACAAAATCTTTATCACTGGGAAAGAGAGCTGGTGGAATTGGGAAAGTGATCAGAGCTGATAGATCGTGATAACTAGGAAATTGGGTTGGGGAATGGACCTCTTACACATTGCCTACCTTGAGTAGGCATTGTAGCTTGCCTTGAAGACTAAAAATAATTTGTACAAGGGGTTATGGGTGGCCACTTAACCCAACCCTTAATTATTTTAGGGAACCTTCTCGAATTTATATAGAATTTAGATAGGAGTGTTTGTTTTAGATCACAACAATATTGACAATTTTTGTGGTTATTGTGGTTACAAATAATTTTGAAAAGGTGATTTTTGTTGCACCTAGTTTTGTCTAAGTGTAGGTGCAAAGATGAGTGCAACAAAGGATGGGTCATACAAGATGAGAATTTGGAGAAGCCTGAGTACATGGATCTGTAGAAACCCAAGTACACGATTTCTGACTTCTGTAGAAGCCTGAGTACATGGATATGTAGAAACCCAAGTACACGATTTCTTACTTCTGTAGAAGCCTGAGTCATCAAGACTTCCTATGTCATCTTGATGCATCTCTTTATCATTGGTGTTAGTCATTAGTGCCATCCTTCTTGGCGCTTTTGTCGTTGTTTGCAAATTCCTCACCATTGGTGACAACCTTTCGCTTCATCGTCAACGACATGTTGTTGTTAGTGAGCTTTCTATCTATTGTTGACGACCTATCTCCATAATCGATTTCTTTCTTCATCATCAATGACTCTTAATGTCCATCAACAATTATCATCATTGTTAACCTTTCTCTGTGTAATTGATTATCTATTTCTATCAATGAACTCTCTCTTTATCATGGATAGTTCCCTCATTATTGAGGAAAAATCTATCATTAACCTTTGTCTATGTCTAGTTGGTATTTTCCATTCATCCATCAACCTTCTATTTGCGCTCTTCCAAAACCTCCTTTTCTCTTTACACTACTTATCTTCTTCAACTCATCATTGCAATTGCCTCTTTTTCTGATCTTTGTACATCTTTCGTTATACTCATTTACGGTGCTCTTAACGATATTCAATTCCCCTTTTGTTCTTCAAAATACATGTTTTATTCCATAATGTAATATGCATATCTACTGTCTTGATTTCAGTATTACAAAACCCTCCTTAGGTGTTGAACTAGAAGATGTGACAAAATAGACAACTAGAAAGTCAATAAACATATAAGATCAGACCTGACATAAAAAATTTAAACATGCATTACACGTTAGGTTTATATGAGCAAATTATAATTGAAGTAGTGGCAAACATAGAAGAGCAAGTTGTTTATTAAGATAGTAGGGGCACATCTAGTTAATCACGGCCGCCCATCCTTAATCCGTCATTAAAAGGCTGCAATCGCCCTGCGCGCATTTGTTCATTGTAGTCACATATCGACGAACAACTAGAAAGTCAATAAACATATAAAATCAGACCTGACATAAAAAAAAAAGTTAAACATGCATTACACGTTCGGTTTATATGAGCAAATTAGAATTGAAGTAGCTAACATAGAAGAGAAAGTTGTTTATTAAGCTGACAGGGGAACATGCTCATATCTTACGCTCAGATCATATCAAAAGCTCAGAACTTATTATCTCTTTCTGAAGCAAAATTAAAAATAATAAAAAGCTTAGAACTTAATATCTCTTTGTGAAGCAAAATAAAAAATAAAAACCTCAGAACTTATTGCTTCTCCGAAAAAAATAAAAGGTAAGAACTTATTATCTCTTCTGAAGCAAAACCAGAAATAAAGAAGGGAGAATGTTTTGAATCCATTCAAAGGTCACTTAAATAAAAATAAAAAGCTCAGAACTTATTGGTCCTTCTAAAATGTATAAAAATATTAAAAACTGGGAACTTGTTACCTCTTATTAAGCAAAAGCAAAATACAGAACTGACGATTGAATTTTAAGCGACAAATTACAAGTCAGACGCCTTATCCATTAGGCCACGCCCGGTGGGACTCGAACCCACATTAGGCCACGCCCGGTGGGACTCGAACCCACAATCGCCTGACTAGAAAGTCAGATGCCTTATCCATTAGGCCACGGACACCAGACATTTGTTAATGTAACTGATAAACTTCGGTCTTAAATTATTCATTTTGTAACCATTTCTTGCTGCAACTGATAAATTTAGAAGGCCACGGGCGCCAGTCATTTGTTCCTGTAACTGCTAAATTTAGATGTTGAATTAATTATTTTATAACCGTGGGCTGTTGACGTAATTTATTTTGAAAAGAGTGAAGCGAGGCTCCTATTGTATGCAGTTGTCTGGGAGGTGTAGTTGGTTATCACGTTAGTCACAGACAAGGGTTTCCAGTTCGAACCTGGGCTCATACATTTTGCAGCCAGAGAACATTTTATTATATTAATGGTGAAACTGAAAGTCAAACTTCAATTAGCTATGAAGAATTTTAAATACAATTCTATGGGTGGTGTAGTTGGTTATCACGTTAGTCTCACACACTAAAGGTCCCCAGTTTGAACCTGGGCTCAGAGATCTCATACGTTCCTTTTGAGCGAGATTTTTTTTCCAACTAAGTACATGTAGGACTTAGACATCGTCTGCTATACTGTGTACCCTATTTTGACAGAGATTTCTGTATCTGGGTTAAATATTTTCAATATAAAATAAGTTACAATATGATGGTTGAAGACTATCAGTATTTCGAGAGAAACACTGATATTCAATGTAACTTATTTTATATTAAAGACATTTCAAATACACAAATCTTTGTCAAAATAGGGTACACAGTGCATAGAGTAGAGCACAAATCTCTTTCTGTGGCCTTGGCATGGTCGTGTGTTGTTGTTGTGTCACAACCACGACATGCACCCAATTTTTCGATGGTCTGTCGGGACGTGTGGCATTGCCTTGAAGCTTCCCGAGGGCTTGGCCAACTCGGGCATAATCTCTAGCAGACTACGCCTAACCAACTTTGTAGAAATTTTAACACTTATCTCCTACACTCGTTTACTTAGCATGTCCTACTCAGCAGCGTTCATTTACACAGTTGCATCAAGTAAATAAATCATGCACGCATTCATCCACATAATTACAAGTAAACAAAAGACAAGTATGGGTGGGGCGCACAACTAGCTGAACCCGTAAATCTTTCATATAAAATGACCGATTTACAATAATGGAGTTGTTGAACCTGGCAGAGCTCCTGGTATGCGCACAAATAGCTAACACACCAAAATTACAAATATTACAAGAAGACTGAGTTGACCCCTCTCAAGGGCATCCAACTCTGTGACTGGCGACTGTTTGCCACCCTTGGATGCTACTGCCGAAACTGTCACTATGCTGAACCAACGAGTGCGCATGTTAATGCTCAAACTGCACTTTCTCTGCAACTCTGTTGTGTTATGAGTCAAGCCGTGCGAACTGTGCGAAGGTGACTGAGCTCGGATAACCTCCCTAGCTCGTGCGACCCTTCTGCAACTTGTTCACTTCCAAACTTGGATTGCCTTCCTTCATCGTTTACTTGGCCTTTTTATAGGCTTGACGCTTGGGAGGGTGCAACCCACAAGTTGGGCACAACCTTGCTTAGCGCCCACGCCAAGCGTCGGCTCCAGCTAAGCATTCCCCCAACCACGCATCGACTATCTTGCTAATGGCCTTTTTGCCTCGGGCGCATCGTCGTTTTGGTCCATTTGGGCGTTCCTCTGTCAGGTCGTGTGGGCACTTGCCCCACGTATCCACCACTTGGTCCATTCGTCGTGCACTTGCCTTGGTCCGTCATTGGCCTGCATCCGTGTTATCCGTCGGCCTCCCAAACCGTCTTTCCTGCCAAGCTTCCAACCCGAGCTAAGCGTGGAGCTTCCATTACGTTCTGGGCGAGGAGCTTCCAACGTGAGTTCCCTACTCTAGCTCCCAACACGAGTTCGTTGTGCTAGATTCCAACATGATTTCGCTCGGGCTTCCAACACGAGTTCGCTCAGGCTTTCAACCCGAGATACGCAAGAAGCTTCCATTCCGAGCTATGCTCCGTTCGCATGCTAACCATCCAATGTGTCGTCGAGGTGCCACACTCGTGGGCTTGCCAAGCTCCACTTGGTTGAGTGTGGGCTTCATTGGTGAGAACACGTCCTTGCACGCCCCGCTTTCGTTCCGTTGCATGGCTAAGTGCCCCACTTGCCAAGTCTTCTTACTGACCGAACTTCGTTTTGCCCAAGCCAGCCTCTTGGGCGGGAGTGCAAGACTCCCTTGAGTATGTGGGCGTTGTGCCAAAACGTGGCCGTGACATGTTGTTGTTCTTCTAGGTTCGGGTTCCAGTTACTCATTATCTTTCTGGCTACATGGTGGCATGTTAGGGCTAAGTGATATTTTTTAAATGGGGAGTTTCCCTAAAAGGCCATGCGTGCATCTGAACGTAGAAGGGTGTGGAATTCAACGTCCCTAAAAGGTCATGTGTGCAATTGAACATAGTAGGAATTCAGCTGATTCAATACAATGTTGGATATGTTAGAAGTTGCAGTCAAAGAAGACCTTTCTAGATCAAAAACCTTTTTTAGTTAGAAATTACTATAAACAATAAAGGAATAATCATGACAACGCTAGACGGAAAACTTTTTTAGTTACAAATTACTATCAACAATAAAGGAATAATCATGACAACGCTAGACGGAAAACTTTTTTAGTTACAAATTACTATCAACAATAAAGGAATAATCATGACAACGCTAGAAGGAGGGCTTGAACCTCCGACCTTGTGGTTAATAGCCACACGCTCTAACTAACTGAGCTATTCCAGCTGCAATGATAAGTAAACTATTCTATTATTTTTCAGAAATTAATCAGGTTATTGTACTCTATACATTCTTGATCAAAATATCATGTGAAAGATGGTAACTTTCATCAATTCAAATTTTACTGTAAGCAAAAGAGCCGCCATCCATGTCCAATTTTCCACATAAATTAATCTGCTATGAAAACACAAAAGATCAAAACTTCTACCGTTGCCGGGATTTGAACCCTGTTGCCTGGGTGAAAACCAGGTATCCTGACCGAACTAGACGACAACATAGAGATTTACCATCACTGAAACTATTGTTTTGTTCTTCAAAGATGGATTTCTATAATTTATTTCCACGTAACCTAGTAACTTCAAAAGATAGAAACAATACTTGATATTCAATAGATATAAGTTGGTCTATCTCATACAAGTTGGCGACTCCAAAATCTATCTCATACAAGTTGGTGACTCCAAAAGATAGAACCATCCTTGATATTCAATAGAATATAAGTTGGTCTATCTCATGTTTCTCAATTCTCTGTTTCTCAATTCTCTGTTTCTAATTTTGCTTCAGAAGAGATAATAAGTTTATCAATTTTTAATATTTTTATTTTATTCAGAGAGATAGTGACTTTTGAGCTTTTTATAAGTTCTGAGATAGTAAGTGACTTTTGATGTTTTTGAGAGCCATGCCGTTTTTCAATCTTTAACAAGATGTTGACTACCTTATTTAATATTTTAGTTCCCTCCAAAAGGAAAATTCAATACAGTGGACCAGATATTGTAAATACAAAATAGTAAAGCAGATATGTCTGAGACCATGTTCGATCTTGGGACCTCTGATGTGTGAGACTGACGTGGCAACCAACTATGGCACCCAAAGAGTTGTCTTGGTTTGTTATCAGTTACCCTATCAAATCCAGACTCCAGAGGCATTATTTTCATTTGTATGAAAGGAAACTCAATTCTTCATTCATTGTAGTTAATCTTGCTTGCTGCAAATCGTTCAGTAAGAATATGAAATAATAATGACGGGAAGAATATTCAAGTGAAATCGTAGTTATTACATTGCAATCAATCAATCGTTGAGCAAGAAGATGACAAAACTAGGCACAACAAAAATCAGCGTTTCAAAATATTGTAACCACAGTAACCACAAAAATTGTCAATATTGCCGTGACATGAAACAGAGACTCCTATATAAAATCGAGAAGGTTCCCAATAATAATTAAGGGTTGGGTTAAGCGGCCACCCATGACAACAAATTGTTTTTAGTCTTCAAGGCAGGCTGCAATGCCTACTGCAAGTAGGCAATGTGTAAGAGGTCCATTCCCCAACCCAATTTTCCAATTATCAGTCTATTAGCTCTTATCACTTTCCCAATTCCACCATCTTTCTTTTCCATGATGAATCTTTTGTGGAAAATGTCAACAAAAGAAATCTCGCTGAGAATGGTAAAGATGATGTTTACAACACCAACTAAGAAGATAAAAGACAAACAACAGAAGAATAAAAACTAATCTCGATGACAATGCTAAAGATGATGTAACAAACAACATAAGAATAAAAACTAATCTCAATGACAATGCTAAAGATGACATGGACAACACCATGCTAAAGATTATGTGGACAACACCAACGAAGAAGATAAAAGACAAAAAAAAAAAAAAAAAAAAAAAACTATTGTAGATGGAGAAGAAAAAAAGCTAAAAATGGATGATAAAAGGGCAAGACATGGCATAGTAGAGGAACATTGTATGGAAAGCAAAGGTTGGAGGGAAAATCATTACAACACTGCAGTAATAGGAGAAGATAAGGGGTTGTCAAAGAAGATTGAAGGCCACCAAGAAGACAAAGAGGAAAAACAAGAAGAGGATAACTAGAAGGAAACTATGTGAGATTAGGTTGCTGGCACAAATGGAGAGATTAAAGATAGTGCTAACCTAGATGGAATATTGGCCTAAATGGAGAGAAGAAAGATAGAGTTGACCCAAATGGGAAGTTGGTCTAGATGGAGATATGAAAGATAAAGTTGAGTAGCGTCAAGAGTAAGAGCACTAAGGTGATTAGATCTATATGTACTTTGTAATGTATGCTTGTATTATTGATGAGAATGAGAAAGCGGTTCCATTATTACTCACTAGTTGGCCCCTTTTGATGGCACCATGGATTTGAGATGTTTTATGTATGTACATGTTTCCTTATATTGTTGTTTGTCGATGGAAGAGCTTGATAACATGGAAAATCAAGTGTGTACATCCGATCCAAGTCCTTAGATATGTATCAAGAGCTCGTTGTAGTCACTCATGTCAAATGATATATTGTATATTTCTAACTAAAAGCATGGAGAACTTCTAGACTAGGATCTACAAGAAGGAAGGGATCAAATTCATTGAGGTGTGAATCTAGCATTTTTTCCTTATTTGTTTTTCACTTACGGTGAATTGATTGCCCAACTCTTTATCCTTTGTGAAATTCATTATTTTGTGTTACACACACACCAATCCATCTTAACTCTAGCTCTACCAAGTGCCAGGAGGGATCAAATCCAATTTGGTGCAAATCCCCATTTACATTAGTTTTTATTCTTTTGTTGTTTGTCTTTTATCTTCTTCATAGGCGCTGTCCACATCATCTTTGTCATCATCATTGAGTTTTCTTTTGTTGCCATTTTCCACAAAATATTCATCACTGGGAAAGAGAGTTGGTGGAATTCGGAAAGTGATAAGAGCTAATAGATCGTCATAATTGGGAAATTGGGTTGGGGGAATGGACCTCCTACACATTGCCTACCTTAAGTAGGCATTGCATCATGCCTTGAAGACTAGAAAGAATTTGTAAAAGGGGTCATGGGTGGCCGCTTAACCTAACCCTTAATTATTTTAGGGAAGCTTCTCAAATTTATATAGAATTTAGGTAGGAGTCTTTGTTTCAGATCAAGACAATATTAACAATTTTTGTGGTTACTGTGGTTACAAATAATTTTGAAAAGGTGATTTTTGTTGTGCCTAGTTTTGTCTAAGTGTAGGTGCAAAGATGAATGCAACATAGGATGGCTCATACAGGATGAGGATTTGGAGAAGCCTAAGTATGTGGATCTATAGAAGCCTGAGTACATGATTTTTTACTTCTGTAGAAGCTTGAGTCATCAAGACTTCCTCTGTCATCTTCATCCATCTCTTTGTCATTGGTGTTAGTCATTATGGCCATCCTTCTTGGCGTTGTTGTCATTGTACGCAAACTCCTCACCATTGATGACAACCTTTTGCTTCGTTGTCAATGACATGATGTTGTTAGTGAGCATTATGTCTATTGTCAACAACATATCTATAAGTGGTTTCTTTCTTCGTCATTGATAACTCATATTGTCCATCAACAATTATCATCATTGCTGATGTTTCTCTATATAGTTGATGATCTATTTCTATCAATAAATTCTCTCTTTATCATCTACAACGCCCTCATCATTAGAGAAAAATCTATCATTGACCTTTGTCTTGTTGGTATTTTTCATTCATCATTAACCTTCTATTTGCACTCTTCCAAAACCTCCTTTTCTCTTTACACTACTTATCTTCTTCAACTCATCATTTTACTTTCATCTTTTTCTGGTCTTTGTACATCTTTCGTTGTACTCATCTACAGTGCCCTTAACGGTATTCAATTCCCCTTTTGTTCTTCAAAAGATCTATATTCAAAATACATGTTTTATTCCATAATGTAATATGGATATATAGTGTCTCGATTTCAATATTACAAAACCCTCCTTAAGTGTTGAACTAGAAGATGTGACAAATACTCTTTACAAGATAGACAACTTGAAAGTCAATAAACATATAAAATCAGACATGACATAAAAAAAAATTAAACATGCATTACAGGTTGGGTTTACATGAGCAAATTAGAATTGAAGTAGTGGCTAACATAGAAGAGCAAATTGTTTATTAAGCTAACAGGGGCACTTGCTCATATCTTACGTTCAGATCACATCAAAAGATGGGAACTTATTATCTCTTTCTGAAGAAAAATAAAAAATAATAAAAAGCTTACAACTTATTATCCCTTTCTGAAGCAAAATAAAACATAAAAACCTCAGAACTTATTGCTTCTTAGAGGATGGACACCAATTGTGGTGCGGGGTCCATGCGAGCACGCCAACGGACACTCGACAGTCCACGTTCGTTGTACGACAGGTGCCCATTACATACCAACACGTGTCCAACACATGCAGAGGGAACTTTTTAGGGTTTTCGCGAGGTTTAGGGTTGGCATTTTCGCGTTTTTCCCAGGCTGCTCTACCACCCTGTGCAATGTTGTTCAGGACCGGTGTGTGGCCGTTTCGGCACCCCGGTAGTGGTCCGCTGGGGCTCCATTTCCCGCGCAGGCCTGCGTCTATGGTTATCCACCTCGGTGCTATTGACGAAGCTCATGTGAACCCTTCGACGCGCGCCCTTGTCCCCGTTTTGGTTGGCATTCCTCCTATTGTGGTTCGGTTTGCATGGTTTGCAGAGTTGTTCGGCTGGTGGCTTCGTTTGGTGGGCGTTCTCCTTGGTGCACCACTCTCTGTGTTCGTGATCCTGATCATGGCAATGTTTGCATCCTCTTGTGCCGGCTGTGGGGTCGTGAAGGTTGGCGACGGCGGTTTCTTCCTTCGACAAGCATGCTACAGGTAGGGTTTCCTACCAGCTTCTGAACAGTGTTTATAAACACTCCACGTCACTTCATGGATGTCGTTAACTCTTTGGCTTGTTTTCTCGGTGGTTGGATGTGTTTGCTTGTCTGTATTGTGTTTGTCCCTCGGCTTTGCGTATTCGATGGCCTTCGGGGTTTCCTACCAGCTTCTCCACAGTGTTTTTTAACACTTCCACAGTGTTTTTTTAACACTTCACATCTCGTCATGGAAGTTTTTGTTAACACTTTGGCTCGGGTAGGGTTGTCTCGGCTTTTTTGTGGTTTCTTGGGTTTGTATGGCAGTTTGCAAGTGCAATTATGGGTTAGTGTTGATTAGTTTTTCGGATCCTATCTGGTTACTGTTTTTATACGGTGGTGAAGCCCTGGCAAAATTGCAAATGGCGTGTTGAACCGCCTGCGATTGTGTAATGTGGTTCTGGTTGCTGCTGAACTGAACGCTTTTTTCAAACCCCCGTTGGGTGTCTCTGGTTCTAAGGAAGCTGCTATGGTTCTGGCTCTGCGTGCATGGTTGTAACTTGGGACAGGGTCCGAAAAACTGGTATAAACAACTTGCCTGAATTGGCTTCCATCGGTTTCTCTTTGGGTAATTATATAGTTGTATACTTGTTCGTTGTTTAGGGTTGGGCTTGCAAGGTTTCGTATGGGATTCTTTGTTTTTCTGCAGCTTATATTGGGCGTTTTTGGGCACATATTTGGCGTTTTTCAGTTGCAGCTTATATCTGGTGTTTTTGGGCATATGCGGTCACAATTTTGCAAATGTGGTGGTTGAGGAGTTTTTGGTTTTGGCATGGTATGCACAATTGGGTGGATGAATGATGTTTGCGTTTGGTTTTGGCAGACAAATATTGGGTGGATAAATGAATTTGATTCTGTTAATTTAGGTCATTTTGCAGCAGTAGGTTTCTGAATGATGTGGAAATGAAATTTGCATGGCCCCGTGGGATATGAAAATGTTGCCAATATGAAATTTATTGTGTAAGTTTGCTGGTTGAATTATGGATATGCTTACTGTAGATTAGTGGTAACTGGGAGCAATTTTACAATAAGATTTTGAAAAATTTGCAGCGTAGGTTTTAGGTTTTGATATTCATCTTTATTTCCATTTACTGTTTGAGGCTGCAAAAGAGGTAAAGGCTGCAATAAGACTTAAGCAACCTTGCATATTTCCCTTGCTTTTGTTGTATTCTTATTTATGAATGAGTTGTTTACATTAAGGTTGATAGTTGGCTACATAATTGCTTGAGACATATTTTTTATTCAAATTTGGTTATAAGGGTCATTGTGAATTTATTGGGTATAAGGGTTGAATTGTGCTTCAATTTGCAAAGGTTCCCTTGGAATTAGGACCACCATATATTCAAGAATAGGTTTTGGCCCAACCATTGGGAATTATGGGAACTGTAGGCAACCACACCCGTCTTAGTCGATGTCCTTTATGTAGGCTTTTGCTCGAGAGGAAATTGCAATGGTTGGTTGGTTGAACGCTGGTTCAATTATGGTTATGCTCGCTGTAATATATAGTGTGAATGTTTGTTGGTTGAATGCTGGTTCGATTATGGTTCAATTATGATTTTGGTTATGTTTCTGGTAATTTTGCAGCAGTATGTTTTTGAACTTGATATTCATCTTTATATTACTGTTTGAGGCTGCAAAATAAGTAGATGATGTGGATATTCGGTTTGGCATGGCCCCTCGTGGATATGAAAATGTTTTGGATTTGAAATATAGTGTGAATGTTGGTTTAAAGCTGGTTCAATTATGGTTATGCTCGCTGTAATATATAGTGTGAATGTTTGTTGGTTGAATGTTGGTTCAATTATGATTTTGGTTATGTTTCTGGTAATTTTGCAGCAGTATGTTTTTGAACTTGATATTCATCTTTATATTACTGTTTGAGGCTGCAAAATAAGCAGATGATGCGGATATTCGGTTTGGCATGGCCCCTCGTCGATATGAAAATGTTGTGGATTTGAAATATGGTGTGAATGTTGGTTTAAAGCTGGTTCGATTATGGTTATGCTCGCTGTAATATATAGTGTGAATGTTTGTTGGTTGAATGCTAGTTCAATTATGGTTCAATTATGATTTTGGTTATGTTTCTGGGAATTAGGCAGCAGTATGTTTTTGAACTTGACATTCATCTTTATATTACTGTTTGAGGCTTCAAAATAAGTAGATATTTGAGTGAATATTTATGATTTTTGAGTGACTGTTATGGTTACCTTCCTTGTTATGGTTAACTTCCTTGTTTATGGAAACAAACATAAATAAATAAGAACTGCTCATTTATAATTAAACAACTGCACTTTATAGCAATAGTACTGAAATACAAATACAATAACTCTATCTGAAGTAGATGTCGAAACAATGCCTCTGTCTGAAGTAGAAGTCAAAACAATGCCTCTGCTTGCAGTAGATGTCAATGACTGGGATTTAGGTTATATCAAGCCCTCACCATGCTTGATTGGGGCTGCACAAAAAGAAAATGCCTTGATCACAAAATACCATTTGGTTGGTCTATACACCGCCTCTGTCTGAAGTAGAAGTCAAAACAATGCCTCTGCTTGCAGTAGATGTCAATGACTGGGATTTAGGTTATATCAAGCCCTCACCATGCTTGATTGGGGCTGCACAAAAAGAAAATGCCTTGATCACAAAATACCATTTGGTTGGTCTATACACCGCCTCTGTCTGAAGTAGAAGTCAAAACAATGCCTCTGCTTGCATTAGATGTCAATGACTGGGATTTAGGTTATATCAATCCCTCACCATTCTTTATTGGGGCTTCACAAAAAGAAAATGCCTTGATCACAAAATATCATTTGGTTGGTCTATACACCGCCTCTGTCTGAAGTAGAAGTCAAAACAATGCCTCTGCTTGCAGTAGATGTCAATGACTGGGATTTAGGTTATATCAATCCCTCACCATGCTTGATTGGGGCTGCACAAAAAGAAAATGCCTTGATCACAGAATACCATTTGGTTGGTCCATACACCTGCTACCCTATTCTTCAAGAGGTTCGTCACCTCCCACATCATTTCTTGTAGGGTTTCCAGCTTGAGACAAGTGGGGTGACCTTACCGAGCATGTTTGATTAGGAAGGGTGGGGTTGGTGGAAACAGATTGAGGCCAATTTACTCCTTGCAACCAAGGAGGAATTGAATAGCCATAGGCTTGAATTTTGCATGGGACCCCTGGAATATTTGCTAGTGTTGGATAAGCTAACATAGGATGGGACCCTGCAGTAGTAGGAATAGAGGTGGGGTGTAAACCTGCAGGATTATAGCGGGGTATCTGAATGTTAATAAGATCCTGGTAGAATCGTGCACTGCTTGCAAACGCTTCTAATGATCCTTCCATCATGTTCCTTTCACTGGTTGTTCTTGGAGTATCAGCCATCACATTCCTTTCCTCCATTTGTGATGCACTATTTTGGTTCATCTATTGCACCTTCCTCGCTTCCTTTGCTTGCCTTGCCAATTGCTTCTGGTGCGCTTTTTCTTGTCGATTAGCCTCTCTTGCAATCCTTTCTTGTGCCCGCTGTCCAGCTGCAATCATCCTTGCTTCCTTCTTTTCCTTTGCAAGATCCTTTCTTCCTTTGTTTTAATTCCTGCAAATCATGTTTCTTTTGTTCAGATTCAACCAAGAGGCTCATGTACTCTTCTGAAGTGAGTAGTTGTGAACTCTGGCCCAATCGGAGAATGTCTGTCTATCCTTCCCTTCCTTGCGTTGACACTCTCTCCATTGGCAACTTTAGGAATCTGCCAAGCCTTGGTGTGTTCCCTGGCAGTGGTTCTTCAACTATGAGAGGTTCTTCTGCTACAGTATATTCTTCAGGTGCATCCTCGTTGTCTATGCTAGGATCTGCTACCAACCCACCATCAACATAAAAATGGACAATCTCATCTGGCTGCGAAGGCATGTTCATGCTTTCATCGCTGGTGGAACCACCAATGTGTCTGTTCAAGTTCATCATGGCCTCTGCCATCCATGATGGTTGAGATACTTGGTTTGGCACTAACAATGTGTCATTGTTGTTGCCTGGACTACGACAACCATCGACCACATTTATATTTTCCCCAGAATCCACTTGTGTGCCGGCTAGACCACCTAAACCCATGTTATCTTCTGCTGCATTGTCATCGAATTGTGTAGCACAGACCTGTTCATCATGATCAGAAGCACCAACTCCTTCGCAGTTTCCTTGAGAAAGGGACATGATGTTGTCCACAGCATTTGCCTCTTGCTGGCCATCCAATTGGTCTTCGACATCCTCAAGATCTTCGCCAGCTTCTTGGCCATCCACATCAAATGCTCGGATACACCCAGTGTCATGCATAAGAGCATCATAATTCAATGGCCAGATACCTGTTCGCCTAAAGCCAGCATTGATATTGGAGGGGGTGAGAGCCCTTTTGAAAGCCTTGCTTGCAAGCTCAGCTAACTCAAACCTATTTAGCTCTACCCCCGGGTTCTGAGCCATCCATGCAGCATGTTCCGACCTGAAATAAGCCTTGAAAGGCCCAAACACACTCACATCCAGGGGCTGCAACCTGTGAGTGGTGTGAGTAGGAAGTGTTAACAAGTCAATGCCCAACCTGTTTGCCTCCTCGATGGTTTGCACAGCAATGTGGCTGTCATGGCCATCTAAAACCAACAGGTGTCTGTTTTCAGGCGAGGCATCGCCTGGTACGGATGTTGCAAAGTGGCAAAGCCAATTTAGGAAAAGTTCTTTAGTCATCCATGCATGGGGATGTGCAGCCATGCACGCCCCAGGTTGACAGTTTTGGATATAGTTTTGCAGCCGAGTTTTGCCTTTGAACAAATAAAACCCAGGGATTGCTGAGCCAATTGCATTCACACATGATAGAATGGTTATCCACTCCCTGCTCTTGGGCAGAATCTTCGGCACATTCTTGCTCCCTCTCTTTGCAATGACCCACATGCCACAATTCCTTCCTGCCTGTAACCCTGTCTCGTCGCAGTTCCAAATATGGTATGGACTGTAAGAGTGTTTCTCATATGCAGAAGAAAGAGTGTCATAGAACTTGGAAACAACCGTGGGGTGTAGATTCAATGCCCTATCTCTGTCCAAACCCTCTGCAGTTCGTAGCACTAGCTCTGGATGCCTTTTTTTGAAACCAGCCCACCAAGACTTACCTGGAAACCCATCTTTGAATGGGTTTGGCCTCCCCTGACAAATTTGAGCAACAATTGATTTCAGTTGTATCAACTCTAGCCCATGTCCCAATTCGGCCATCTCCTTGCACCACACCACTACCTCCTCCTCCTCTTGTTTAGTCATGACTATAAGAGGGCCTCTCCTCTTGGTATGGGTCAGGCCATTTATCCAGTAATGGATTGACGTGGGTGCAATCCCATGTTTTTTGGCTGCTGCTCTAACAGAAAACCCCTTGAATTCGACATCGTCAATTGCAGCCAGCATGTCTTCTTTGGTCCATCCTCTAATTGCACTGATTTTCTTCATTGAAATGGCACCTTGCACTGTGGAAGATGGTGGGAGAATGGGTGATGCTGTAACTGTGGGTGGCGATGGCTCTGTCATTGATGGTGGAACCACACCATCTACATCTTCCACAGGACCATTCTCAGAATTTGCTGTAACAATGTTGTCATTTGGAACATGGGCCCTTTCGTCATCCGATGATGTGCATTGTATCTGGGTACCCCGCTTCCTTGTGTTCCTTGTACGACGTGCAATATTGACTCTTGGCATGGCTATGAGAATCTGCAACATCCAGATAAATAACCTGTGAGTATTATAGATCCTTATGCAATGGAATTACAAACAAATCCACAAAATTGCTCATGTTTAAGATTTCAATGCTAAACAAGAACGAAATTCTTGCACTTATCTAGGAATTCCATTTTTTTAGGGAAGCATGCTTTGAAAGATTGGAGAAATGTGATTGATAAAATGAGAACAAAGATGGAATATTGAGTAACGCAATGGTTGAGTCTGGTATGGAGTTTTGGTGGTTTTAATAATTTTCACTTTGTCAATTGCTTAACAATGGAGGTTTGAAAATTGAGAAAATGTGGACTTGTTAAAGAGAAGTGAGTAACACTACTATCCCACTGCTATCATGTCTGTATGTTGATTGTGGCCATTTTAATGTTTGCTTGGCTGGTATTGAAATGTTCATATGAATATAGCTTCTCCCAGTGTTAAATCACCCCTGCTCTGCTCGCCTGAGGCTCTTAATATACTGCTCGTGATCTCATTTTTTAGCTACTGAACTATTCATAGATGTCACTGAACTATTAATTATAAGAAGTTTGATCATCAATTGCTCTGATGCTTTCACTCTTTCCATAGTCTATTTTGGTTTTATTGCACTTATTGCCATGATACTAGTGTTGACAAAAGCACAGAGATTATGTAAACTATACTGCTTCGAAAGTCAGGATATCAATGGAACTGTACAAAAGCATAGAGATTATGTAAATAATTTTCATATTGTTATGGATATGAAAATTAATTGAAATAGTTTTCAAGATAGTTTTCAAATTGTTATGGATATTAAGCAAAGTTGAAAGAAGTGATAACCATTATATACTTGTTGCTTTTATCATTCTCATTTTCCAGCTTGCTTATTTCAATAGATGGTTAATCGAATACAACAGGTAGGTTACTGTACATACCTGTCACACAGTGCACACACTGCTAGGCTGTTGATGTATGGTTGACACTGTGCACACAACCTTTGGGTTGTTGATGGATGGTTGAGTCCTGACTGATAAATGCACTGCTTGGCTGATAAACGCACTACTTGGCTGAGTCCTGGCTGATAAATGCACGCACTGCTTGAAAGCTAGATGAATTGAATGGATGCAAATGGGTTCAATTGTGTGCAAAGAGGTTGGTTTATAGTTTTTTTATGTTGAAAAAGATTGCATAGGGGAAATGACATGGATTGAAGGGTTAATTCGGGGAATGGGAGGTTGGGATTGATTTGGCACCGATCCAATGGCTGGAGATTTGGGTTTGCATGATCCATGTGCTCTTTGCTGCTGGCCAGCTGCTGGGGTTGAGTTCAATGCTTGATTTGATGTTCAGTTTAATGGATGAAATGAATTTTTTTATTTGCAGAGTTTATGGCATTCGTAGAGGATGGTAGTTCGAATTCTGTGAGGGCATTTGTAGAGGATGGCAGTTCGAATTCTGTTTGCTGATTTAATGGTTTAATGGATGATTTGATTTTTTTATTTGTAGAGTTTAATGCATTTTTGCTTTTGGGCATTCGTAGAGGTTGGCAACTCCTTTCGATTTCATGAATTTTAATGGGTGATTTGATTTTTTCAGTGGGTTGGGGCATTTATTGAGGTTGCATGTGTGAGTTGTTGAATAACTCTGTACCAGATGCTGACCCTCCTTTCCACTTGCAGTGTGCAGGTGGTAATGGGTGATGGAACACTGGATCCTGCTGCTTGATTGTTGCTTCTCCAGTTGTGGTTCATGAGGGCTGATGTGATGCCCAGGATGTACTTAGTATATTGAGTATGAGAGGGTTTTTTGATTTTTAATTTGTAATTAATGGCAAGACAGAGTGGATTCTCAATTGGATTGGATGGTTTTTAATGTTGGCATTAAATGGACTGAATACTGTCAGCTGGGTCCCAATCAGTTTTTACTCCTATTTTGGACTTAATATAATATATATCTGTGCAAAAATATGTTGTTTAATGTTTTTTAATTAACTTTGTCATGTGCAAGATTTGGGTGGTTGATGTGACGGGAACCATGACCACTACTGGTTCCCGCACAACAATAGGAGCCTCTCCCCTAAGCAAAATTAGAAATAGAGAAGTGAGAATGTTGAATCCATTCAAAGGTCACTTAAATAAAAATAGGAAGCTCAGAACTTATTGCTCCTCCTAAATAAATCAAAATAAAAATATTAAAAGCTGAGAATTTATTCTCTCTTCTGGAGCAAAAGAAAAAAATATAGAACTAATGGTTGAACCCATTGCTGATGGTTGTAGACTGTAAAGGTTGGATGTCACTAGGTTAACAAACACACTCTCTAAGTAACTGAGCTATTCCAGCTGCAATTACTTATGGACTACTCTGTTGTTGTTCTTGGGAGTTGTTACAATCTTCCCTACATTTGTCAAAAATTCATTACGGGACAAGTAAAACCAGCTTTCCCCTCACATTGTGGTAAAAAAAATCTCAAGGACCTTCAACTTGTAATACTCCAAGGAATGTCAATGATTATTTTCAAGGTGCACACGATTGACTACTTTTGGTCATTGTCACTCTTATATTTCAGTCTTCAAATGGATGATTTTATTAGACCCTAACAAAATCAATTTAGACATTTAAATTGCCACTCACTTCAACAATTATGAAAACACATGATGCTGCTCAACCTTCTTCTCATTTCTGGCTAAGATGGTGTTTATCCAAAGGGTGTTCTCAAAAAGCACGATTAGGATATTTTGCAAAGGTGCCTCTTTCTATGCAACACCACCTTTGCAGCATGTGCATGGTGATCTATGTGGTCATCTACCCACCAATTCCTTTATGGTCACAAGTGTTTCCTAATTTTTATTGATGGTTTTGAAGAGGCATTTGGTTCATCTCTTTCTTTCGATCCAATAATCAAGTGAGAGAATCCAAGGGCCTTTTCAATGCAAAAGGTCAAGTTGTACGATATACGTAGAACAATTGGGAAGCTAACACTAACACAAAGGAAGATTCTACTTTCTGCGTAGGTAAGTTACAAATATATACACATTTAGAGAACTATGTCCTCTAATTAAGTCCATAAAGATCTTGTGTTGAACATCTTCATCGTTATTGCCTCATATTGGCATGTACTTTTTAGTTTAAAACAAGCTAGATGTTGAGAACATAGATAACACTACTCCACTATTAGTGAGTATAAAATGGAGCTTAGATGCTCCTCCTTGTAGGACCCTCTATGTGGTTGAACATTGCATCTTCAAATACTAGCAGGGATGCAAAAATAAAATGAATTTTTTTTGAGATATCAATAAAAAGGATACACTAGAATTCCCTAGAAAAAATGTATTTGTTGGATCTTAATGGGAGAGAAGGAGACATTGATCGACATGTAATTTGTGCAAATTGGTTGTACATGGTGTGCATCGATTTCTATTATGCTCCATAAATAACAAACCCAAGAGAGGTATGATTAAGGTTGGTGTTAGTAGGTGCCACACGAGGAAACTAAAAGAACCAAATAATAGAGTTGTAAGGGGAACTTTGTAATCCTGGTATCATAACCTTGTCTAAATGAGTGTTAAACCTTGGTTGTCATTTTTATCATAATTTGGTCCATCATAAAGAACACTAAGGTTCTTTGGTAGAATCTAAGTTCATACACCAAATTACAATTGAGGTGTTAATATAAGTTGTGCTAATGCAAAAATTTGATACAAAACCATTACTATAGATTCAATGCCTAAATTTGATGGAAAATTGACGACTAGGAATAACCGAGGGTTACAAATAGAAGCTAAAGGCACTATCTACAATATCTAAACAAACATGAATAATGATCTGCAATACCATAGCTGAAACTATTGGTTTTTTCTTCAAAGATAGATTTCTATAATTTTAGGACGCGCATACCATTTAATTTATTTCCACGTAACATAGTAACTCCAAAAAGATAGAAACCATACTAGATATTCAATAGATATAAGTTGGTCTATCTCATGTTTCTTTGCAAGCATAGTAATTTTATCATACAAATCATACTCAAGGATATCATACAAATTGCTTCAACGGTTGCAAAATAAATAATTCAAGATCAAAATTTATCAGTTAGAGAAACAAATGTCCGGCGCCAGTGGCCTAATGGATAAGGCGTCTTAAAGACTTATCTATCTTTAGCGTTGCACTGAGGCTGAAGAGTTTGTGGCGTGCACTATTTGGTGAGTCTCTTTGGTCAAAGGTTATCCATCAGAAGTATGTTAAAATAAAACTCACTCACTGGTTGAGATCGCCAAGGAAAAAAGTCAGGGGGGGTTCTCCAATCTGGAATGGATTTTTAAAGGTCTACTGTTGGCTTGCTGCTCAAATTCGCTAGAAAGTTGGGAATGGACAGGAGGTTGATGTGGGCGTCGATCCCATTATTGGTTTGAATGAGGAATACAGGCTTTCACCTGAGATATTATTTTCATTAAGAAACCTGGGATATTACACTTTAAATTCTATAGTCAAGAATGTTTCGCAGGGCTATTGGCTCAGTGCCGAAGATCTTCATCTGCCTCATCACCTAGCTGTCGAATGGGATTATTATCTTCATGCATTTAACAGTGCCGTATCCGATTGAGCTGTGAGGAGGATGAAGTGGTATGGGCGGGGAATGAGGCTTCAGGGAGTATTATAGCTAAGACTGATTACTGCTACATGATCAAAAGAAAATGTATCTACCCTATTCACTGGTGGTATAAGGTGATTTGGCTCTGGCATATCCCTTTGAAACTTAAATGCTTTTTATGGTTCATGCTCCAGAATAGGCTCAAAACTTGGGAAAATCTTTCATTAATGGGATGGATTGGACCCAATCAGTGCTGTTTTTGTAAAAATGACTTGGAATCTACAATTCACATTTTCTTAGAATGCTCCTTCACTTTGAGATTGTGGGGACTTTTTATCAACATTTTGGTTTATCTGTGGTTTGGGGTGGCTGTAATGTTGAAGAAAGTTTTCATTCTTGGGTTAAATCCTGTAAATCACATTCCATTCTTCCGATCTTCATTTGCTGGGCTATATGGAGGGCGAGGAATAAAGCACTATTTGAAAATCTTATCCCAATCATGGAAAATATTTACAACTCAGCACTGTGTCTTCACTTAAATTATCAGGTTGATGAGGTTGAACTTGTTGGTCGGAAGATTGGACATTTTCATCTTTCCATTGATGCTCCAGTTCTCTTATTTGATGGGGCTGCAAATTTGGGACACTGTGGTGCGGGAGGGGTAATTTTCCTCAATCAGGATCACTTCTACACCTTTCGGCTGAAATGCGGTAAGGGAACAAATATGAAGGCAGAACTTTTAGCTTTGTGGTGTGTTACCCGTGTTGCAAATCTCTTTGGGTTGGCAAATGTCAAAATTTTTGGTGACTCGAGGGTTACGATCAAATGCGCAAGGGGTGAATTTGAATTGAAGGTGCTGAATTTAGTAAATTGGTGTAGAAGAATACAATTTGAATTGCGATCCTTCAGTTCATTGTCCCTGACTCATATCTACAGAGAATTCAACGCTCATGCTGATCAGCTCTCAAAGCTGGCTTTGGAAGGAGAAGAAGGCATTTTATTTTGGGAAGACAATGTGAGAACATGCTACTTGACTCTGGCTCGATGGAATTTCTTAACTAAAGCTTTTTGCTTTGCCTTTTATTGTACTAAGTCTATTTATGTATTTTGTGGGGATTATCGGGAAACCATGTTTTTGGTTTTTCGGGAAGACAATTTGAAAGTGGACATCATGTACTATTTGATTCAGAAATTGAATAGCAATAGTATGCTTTTTTTCGTGGAAAAAAAAAAGGTGTCTGACTTCTAATCAGGCGATTGTGAGTTTGAGACCCACCGGGCGTGACACCCATTGTTTACATTCAACCATCCTCAGCAATGAATTCAACAATTTGTTTTGTAATTTTGCTTCATAAGAGATAATAAGTTTATCAACTTTTAATATTTTTATTTTATTTAGGAGGAGCAATAAGTTCAGAGCTTTTTATTTTTATTTAAGTGACCGTTGAATGGATTTAACATTCTCAATTCTCTGTTTTTGATTTTGATTCATAAGAGATAATAAGTTGATCAACTTTTAATATTTTTATTTTATTCCGAGAGAGATAGTGACTTTTGAGCTTTTTATAAGTTCTGAGATAGTAAGTGACTTTTTATGTTTTTGAGAGCCATGTCGTTTTTCAAGCTTAAACAAGATGTTGACTACCTTATTTAATAATTTAGTTCCCTCCAAAAGGAAAATTCAATACAGTGGACCAGATATTGTAAATACAAAATAGTAAAGCAGATATGTCCGAGACCATGTTCGATCTTGGGACCTCTGATGTGTGAGACTAACGTGGCAACCAACTATGGCACCCAAAGAGTTGTCTTGAATTGATATCAGTTACCCTATCGAATCCAGACTCCAGAGGCACATTATTTGTATGAAAGGAAACTCATTTCTTCATTCATTACAGTTAATCTTGCTTGCTGCAAATCGTTGAGTAAGAATATGAAATAATAATGACAGGAAGAAGATTCTAGATGACAATGGCAAAGATGATGTGTACAACAGCAACTAAGAAGATAAAAGAAAAACACCAGAAGAATAAAAACTAATCTCGATGACAATGCGAATGATGATGTGGACAACACCAACGAAGAAGATAAAAGACAAACAACAAAAAACAAAAACTAATGTAGATGGAGAAGAAAAAAAAGCTAAAAATGGATGATAAAAGGACAAGAAAGGGAAGAGTAGAGGCACATTGCATGGAAAGCAAAGGTTGGAGGGAAAATCATTACAACACTACACTCATAGGAGAAGATTGTTAGAATTTGAAAAGCAATAACTTTAAGGATCACTGAAAGATCCTTTGAGCAATAATTTGTCAATATAATGGAGCCTAATTGCTTCCTTGGTTGGTTGTATCTCCAGAGTTGTTGGTTGTATCTTCAAGGGTAGATCCCAACATGGTTGGTGGTATCACCAAGGGAGATCCCAGTGTCAGATGTAGGTTCCCCGACGGATTGGGTTGAATTGGTGCATGTAGGCTCTCTGACGGATTGGATTGAGTGGATGCATGCTGACTGGTGGTATCACAAAGGGAAGATCCCAACATAGTTGGTTGTATCTCCAAGGGTAAATACCAGTGTGGTTGGTGGTATCTCTAGGGGTGGATCCTAGTATGACTGGTCGTATCACCAAGGGGAGATCCCAACGTGGATTTTGAAGTCCTTTATTGGATCTAGGCCACATCCAACATGGAAAAGGGTTGGCTTTGTGGAGAGTTGCATCTAGCATGAAAAATGGTTGGATCTGTGAAAATTCTAATGATATGTAGATTCGGGAGATGTCAAATGTCAATAGTCAGAGTACAAGAATTGCAGCAGTTGGAAGACGATGGTGACGATGTTAGAAGAATACCTTCCTTGTTAAGAGGGAGTGTTAAAGAATGTAACTTCAGAAGATATTCTTATTTGTATTATTTGTATGATTTGTATTGTACACCCTACAAGGATTATTATTGATGTAATTGATAATGTAAAAGTCATTAAAAGAGTCAATGTAAACCCTAACTAATAGGTCGGCTTGAAAAGGTCTAGAAAAGAATATTTTATTGTGAATTAGACAAGTAGGCCCAATTAGGAGAGTCAAGTCGGCCATGTTTGGTAAAAAGGTCAAGTCATTTGATTAGTATAAATGAGGAGTTCGACCTCCTCATTTAGTCACCACTCTTACTCATTGAGTTCGCATGAGTAGGAGAGATAGAGTCAAGTGAGTAGTTGCTTTTGGAGTATTCTTGTTTTGGGTCTTTGCATGAGGATACTATTGTACATTCTGACGAATCTATATAGAAGAAGTTTGTTGGGTTTTTCTGCCTCGAGAGGGTTTTCCCAAGATAAAATTATTGTGTACTATTGTCTATGTTGTGCTTGTTAATGTTATTGCTCACTGAGCAATAATTTGTCAATATAATGGAGCCTCATTGCTCCCTTATGCACCATATCTTGGATATAGTGATACTTTATCTTGATGTGCTTCGACTTTTCATGAAACAATGGGTTCTCAGATAACTTTACACAACTCTTTTTTTCACAAAATACACAAGTCGACTCTAAATTGAGATCAAACAATCCTGATAGCAACTTCCAAAGCCACACTACCTCGTAGCTTGCAGAACAAGCTGCCATATACTCGGCTTCGACTGTACTGAGTGCCACACTTGTTTGATTCCTACTGAACCATGATATCATACCAGATCCCAAACTGAAGCAACACCCTAATGTGCTCTTTCTATCTGTGACACCACTAACCCAATCCACATCAACATAACCTTGTAGGTTAATCTTCTGACTTGATGCATATCCGAGGCCATAATCAACTGTACCCTTTAGGTACATCAGCACATGATTTTCCGCAACCAGGTGCACATGTCTTAGCTCTACCATATACTGACTCAGAGTGTTCACTGCAAAGGATAAGTCTGGCCTCATGTTCGTTAAGTACATCGACAAACCAATCATCTACCTATATACCGTGGAATCCACCAGCTCTGAAGAAGTATCACTCAACAAATTCAGATTCGATGCTATAAGTGTGGCCATGGCCTTACAATCCATCATCCTGAATCTCTTCAAGATATCTACCGCATACTTTCCTTGGCTAAGGAAAAGTTCCTCCAGATTCTGCCACACCTCAGGACCTAAGAAATAGTGCATCATACCTAGGTCTTTCATCTCAAACTTTGCGGCAAGCTTCCTCTTCATTTATACTATGAGATTCTCATCACCCGTCAGAAACATATCATCTACATACAACAATAGTATTATTGGTTTCCCATCCTCAACCTTGAGGTAAATGCTGGAATCTGGTTTAGTCTTGGTAAATCCCAAGCTCGTCAGAAACCCATCAATCATGTTGTACCACTTCCTGGGTGTTTTTGTCAAACTATACAAGGACTTATTCCATTTGCACACATGAGTCTACCTGTCATGTGTCTTAAATCCTAGTGAC
Source organism: Larix kaempferi (assembly GCA_027924585.1). Lineage (NCBI taxonomy): Eukaryota > Viridiplantae > Streptophyta > Pinopsida > Pinales > Pinaceae > Larix > Larix kaempferi. Next base: position 7,487,722 of record BSBM01000053.1, read on the forward strand.
TGCTCCACATACACTTCTTCTTCTATCGTACCATGCAGGAAAGCGGTCTTCACATCCATCTGGTGTACCTTCCACTTCATCATTGCAGCTATTGCAAGTATAGCTCTAATTGAATTGTATCTTGCTACAGGAGCAACAATGTCTCGTTATAATCGATTCCCTCTTTCTGAGAGAAACCATGAAACTTGCCTTGTACTTCTGTAGTATGCTTGATTTTGTAAATTTGCTTGAACCTTCATCACTTGTTCTTTGGAACAAGTCTTATCATTCTTCTGTTGTAGGCCACAACACACGATCTTTCCTACAAGTCCAATTTAGTCATATGATTAGTAGCATTCCATGTAATTAAAACTTCTTATGCATAATGCACACAGTCATGTAACCAATGCATCTTAGCCAATGCTTCAACACAATATTCATCCATATCCCGTATACACATGGTAACTATCTAGATGCCTTCCATCTCTACCTGAACATACTATTAAAAGCATGCACTGCTCTTAACATGTTATCAAAGAGGTTTCATCCTAGACTAGCTCCATCAAGGGATCATGACATGTTGTGTAGAACTATAGGCCACTTACCCATAACGTGCACTACATGAGCCTACTGCTAGTCATTCTTAGTCATATATAAGTGCATAAAAGAAAATTGTATCACAGGTATACATGTAATTGTTATGAACAATATCCTTTAAAGATAATCATAAATTCAAAAGATAGTAAATACTTATCTTTCCTGTGTTTTGTAGGCTCCCTCTTGGTTTCTTCTTCCTTGCAGAAGTTACTGGAGTTTCTGGAAGCGTACTCTGCTCCATTATCCAATTCTGAAGACCTTGATCTTCTTCTTCATCTATTTTGGAACTTTCTGAAGTCTTCATCCTTGGTCCTCATGTACTTGAATCAAGGTCTCCTTCGCTTTGTTATCACTTCTTGAAAAACAAACTCTTCACGTTCTTGCCTCGTGCACATCCTTTGCATATGCCTTCATGTTTTGTTTGGATCTCGGGTAGACCCGAGTCATCGTTTTGCTTACAATCGATAAAGCCTTGTATACATGCAAACCTTTTGTGTCATAGTTCACTTGGTTCCCTAGTGTCAAGAACTAATGCTTGATTTGAGCAAGCCTCCCTCTTCCTCTTCAAAGGTTCAACACGTATTCTTCATCACTTGAGTAATCTTCGATTGCATTCTTCTTTGGTGGTTCATCATCCTCTACAACATGAGCATGATGTTTTTTTTTCTTGCTTCCTTTCTTGTTGCCTTTCTTCTTGGGACACTTTATTGCAATGTGTCCCATCTCATCACAATTGTAGCATCTTATACTTGAATAGTATCTAGGAGGTCTTCATCCCTTGTGGGATCTGTTAGACTTGTGATGATGATATTCTTTATTGCTTCTCTTGGCACAAGCTTCCAGAGCTTGATTATCTTCATCACATAACTTCTCTTCTCTTGCTTCAATCCTTGTTTCTTCCTGAGTGCAAGTTTCCCAAAGTGCACTACATCTGATGAGTTTCTTTCTGGAACATATTCCTTGAATAAATTATTCCCATGATCTTGGAATACCATTCAAGGTAGTCATTACAAGTTTTTCATTCTCAACATGGTCTCTAATATCTTCTAGATCATCTTTGATATGGGAGACCCTTGTGAAGTAAGATTGAATGCTTTCACTGCTTTGCATCTTCACACACTTGTTACTCTATTAGTTATCTTAAATATGATGTGTCTTATATGGATTTGATATTTAGAATTGCAACATTCATGTACATATAGATGAATTTGAACAAAAATCAAGCAAATATATAATCTTTTTACAATTTATAATCTTTAAATTTGAATGAATACACCATGTACAACCAATGGATATTACAAGGAGAGATAACTGATACAACTCATGTAGAAAATTTGTCACCGTACCTTTCTTTAATAGCTCCTTACTTGTATTGCAAAAAAAATGAACTCCATTGTGTCCAACAATTATATGAGAATGGTCCAATGTTCTGAACTGAGCTCTGAGAATTGTCAAGTGTAGATGTTGTGTCCAAGATTGTTGAGTTGGTTCCAATTTACCAAAGGATGCAAGTTGAATGTGTGAGTACAAGAAGATGAGAACTGAAATCGCGTGAACCGGAAGGAGCTTATCGTGTAACACTTAAAACTGAAATAGATGATGCGCGTGAACATTTTTGTTGTATTTTTTATATAGAGGAGCGCACACGTTAATAAGGTTCACGCACTAATAGTGCGTGAACCTTACTAACCCGTGGACGCTCCTATGCGCATTAACTAGCAAACGTTCACCACAAAAGTTCAACGTACGATTGTGGTGAACGTCTACTAGTAAATGCGTATAAGGGCATGCGTGTTATTAACGCGCATGCACTAATAGTGTGTGTGCGCTATTAACACACGCATGCTCCTATAAGCATTAACATGTGGTGGGTGAACGTTCACTACATTGTATTCTACGTGAACTCTTTTTTTTAACTAATTTCTAATAACACATTAGTACTCAATTAATGTTTAGAGAGAGAGAGAGGGGAGATTGTGGGTTATGGGTTTAGCGAGAGAGAGAGGGGGGAGATTGTGGGTTATGGGTTTAGAGAGAGAGAGAGAGGGTTAGGGGTTGAGAGAGAGAGAGGGAGATTGTGGGTTAGGGGTTGTGAGAGAGAGAAAGAGGGAGATTATGGTTTAGGGGTTTAGGGAGAGAGGAAGATTGGTCTTAGGGATTTAGATAGAGAGAGGGAGAGAGAGGGGGGGCTTTAGAGAGAGAGAGGGAGATTGTGGGTTAGGGGTTTAGAGTGAGAGAGAGATATTGGGGGTTAGGGGTTGAGAGAGAGAGAGATCAAGGGGGGTAGGGGTTTAGGGAGAGAGATAAATGGGGTAGGGGTATAGGGAGAGAGATAAATGGGGTAGGGGTATAGGGAGAGAGTCAAAGAGAGAGTGATTGAAAGAGAAAGAGATATTGTGCATGTGTGTGTGTGTGTGAGAGAGAGAGAGAGAGAGAGTGAGAGAGAGAGAGAGAGGTAATTAAAATGGTTGTACATTTGAAGTTGTGTCGCACGAGCATTAAGTTGATGTAGGCATTTGATATCCATGTAAATCAAATACAATCTTTCTTCTTGAGGTGATCCCCAAATAAGCAATAAAATTTGACATTAACCATTCTTTGATTCTGAGATTAGGGGCATGGAAAGATGACATAGAACCTATTTAGGGGTTGAGAGAGAGAGAGAGTATGTGAAAGGGTGTGAATTCTTGAAGGGGTTTAGAGAGAGAGAGATGGGGTTATGGGTTTGGAGAGAGAGAGAGAAAGATTGGGGGTTAGGGGTTGAGAGAGAGAGAGATCGGGGTTATGGGTTTAGAGAGAGAGAGAGAGAGAGAGAGAGAGAGAGAGAGAGAGAGAGATTATCATACGTGAAAGGGTGTGCAGTCTTGAAGGGGTTGAGAGAGAGAGAGAGAGAGAGAGAGAGAGAGAGATTATTAAGGGACATTTCTGATTTATTTATTCACATTAAACACAATCTTTAAACAAAAATGGTCATCCTTATTTGGACTATTGATTTCACCAATCCAATGACATTGTGGACTCTGCAATGAAGATTTCTTCTTTTGTTTTTGTTTTGATTGTAATCTTAATTATGCTAGAAAGTGTACTCTGAAGTAAATAAAACATATATTTATAATGCCTTGAACAATGAATATGGTTTTAGATTTTCTATGTTTGTAGTTTTTTTCCTCGTTTAATTTTCACTAATGGTGAAGTCATTTCCCACCTCTTTATCCTTTGTGAAATTTGTTATTTCATGTTACTCGGCTATTCCTTATCAATTTTCTCTTGAAATAATTTAGCGATCAAAAGTCAATTTTTGATGCCACTTTTTAATTTATGCTTGTCACTCTTTCATTGATCATATATATATAATTGTAACATATGTATTATTGTGAATGAAAAGTAAATCATATAATCTATTTAATCTAGGAAGTTAATTGTTAAAAAATGTCAATGTTTTAGGAACAATGTGAAGAGGTCAAAATACATTGTTGATGAGTTCCATGCTCTATATCAATAATTGCTAAGTGTCAAATCTTTCTAATTCAAATGGTGTGGAATTTTCAAATATTTGTTGTATCTTGTATGCAGAGGCATATGAACATATATGTATAAATACTACGTATTTTAAGGCAAGTTTTTAGTTTTTTTTGTCCTAGGAGTTGTCTTTATTAACGAAAATTCTATGAGGCGAAGACAAAAAAACATACAAGGCACTAAAATTCGATAATTCATGAGCACATGTCCAAGAATTGTTTTTATTTTTGTGAATTATTTGGAGCCATCGATTACTATTATCTATATAAAATTACAAAAGAGAGCTCCCAAGCTTGTCTACCTGATGGAAACCAGAACAAGCTAAGAGGTTAGAGTTGATAGCTAGCCTTTGTCAAGCCAAAAAGCTAGACCAACCTGGGCATCTACCTCAAGGGGGGAAATGATAATGCCACATGTTGGATTTTAATATGTTTGTTTATAATACAACGACTACAAGAACACCCTTAGTTTGAATCAAAGAAAATGAAGAATTGTTCATAGCTACAATGACTACAGGAACACACTTAGTTTGACTTATATGTAGGAAAGTGACTAAAACAGACAGTAGCACTAAAAAACACCAAGAACTCGATCATTTAGGATTGGAGGAGGAGGGTTCCCAAGGCATCTTCTTCTTGTCTGCGACCTCATTTGCATCCAAATCCATGAAACATGGCTTTTCTAAGGTCATTGGTGTCGAGCTAACCTTAAATTTGGCTCCTACAAATCCTGTTAGGAGAGTTTGTTTGGCCTCAATCATCTTGAGGTGATGGGGAACAACTTAGAGAGGAGCTAATTCTATATGCTCCCTATCCAGTTGATACAGAACGTCAGCATAGGCCTCGCCCATTTCTTCCAATGTCTTACCCAATAGCACCTTGATTGACTAGTAGAGGTCTAGTTCGCGGTTAAAGAGATCCATGTGAGCTATGGTGTTACCAAGATCAACAACTCAGGCCTCGAATTCCTATGCTTTTTGAATTTTCGGCACCACAACTCCCTCTTCATGAATTTCCAACTCCACCACTTCTATCTCCTTCCAAAATACCTATGGTATATGCCATATGTAATACTGGGATGTATGCATGGCGCGCTTGACATCTCTGTGCGTTGTGTGTTCTGAACCCTCCACCCCTTCCTTTCAAACACGATGATTTCTCATCCTTTTTTGTCCAAGAGTATGAAACTTCTTACAACATGCCAACTCTAAGCCAAGCAAAATGCTGAGATGCTACCAAGAGTGCTAACCAGTGCCACAGAGAAGGAAGACTTATTGGAGTTCCAGACTATAAACCAACCTTCGATCTTTTGCCGAAGTTCCCTCATCCTTCCTATTGCCATAATACTCCCACGAGGTTCCTGATCATGTGTGTACTGATCACTCATGTCACAAATGAGCTTGCACCGTAGGCAGTACATCTCTCAACCCTCAACATAGTCTTCCATCATTCCTACGAGGTGGAGGATGTAGGTCCCTATACTTGTTTTTGCTAAGCACTTGTCCAGATAGAACCTAGCTTGGACCCTCCTTGCAAACGGTGAACACTTGGAGCCCACTACCATATCCCTCCCCTGTATGCCAATGTGTATCTTGTCCTAGGCTAGGCACCCTACATGGGGTTAGCACATGTCCAAGAATTGTTAAAATGGATAATTTACTTTTATATATTAATTGGCCCAAGACAAAGAGTGATCATAGACAAAGTACACCTTTAATTTACTTAGGATCATAATATCTCTAACAAGGTTTGGGAAGAGTAATAATACATGTCGATGTTTCATACATGTAAGTGTAAACTAACCATCTAGAAAAAGACAACTCCTAAAAAAAAAGGACAGATTGCATCATACCAACTACCATTGATGTGCAACAAATAATAGTACACGAAATGCCAAAAACCTCGTAGTCTCTTCTTGTAAAACAAATGGAAAAAGCTTAGTTTGATATTATGACTTCAGACCAAGAGATTGTTATACTACTTGGTATTCTATTTCTTCTCATTATGTAAATAAACTTCCATTCATTTTTATTTTTATTTTTATATTTTTACTCACATATTCCATTGTAACTTCAATGCTATTTATCTTGTTTCTTCTTTGACATTCCCTTTCAACACGAATAAAGATTGGGTATGAGATTTTGTTTTCCATCTTCATCTTCGCGGTGGAAGCTGTCATGGGATAGCGGACACTGATTAAACGGTGTAGGTATTCAAGATACTTTTTAACTAAAAATACCCAAACTAATCATTCGGGAAATAAATATGTTTCCGTTGTCGTCTAGTCCGGTTAGGATACCTGGTTTTCACCCAGGCGACCCGGGTTCAAATCCCGGCAACGGAATTTGATTCACTTTTCGCGGTTTTTAAAGCAGATTTGATTCATTAAGAACAGTATTTGGATGGGCGGCACTGGAAGTTATTTTTACTTTTTGCATTTCTGAGCAGATTTGATTCGGTAACAACAGTAGATATAAGATGAGAGCGGAATTGGAATTGGATGGGCGGCAATGGAGTTTATTTTTACTTTTTGCGTTTTCTGAGCAGATTTGATTCCGTAACAACTGTGGATATAAGATGAAAGCGGATTTGCTATTGGATGGGTGCAGGCTCTTCTGCATTCAAAGCCCAAGAGTTTTTTTGTTTTTTCTGCAGATTTGATTTGGACTTTCCAAAGTATTGAACCAACTTAATCAAATCGCACATGCATAAATGTAGCTGGAATAGCTCAGTTGGTTAGAGCGTGTGGCTGTTAACCACAAGGTCGGAGGTTCAAGCCCTCCTTCTAGCGTTGTTTTTGGACTGAGCTTGACATTGCTAGGAGGTTATTTTGGACTGAGCTTGACATTGCTAGGAGGTTATTTTGGACTGAGCTTGACATTGCTAGGAGGTTATTTTGTTATATTAAGGTGTTCAAGCCCTAGCGTTGTTTTTGCAATGAGCTTGACATTGCTAGGAGGTTATTTTTTTATATTGAGGTGTTCAAGCCCTTTTTCTAGCGTTGTTTTTGGACTGAGATTGACATTACTATGAGGTTATTTTTTTATATTGAGGTGGCACACCTAGGGCGTGTATCAGTGTTCTATGTTACACATAAATCATATTCCCATTTTTGGATTGAGCTTGACATTGCTAGGAGGTTATTTTTTTATATTGAGGTGTGTTTATCAGTGTTCTATGTTACACATAAATCATACTCCCATTTTTGGATTGAGCTTTGTTTTTGGACTGAGCTTGACATTGCTAGGAGGTTATTTTGTTATATTAAGGTGTTCAAGCCCTAGCGTTGTTTTTGCAATGAGCTTGACATTGCTAGGAGGTTATTTTTTTATATTGAGGTGTTCAAGCCCTTTTTCTAGCTTTGTTTTTGGACTGAGATTGACATTACTATGAGGTTATTTTTTTATATTGAGGTGGCACACCTAGGGTGTGTATCAGTGTTCTATGTTACACATAAATCATATTCCCATTTTTGGATTGAGCTTGACATTGCTAGGAGGTTATTTTTTTATATTGAGGTGTGTTTATCAGTGTTCTATGTTACACATAAATCATACTCCCATTTTTGGATTGAGCTTGACATTGCTAGGAGGTTATTTTTTTTATATTGAGATGTGTTTATCAGTGTTCTATGTTACACATAAATCATACTCCCATTTTTTTTTATAGTTGGATGATGGTGTTTTAAGTTAACCCACCTCAAGCTTCCTTTGGTTTGAGACCTTTTTTTTTATAGTTGGATGATGGTGTTTTAAGTTAACCCACCTCAAGCTTCCTTTGGTTTGAGACCTTTTTTTTTATAGTTGGACCATGGTCTTTTAAGTTGATCCACCTCAAGCTTCCTCTGGTTTGAGACCTTACTCTTAGGGGAATATATGTGATTGTGGTCATGTGCTCAGAACCCTTGACAACAATGGATTAAAGAACATTATGTGGTGGAAATTTAGTGATTCCACTATTGCATATTTCACCAAACCAAATAGATATATTTTGGGTTATCCCTTATTTCGATTTGAGTCTTCTTGGACAATCCAAGCCACAAATTGCCCAGCTTGTCATAGGGACTTTTAGTGGAACATCCTTGATATCAAGAAAAACCTTCAAAGACAAGACGATTGCATCAATGAAAATAGGATTATTATACTTTCTCTAACCAATGCTATACAAAGTAGGGAGCATGTCATCATATTGTAGACTTCTAAAATATTGGATATAGTCATGCAACAAAGAAGGCAAATACAAGCCTTGGATTTAGAGTGATTGATTCTTAAATTCAACAGTGAAAATTTCATCGAAGACACTCAATCTACAACTTCAAATCATAAGGAGTCTTTGAGTTCCACTCCAACAGACACTAAATAAGATGAAATTGTTTCAGAACAGTTTTAAGATATGGAGCTTGAGAACCTAGAGATGCAACCAATCCACACAGAACGTGGAGATGCCTACAACCATCATATTTGTCACTAAATCGTGATATGTAAAAGTCTTTTTGTATAGTCTACTTTTATAAGATATATACTAGTAATAGTTGTCTAATTTATTTTAAAAATGTAATCTATGTTATGAAAGCTTTACGGGTTTTTGAAGATCCGGTGTCCACTCCAAAAGTACTTTCTACTTTTATGTTAACTCGCTATACAATCTGGATTTGTCCTTTTTAAGGCAAAATTATAATAATTATTGCTAAAAAAAAGTCTAATAGGTTTTGGTAAAATTTTTAAAATCTAATAATTTTGTTTCAGTGATGAAGAATGTTATGATGATCATATTCATAACACATTTTTTATTTTATTTTTACACTTTATACATTTTTTAATTTTCTTACATAATATATTATCAAAATGTAGAATCCAGCACTTATTGTCTTGAGAGGTGCTTTCTTAATTCAAATGGGTGAGATTTGTCATGTTTATAACACATGTGGACTTTAAAATATATATACAATATAGGTTCACAACTAAAATTAAAAAATATATGTATTAATGGACAAACATAAATTCAATTACCAAATAAATCCATATTAAATATTATAGGAAAATATTAAAGAGAACATAACATCTATCTCCATTAGTTGTAGCCTGGGTGGTTGGGAGGAATGCTTGTTACCGTCCCCACCCAGGTTCAATTCTTGTAAGTGACATATTGCTCTTGTTGAGCCCATATTGTAATGATTGTAATTCGTGCCACCTTGGTTCTCTAGAATAGCAGGTGGTGACCATTTCCCCAGGTGGAATAGCCCTCTAACAAACGACGAACCACCTTTAAAAAAAAAACATCTATCTCCACTTTTTGGCCCAATATAATATTTGTCAAAAATAAATAAAAATGAAGTAGTAATAATATTAATATTCAAAAATAATAATGTTTGAAGTTTAGTGGTATTTTCTTTGTTTTTCCGTTGTCAATGAATCTATATGTCACCATCACTAGCCAGAGTGATTAGGTATATTTATAATCATATGTCCAAGAGATTAATTACATGCATTTATAGTCATATGTTATAGATATGACATTAATAAATTTTAGAAAAAAAGGTGACCTCATTGAAAGTGAGAAATTAAAATAATTAAAAAAGAAGTCACTATAATAAAACTGTTATAGATTCATTTTAACTCTGGATCTATTAAGCACCAAAAGAAAACAAATCCCTTGAGCTGCAAACCTTTTTAAGTAATCATAATCTTATCAAATGATACCTAATCCTAATAAGTACACACCCCTACCTAGATAATAAACATTTAAAAATTCTTATAATTACTCTTATTGAAAAATACCTTACTCCATATCCAAGTGGTTTTTTTATTCCTGGTTCAAGTTCTCACAAATCTCACTTTCATTTGACTTACTTATCATGCCACGACATAAGTCTTCTAGCACCTTGCTTATCCTAACAAATTCATTTTCTATCTTTCATCACTTTTTAAATTTGTTCCAATGTCGCTGTAAATCAACATAATGATCCTTCAAATAATTGCATTTGAACATATTCACTTGCTTATTTTTTGATTAGTTGAGAGATTGAAAGTCGCCCTTGGATTAGTTGAGAGATTGTGTTCAAATGTTTATGGTTTTTAGGGTGTTAAAATGTAGCTAGATTTTTCTAGCTACTTATTGTTTCTCATTGTTATAACAACTATGTGGTCTCATGTAAAGTCTTTGGCTTTTATAAATCTTAAAAGTATAATTGTTTCATCTTTAAATATTATTAAGAGGGTATTGTTGCTGGTTCTGCTGCTGTGCGCTCTCCGGGGACTTCTCCCGTTCACAGTCTGTCTGGTCAATCCTCTTCCGTAGACAACCACAAGCTTGGTGGCCTCTGTTCTGGGACCTTGCTCCACCGGAACGTCCCCCAGGCTCCTAAATGATGTTTCATGGGTTGGTTTTCTTGGAATTAAGGTTTTTGATGCTGTGTCATTTTTTGTTTAGACAGTCTGCATGGTGTTTACGGGCCATCCTGGCAGTATCTCTCTATGTAGTTTGTGTCGCTAGGGCTGTTGCCTCCATTTCCAATATTATGTGGACTCTTTTTGTAGATCTTTTAAGACAGAATGGGCATATGTTTGTTTGTAATCGGGTTAAAGGGATAGATAATTGTTGTGTAGAAAGTATAGATGATCGGTTAATTCTAGCAATGGGGATATTTTACAAATAATCTTGCAGAAATTTTAGGCTTGAAAAGCCATGCACATTTTGAACTGGTTGTACTAAAGGCTCCTTTTTAATATAATTTTTCTTGCTTACAGAGAAGAAAATATATATATATATATATATATATTATTAAGAAACTTGATATTTTGTAGAGACTAAATTAGTCTGATGTTTACAATTTTAAGATATCTTGACTCTAAATAAAATGTTTGCAATTATCTTAAAACCATTTAATTTTAATTTTTAATATCTTATTAAAAGAATAATAAACCTAATACATCTAAATGCATCGCAATCACTATGCATCGCAATCACTATGCATCACAATCACTTGATTGTGAGAAATATTAAAACCTATTAATCTAATTAAGACGCTTAGTTTAGATAAAACAAGCATCATCTAAAGTATTATTTTAACACTAAAATGCAATTAATGTTGTGTTCCACAGAAAATGGAATTAAGTTGTGGAAGAAGAAGTAGAGTATTTTTTTAACACTAAAATGCAGTTAATGTTGTGTTCCAAACAAAATGGAATTAAGTTGTGTAAAAAGAAGTAGAGAAAGACATTGCTTTGACATGCTAAGTAGTAAGAGATAGCATCAACTTTAACTTTAACTTTAAATTTGAATGACATATTAGAAAAGTGAAGAAATATATATATATAAATACTATTGATCTCTTGATATCATTCTTTCATTAATATTTTCTTACACAGATTTAGTTTAAATTTGTAACATCTCGGTGAAAAATAATCAACCTAATACATCTATTTTAAGAACTTTTCATCACAATCACTATATTAAATTAAATTTAGAAAAATAATACAACTTATTAACGCAACAACCCTACACTAAAGGTCCCCAGTTGGAACTTGGGCTCGGACATTTTGCACTGTGATTTTCGTTTTGAGTAGAGGACCATTTATTAAATTATCAGCTTCATGCAACAAAAGGCCCCCGGTTCGAACCTGGGCGGATGGAGAAACTTTAGAATGTGAGTAAAACGGAATCTTCTACCATAAATATGATAAGAGTGCCGACTATTGTCAATGACAAAATTTTATAAACCAAATTTAAGCAGCTGTCTGGGTGGTGTAGTTTGTTATCACGTTAGTCTCACACACTAAAGGTCCCCAGTTCGAACCTGGGCTCAGACATTTTCATTTTGGGCATCAAAATTTGGGAGGAAATTTAGAGTCTGAATGCAACATAATCTCTTACATTCAGACATTTTATTTAGTTTTAAAAATTTACAGCAGAAAAGAGTTGCCATGACGGTTGAAATGGGAATAGGATTATCGCACACGCCCAGGGGATTCAAAGCCTTATCCATTGGGCCAACACTCTCCCTTTTTTTTTTTTAACAATCATCAAATGTATTAGTCCAATTTGTTCAAAGTCCTTTATAAGTTTAAGATGAGATGAAACTATAGAAGAATAAATGTGTAAAGAAAATATAGTTTTCAAAATGGAATATCAAATCTAAGGTGTTAATATGAGGAGCTCGAAGGAGTGAAGGAAGGTTTATCTCTACATTATCTAATTAAGATATATAATTTAATGTACAATAAAGTAGAGAATGAGGTTGCAACTCTTCACAAAGGGAGGTATTTATCTCTATATTTATTAATAAATGAGGCATACACATATATAATAGAGAATGTAGGTAACGATCGTAATCAATGAATGCACTTTTAGATATCAAATGGCTTTGTTTAATTCTTTCCAATGACTTTCATATGGTTTAGCCATGAATTGACTAAGTATGTTAACTGAATGTGCAATATCAAGTCTTGTGGTTAGATGGTTTGAACTTCCCACCAACTGTCTAAACAATGTAACATTTACTTCTTTTGTATCATCATCTCTGTAAAGCTTAACATTATATTCAAATGGAGTAGACATTGGATGACACTCATTCATATTCAATCTCTTGATTAGATCCTTTGTATACTTACTTTGTGTAACCAAAGCCTTTCCATCTTCCTTCCACAATAATTTTTAGGGACGAAATTTCGCCAATTGGCTATTTTTTGGGTTTTTTTCAAAAAATAAATTCGCTATTTGGTCATTTTTAGTCTCTAATAGCGCCTATATTTACATAAAATATGTTTTTTTTATCATAATATTCGCCAAAATTTACACGTTCTAGTAGTAAATTGTATGTTTCATATTTAATATTCACCTACCTATCTATATTCATGTTTTTTTCAATCCAAAATAATTGCCTATGATACTATACTTAATTATAATATTAGAATCCTTAAAAATTACCCTGCTTCCTTCCATACCTCAATGCCTAATTAGTGCATTTGACCAAGATCTTTCATCTCAAATTCCTATAATAGTTGCCTTTGTATTTCTTCAATCAGATTTATAACACTTCATGTTATGATTAAATCATCAACATACAAAAAAATCAAAGCAACATTCCCAGTTCCATCTTTCTTTATGAACATGTTTGGATCACTATTACTTTTGATAAATCCTTGTTGGAATTAAAAAAGTTGTTGATTTTAACATACCATGATCTAGGAGCTTGTTTGAGACCATACAATGCTTTTTTTAACTTGCATACAAGGTGTTCTTGTCCATATTTTACAAAACCCTATGTTTGAACAATATACACTTCTTAGATTAATTCAACATTCAAAAATGTCAACTTAGCATTCGCCTGATGTAATTTCTAATTGTTTTTAGTAGTTAGTGCAATCATTAGTCTAATGGTGTTCATTTTCACTGCAGGTGCAATTGTGTCTTCATAATCTATTCCTTATTTATGTATATATTCTTTTGCAACCAATCTAGCTTTAAACTTGTCTATACTATGATCAAAATTGAACTTAGATTTGAACAACCATCTTAAATCAATAAGAACTTTGTTTTTCAACAATCAGTTAGTTTCCATGTGTTAGTTTTCATAATGGAATTATATTCTTCTTGCATTACAATCATCTACTCCTTATGCTCCTTCGATTGCTCAAAATTTAAAAGTTTTTCAACACTCATAACTTGAGACATCAAAACATAATCTTTATACTTTATTAATGTAGATTTGCCTCATTACTTGATGGAGTTGCTCCATTTTCCCTAGTATAATTTTGCTCTTGTTTATTTACTATTATTTTCAACATCATCTTGTTGTTCTTCAATTTCATCTACTTTTTCATATTCAAAACCTTCTCCAAAATGTTTTATACATCTCAATCATCTTCCTTTTAAACTTCATCTACATATTCATAAAATATAACATCCGAATTGTCTTCTATTCCTATCTATAGACATCAGGAAAGAACTGAGCTTAGAAATGAGAAAAAGTCTCTACAAGCCCAGTTACAGTCAATAGAAAAAGATAAAGGAAAATCAGTTGATTTAAATTTTAATCCTGCAGAACTGTACAGAGAGTATCCAAGCGGCCATAAAGATAGACAACAGCACAGATCAGACAGAGAAAGATTGCTGAGAAATAAGCTGAAAGCTAAGCAGGAGGAAATAAGAAAATTGGTGAAAGAAGCTGATGAAATAAAGAATTCTTTAGCAATTGTTTTGCTAGAAAAAGATCAGTCTTCAGAAGATGAATTGTCCAATGAAATTGAAAGGGTTTGTGGAACTAAGGATGATGACATCCCAGAAGAAGAATATCCTGAAAAAACCCCTGACCATTCACCTTCACCAAGATCCCAGAGTGTAAGTCTTCTAGGAGCTGTATCAGGTCCTAAACTATTTACTACTCTAAAATATAACATCATACATTTTGTAATCCTTATGGTAAACACAATAACCAATGAAAATACATAAGGGTATGCAAAACTAATTTTAACAAATTTTAAGTTGATTTGAGACACTTAACCATCAAACATTATTAAAACACTTTGCATAAACGATGTCCATATTCATGTTTTTTTTAAGATTGATTGTAGAGATAATTAAGGATATCCGTGAATGGAATCTATTACATGTAAATATAAAAATGGTGTGAAACAATGCATGGGAATATTTTATATAGTTAAACATATCAACTTTGACATTTGATTGGCATTTGAATGTATAGTTATTGTTTTGTAAGGTAAATATTAAGATTTTTCTTAATAATGGATAATTATTATAAATATATATTTATTTATAAATTAAAAATAATAAAAATAATTAGTATTAAAATCTATTTTATAAGTGTACAGGGTATGATAGTTTTTTAATTAACTTTTTAAGGATTTGTATCACTTTTTTCGATGGATTGATAGATTTACAATGTCAAAAGTGTGGTGGTTTTCCTATTACAAAAGGTTTATATATATTTAGGAGTTTTGATAGTAATTTATAATAATATTAAATTTGAATAATTTTTTTTTCAGTCAAATAACTTGCATGTATTTTTGGATATTCATATGATCAATATTAGGTAAATCATGTCATTGAGGAATTTAAGGAATGATAAAAATGTAATATTAATTGGTATATAAATTGTTGGTGCATGGGATTTTATTGTAAGATATATATTGTATTATATGTTTTTACATTTGTGTATTATTATAATGTTTGGTAAGGTAATTAGAGGATAATTTAAGGATTTTTGTTTCGATGAGATATCTAAATTTGAGGTTAAGAATAATTAATGTAAAATCTTGATTTACATCACATTAATGGCATCAATGACATATGTTTATATTTTTTTGAAAAAAACATATATTGGTTATATTTTAAATAGAAAAAGAGTTGCAACTTGACTATACAACACCATTATAGTACATAATTTAGAGCATATCATAGTCCAAAAATGCCCAAATGTGTGACCAACGTCCAATCTACTAGCTCCAAAATAATCATCTTTTGCCAAAACCTTAGAAATTGTTATATCATTGTCTTACTAGTGAAACCCTTGATGTCCAAGTCTCCAATGACCTACCTATAGAATCCAAGTAAAAGCTGTATCGATGTCCTATTAGCTCTACCTCTTTATCCAATTTGTACTCTTCCATGGAAACTGGTTGAGGTGAATCAACTAAAGGCTCATGTGAGATATGAGTCCCAAGTTCTTCAAAACCCTTTTTTTACTCCAACTCAAAATCAAGAAATCCAGGAGTTCTTTTACCATAGAAACATCCTCTTTTAATTATCCTTTTGGCATTCTTCTCCAAGTTCCAATATGACTAGCTTGCCCTTATGTCTTTCAATATGGACTTCAATGAGAATTAATTGTCTTCTTGTGGCTTCCTTTTTCTCTTTCATTATTCTTTTTTTTTGTAAGGCTCGTACCCACGGAGTTTCGAACCGGTGACCTTATGCAAGGAGTTCCTTGACAGTACACCCATTCACCATCTATTCTACACCTGTGGGCTTCTCTCTTTCATTATTCAATTCCCATTGTTTCCTTCAATTTTCCAATTTCCTCATCATCATGGAAATATTTTCTTGACGCTCGTTAGTGCTACTCATAGTAATTTCCCTCTTTATATTTGCATGTTCACAAGAAGTGCATTTGTTGGAGTCGTTATGGGATAAAGCCAACATTCTAGCTAGTAGAGATGGACGTAGAACCTTTCCTTCACTAACAAAGATTCACCTTACTCTTATTCTTACTAAATGGGGGTCTATCTAACCTCACCTTCAATGTCTGAGTCGACAAGAAAAGGCCTGAGAAAGAGTGTAGGGTGGGGGGGGCGTCCTAATTTGAACTTATGATCATAGATTTTTCCCCTAGTTGGGTCTCGATCCTGGTACGTTGAAGAATTTTTCAACACAACTTTTTGAGAAAATTAAAAATGATGGGAGAATGAAAAAACATGGAAAATTACTTAAACCAATTGAATATGTCACTAGCATTTCCTGGAGTGCTTGTAGTAATGTTGTATCCCACTTCAAAAGGGTAGATAATTATGATTCTATGACAATCCCTATCATTCCAGGAACCTTTTCTACATACTTCACCAACAAGTGCTCCATGAACCTTGCCTTGACCATAATCACCATGATAACTAAGAATAAAAACTAGTCTAGGGTGTCGTTGGGTTGGTTTATGTTGGCACGGGGTTAGAGCGCATCAAGCGCGGAAGACGATAGCGACAAAAGGGTCATCAACGGAAGAAAACACCATTCGCGAAGGATAAGTTGCCGACAAAAGGGCAATTTTTGGTCAAAGTTAGTTAGAGTTGGTCATGTGGACCATTTTGTAACCTCCTTAGTTGTATATAAATAGATCCACATTTGTAAGCCTAAGGGCATGATGATCATGAGCATAATCACATGAAGAGATACAATCGAAGAATAGATTGATTGTAGACGAAGATATCTAGCTTTTATGTATTTTCTGCTTTCGACAAGTTTTGCCCTGTATGTGAATTCGCGTTAAGTCGTAGATTTGGAGATGAGTTAATGCATGAAGATGTTCGATTATGTCTCTATTTTTGTCGTTGTGTTATGAATGGTGAATATTCTCTAAATGATGCGAAGTGTTTGAGGTTTTGTTGCTCTGTTGATTAATATGTGATATGCGAATGTTGTTTACATGGTGTTAATGTGGATGATAAGTATATGTGTGATGTGGTAGTATAATGCGAAGGCGGATCTCTGGTTTCTGTAGTAATTGAGTAAGAGTTAGTGCATGTTCTCTCCATACCGTGGAAACTTGGTTCCTGTAGCCCCCTTGAACATCTCGGGTGAGACCTCACTCGCTTCGTGGGTGTTGCTGGAAAGGGTAAAACCTTTCCAGGCCGATGCTCAAGGGTGTTTGGTTGGTGTTTGTTGACAACAATGCGAAGTGAACCCATGTCGACAGAACTACGTCAACAGTTTAAGTCCCAACACACCCAATAATCTTGTTGATTGCGCCTTCCTAATTCAATTGTTGGCAATGCATTGTTGTATGGCACATAAGGACCAAGGTCTACTAATTTGCATGCATGGAACAAAGTGCCACTTGTTCATGGAATTAAATGTATTCATGAGTTTGTATGTGGGTGGAGACTCATGGACATTTAATTTAAAAAAAATGTCCCTACCTTTATCATCCATCTAAATATTTTCCAGCAATTGATATTGTCTAATGTACTCTGATTTAACATCTCCTCACACGATACCCTTCCACATTTAACTCTCTACTTAGTGTTTTTTGTCCTTGGTACTATGATATAACATTTCTTTACATATACCCTTCCGCATTAACTCTTTACTTGAAGTTATTTTCTTCCCTTTCGCATTGCAGAAAGTGCTAATGATCTAAACCACATACTCCTTGTAACTTTGCAGGCTTAAACCAGTATGTGGTCTAGCCAAGCAGAACAACTATGTTGCAAAATTGGTTTTATGTCATGTTCCATAATGAACTCTCAAGGAACTTCCAAAGCTATCAGCAAAGTAGGTGAAAATATATGAGAATCTAAGTTATGTTAAGATTAATAACATTAGCTATAGAAATAACGGGTAATATGTTTCTTCAAAGGTGCACTTTGATGAATGTAAAAGGAGCTCCAAGAAGAGCACTTTCAAATCCATATCAGGTGCATCTGAGTAAAAATACTTTGACCCCTTTGACTACAGGGTCCCCATATCAATACAATTATTTTGCATATGTTAAGTATGATATGGCTATAATGTTAGAGATCACGACATCATTTAGTGTTATTGCATTGCAACTGGTGTGAAGGTGTCTGTCGAATTCGGGGAACTTGGTGAGAAACGAGGGATTGCAACTATCACTCAAATTTATGTTGTATCTATAATAATATGTATTGTGTTAAGTTTTTATTTGATAATATCATGTCATTAAGTTGTTGTAAGTGATTTTATGTTTGTTGGTGAAAGAAGGAAAGACAATCTTGTAATTATTAATGACATGTACATGCCAAGACAATCATTAGGGAAAAACAAGTGTTGTTTTTCTGCTTCCTGTTTCTAATCCCTACAAAGTTCTAAATGGAAGCCCTACAACATAGTATGAAGTCATTCATACCACACATTAGGATGTTGCATGTCATTTGTAATTAATTGTATTTGCTAAATTATGAAACCCAACACTTTTGTATTCTCTGGCTTTTATCTAAGAATTTGTTTTTTAGCTAGTTTCTTAGGATGTTGCATGTCATTTGTAATTAATTGTATTTGCTAAATTATGAAACCCAACACTTTTGTATTCTCTGGCTTTTATCTAAGAATTTGTTTTTTAGCTAGTTTCTTATTAGATGGGATCATCATTGATCCTCTCCAATCTTCTTGTTCCAAAAATATCAAGGACTTCAATGTCAAAGGCATGATAAATTACAACTTTGTGCAAGTCTCTCAACAATAAATTGTATGTTGAAGTGCAATATTCCTATGTATAGTCACAATGAACAATGCATGTTTGACAAAACATGATGATATCCCATTTTGAATGAGATAATATGGCAGTATGGAGATATAATGACTTTGCTCAATTCTCCTGGTTGTAGTGCTAGAGTTTCATTAGCTAGGTACTCATGCCCACATTGATCAGTTTGGATGTAGAGTATGGGTTAAAGCTGGAGTGGGGTATTAGGGGCACTTGTGATAATGTTCATTGTGACCCAGTGCATCCTATGAACATAGGGTAGCTTTAAAAAAATGTGTGAGGTGTACTTGTAAGACTTGAAATCAAGGGAATGGGTTTTTAAAGGAATTGGATGTGTAAGAGGTACTATTAATATTGGGGAGTTCTTCATTCTTATTTTGGTTGCAAAAGTCTCTGTTCCATTGATTAAAATCCTGGAA
Organism: Larix kaempferi; assembly: GCA_027924585.1. Taxonomy (NCBI): domain Eukaryota; kingdom Viridiplantae; phylum Streptophyta; class Pinopsida; order Pinales; family Pinaceae; genus Larix; species Larix kaempferi. The sequence continues at coordinate 7,507,188 of BSBM01000053.1, forward strand.
TATCTCTAATTTATGAATTATTTTATGTTTGTCTTTTACGTATTACACTGATAAAGATCATTGAATAGAACTGGAAGCTATCTTATTGAAGCATAAGCCAATTGCAATTTAAAGTACATTTTATGGTAGTTGTCTTTTTTTCAGAAGGTAACAAAACCTATTATAATTTAGTTGTCAAACTAGCATTGATGACGTGACTATCACCCATCACTTTTATTCAAAGAAAGCACTATACTCAGTCTTAGGCATGTTTCCTTAATTTTAAGTTAAATAGATTTTTAGCTAATTAAAAGTAGATTTAAGTTAGCTACAATATATTGTTTGATGTACCGTTATTTTATATATCTCCAATTTAAGCTCCTACACAACATAACTTTGCGAGAGTTAACTTGTTCCATGTTGCCACTTTAGAGTACTTATATAGTTCAGTGTTCTATACAACTGAACTTCATTTCCCCAAGTTAAATAGTTCAAGTTTTGTGCCTCGTATTTATAAAGAAGTATTTAGGTTGTAGATAGATGGGTTCTTAGCCTCTTGAATGGTTGAATATTCACATAGATTGTCCAATGATTTTCCATACTGGTTAGAGTTGTGCCTGAACAAACATCTGCCCCTTTCTGCCATAAGCTTATTACCCACATAGTTATTGCAGAAATGTTCAATTGCTTGTCTTTAACCCCTAATCCTCATTTTTTTATATTTAATTCCATGTCAGACTCGGAAGAAGTATTCTTTTCGTAACAAATCATGCCAATACTATTTTGAACGAGAGCATGAGGAAAAAATTTCATGCATGCCTTTCATGTCTAAGGCATAATAGACCCACTGTTGTTTGAATGATCTTGGTTCAAGTTCTTATCTACTTCCATATTCTATGCCATCAAGGCTGAGATTTGCTGCTACTTTACCCTTACTATGTATGGATATATAATTCCATTCCAAGTTTTTTTTTCCTAAAGAATACTTTGGGAAATTAGCTCGAGGCATTCTGCATGAAGGTCAAAGTACTCAACCATTCAAGTTAGTCCACTTGTTGTCTACAAAACTGAAGTAGTTTTTAAAAGATGCATACTGTTTTCTTGAAAGCTGGAAATCTTAAGCAATTCAAGATAGAAAACTGTCAATGAAGATGACCTTTACTGAACAAAGGATATTTTGGTAATGAACATGCAATTGCCTCAACTTTGGATTCAGAAGGATGTCTAAGAAGAAGGAATCTATGTTACTTTGGCGAGGAAGGTTTCCTCTTTGTTGTGAACAGGTTGAAGGATTTGATCAAGTATAAAGCATACAAGGTACCTTACTTCTATGCTAACACAGAACAAATTAAATGCATACTTATACTAATTTTTCTAGCTTATTCAACCTTCATTCTCTTGCAGGTTTCTCTGACAGAGTTAGAGGAGTTGTTGTTGTCTCATCCTGAAATTTTAGAAGCTGTTGTCATACCATAAGTGGCATTGACCAATACACATATGCACATACTACTAATAGATATGCTTTTCAGAAAATTAACACACCCATAACAAACCTCTGACTTCTAGTATCTATCTTGATCTATTCCTATTTTGGCCATACCACCTTTTCCTTTATTTCTAGAGAAGGTTCTTTAGATGGATCTATTTGCTAGATGGTTTGGCATGGCAGTTATCCTGATCAAGAAGCAGAGAAAATACCGATGGCATTTGTTGTAAGGAATCCTGGCAGAAACCTTAGTAAAGGGACGTAATAAACTTTGTTATAGAACAGGTGACTGAAGCACTTGAGATTAGGCATGCATATTGCCTTAATGACATTCAAGTAAATGCTTTAGATATTTTTTTGAGGAGTCATAAAGGTCTTATATGTTGGCATTCGAATGCAGGTTAAGCTGTACACTACAAGAAGATATACAGAGTGGCATTTACAAATTCAATTCCCAAAAATGCATTTGGCAAAATTTTAAGAAAGGATCTGATTGGGAAGAATGTTCCCACCTCTAGGTTGTGACTCTCTCTTTTTTCAGGAGAAAACACAAGAAAGTCCTATAAAGAATTTACTGGCATGTAAATGATGCTTATACACATTTGCAGGTTCTAACTCCCAAACTTCAGTTGACAAAATCTTGAGAAAGGATCACATTGAGAAGAATACCACTGCCTTTATATTAAAAACAATTCAACCTTTGATGAAGCTGAAGAGATGCAGTTTTATGTTCAACAGGTTACTCAATAGGATTTTTAATTCTTGAATTTATACAAAACAATTAAGGACATCAAGGTATTTCTTTAGAAGTCATATGTCCACTGTCAGTTACAAGACAAAGATGCTTAGATTCATGTGGAACTAATATTCAAACATGGCACCACTGCGTTAGTAGACTTAAACTGTTCATGTAAATCTGTTTCAAACTAATGTAAAACCATCGAACAAACTTCATCTTAATCCTCTGTTCCCATCTTTTGCTTCTGATAAAATTCTGGCATATAACTTATTTGGAAACCCCTATGAATATATATTTAAAGTAGCAGTATTAAGTTATTAACTAGAAGCACCTTCCAGCTCTTGTCACTGGATGTGTAAACATGCAAATTTAATTTTTGAGCATTAATCTATTAGGAGATATATCATGGGAATACTTGCCCTTTGTTTCAGGCGATCAATCCCTGTGAACAACTACGGGTGGTGATACTCACATCCATTCATCCAATCACAAGTAAGGTGATCTCATGTTCGACAATTAGCCCATTTTTATGTCAAAAAATTTCCAATAATTTTACATGGTTTGACATCAATTCACAAAGAAACATGTATCACCAAACAAATAATCCGAGTCATTAGATTTGGAATGGATTTTTTCATTCTCCTACCAAGCTTTGTCCACAAAATATATTCAAGATTGGACACATCATTTACAAACAAGATAATAGGAGCTTAAAGGTTCACCTGGATTGTTTAGTCTCTAGAAATGCAATTAAACTCAGTGCTACAATAATGTTGTACAATTATATGTAATCTCAATAATTGCAGACATATGACTCTAAGGCATACAACGTTGAGTTAACCTAAGAGCGACAATAGTAGGCATACAACGTTGAGTTAACCTAAGAGTGACAATATTTGTAGTAATACAAAATGTCAAGAATGCCAAACATACATTGAGCTAAGGTGACAAAGTTATTGAATCCAATATGTGTGCCACAAATATTGCAAAGAAAAGCTACAAACATTTTACAACTATCAGTAGTTCATTTAATTTGTGGGTATTTTGTAAAAACATTATGCTTCATTGGTTAAAACTAGCAATAAGTTTACAAATTGTATCCATTATGAAATTGACTCATTGAAATTGTAGATGATAGAAGAACATTGGATTGATGAGATATTGATGTCCATAATTAAATGTAGATCTTGGAAAGAGACTGTAAATGAAGAGCCAAGTATCTAAGTGGGGTACATGTTGTAATACTAGGAACAACACAAAGCTGATTGATGTCATTGTTAAATGAATCATCTGAGACCTAAAACGTTGAAGCAAAAGTATTTTATTGATAATTTTTGTAAATTTATAGCAAACAAGATCCAAGTTAGTGTTACAAATTAATAGCATTTGAATTATCAAGTAACAAATAGTAGTAGTAGAGATATAATGCTACACTAAAATATATATATATATAGTTTTTAACACATTTAAACTTCCACCTGTATTTATTTATTCTTGAATATTTTGTTTACTTTAATTTTTTTTATTTTTAAATAATGTATATATGTATATATATATATATATATATATATTCAGTTTAAGTATAAATAACAGTAAACATATCTGGTAATTCAATGTATACTCCGTTGTCGTCTAGTCCGGTTAGGATACCTGGTTTTCACCCAGGCGTCCCGGGTTCAAATCCCGGCAACGGAATAAAATTTTACTTTGTGTGTTTTCTGAGCATATTTGATTCTGTAACAACTGTAGATATAAGATCAGAGCATAATTGTAATTGGATGGGCGGTTCTTCTGCATTCAACGGAGTATAAATTGATTTAGTTTTGTGATTTTCTTGCGGATTTAATTTGGTAACAACAATAGATATGAGAAGAGAGCGGAGTTGGGTTTGGATGGAAACTCTTCTGCATTCCGTAGTACTTAATTGAGTTTCTCTAATCAAGTATAATGTAAATGTGGCTGGAATAGCTCAGTTGGTTAGAGCGTGTGGCTGTTAACCACAAGGTCGGAGGTTCAAGCCCTCCTTCTAGCGCTTCCAGTTTTTGCAGTATCACCATTGTTCACTGTCATCGAATTTCTTCTCAGTTTATACAATGTCTACTGAGGATAGAAGAATTCTTGCTCACTAAGAAAACAGTTTCATTTATGTTGTTTCGTAAGGACTAAATGGGCAGGCGGTTTTGAATTAAAAGCAGATCTTGCGAACATAGAACCAAAAATTACTCCAAGGAGCTCACTAGACCTCATAAATATGAGAGGAACCTATGAAAGAATGAGAATTCGAAATGAATTTTTCCACAAATAGAAATCCTTCGACCCCATTCACAGCCGCTTTAGTGTTATATTATATTTTGCCACCTTGTGAGCATTAGCACTCATTGGCCTCCATTATCCATTGATTGACTCATAACCACTTTTTGTCCTCCAGGAACCTTTTTTGCTCTGTTTTTACTCCTATAAGCGAGTTGCTTCAATGCAACTCGCGCATACGCAGGCTGCACCATTATAGCCCGCATACATCGAGTTAATTGGTAAAAAAGAGTAAAATCTCAATTTTGCACTCCAAAAAGCGGTCATTGTGACCTTTGGCCCTCCATGTATCTCGAAACGACTCGATCCAACCTTTCACTTGCATTTGGAGGGTTATATATTGAGCCATTACGCATGGAAGGAGGGAAGGAGAAAGAGAAGAGCATCGAAACTCTATTGGAATTTTGTCATAGCTCGAGTCTACATCCATTGATCCTTGTTGTTGTGAACCTCTTATGTTCACCTACCAAACTCTTCCATATCTTGTGAAAGATTTGCTCCTTTACTCGTGAGTTTGCCATTGCATGGGGGATTGAAGTGGTGGAGGCACAAGTGGAGAGACTTAGTTCTTGGTTTAGATGAGTTGTTGACAGGAGGTTGTATCTTGTACTTCTTGTTCATATTAATAGAAATACTCATTTTCTCTTTCAATTGATATTGTGAATGATTGTTTATTATCATTGGGTACATTTGCTTATATATATCATGGATTATGCTAACATCTTTCATATATCATATGCACTTGCTTTTGTTTATTGTTGAGACTAAGCTGCAGGTACAAGTGTGTTGATTCGAAAGCTCAACGGAATTCTTCATCGAACGTCCGGATTGAGGTAGGCTATCTATGTTGTTATCCGCATTTACATTCATATAGCATATGTTGGGAATTGAGTTGATTTCTGGAAGTCATCTGTCTGTTGTGGTGTACCCCAAGCCATTGGAATTTTCTCTCCGTAACAAAATTGGTGACTCCGTTGGGGAGAAGCCTCCATTTGGGGTTTTGGGGCAATTTTCCTTATTTTGGGTCTCTGTTCTTTTGAGTGTTTGTGTCGTCGGTACATCGTCAGGTTCTTATAGAAAAATCTTGAGTTTTTTGGCCATTCCACTCATTTTTTGGTCACCTATCTTTCCCTATACGCTCGCTAGTTGTGTTTTGCCCACGTCTATATGCGATTTTACCTTCTACAGCCCGCGTACATATGCAATTGTTTACTGAACAATCGTGTACAACTCCGGTTTAACCTTATTTTTGGTGTTTGGTTGATGCTGGGTGAGTTCTGGGTGTTCCCGAGTCTTTCTAGGCCTATGTCCTGACTATTGCTTGCCTCTTTTAGGGACTGGAAGCTCATCTTTCTTTGTCTTTTTAAGAATTTGGTTTTTTAACCATTTTTTTTTTCTAACTCATTAGCTTAACTGAGTCTTGCTTTTGGGGGTTTGTTGGGTTATCTGCACTGCATTCTTTTATGAAAAGTTTTGATTCTACTTGCATTTTCATTCATTTATATTGAAAATACAAAACAATTGTTGCATTTTCATTCATTTATAGTGAAAATACAAAAAAAAAAATTGCTTTATGTATTTGCATTTTTGCATCAGAGTGTTTGTGTATTCATTAGGGTTTGTTTGTGAATGAAATATTAAAGAGATTGCATTTTTATTTCTGAAAAGAAACTTTGGTTTGACTGTCATTTAGTGGCATATTTTTTCCATTGATAGAAGAGTCTAGTGTTTTTTGGGTGTGCATATCATTGAGTCTTTTCACATCACTAGTTCACGACCATATCCCTTTGAATAATCACAAATAATAAAATCAACGCTTAATTAAAGAATTGATTAGAACATTTTATTTTCTAGGATGCACCAACCAGTATAGGTTTAGAGTCTTGGAATATATCATGTTAAGTTAACAATCCAAGACTATTAAACAAACATTATGTGTCTGACCAAGGAGTGGTGAAACCCATGGTATACATCGGTGTTCTCAAGAAGCTTTACTTAAACCAGAGTTAAGAACGAGGTCATGGGAGGTTGGTTGCGGAGATATCCCTCCAATACTTGCTGAACGTGGGAGATATATCCAGGATTTGTTCATATTTGGGAATTCTTGGGGGATTTGACCCTCTTGAGTTTCAGGATTAGCTACCCTGCCCATATGACGGATCCCACCTGCGACTATTCGCCTGAGCATTGGTTATATATGGTGGCCATAGTTGCTTTGCCTAGGTACCACATAGGGCATATCCAACGGTTATTCTGTAAGTGTCCTGAGTCAGATAGGGGTCGGACAACATAGTTGTGTTTGCACAGTGAAGACTGAGGTCCCTTATATCTGATTTTGTTACCTCCGGTTATAGTTTGGGAGTCTCAAGCCTCTCCTAGGCGAGACATACTGGCTATAGTGTCGGGAGGTCCCTTGAGCAAGTCCCCAGTTGTGTGCATTTTGGCTGTAGTTTCTTTTAGGTGTGTGCTCTGTGATGATTTAGTGGGCTGTTAGGAGACATTTGTTTGTTGATTTTTTGAAGTCATCGTGGATCGAGATCCGTCTCTCCGTCGATCTCGTTGGTTGGCCGATTTACCAGCTAGCGATCCGTCACAGTCTCTTCGCAAGCGACGTCGGAGGACTACTGCTGGTCCTTTACTCACATCTCACGAGCTTCAAAGAGCTCTCGTTATGAGTTTCGTATCTGGCACATTTGGAGTCCCCTCGGCTCTGTTCGCTGGCACGAAGAGAAAATCCCCTGCTTGCACTCCGAGGAGTGGATGGGAGGGAGGTTCACCACACAACACTCGTCATGGGTTTGGGACATCCCATCCCACTAGTACGAACCCGTTCGATGATACATGGTCATCGGGTATTCCGTTTAGTTCATCTACGGGTGTGTCAGGTTTTGGTTCTACATCTGTCTCTATGACCTTAGATCATTTTTCATTGGGTATGCCCGGTTTTATATCGAATTTTACTCCCACCATGTCCGGCAGTCATGCTAGCTCTAACATTGGGATTGGGGGCACTATACCCCCTTATACTGCTTATCAGTTTGGGAGTGGTAACATCCCTTCATCTTCTCTGAATGTTGGAGAAGGGCCTCCCCCTTCGTCAACCGCTAGTGTTAGTGTGAATCCTTTATCGAGTGGAGGTTTCACGATAGGCATCGGATCCATGAATTATATTCCATCCGTTAACCTGAATTCCTATACATATATGCCTCCACCAACGAATGCTAATATAATCCCGCAACATCCTCCTCCTTCTAGCTCCTCGGTTCCGTGGAGTGGGAACATACCATTTTCTTATGGACCTTACTCGACTAGTTTTCCTACATCGATTAGTTATATGGGATCCCATTCTTATGGAGGTAATTTTTATGGTTATTCGACTGGCCCTAGCCATTATCCCATTCCCTCATATGGAATCCCTTCCATGCACATACCTACGTATCCTTATATGGGTCAGTTTGGAGGAGGATATCATCCTTCTGGTCATGGTCACGATTTCTATCAGAGTTCGTCGGCACCTCAGGTGTCGACTTCGATGAACACAGTCTCACCTTCAGTTTCACAAAGTCAGTCTCTTTTGGGAGTTTGTAATCAAGCTTCGCAACCTCAGCTCCCATTCCTTGCTAGGTTAAATTTTCCAGACCTTTCTAAGCTCACGAATGATCCAATGTGTCATGACCCTACATGGACCCTAGTCCCCACCAAGCTCCCTTCGTATGTTCCAAAGTTTGAAGGGAACAAGGGTGAGGATCCAGGTGATCACATCACCACTTTCCATTTATGGTGCTCCTCAATTTCCTTGAACCACGATTCTATCTGTTTGAGGCTTTTTCAACGCACCCTTACGGGGGCTGCCACGAAATGCTATGTCGAGTTACCTGGGGGAACATATAGGAGTTTCAACAATTTGGCTTTGGTTTTTCTAGATCACTTTCAGTTGTCGGTTCGTTACGATACTGGCACCGAAATCTTATCTACCTTCTGTCAGGATAAGGCCACACATATCTCTGATCACATTCAAGAGTGGCACCGACGGAAGAGGTTAGTGAAAGCCAACATTCATCTGGAGTTTCTCCTAGAATGGTTCCTCAAGTCTTTGCTCCTTTATATTTCGAAGGACGTTTCATTGTCTGGAATTATGACCGAGGAACAAGACATCTTCAAAGGCCAGCAGTTAGACCTAGTCTATGCTCAATCTGGGATTTTGTATGACATTATACCGAATGCGCCGTGATCAAGACATGAGCCCAAGCCCATTCCTGGACCGCATGTTGATGGCATTGTTGGTTCCGTAAGCGCTTGTCTATGGAATGGTTACGAATTAGATGCATAATCTGTCTATTAACCAGTCTACTTCTGGACAGGCTACTTCCTCGTTCGTTTCCACCCAGTCGTCCGATGTACATTCTGGGCAAATGGCGAACCCATCCAGTAGCCAGCAACTTGGTGGGAAAAAGAAGGGAAATAATAATCGTAGGGGTGGGAACAATAGGAATAAGAAAGAAAACGCTAACCCTCCTCGGGATGGCGGAAATGCTGGTGGGGATCGCAAACCTAGACCTAAAGTGAAATTTCCTTGTAAACTTTGCTCGGAAGATCACCTTACACATTTTGTGTCCTCGTATGGAGGAATCATTGAAGCACATCGCACAGAGCTTAGCTATGTTGACAAATCCCCTTCCTCATCATCAGAATATGGCTTCTGGTGCTTCCACCGCCGGTCATGGGACTAATGAAACTTCGACTTCTTCTACCCGTGACGACACTTTTGGATGTGTAAACATGGTTAAATCTGAGTCTTGTGTTGCTACTGGCTCGCGTGATTATGGATTGAGAAGCCCAATTTTATGCCGCGGGTACCGAAAGGTGTCCTTAAGTGCTCGGCACAATCCAAATGCCCGAGCCGCCAAAACTACTCAATTGTAGAAGATATGGGTCAAACCCTGTGTGCTATGTTGGCACTTGAAGTACTTCAGGCTTGTCCTTCTCAAAGGAACGCCCTTTTATCTGCTTTAGGAGCCCTCGATTCTGATAGCCCGAATGTCATCAAGTTTGACGCTACTGACGTTCAACCTCGGTTTCCCTATCATGTGGCTTTCCAAGTTCATGTTAGGTGCCTAGAGATGATCGTTAAGCATACCGTCGTTGATGAAGGTGCGTCTACTTCAGTAATGTCTCTATCTTATTGGAAGGCTCTTGGCTCACCCTCATTGTCGAAGTCTACGACCTTGCTTACAGCATTTGGCGGTAGGTCTTTCAAGCCGCATGGTATTCTCGCCTCCCTTGAGGTCCACTTGGGTGGGAAATCTGTGCCTACAGAGATCGAGGTGGTTGAGGCATCCATCGACTACAACCTTTTACTGGGTCGGAATTGGATTTACGCTATGAAAGCGATCATATCCTTAATTTTCAAAGTCATTTGCTTTCCCCATGAAGGAAAGATTGTGACAATCAATCAGCTATCCTTTAATTCCGTAGTATCATGGGGATATGTGGTCCCTCAAATTGAAAATTCTCAGCCAACAACTAAGAATGTTGGTGTAGGCTTATATCCTTCCTTGATGGGATCTTTCGATTTTTCCGCACCAATCTCCTTTATAGGAACCATCTCCGATGGTGACCCTTTGTCGTTGACTCCTATACCATTTTAGATATTGTATTTTGGTGATTTGTGGACTTTACCTTCCACGAGTCCCACGTCGGGAGATACTTCGCACATCGAAATGGCTATGCCCTTGTCTACGGTCGAACTTGCTTATTGTGATATTCAAAAAGTCACTGCAGATCTTGATCTCTCTTCTTCAAGGATAGAGGAAGAAGATCCCGTTACGCTTTCCGCATGGGTAGTCAACTTGTCTTGTTCACATGACTGCCTTGATGATATTTTACCATCCAATGAAGCCATTATTGAGGCCATGAATGGCAATGACAAGCCTTGGGAGGACCTACATCATAGATCTTATTTCCTTCCAACCCTTGATCTTATCGAACAAGATGAGTTTAGATCGACTCTAGCCGAGAAGGTTGGTCACCCTGTGGATCCTTTGGAGTCGCACGACATTTATGCGGAGGGTAATATGGCTAATATTTCTCCTACCATCGCAATCAACATTTCTCGCATTCCCAGGAAAATCGAAAATGTATATATCGGTGCAGATTGCTCTCCTGGAGAGATCCGTATTTACACTGATCTATTTAAAGAGTTTCATGATGTGTTTTCCTGGTCATACGAGGAGATGCCAAGTATTGACCCTAGTATTGTCGAACACGAAATTAAGACTTACCCTGATGTTAAGCATGTTCGACAACGCCTTCGTGTTGTTAATCCTAGGAAGGCAGCCGCCATTAAGGCAGAGGTAGAGAAATTGCTCAAGGCTGGTTTCATCTACCCGGTTCCCCTTACCGAATGGGCATCCAACCCCATTCTTGTGGATAAGAAGCAAGGAACCATCCGTGTGTGCATCGATTTTCGTGATCTGAATAGAGCATGTCCTAAAGATAACTTCCCCACCCCATTCATAGACCAAATCTTGGATGAGTGTACGGGAAGCAAAGTTTTTTCGTTTATGGACGGTTTTTCAGGTTATAATCAGATCCAAATTAAACCCAAGGATCAACATAAAACTGCATTTATATGTCCTTGGGGAACCTTTGCATACCGGAAAATGCCCTACGGCCTTAAAAACGTCGGAGCTACATTTCAGCGGGCCATGACCTATGCGTTTCATGACCTTAAGCGAATAATGGAAGTTTTCTTGGATGATCTTACTGCTCACTCTCGTAGTAGAATAGATCACCCAGGTCACCTCCATCTTGTTTTCGAGAGATGTCGCCGTTATAATATTCGTTTAAATCCGAACAAGTGCATCTTTTGCGTAAAAACTGGTCTCCTTCTAGGGTTCATAGTCTCGAAGGAAGGTATTAGAGTCGATCCTTTAAAGGTTGAGGCAATACTTCGGTTTCCTCCCTCGCACAATTTGGTTCAACTCAAATCTTCCAAGTGAGGGCTACTTTCTTACGTCGTTTCATTGTAAACTATGACAGTCTTACCAAGGGTTTTGCGCAATTATTGAAGAAGGACACCCCTTTTATCCGGGATGAGCAAGCCCATCAGTCTTTTGATGCCCTTAAGAAATCCTTGGTATCAACCCCTCTTCTTAGTCCACCCGACTATGCAAGAGATTTTTTCTTTATGTGGCCGCGTCTCAAAAGACAATTGGTATGGTCTTGGTTCAGGTGGACGATGTGTTTCAAGAGCATGTTGTCTATTATCTTAGTCAAAACCTACTAGACATTGAACTAAGGTATTCTCACGTTGAGAAACTAGCCCTTGCGACTGTTCATGCAATCCAATGATTACGACAATATATTTTGCTCAGGAAAACCACAGTTATAGCACATGCCAATCCGTTTGTGCTCTCACGATGTCTAATTGGGGGAAAATATAATAAATGGATTGTCATCCTTCAGGAATTTGATCTTGATTTTGATTCGGTGAAGTCCTTGGTTTTCGCAGAGCTAATGTCGGATTTTCTGAAACTTGATGAGGAAGTGGTCCATGAATACTCATTTGTTGATGATCATTTATTCCTTATCTCGTCGACAGACCCTTGGTATGGAGACATCATTATATATCTCCAGACTCTGAAGTTCCCTTCTCATTATTCGTGAGATGAGCGACGACGTGTGATACACCATGTCAAAGATTATGTCATCGTCGGTGAGAATTTGTATCGCCAAGGAAAAGACTCTCTCTTACGTCGTTGCTTAACTCATGAGGAAGCGGAGCTAGTGCTTAATGACTTCCATAGTGGAGCGTGTGGTGGCCACTTATTCGGCCTTGCGACAACCCAATGTATCTTGCGAGTAGGCTATTTTTGGCCTACGATCTTTAAAGATTGTGTTAACGTTGTGAAGAGATGTCACCCTTGCTAGGTGTTTTCTTTGAATATGCGCTCACATCCTACTCCTCTCCATCCGGTCGTCACTGTCGGTCCCTTCACCAAGTGGGGGGTTGATTTCATGGATTGCAACCCAGCTTCGGCTAGGGAGAATCATCATATCATAGTGGCCGTTGATTACTTTACCAAATGGGATGAGGCCATGCCGGACATTAAAACCGATGGTGCAACAGTAACCCACTTCATATTCAATCAAATTATAGCTTGATTCAGTATCCCGAAGGATATTGTCACTGACCATGGCAGTCACTTTCAAAACAAGATGATGGCGAAATTTTCACTTAAGCTTGGGTTCAGACAAGATTACTCATATTCATATTATCCCCAAGCGAATGGCCAGGTCGAGGAAGTGAATAAGTCCCTTAAGGCTATTCTCCAAAGGACCATCTGACAAAGCAAGAGTGATTGGCATATTATGTTGTATCCTGCTTTGTGGACTTATCGAACCGCAGTAAATACTTCCACCGGTTTCTTTCCTTTCTAGTTAGTTCATGGTGTGGAGTCCATCTTACCGATTGAATGTGAAATCCCTTCTTTGAAGCTAGCTGTAGAACTCCTTCCTGACACTTCAGAAGTAGAGCAACGTTTAGTCTACCTTGAGAAACTTGACGAGCAGCGTTGGGATGCCGCTGTAGCAATAGATGCCAATAAACGTCGTGTCAAGGTTCAGTATGATAGGTTTGTCCGTCCCTGGAAATATGTTGAAGTTGACTTGGTTCTTCTTTATGACCAAGCTAAAGAACCCCTGGGGCCAGGAAATTTTAACCCAATGTGGCATGGTCCTTACATCGTGAGGCGTGTCCTTGAGAAAGGAGCCTATGAGTTAGAGGATTATGAGGGGAACACCTTGAAGGAGCCTAGAAATGGGCTCTATCTCAAGCAATATTATGCTTGAGCTTTTAGCTCGAGTTGATACCTTTGGATTTTATTGTATAGTTTCTGTACATAGTTTAGCTTTCCTTTGATTTTTTGAGTCTGTTGATTCGCTTCATGTTGGTTGACAGATGTAAGCAGAATCTCCAGTGTTCTTGGGATTCGAAGATGGGGCTAGCCGTCATACGCAGAGACTAGCTGCTACTGCGTCGGTTATTTACTCGCCCGACCATCAGATTGTGTCTTTAGGAGGTGCTTGTATCGGTCCTAAATCGAACAATGTGGCTGAGTACAGTGTTGTTATCGAGTTACTTCGCGATGCCATTTCACATGGTATCCAGTCTTTAGAATTCCGCCTGGATTCACAACTGGTTGTGTCTCAGTTGAATGGCCAGTACTGTGTGAGGGATCCTACATTACTAAGGAGATTCTTAAGGGTAAGACTCTTGGAGAGTCAATTTGTTTTTATTACATATATTCATGTTCCGAGAAGTTTTAATCATGTAACTGATGCATACGCTAATTATGTCCTATATTGGCATTTGCCACATCAATAAAAGAAGCACACAAATAACATTCATACATTTGTACATACATAATATTAGAGCCGGAAAATCATAGTCTTTTCATTATCAAAATAATATGTCCAAAATGTGGTGTCATAGTACAAAACTGGAGCTTGTAGCTCTCAAATATACAATCCGATACAAAATAATGAGACCCCATGGCATCTAAACCCTACGGGGAGGCCTCGCTGCCTCGGCAGGATGTGTCTGTATATAATAATGCACAACGTTGGCTATGCGCCGGAGTAATCGTACCCATGTGCCAGGTACCCTTACTATGTTTCTAGGCATCGCCTCTGGGATATGCTCTACCTCAATCATTGGTACCTTGGTAGTCATATAGGTCAGGTTGACCCGTACAGTCTCTAATGTGCACTCTGCTGCTGCGCCTGCTACCTCACCACCCCTGCCCCTATGCTAATGCCGTGGGAATCCTTGTGGTCTCCATGGACCCATGTCTATGAGCAAACAGTCAAACATCAATACATGATACCACAAAGAAATTTTTTTTTCTTTCACTTAAATAAAAAATAAAAAGAAATTAAATATTCAAAACTTAAAAAGAATATCTTACCAATGTCTCCAAATGTTTCCCCTGGTGGGAGCGACATGTCTCGATCCCCTTTGAAGTCAATCCCCTCACAGGGGTAGTCGTCGATGGCGATCACCTGTTGTCGCCGCCAGTGGAAAAACTCATCAATATATGGGGAAGCCTATCAGTCACCCCCTTTCCGTTTCAATATCTCCACCCACCGAGTCTGGGCATGATCTCAGAGACTATGTGGAGGGACTTCTACCCTCGGACTCAAGCCCAACACCCTCTCAAATAAGAAGTTGCACAATATGCTACCAAAATCGAAGTTTTTGGTCCGCCCTAGTTTGCACTCCGTCAGCTGGTTCTTCAGGGTACCCAGCAACGTTGTGCACCGATCATACATAGTCGGTCTCAGGCTCTCGGCCGCATAGAATATCAATGGCCTTGAGGCCTGATGAAGCGAAGCTGACCCTGTTATTCTCCCGAGCGTGAGAATGATTATCTTCATGCTTAGACTCACATAGCCTCAGTGGGGATTTGTATACGCACCTTCTGGGTGCCAACAATGCAATACATGTCAATATAGTCACTAATAGTGACTCCACCCCCCACGGTGCGAGATCAGAGGCTTGCTACCTCCCCTCGGCGAGACAAAACTGTGATGAAATATATGTCTTCCACTTCAAGATGAAGTGGTTTCCCATCCAAGTCAAAGTGTTTTGCTTATGCATCCCATTAATTGACCAACATAGTGAGCAATCAGTTTTGGGCCCTCAAACCCCCGATGCTCCAAAATTTGTATAAACCACAAGCTTGCAATGCTTGTTGGGAGGACAAATATTCGTGAACTTGTTGATCAATGAGGTCATGTTCCCTTTCTCTCCATTCCAGAACCATCCTGGAAGAAAACAAAGTGTTTTTTAGTGCCCATGTGTATAAAAAACACCACCCTCGGCGCTGTACACGAGCTAATTCAGGGACAGTTGCGGGTACATGCGAACTAGTATTAGTTTGCTCGTGCACACCAAACCCTATACGTGACCCGATGATCTATAGGCCGTGTACATGGAATCGTGGGTGTATACCAATAGAAAAAATTAAAGTTTTACCTTTAAAAAACAAATAAAAAGCTATAGAATTGAAGAGGAAGTTGAGAACTCTACCTAGTCCAAACGGCTCATGATTCTGACGCTCCTAGCTCCCAGAATCATCGATTGAAGATCGGAGGTAAAAACAACCCAAATGCATTATGTGGAGTGAAAAGTGAAAATAATGTGGTAAAAACATTTATTTTTACTATTTATCAATTTTTCAAACCCACTTTTATATAGTTTTTCCCATTTTTGAGCCTTTTTGGACTAATATGTCGTCATGAAGTGCCCTTTTGAGCAGTTTTTTCGAATGAGAGTGGATTTTTGAACCTTTTTGCGCCTTCAATAGGCATGTTCTTCAACTGGATATAGGTTAGTATGTCATTTCTCCTGCATTTTTGCATTGAACTTATGAACACATTCATAAACTTTAGGTGCGACCCCGTTTTTTAACTGACACAGAACCTCCATGCTGCTTTAGAAGTGTCGTTATTTGGCAGTAGGGCTTGGCCGACCATGGGTGCTTTAGTTAGATCCTTTTATGTCTCACGAAGCCCATGCAGTTGTTTCTCCTTAGGATTGAGAGTCCTTTGTAGTCACGCCATGACATTGCGATGAAGACTCATACTCTACTTTATCTTTATTCTGGCCATCTTCCATAAGGACTCCCCGTTTATGTTGAGTTGTGAATGCATTGCATTTTTCAGCTTGCCTTTGAGCCTTGTGTCGGCTCCCGCTTTTCTCATCTATTAGCCATTTTCCTGAGCACTTTGCCTTCCGAGCCAAGCAGAACCATAATTTATCTTTCGTAGCTTGATGACCCTTACCTTGAGGGAACAACCCCCCCAAGTTTCCACATCTTGCACATGCTTCCTTGCGTTGAGGATAGGCATGTTCCATTGCTTGGAACTAGTTTGCTTGCTCATGAAACTCGTTTCTTCATTTTTGTACCATAAGCAATTTTATTCTTTTTCAAGCTTTATAATATGAAAAAGACCAAAAAAAATCATATAATTTAAAAATCCAGATGGGAAAATTTTTACTACCTTCTATTCGTAGTTATTGTGTCGCCTTTGAACAGAGCATCCATCTCCACTCCAGATATCATGAGTCGGGACATTAGTATGACCTTGGGAATCTGTACTCATTTCTCAGATCTTACTCCACCGGTTGGTTAAGCTTCCAGTCATTATGGAGCCTTTGTTGATGCCTCATGCGTCACAAAGTATTATCAGTATCTAGTGCTTGAGTCTGTGCTGCATGAGTCTATCCATCTGCTCATGCTCTTGTTCAAAGGAAGTCTTGAAACCAGAGTCGGCCACTCCTCAGATCTCTTGACTATTGCATGTCGGCCATCCCTTATGAGTCCAGTTCGATCACGTTCTTCCAAATATTTCAGCCTAGCTGCTACCTCATGCTCATTGATGGGGGATCCATTAATGCCCTCCTTCGAGCGAATCTCATTCCATCAAATCTAACTCATTTATTCTGGAATCGAGATTTAGAGTCCTATTGAGTACCTTGAGACTTGCAGTCATTAGTGGTAGGTCCTCTCGCCATTGACATTTGGGAATTCATCAATGTCCCCTGATCGATGGATTTGTTAGAGTGTTCGACTTCAACACCTCTATTCACACTTTGATGAATGTACTCAGTGCCTTGATGCCCATTTTCATTATTGGTGGGTTATCTCGCGTCTGTTAACGGTATACATCAATGACCGCTAATAAGACGATGTCACATCAGGTTCGACATAAGTACCCTTATTCACTTGATGGGACATGCACAGTAGACGGTTTGTGTAGAAGACCCCAGACTTCAGTGGCATTCAATATGCTACTTCTGATCATGATTGTACCTATGGGAGATTATTCTCATACATCAGCAGTTTGCACCATCAATCTGCATTAGTTTTTTCCTCTTCAGCAGGAGACCATATCTTATTGCATTTGGGTCATGGTTATGACCATTCATGGCATGTATTCATTATATATTGTCTATTCATGGCCATTGTATCATATTGCTATGTATTGTACCGATATGTATATAGAGACATCATTGTATTGTGACGAGTGGGATACTCCGGCCATTTGTGTCTCCATCACTACACTTCTGAGATTTATAATGTATTTCGGCCATCGTAGTACCTTCTGTGACCTCACACATTAGGGAGCATCTGTTACACCATATTTTTCCACCTTGTGATCATTGGCACTCATTGGCCTCCATTATCCATTGATTGACTTAGAACCACTTTTTGTCCTCCAGGAACCTTTTTTGCCCTATTTTTACTCTTATATGCGAGCTGCTTCAATGCAACTCGTGCATACGTATGCTGCACCATTATAGCCCGCGTACATCGAGTTAATTGGTAAAAGAGAGTAAAATATTCCTTTTTCACTCCAAAAAGCGGCCATTGTGACCTTTGGCCCTCCATGTATCTCGAAACGACTCGATCCGACATTTCACTTGCCTTTGGAGGGTTATATATTGAGCCATTATGCATGGAAAGAGGGAAGGAGAAAGAGAAGAGCATTGAAACTCTATTGGAATTTTTCCATAGTTTGAGTCTAGATCCATTGATCCTTGTTGTTGTGAACCTCTTATGTTCACCTACCAAACTCTTCCATATCTTGTGAAGGATTTGCTCCTTTACTTGTGAGTTTTCCATTGCACGGGGGATTGAAGTGGTGGAGGCACAAGTGGAGGGATCTAGTTCTTGGTTCAGATGAGTTGCTAACAGGAGGTTGTATCTTGTACTTCTTGTTCATATTAATAGAAATACTCATTTTCTCATCCAATTGATATTGTGAATGATTGTTTATTATCATTGGGTACATTTGCTTATATATATCATGGATTATGCTATTGTATATGCTAACATCTTTCATATATCATATGCACTTTCTTGTGTTTATTGTTGAGACTAAGCTGCAGGTACAAGTGTGATGATTCGAAAGCTCAATGGAATTATTCATCGACAATCCAGATTGAGGTAGGATCTCTATGTTGTTATCCACATTTACATTCATATAGCATATGTTGGGAACTGAGTTGATTTCTGGAAGTCATCTGTCTGTTGTGGTCTACCCCAAGCCATAGGAAGTTTTTCTTCATAACATTTAGACAGAATATCCACATCACCATTTTGCTATCTGAAGATATGGTGCAATGAGATATCAGAAAAATACTGAAAGAGTTCTTTAGTTCTCTGGCACCATTGAACAAGTGTTGGGAGGGGCCCAAGTTGGAAGATTTGCTCAAGTGTTGAAAAGTGCGCATTGCGCGTTGCGGCAGGGCATGGGAACAGTTTTGATAATTGCGCATGTCGTGCAGCGCGAATAGTTAAGGCAGGATTGCGCAATATGCTGGTGCGCAGGGATCGCGCAACAACTATTTTTGGTAAGAGGCATAAGTAAAGGTCAGACGAGGAAATGACCAAGTTTGGGTAAGAGACAGGTGGAAGGCAGAGGAAAGCGACTTGCCAAGGAGAGTGGCGGAAAGCAGTTGAGAAGCTAGGCCACTACGCCGAGGACGACAGGCAGGCGAAAGGAGTGGAAAGGGATAGGCCATGATGCAGTTGTAACCATTTTGACGACTGCGGCTGTCATACAAGCGTGTGAGCCACGAGTGGCCCAGTAGAATAGCTTGGAGTAGGCGGAGCAAGCTGTCGATGGCGACAACTAGGGTGGAAGTTAGCCACGTCAATTTTGGAAACCTTAGGGTTTCGGCCTACTGATTGTAAAGACATGAACCATGGGCGTGATCTATAAATAAGGCATTTTTGTTTGGGAAAGGGTTAGCTCTTCATTGTTGATCATTGTTAGAATCGTTGAACTTGAAACTATTGTAAAGTCTTTGCAGCTGTGTGCACAGAGACCTATCTGAGAGAGAAGAGCGTCTGCAGCTGAGTGCGTAGGCTAAGAACTGTTGTACCCTTTCCAAGAAACAAATATAACAACAGTTCTTGTGGACGTAGCCTCCATCCAGGGGGTGAACCACATTAAATTCTGTGTAGTGTGATTGTTCTTGTGTTTTGCAATTGTTTATTTGCTTAGTATGGATGCTTAATGTTGTAGTTATCTGGTATGTGATTGCTTTTATATGTATTCGCCACAAGGATGATGGGGATAATATGTTAAGTAATACATGTGTGGATGAATGTGAAGTATTTAGCATTTCTAAGTATTTGAATGTATGAATCTGTGGGATAATCACATAGTTGAACTCTGAATTAGAGCGCACCATTGGAGCGTGTGGTATTGTATGTTTCGTTCATCTACATACGCCATAAGGATAATAACCTAAGTGTTGTTGAATGAATAAAGTTCGTTAAGTAAGATTGAATAGAATTGTCCAAGTCGTGAAGTAGACACGCAGTCTCGTTGACGCGCTGACCCATTGTGTGCACTGCGAGATAAGATATCAGTAGCTTATCGTTGTGACGCAGAAGGAATCCCATTCCATGCAGTCTTTGGACGCGCTGGCTGTGCAAGCAACGCTGCTTGCCGAAGTATCCACTGCGAAGTAGAGACTTCGTGTAGTCATTTGTCCACAGCAAGAGCCTGTTATCGCGTTGCGCACCAATTCCTTCTACACTCACATCACCAGGTTGTAGAAACCTGATTCCGCAACCACCCCCTCAGCTTCGCCTCGGGTGAGACCTCAAGCTGCGTGCAGTCTGTTGCCGAAAGGGCCGGTGAATAGGGGTTTTGTTGGTTCCATGAACCGTGAAGTACCTGGGTCTACATTGGAAACCTCTAGCTCATTATGTAATCCAACAAATGGTTCCGTTGCCCGGCTAAGACCAGTGATGCGGTAGTGTATTTGGAAAGTAATGTGTGATGAAGAATACCAGTTTCCGTTGTGTTCAGACAATTGGCATCCCGAAAAGAAAGATATCTAGGACTGGTGCGATAAGATCGAAAGAGATTTTGCAAAGAAAGAGAACAAACACCCATGTCTCTATGACGTACAGTGGTTGAACATATATTTGTGGAAAGAAATTCACGAGGTATTCTGGGCTTCGTTTGGAAACGAGCTGTACGAGTGGATATTGCGACTCGTGGAGAAGAAAACCTGTTTTCAAGGAGGAGTACCTACAGAGTGGACTCCAGAGCTCATAACGCAGCTCAAAGCAATAGACAACCCACTGTCGCGAGCAGTCGACTTCTGGGTTGATAGCATACTTGAAGGATTTGTGACCGAGTCTGTTGTAAATACGCTGAAGTCCTATAGTCAAGTTGAAGCATACTTTTTCGAAGGATTCAGAGGTAAGTTCCTGAACAATCTTAGTCTCTACATTAAAATGCTTTTAGTTGACAAAGGCGTCTTAAGAATGCAGTAATATTTTTGAATCTGTCATGGTCAATAGCATTTTTAGTGATTCTGATGAAGAGACACATAATTTGAGAAGTGGAAAGAGATATAATTTTAATAAGGAAAAGAATCCGGGAGGACCAGGACTCCGCATGGATACCGAAATCCCATGTGACCTTAACAATTAGACCGCGCTGTCATCAGCCACCATACACCCTATCACACCTCAGAATCTGTCGGTCGCAGAAATCGCGCCACCCCTATGTCAGAACCCACCCGCTGTGAGCGTAGCGCATCCCACCCCACATAACGTCGATACTGCTAGCACCACAGGAGCAGGTGCTTAGACCATCCTGACTCAGACTAGTCCAGTTCAGAATACCCAGTCTCAGAATATCCCACAGAATACCACTATTCTGAATATTCCCTTTATTTTTTCCGCTCAGAACCCCCCACAGAATCATAGCACTACTCAGGGTGCTACACAACCAGGAAGGAGAATGACAGATAACGATATAAAACTGCCGATATTCAAAGGAACGGGTCTAGAAGACCTTGATTAGCACTAGTTTCTATGTGAAGCCGTATGGAGTGTAAAGCAGGTTCAAGATGATGCTATGAAGAGAGCACAACTCATCACTACTTTCAGAGACAGAGCCTTACATTGGTTTATGAAATATTCTCAGGAACAGCCGAGAACCCTAACAGAAATCAAGGCTGCACTCGCAAAAGAGTTTAGGAAACCGAAATCCGAGTCGCAGTGCATAATAAAATTAAAAGAAATTAAGCAGAAACCTACCGAAACGGTCTGGGAATTTGACCAAAAATTTAAGACATTGCTGGATCAAGTGATCTTTGAGATAGCTCCGCAACAACACAAGGAATGGTTCATCGTTGCATTGTTGCACCACATCAGAAAACCACTGATGTAGCAGAAGGTTGCGTCGCAGGAAGAGGCCTTAGAGATACCAATGAAGCTGGAGGCTTCATCGATTGGAGAAAGTAGCTCTGGGATGTCACAGATCCAGAATCAGTTGACTACCTTGACGTTAGAATTGCAAGGTATGAATAATGGAAAAGAACAAAGATATGAACAGAGACACGAAGTTTGGTGCACAGGATGTAAGGGAGAGGGCCACACCAGAGAACATTGCCCCTTATTTCAAGATTACCTCAACAGTGGCGCGTCAAACCCCATGAATCAGAACCAGGCACCGTGGTGTGAAATCTGTAGAAGCAGAGGACACAGACCTGAGGATTGTTATCTAATACAGAAATACGTAAAGACACCTAAAAACTTATACTGTAATTTCTGTGAGTCAGTTGGACATGAGGAATCCAACTGTCGTGCATATGAACTGATGAATGAAAGAAAGCGGGATATGGAAGTAATGCGAGGTGCTGGAATGTATCGCGTCCAAGAAGAAACTCAGCTAAAACAAGACAATGCTCACTATGATCAGGGCGGATATAGAGTCCGTGGTGGTGGATACCGTGGTAGAGGAAGAAATGCCGGCCCCCGACGCAAGGAAGAGGCCGTGGCCAGGTAATCTGTTATAACTATGGCCAGCCAGGTCACGTATCTTGAGATTGTACAAATCCATGCACTACATGCAATTACTGTAAATCATTTGAGCATGTTATTGAAGAATGCCCTGTACTAGAGGTGGAAATGTAGAAACAAAGAAGGACAGAACCGCCAAATCCCAACATTCAGTTGATCGCAATAGAGAGAAGACCTGCAGATCCAAGTGTAAATGTGGTAACATGCAGTGGCGCTGATACAGGAAGAGATGGAGGCGCAGAAGCTTCGACCTCTGGAACGAGCAATCCTAAGCAGACTCCGGGAGACCCAACATGGATCAGAAAAGCTGCTGGGCGAACACCCGGCCTGGTCATCTAGAAAAATAAGGGAGCATTTACAGAAGCACAGGATATCCTTAGAGAGTCAGCACCTGAGTCAATGAGAATCCCGCTGTGCAGCCAAGTACTGCAGATAGAAGATATGCCACTGGCATATGATCAGACGTGTGCTGCACCAGATACAGGCACTTCTGTTGCGCAATTCTTACGGAGCTGCATGAAGTTATTAAAGAGCGCAGATGCTCTCGTGGAATTTGAAAAACTACTCAACTAGTATGAGCCACGAAGTGAGAAGGAGGCTTCCCATGGTACAGTCCATAACATTAGGAGTCCCAAAAGAACAGGAAGGGAAATGAGGTTCACTGCTCAGATTGGGGACTATGAGATGGACGAGATCATTCTTGATCTTGGATCTAAGGTAAATGTCTTGACCAAGCAGACATGGCAGCAGATGGGCAAACCAAAGTTACAATGGTCACCTATACAACTAAGAATGGCCAATCAAGGGATAGTTATACCTTTGGGGAGGTTACCCAACACCGTTGTTGACATTGACGGTGTTCGCGGTTATGCAGATTTTGAAGTAATTGAAATCGTGGATGATATCCATTCTTATCCAGCACTACTAGGTATCGATTGGGAAATGACTAACTCTACTATTATAAATTTGAAGACCATGAAAATGATATTTGAAGGCAATGATATAAGGGTCATCGCGCCATTGGACCCCTCACAGGGTGAACGATATGTTGAACCGATTCAGGAGGAATCCAAAGCCCAAGACTTGGATCGTATTTACAAGATGACAACGAATGCTGCCAACTATACTAATCCCACTGTGGATGGAACGCTCAGCTGGCGCTGTGACAGTTCTTGCATCTTAGACTCTGACATAGGACTAGAGAATTGACAAAGCAGATTGCATGAAGTATCTGCCAGGAGATGTGCGACGATCACGAAGTCACTCCGCTGGATTGGTAAAAAGGTAACTCTGATCCCTACATATGATGGTTTATCTAATGTTTATTGCTTTATCAAAGACTATACTGCAGCAGTTGCAGATGAATATCACGTATCAGCACTAGACATGGAACTACGCGAGACACCTGCCAGATGGTGGGATGCGCATAAGTAGACACTGACAACATGGGATCAGTGCAGAATTAAGATGCAAATTAGATTTGATGACAAAGTTACATTGCCTTTTGCAAAATATAATGGACAGACGGATCCAAGGGATCATGTTAAAACTTGTGTACAAGCTTGGGTAGAAAGTCCACAAACAGAATGGGTGCATTTGTTTGTGCACACACTGGAAGAACCAATTCCAAAGAAGTGGTACCTAGACCTGGAGTTGAGCAGGGGCACACCGGATTGGTCTGTCCTCATGGCGAGCTTTCGGCAGGACTTCAGCTTTGAAGACAAGCATCCGAGCATAAATGATGTGTTGAAGCTCATTAAGGAAAGAATATTTAGACCAGACTGCACGTAGGGAAACATGACATTGGAAGAATTCTTTGGAGCAAACGGCGTACCTGCGCGCCTACAGCCTGAATGGGAGGAGTAGCTAGAGCATGCTCTTGATTGTTACAACCTCATTGCAGAACCCGAGGATAATGCAAACAGTGATGAGGAGGACCCACACAACATAAAGATACCTGATTCAGAGGGATCGGGCGAGGTAGAAGGACCTCCGCTGGAAATTCCAGATATGAGTGGACCTGTGAAAACAAGAAAAGTGAACATTGGCACCAGCGAAGAGCCAAAGTTCGCCGCTATCGGAGACTATTGGGATGAAGACACAGTTGAGGAGGTTGCAGGCATATTACAGGAATATCGAGAATTATTCCCGACCAAGTTCACAGAGATGAAAGGTATTCTGGGAGACTTAGTAGTGATGAAGATTCCTCTTAAGCCTGGTGCGAAGCCTGTGAAGCAAAGATCGTATAGACTAAACCCGCACTACAAAGAACGAGTTAAGGCAGAACTCGATAAGATGCTCGACGCAGGGATTATTGAGCATGTTGAAGAATCTGAGTGGATAAGCTCGATGGTTATCCAATACAAGAAAACAAAGGGTGAGATCAGGATTTGTGTGGATCTCAGAAAGTTGAATGATGCTTCAATGCATGACCCATTTCCTACTCCTTTTACAGATGAAGTGCTTGATGATGTTGGAGGGAATGAGGCATATTCTTTTACTGATGTATTCTCTGGATACCATTAGATCAGGATAGATTGTGCAGATAGGCACAAGACTACTTTTGCTATAGAATGGGGGTCGTTCCAGTACACAGTGATGCCTTTTGGTCTGAAGAACGCATTTGCCATATTTTCTAGAGTGGTAGTCGTAGCATTTAAAGACTTCATACATAAGTTTTTAGAGGTTTATTTTGATGATTGGACTATTTTCAGTTTACTGAAGAACCATGCCGCGAACCTCAGAATGATGCTGGAAAAATGCAGACAGCACCAAATTTCATTAAATCTCAAGAAATGTATTTTTTGTGTTCCCTATGGAATTTTGTTGGGACACATTGTGTGCAAATAAGGCTTGATGGTAGATCCTGCGAAGATCGCAGTCATTGTAAACTTGCCAACACCAAATTCAGTCAATCAGTTGCGCACTACATTGGGGCATACCGGTTATTACAGGAAGTTCATAAAGGGGTATGCGCAGATCACCGCAGCTATGGAAAAGCTGTTAAAGAAAGATGTACCGTTCATCTGGAACGAAGAATGCGATCAAGGTTTTGACATACTGAAAGAGAAGATGGTCACTGCGTCGATCCTAGTTTTTCCAGACTGGGAGAAGCCATTTCACGTCCATGTGGATGCGTCATGTATTGCATTGGGGATTGTGTTAGCTCAACCTGGAGAGGGAGGTATTGATCACCCCATTGCATTTTCCAGTAGAAAGCTTTCGTCTGCTGAGAAGAATTATGCAACTACTGAAAGAGAAGGACTCGCGATGGTAAATGCGTTGCAGAAGTTCAGGCATTATTTGGTTGGTGCGCACTTTTCTATGTTCACTGACCATTCTGCTTTGAAATACCTGGTCAATAAGCCAGTGTTAGGGGGGCGCATATGTAGATGGTTATTACTCTTTCAAGAGTATGACTTTGAAATTGTTGTTAAGCCCGACAGGTTGAATTTAGGACCTGATCATTTGTCAAGAATTGAGTCTGGAGAAGAGCCTACAAATCTGGAGGACAATCTGCCCGATGCGCATTTGTTTGCTATATAGGTTGTCGATGATTACTATAAGGACATTATTGAATTTTTAACTACTGGGTTTTCACCTACAGAGTTCACTATGCAGCAGAAGAAGTAGCTGGTAGTGCGCGTTGCAGACTTCACCATTATTGCAGGATAGCTATACAAGTTGGGACCCAATGAAGTATTGCGTAGATGTGTACTAGAACATGAGAAACCATTCATACTAGCTGATGCACATTCAGGAGTCGCAGGAGGTCACTACGCAGGGAGAGCCACTGCGCATAAGATATTGCGTGCAGGCCTATGGTGGCCTACCATCCATAAGGATTCGAAGGAGCATTGCTAGAGTTGCGATGTTTGTCAAAGGACAGGGAAGCCATTGCATAGGGACGAAATGCCATTAAATCCATAGTTGACATTACAGGCATTTGAGAAATGGGCTATCAATTTTGTGGGTCCTATTAACCCACCAGGGAAAAGAACTGGCGCGAGGTATATCATTACTGCTATTGACTACCTCACTAGATGGGCGGAAGCAAAGCCAGTGAAAGATTGTAGCGCAACTACAACCGCGAAATTTATATATGAAAATATCCTTACAAGGTTTGGATTCCTGAAGATTTTGATGAGTGATCAAGGCACTCAGTTCCTGAATAAAACCATCGAAGCTTTGACTGAAGAATTCCACGTTCATCATCAACGCAGCACGCCTTATCATCCATAGGTGAATGGAATTGTTGAAGCATTTAACAAAGTGTTGGAGAATGCGCTAACCAAGATATGCAATGTCAATCGGAATGATTAGGACCTGCGCATTCCATCTATATTATGGGCATACAAGACTACATGCAAGAAATTGACAGGCCATACACCCTTCAGATTGGCTTACGGGAAAGAAGCAATAATGCCAATGGAATATATTGTCCCTAGCTTGAGAATAGTTGCGTTTACAGGCATGGAAAATCGTGCAGCGCTAGAAGAAAGGCTCCTACACTTGGTTGGTTTGGAGGAAGATCGCTTCATCATAGGCTTCCACCAACAAGTACAGAAAGAGCGCCAAAAAGCATGGCATGATCACCATATCAAGAACAAGTCTTTCCAAGTAGGTGACCTAGTCCTCCTGTATGATAGCAAATTCATGAAATTTCCTGTAAAGTTTAAGATGCATTGGCTTGGCCCATATACTGTAATACATGTTACTAACGGTGGCGCAGTCCAGTTAGCTACATTAGTCGAAGATACCTTACCAAGTTTGATAAACGGTAGCAGACTAAAGCTTTACCATGATAGTCCGGCTGCGCAGAATATTGTATGATTAAGGGAGGATTACCGCGCAACATTGTTGAAGTTGTGTGCAAAAAAAAAAGAGCCGCACCAAGCATCGCAAAGTAAAAATTATGTAGAAAAGGCGGAACCGTGGTCGCGCGGTAGATATCGCAGAATGCGCGACCGGAAGTCACTTTCTCACAAGACCACCAGCACATCATGATGGGAACCGTCACCATAGTGTTTGTCGGCCGGTTAGTGGGCCGTTAACCAATTTGGAGGCACTTGTAAATTTTAAAATTTTAAGAGCGGATGAGACACTTTGGAGCACCATAAAGACCGACATGACCGATAAAGCATCGAAGTCCGGTTGGCAGGCTGAGCAGTTAACGCTGACTCGATGGAGTTGACAGTCTGGCTGTCCAACAACGTTTTGGCATTTAAGGAAACATAATTTGCACGATGGAAAAGATTGGATGGCAGGGCCGAAATCATAGGGTGATATGGATAATAAATATGACATTTAGTGCCTCAGAAACTGCCGAAGGCCACGTTGCAGACCAACTTAGCCTATAAATATGGCCTCACTCGACCACTTCTCTACTTTACGAAGGGTTGTGCATTGTTGTCGAAGCTACCAGAGAGCCGAGCAAACTAAGCAGTTTATGAACGAGCAGGATAATTTACACAAGCTATTCTGGTTATTTGAGCAGTCAGGGATTCCAGGAGTCATGACGACAACAAAGGGAGCTGCCTCTCGAAGCTCAGCCAGACAGGCTGCAGGAACCAGTAGGGGGAAAGAACCAGAGTAAGGAGGAGCCGAAGCACAAATGAAGCAGCAGAGCCTACCTATTTACTCGGTGCCAGACTACATTCCTCCATGAAAAGACGACGCACCACCGGTCCACTTACAAAAGAATGTTGTGTATGAAATCCCGATCCATGCCATTTCTACTAGGGTGAAGATTGTGGAAAATTTGCTGGGTGGTGTACCAGGATGCAAGATGGATGACCTGTACTTACTTGAAAACACGCTGGTAACGCCAAATAATTACCCACAATTCAGACCTGATGGATACCTCAATCGGGTAAAGAATCCACAGATTGGCAGCGAAAGAATGGAAGTCCAAGATTGGCTAGAGGCCATTCGACCATTAGGCTTGTTGAACTTATTGCAAATACCGCATTTCACTAAGGGCACTGATTTTTCGGCGGTGGTGTGCGTGCTACTGACTTGTGTGCACGAAGGATTCTTATGGTTGGACAAGCGCATTGATATCAGCATAGACATGATACATCAGATCATAGGCCTGAACAAGAGAGGAGAGGACCCCACTGACCTCATCATAAAGAGGGCACAGGACAAAGGTCTGAGCATCGAAGTGGAAAAAGAATTCGGTGTGGTGCAGAAGGGATGTGGGTTCCCAACCACCGATATCAATGACCGCGCCACAAAGTTTACTACCCATTTGCTTGCAGGAAATATTTTGCGCAAGTGTAGACCACCTGAGGTACCCGTGGTTGCAATCAAGGCAACATCTAATGTATTGCGCGGAAGACCCTATAATTGGTGCCAGTTTTTACTAAATGAGTTTCTAGTAGATGTTGAAGATACGCAGGATAATGGAACGACATTTCATTTCAGCTGGCTACTAGTATTGATAGCCTTTGTAGGCTGGAAAGAGCCATAAGGGTATCAAGGGGTTCCAACGTTGGCCGGACAGGGTCGCGGATCACATTTGCTAACCTATGGGTGAGCCCAAAGGCATCCAGGAAACGACACACGACCGAAGTTTTCTATGTTTATTATCACGAGTTGTGCGAAGCGATTATGGCAACGCCACGCATTTCAAAACTGCTGACTGACAAATATACATGCATCATGAGGTTCATGGCGAAGATGCATCAATCACACATTCAGCCAAGGGCTGACGCCCAGGAAGGATTATGGTATCCTGGGTTTTATAGACTGGATGAGGAGACCATCGAGCATATGATGGAGTGATGGGATGAATACTAGAAATTCCCTGCATCGCGAGATGATGAATATGATTACGAGCAACATGTCGAACCCCTCTCAGAGAAAATTAAGGTAAAAGACTCAGATGAGGAGAGCAAAGAGGAAGATAACGAAGAAATAGAGGCAGGAAATGGAAAGAAGAAGGGAGGACTACCAACTGGTACTCCCATTGAGGAGGAAAAGGAGAGCGAGCAGAGTGAACCTACAGAGACGGTAGCATGGAAAAGAAAGGCCACTGAAGGCCCCACTCAACTGCAAATCCGACGTACAAAGAGGAAGTCCAAAAGACATGAGTTCGGCCCGCAGCTCCATCCAGATGACTGCGAGACAATTGCGACCAAAGTGCAGGAAGTGTGGGAAGAAAACCCCGCAGAAAAAGAAGCCAAACAAGAACAACTCCACTTGACCATAATCCAAGCTATGGAGGAGGTCAAGACAATGGTAGCCCATATAGGGTTGGGGCAGCTAAGTTAAGATTTTGACGGGAATTCAGGGGGACCAAGCACACAACGAAGACCGCCTGTTGCTGTAAGTAAGTATCCGCACGTGCTGAACCTTGAGCCGAGCTACCTCATTTATCCGAATGAAGCGGTTAAGGAGGCAGCAAAGACCGAGCGCCTTAACCTTAATATTGGGGCCTTGCCCCTATAAGACTTGAATGAGTTGCACATAAAGGTTGCGGAAGAGATTCATGAGAGAGGCATTTCCTCATATGATAAGTGCGCACAGTTGATTGAATATATCAATCAGTTAAGGCAGGAATCAGATCACAACAAGTAAGAGTTGAGTGTAGCCAGGGAAAAAGGCCGAAAGCTGAAGGAGACCGTTTTAGCGGTCTGCTCGAAAATAGAAGAATGCGAAGAGGAGGATAATGTGGAGGACACGATAAAGACAATTGGAGGCTAGGCATCTTGTCATCCCACCGGATCAGTGCCCAGCTCCAGCTGAGGAGGTGGAAGCAACTATGGATGGCATTTCGTCGGAAGTAACAAAATGCCAAGATTTACTTGAAGAGATAACTACAACAGTAATAGGGGTGAATGAGGACCCCGCACTTCAGCAGATAAAGGTAGATTTGCAGTGGACACAACAGCAGGTAGACATTGCAAGCGCAGAGGTAAAGACTGCACCGGCAAGGGAGAAAGTGTAGAAGTTTAACGAAGTCAAAGAGCTGCAGAAAGCGTTGGTGGCGCTTAAAGAGAAGGAGGCTGCCACATCTGCCAGGTTGCATCCCATTGAACAAGAAGGCCTCGTATTGATGCAACAATTCGACGTGAAGTTCGTGGAACTTCATGCCACAAAGGGAGCCATGAAAGAGCAGGTCGCTAAGGAGAAGGTCTCACAGGCAACTCTGGAGACGCTTCAAGGTTTCAAACAAAAAGCCAAGGAGATAGTTGCAAAGTTAGCAGGAACTCTACAAAGCTTTACAATCAAAGCTAGGTACCGTGGAAGATGCAGCACCAGAGTCCACAAGTGGAAGTGGCTCGGGACGCGCCACAGGCGAGTGTTAGGGGCCTGTTGGGTGGGGCCCAAGTTGGAAGATTTGCTCAAGTGTTAAAAAGTGCGCATTGCGCGTTGCGGTAGGGCATGGGAACAATTTTGATAATTGCGCATGTCGCGCAGCGCCAATAGTTAATGCAATATTGCGCAGTATGATGGTGCGCAGGGATCAGGCAGAGGAAAGCGACCTGCGAAGGAGAGTGGCGGAAAGCAGTTGAGAAGCTAGGCCACTACGCTGAGGGCCACAGGCAGGCGGAAGGAGTGGAAAGGGACAGGCCACGATGCAATTGTAACCATTTTAATGACTGCGGCTGTTAGACGAGCGTGTGAGCCACAAGTGGTCCAACCGGATGACCTGGAGCAGGCGGAGCAAGTTGTCAATGGAAACAGCTAGGGTGGCAGTTAGCCACACCAGTTTTGGAAACCTTAGGGTTTCGACCTACTGATTGTAAAGACACGACCCATGGGCGTGATCTATAAATAAGACATTTTTGTATGGGATAGGGTTAGCTCTTCATTGTTGATCATTGTTAGAATCGTTGAACTTGAAACTATTGTAAAGGCTCTGCAGCTGTGTGCGCAGAGACCTATCTGAGAGAGGAGAGAATCTGCAGCTGAATGTGCAGGCTAAGAACTGTTGTACCCTTTCCAAGAGACAAATATAACAACAGTTCTTGTAGACGTAGCCTCCATCCGGGGGTGAACCACGTTAAATTATGTGTAGTGTGATTGTTCTTGTGTTTTGCAATTGTTCATTTTCTTAGTATGGATGCTTAATGTTGCAGTTATCTGGTACGTGATTGCTTTTATATGTATTCGCCACAAGGATGATGGGGCTAATATGTTAAGTAATACATGTGTGGATGAATGTGAAGTATTTAGCATTTCTAAGTATTTGAATGTATGAATCTGTGGGATAATCATATAGTTGAACTCTGAATTAGAGCACAACGTTGGAGCACGCGGTATTGTATGTTTCGTTCATCTACATACGCCATAAAGATAATAACCTAAGTGTTGTTGAATGAATAAAGTTCGTTAAGTAATATTGAATAGAATTGGCCAAGTCGTGAAGTAGACGCGTGGTCTCGTTGACGCGCTGACCCATTGTGTGCACTGTGAGATAAGCTGTCAGTAGCTTATCGTCGTGAAGCAAAAGGAATCCCATTCTGCATAGTCTTTAGACGCGCTGGTTGCGCAAGCAGCGCTTCTTGCGCAAGTATCCACTGTGAAGTAGAGACTTCGTGCAGTCATCTGTACACAACAAGAGCCCGTTACCGCGCTGCGCACCAATTCCTTCTACACTCGCATCACCAGGTTGTGGAAAACTGATTCCGCAACCACCCCCTCAGCTTCGCCTCGGGTGAGACCTCAGGCTGC
This sequence comes from Larix kaempferi, assembly GCA_027924585.1. Lineage (NCBI taxonomy): Eukaryota > Viridiplantae > Streptophyta > Pinopsida > Pinales > Pinaceae > Larix > Larix kaempferi. The sequence continues at coordinate 7,539,292 of BSBM01000053.1, forward strand.
GCGAGGTCTGTTGCCGAAAGGGCCGTTGAATAGGGGTTTTGTTGGTTCCATGAACCATGAAGTACTTGGGTCTACATTGGAAACCTCTAGCTCAGTGTGTAAGCCAACAACAATCAAGCGAGAGCCTTTGAAGAGAGCATCGCTTTTTATCCCAATTGATGGACACCAAGAAATCACCAAAAACAAGACGAGAGTGAATGCTCAGCATGTGAGCAGAATGTAACAAGCACAAAAGGGAAATTAATTCAGCTTTTAAATTTTATCCCTTACCGCATAAAAGTTTCAACTTGATGACATGATCCTCATTGATTTTGATCAAACCGCCTGTACCACACAACCCACCTTGTTGTGCACCATCAAAATAACCAACAGCTGAAGTAGCAACAGGAAGGCTTGGAAAAGTCCTATGTCTTCTTCTGAGCGAAGGAACTGAGGAATAATCTTTGAACAAGCTGAGGAATTTAATCAAACAAACCTGAAAGTTTGGAGGCTTATCCTCAAATATGGACATGTTACGAGCCTTACAGATTACCCAACATATAAATATTGACATCAATTTGAAGTCTTTGACAGAGATATACCAATCATAAAAATTCCTAACCAAATCACCAAGATAACAACCACAACGTATATTTAATTCCAAGCATACGTTAGACCACATGTTTCTGCTAAAAGAACAATGAATGAATAAGTGCCCAATAGATTCACCTATTAGCATAGAGGGAAAAAACCTAGCCCAATCCATCCTTTGTGAGTGAGATTGTCCCAAATAAAGAGACAATTTTCAAAACCAAGCCATTGAAAACATTTTAACTTCATTAAAATCTTCCACTTCCATAATTTTTGAAACCATCACTTTGGAACCTCAAAGGAAAGAGAAAACAAATCATATAAAAAATACTCTTAGAATCTCTTGATACTCTTCTTTTAGTAATCTGGTCTTAAAAAAAACTTAGTTTCAATTTTTAATACCCCATTTAGAGAATGGTCAATGTAATACATCTAGTTGAAGAACCGTTTCGTTGTCACACTCACTCTATTTTAAATTGGGAGAAATAATATAACTTACTAATTTATCTAGCATACTTTCAGCTTTAGATAAAACAAACATTTCTTCAATTCTCTTATTTGAAAACTAAACTGCATGTGAATGGGCAATCTTGTGGTCCATAAAAGATGGAATTAGGTTGTGGAAGAAGAAGTAACAGAGCGGGGAGAAGGAGAGGAAAAGTAGTTAGAGAGAATTAACTCTGAATTTGAATGTGGAAAGGGAAGAAATGGCATATACAAAATTTAATTATTTGTCTTTTCCAAAATACAAGAAACTTATCTTTTTAAGATTTATCGGACTTTAAGAAGATAGAGATTATTTAGTTTTATTTAAATATTATTTTTATGCTAAAAAAACTTATAGAGGGGGTCCCTAACTCACTATAGTTTTAGGGATCTAGAAGGTTAGAGAGATTAGTGACAAAGCAAAGATTTTGAAACTGAGATTTAATGTGAGTGAAAGCCGTGCATTCTAAGAGAAAGTGATTTTCATCTTCCACGCTCGTAGAATCACATAGATGGCAAATTCTTTCATCCCAAGGCGTTTTAGGGGTTGTCCAACGCCTAGTTTCACTATGAAGTTCATGATAGTTCGTTTTAATCTTAACAATATATTTTTTTTTTCTTTGAGCTTGTTAAGATAGAAAGATAGTTTTGATCCTCAAGATTATGGTTAATGATCTCTTTGTAATACCAAAGCTTTCTTTTTACCTCTAATTCTTCTTTTCACCACATTTTCTCTTTGAAGGCAGAAGTAATAATGTAATTAGTGTTATCAATATTTTGTAGAGTGGTAGTTTCATTAATCCTCCAATAATTTAACCAAGCCGTGGCATCTTTAAGCCATCCTCGCTTGAGGCGAAGGTGCTCTTGGTTAGAGTTAAGAGCAATTTTAGGAAGTTGGTTGTCTCCTATATTTTTTAATTTGTTCTTGTACATTAGATATCTAATCATAGCCATGTTTTCAATGGGGGAGAGCCATGCTTCTAAGAGGAGAATATGATAGGGCGTGTTGCTCTTAATTTTAAGATTATAAGTAATAAATTGTTTCTAAATTTGCTCAATTATTCTCCAAGACTCTCTGGAAATGCTGCATCCCCAAGCTTCACAACCATATAAAATAACGGGAGTGGAGAGCGTTTTAAAGAGGAATTTCTTTTTGTCCCACATCACAAGGTTTGCCGATTTACAATTGTTTTCAAGGTTGAAGTAGACTTTATGCCCTCCATTTATCCTCTTCTCAATGCTATAGTTCAAGTTGAGATTGTGATGAAAGTCAATTCCTAAGCACTTATATGAGGCTACCTCCTCTAAGAATCTATTGTCCTAAGAAAAATTGTCATAATTACCTTTATTGGACTTGATAATCACGACTTTTGTTTTTTCATCAAACAAAATTACCTTTTTTGGATTCTTGTCATTTTTCTCCAAATTAAATTTTTGTGATTTTTAACGTATTTTTTTTCATGTGGTTCACAACCCCGAAATATGGAGGGCTCACTACATTGACAATACTAATTCTCAGGGGGCCCACATGAAGGGGTCTCACCCTGTCGGCTCCAGGTTTGAGAGCCTAACCCCGAAGGAGACCTCGAAGGACCCAGAGATTTGAACCTCTGATCTCAACTACTTCGATCTTGGACTCAGAAGCTCCAACAAACTGAGCTACCCCTAATGGAAATGATTTTTAATGTATTTATGTTTGTAAAGTTAAATATATATATTTTTAATTTTATTGTAAGTTTGTATAATATTTTAATCATTTTTTACCTGCACATGATAGATTGAGTGGATGAAACTCTACTAATGTTCTCACCTCGATTTGAATTTCTAAAAAAACCCAATATTTAAAAAAATAGAATATAATAATAACCATACAATTTATTCCCAAAATAATGATTCTATACAATTATGGATTCCCATCTATAATACATTAAATAATAATAATACTTTAACTAACACAATCACTTAATTTGTGGCTAGTGAACACCGATAGGTCACAACCTAAGTGCCACAAATAAGTTACTTGTTCATGCTAGTTACAAACTGCCCATCTATTAAAGAATTGTCCGTTATCCATGCATCGTCATAGCTATCAATTATATATATATATATATATATATAGTTAATTGTTTATTTTGAATTTTTAACAACTGTCATAAAATCAATCTAAATAATACACTTGTCTGGTCCCAATACAATCTAGAAAATACATAAACTTTAGTCTATCTCAAATTCTAAAATATAAACACCTATCAACATAATTAATTTAAAAAAAAATTATATATATATTACAAATATAACTTATTTCACTCACCTAAACCTAAAACCTCTAAACCCAATAATAAACACACATCTAACAACCATATGATTGCATATTCGAATTCCGAATGCATACTTCCCAATTTCCTAACTAATTGAGATAACTTGTTTGTCAACGGAATGAGATTGAATGCTTTTGAAGTTTTGTTTTTATTATATTAATCGCTAACAAAACAACCAAATAAGATAAATATGACGAGAGTAATACTATCAATATGGTATAGAACAACAAAAATTATATAATATGCAACCGTCCGGGTGGTGTAGTTGGTTATCACGTTAGTCTCACACACTAAAGGTCCCCAGTTCGAACCTGGGCTCAGACATTTTTTAATAAATTCTCAGCTTTCTGTTTGAGCATGATAATTTAGATTGTACAAAACCTTTTACCCAGTCATTTTAATTACTTTTAAAAGATTTACAGCAAAAAATTGGTATTTACTGTGTTTCTCCCTTTGAGTGTGATAATTTAGATTGTACAAAACCTTTTACCCAGTCATTTTAATTAGTTTTAATAGATTTACAGCAAAAAATTGGTATTTACTGTGTTTCTCCCTTTGAGTGTGATAATTTAGATTGTACAAAACCTTTTACCCAGTCATTTTAATTAGTTTTAAAAGATTTACTGCAAAAAATTGGTATTTACTGTGTTTCTCCTTTTGAGTGAGGGAACAATTATTAAATTCACAGCTTCCTGAGCATGAAAATTTAGATTGTACAGAATCTTTTACATCTCACATTTTATTTGGTTTTGAAAAATTTATAGCCGAAATTTGGCTTTTAAGTGCTTTATCTTTACAATTATTTTATGCTGGGACTATAGAAGAAATATATCCGTGTGTAATACAATACTTCTTGCATTTCTTTTGCCTTGACTTGTTGAAACCACTTCCTTTTTCGAAGAATCTCACTGAGTTATTGATCAATTTCTACGAGCCTTTGTTTGGGGTGAGATTTTACGAGAAGAAGAAATGAAAACATACCAAAAAAATCATATTCTAAAGGAGAATATGATTTTAAGGAGACTCAGAGTTTAAGGAAACAAATTTTGATGAGCAATTGGAAGAGGAGGAGAATCAGATTCGGATTTAAAATCTGATGAGTGGAAGAAAAATTATCTTATGGGTATTTCCCCGGGTTGTAATAAAAGATCCTGTATATAACATTTTTTATGTAAATTTGTTGCATTTAAATTCTTATTAGCATAAACTATATTTCAGGGAGTTGTCTAAAAATTTGATGATTTGGTTGGAATGGGGTTTTTCATTTGATTTGATGTTTTTTATTTTACAAAATCTGAATTTAATTGTGTTTTAATGGCGATTTTGATGGTAGGAATGGATTCAACACCATCAAAAACACTCGGGGCACTCAAAATTTCAAAGTTTGAGAGTTGTAACCAGGATTTTAAAAAATTTATGTCAGATTTTTTCAAAATCTTGTCGGAAAAATCATTTTTTTTCTTCTGTTTGAAATTATAGAACATTTAGACTACGCGATTTCTTAGGCTTGCGAGAAAAAATTAGCGATTAAGAGAAAACTAAGATACTATAAGGAGGTCATTAACCCTAATTTGGAAGATTAGAAATATCTCTCGATAGTAACTAGTTCAAAGAAGAAAATTAATATAGCCAAGATTAGAGCGAACTCCCATGTCATAGCGAAACATGGCGTTGGTGTATTCCCAAAACTCCGTGGGCGGAAACAGTTTGCCATCTTTGTGAGTTTATGTGCGTTGATGATGAAAAACACTTTCTCTTAGAGTGCCCTGCTTACACCCACATTAGATATGAGTTTCATAGTATTTGCTACAATACAAACCTTCCTAACCTCCTAACTTGTCAAAAATATAGTGAGCTTGGAAAGCTTCTTACCAAGGTTTTTGAACATAGGAACAAAAGTTTAAAGCAAACCAAGTAATAACCTTCTTAAGGTCCGATAGACCAAAGCTGGTGTCCGTGGACGTTAATCATCATCATCATCAATTAGAGGATTAGATAAACAAGATACTATAAGGAGGTGATAAATCTTAATATAATTTTTTTTTTAAAAATTAGTGCAAAGAAGAAAATCAACATTGCCAAAATAATAACAAACTCTAGCATGTTCCAAGTGAAATATAGCACTTAACAATTGCTAAAATGTCATGGAATGAAGAATTTGGTTTCTTTGTGACACTAAGAAGGCTGAAGATGAAAAACATTTTCTCTTAGAATATCCTGTATTCACCAACATTCTTAAAATATCGTACATACACCAACATTCTATCACAATTTCAATGTATTTGTTACCATATGATCCCTAACCTTTTAGCTCATCACAATCATTGTGATTAAGGAATGTTTTCCTTGAAAATTTTAGAGCACATAAAACTTTGATTAAAAAAGAATATTTTCTTTATCTTTTTATATTCACATAGTACAAAGTTGGAAACTTGGACCTATTGACTAACCAATTGTTCTATTTTAAAAATTATATATTTAATTTTAATTTTTAAATTAACTTTATATGATTAATAATAATATATTTATTTGATTTGTAGAAATTATATATTAAATTAATTTATTGGATTTATATCAAACATATTAATTTTATTTATTTAATATATGATTTAATATATAATTAAAATTAAAGATTATTACAAAGTATTAAAGTTAAATATTATTAAAAAGTATTTAAGAAGTTAATTATCTAAACGGAAAGTATGTGACAAAGGTGAAAATATACCACTTTCAAACCAAACAACAGGAACATGGTATTAATAGATATCTCATAATAATACTATTAGCACGATTAATGATAAACGTAATACAATCCTGTTAGTGGCTAATGATCAAGTCCTCTTTTTCTTGGCATAGCAGGAAAATTGAGTCGTTGGTTTTTGAGTTTCACAACTTTCTACTCAACAAGTAGTGTGTTTTTAAATAATTTTTTTTTACATTCTGTTGTGGGCTTTAAATATTTTATTCAATGTAATACAAAACCATAAATTTGTCTTGAATTTCTAATTTTATGAAGCTCTAATTATGGTAGACTGTTAGCAAGTTCTGATATAATGATGAGTCATATTTTGTTTAATTTTTTTCTCTTTAAATTCCTAGAACATGTATATATATTGGTATGCAAAGAAATGAACATGTCTAGAAAAGTTCTATTGGGAAAACACTAACTTTTCTATTTTTTCTCTAAATTTCATATTGTTTAAATTTCTATAGTATCAAAAGATTGTGAGAAAAAAGTATTAAAAAATTCCTCCTAAATATTTTCAGTTTACTAAATCCTTCTTAAATATTTAAACTTGACATTTGTATTATTATAAAGAATTGAAGTTTTTTCTACTTTCAAGAAAATGATTTTCCCTCTAAATTTTACCTGATTTATTTTGAAAGCAAATCTACTTGGAGTAGTTAGTACAGGAAGTTATCAATCTTTTTACTGGCTTCTTATTTCATGTTTATTTTTCGAGGTTTTTACAATGGCTAGATTTCACCCCTTGTTTCACTAGCGTATCTTGAAATAAGGGATATGATTTTATGCTTGAACGCTAATTCAAATAAGATCATTAAGCTCTCTAAACATTGATATAGAAGGCTAGATACAAATGCCGTCACTGCGATGACGCTGCAAACCTCAGGGAATCCACCATTCGACCATTCAGCTATTTCCATCCAAGGCCTCCCTAGGATGAGGGGGTAACCCAAAAGGCTTGACTTGGTGTGTAAGATAATAAAACCAACAAACTATTGCTAGGAGTCGAATGCAATTATAATATCCTCCAAAATCCCTTTAGGTTTTATAGTTGACATGTCATCCATCTATAACACTATAGGTGTTTGGAGAAACATCACCTATAGCACTATAGGTGTTTGGAGAAACATCTCCTGCAGTTTTAAGGTTTCCATGATTTCTTTTGTCATGATGTTAGTTGATGCTCCTAAATCCACCACTGGATTTTGGATGGGATTCCTACCAATGCGAACTGTTAAAATGGGGATGGAAGGATCATGATATTTATGGTTATCTATCCTTCCTAATATTAGGTTGACCAACTATACTTGGTAGGAGGATATTGCTTCTTTCTTCCTAGTTTTTTTAGGAATAATTCTTTTATGGTTTTGTTGTAAATGGGGATATACTTTATAGCTTGTAATAATGGGATTTTTATGCAGACATGCCTCGGTTATTCAACAATATCAAAATTTGTTTAGGGTTGCTGCTTGATCTGGATTATCCTTTCTAGAAATGGTGGTACAACTAGGTCATTATTTGGAGTAGATACCTTTGGTTCCTCTTGTTCCTTACTAAGTTCTTCTAAAGAAGATTTCTCTTTCTCATATTTTCTAGGTGAGGATGGAACAACCAATAATTTTCCCAACCATATGTAAGTGGCTTGGAAATTGAGTGTTGATAGAGTGTAGGTGGGGTACTCACTAATTTCATTAGTGCATGTAGGTTGGTTTGGTTGAATTACCTTGTTGTTTGGGTTTGGAATGGGTTGTGAAGGTAATGTAGGTCTAGTTGTTAATTGGTTCAAGGATTGTGGTGGAGGAGGTAAAGAGAGTCGGTTCTAGCGAAAGGGTTGACTTCGAGGTGGCCTATAATATTGTTGTCGACATGGCCATGTCACCCCTTGGTTGAAGTAATATTCTTACCCATAATGCATTTGTTAATACTAAGGAGTTGAAAAAAATGGTTGCAAGTATTGTTGATTATTTGGATGTTGAGGTGAATAATAAGGAGGTAGAGTATATTGATTTTTCCAAAAGGAATTTATATTTTGAGGTTCCAAACTCATGCCTATAAATTATGGTCTCTATTGTTTGAATCTTCGTTGATAGATAAAGCATACTTGTTTAACATTTTGGTTCATACTCTAGTATGCCATCTTCAGTCCAAGTAGTTTAGGGAAATTGTTGGAATTGTGGTGATTTGTACATATGTTGCAGATAATTTCAAGAGCGGTATCAAGCAAACATTCATTGTGTGAGTGATTTTGTGGCATTTAGGACAAAATATGGCTAAATTCCTTTCCATTTCATCCTATTTCCTCTTCATATGCAAAGTGTCTAGTTCCATAGACAGTGAATTCAATATGTCTGTCTTCATATCTTCTACCAGGTTCCCTATTCTGGAGGTGCAGGGCCTCTGCATCTCCTACTTATTCTCATGTTATCTCTTGAGTAAATTTTAAACATCTCCCTAACTTCAATATAGATGAATTAATAGACATCTCTAGCAGCTATCAGGTTTAGGAGTTCCATCTGATTCCTCTCTTGTTCCTCTTGGTAATACTATCTTGAGATAATCATCATCCAACTTACAGTTTGTAGCATGCTTATAGATGAATTGATATTTGAATCATTTGGAATATCTTTTCCCTTCTCTCTCTCTTTCCTTACAGTAATATTGATACTTATTTGAGAAGGTTTCTTTCATTTGATCCCATGTATTAATGCTTCCTCTTTTTAATCCAATAAACATAAACCATATTATGGATACATATTTTAAGGTTGAAGGAAACAACCAGAGTTTCCGAGAGTAAGTTTTGTACTCATATGTTCTACACAGAACTTCAAATTCAAATAAAAAAGTATACAGGTCCTTTGTAGGTAGACCATGGAAGTGTGGAAGGATTACATGATTTATATCCTTCATTTTAGCTTCTTTGTCTGTCTCCCTTATGGGAAATGGGTACTCCTCCTCTTATTCACGTTTAATCCATTCATGCCTTTCATATCCTTGCTGGTTTTTTCTATCCCCCATTGTGAATAGGGTGGAAAGCTCAACCAAAGGATCCAAAATTCACCTCAAGATGTTTTGATTCCAAAGGGGAAGGATGAAATCTGCTATGGTTCATCCTTGCCTTCAGATTTATCCTTCACAGGATTTGTCACTACTCTGTCAGATAATTCAGTGAGAATCTCTGCACACAACAACTAGGGAAGAGTACCCTTGTTGTTGATGCAACCATAAAATCATGCACCAATTACCAAATTGAATCTATTCAACCAGATAAAGTAGTATACATAATTTATCAGATAAGGAATGCAAAGTAATCAAAATCAAACTTCTAATTGTCAAAATAGATCCTAATCTCATCTTGTTCAATCAACCAGTTGCATTGCTACAAATTGGGGAACGTAGAATGAAATCAATGAGTCATACATTAACCATAAATCCAAAAATGAAAATAAAAGATATTGAAATGTAATAAGCTAACAAAATGAACATACAAAAGCTGCAAAAAATATAATCAACTAATCCAACATATGAAAGCTATAGGAAATGTAAGCAACTAATCTAATAACAAATCAAAGCTACAAGAAATGCAAACAGATAATCTAATAGATTCATTCACAAAAAATTCTAAAGTAACTATACAACATATAACAACTAAGATCCACCATGTGCAATAGAGCAAGCCATCAATGTACAGTACGGATGATCTGAAGTCAAACCATAATCACAGACCACATATAACAAAATGAATTAATTAACCAATTTATACTCTAAAAAATAATAGCAAGTACATAGCCTTCTTTAGTGTTTGGCTCTATTCTTATACAAAAAATATCCTAAATTTGTGGGAAAATGCCCTCTTTTGTGGAAGCAAAAAATAGAGGAGTATCTTAACAATTCTTACATTGAGAAGTGTTTCCCCTTAAAATGGGGAAATATGGATTAATGCATAATTATCAATAAAAGGGCATGATCTATCAGTGTAATGATTATTGATGTAGTCATTTTAATTTCCTGATGGCACCATGTTGTTGATCATGCTTCATCGGTATTGGCCACTAGCACTGAAAAGGATTTTTATCCCCTACATGTCTATTGACATAAAGTTGGTTAGTGAGTGTTGTGGAAATATTGGTCGGAAACTGCTATAGAAAAACTTGTCAGCAACACTAGTGAAAGACTCTAGTAGCAAGGATTCATTCCAATCATGCATCCGTAAAACAAGCTACTTCCACAATTGCATGTAAATCTCGATTATTATCTCAATTCCAAGGATACTTTACTCATTTTAACTTAAAAATATGAACACAATTATAATGTTTCCAGGAGTCAAGGATACAAAGAAAATATATGAAAATGGATAGAAAGTATAGGGAATGCAACTGATTAACTGATAAAAATAGTGTAGGGAATTGGTCATTTACCATGATTATCATAGTGATATATATTTACATAAGGGTTCACGAAGTTAGATTAACTAGGGTTATAATTATTGGTTATTCGAGGTACTAATGGTGGTTTAGGATTAGATGTAATTATATACTTATAAGGATTAAGGGTTATTAATGTTAAGCGGTATATTATTAATGGTAATAGAGTTCAAGGTTTATAATAGTTAAGGGAAAGGGTAATATGAGTTAGAAGTTAAGGGATAGTGTTTGAGGGTTATAATCATTAGGGGGTTAGCAATTACAAGGCTTAAGTGTTCATGAGAGTTTTAAGGGATAACAATTATAGAGATTATAGAGATCATAGAGATTTATAATTAGGGGGTATGGTAGTTAGGTCTTATAATATTGCTTGTAAGTATTAAGTATTTTAATGGTTATCCAAGTTAGGAGTTATGTGGGATAGAGTTAGAGGGGTTAACAGTTAAGTTTTATGAATTATTTATCATAGGCATTAGATCTCATTAGGGATGAAAGTTAATATACATTATAGGGATGAATAGTTTGAAGGTTATAATATTAAAAGGGCAAGGGAGTTATAAGAGGTAGCAAATTAATGATTATAGAGGACATTGTATAGGTTATAGGGGTTACCGGGGTTAATGTTAAAATTGGATATAGGTGAATGTACTTAAGGTAAGTTTATAGTGGTTAGAGGTTATATGTGTTGACAATCATAATTGGTTATAAGGGTTAATGGCTATGCTTTAATTTACAAGGGTTAATTGTTACAATTATAGGGGCTACGGGTTATAATCTATATGATATTTAAGGCAAAGTGTTCAAACTTCATAAGTGTTAGGGGTGACAATGTAATTATATAGGTTTGAGGTTTTGATGTTGTTGTCATCTCTGAATTAGGGGATGGAGGTTAGTTTCTAGGATGTGGTGGTTAGGAATTAAGGGTTAAGGGTACAATTATATTGTGGATTTGGAATTGTATAAATTATATTAGGTCTTTTTATGTAAGGATTATAACTTATAGGTGCTAGTGGTTATAGGCAATAATAATAATAAGAGCTCTATTTCATTAGGGGAATTTATGTGGTAAATTTTATTAGTCTTAATGGATAATAGTTATGGGAGATAGGTATTAGGGTTTAAAGGTTATTGTTTAGAGGTTATAGAATTTTGTGTTAAAGTGGTTAAGAGTTATAAGGGTTACAAGACTGGGGATTTATACATTTAGGGCTATATGAGTTAGCTGTTAGGAAGTAAAGGTTATAAGGGTTAGAGTTTAATGTTTAGTAGTGATGATAGGTGACAATTTTGATAAGCTAGCTAATACATGGTTTTTATTTTATAAGGTTTAGATTGGTTATGGCTATATGAGTTAGATGTTAGGCATTAAGAATTATAAGGGTTAGAGAGTAATGCTTAGTAGTGAGGCTAGCTGATAATATTGTTAAGATGGGTTACATGGTTTATATTTTATAAGGTTTAGATGGGGTAGATGTGATGAGGGTTAGGATATTATGATGTAATATGTGTTAGTGGTTAAGGATCAAGTACTAAAATTATATAGGTTATGTGTTAGTGGTTATATGATTTAAGTGCTAGTTAATACGAGTGATAGGGGCTAGAACTAAATTTTATTAGGTTCAAGCTATAGGGGTTACAGAGTCTAAATTTTTTAGTGATTAAGAGAATTGGGGTCATTGAATTGAAAATGACTATGAGGTTTATGTAGAGAGGTAGTTAACAAGACAATTTGGGTAATTAAGGTTAGGTGTTATAATATTTTGGGTTATATTATGATTTTTTTATCCTAGGTGTTAGATATATTTAGGGTTGAAAGTTATTAGACATTATAGGGATTAATGGTTTTAATTTTATATGATTTAAGGGGCAAGGGGTTATAAAAGGTAGTGAATTAGTAGCTATAGATGATGTTGTCGAGGCTATAGGAGTTAGTTGCAGTGTTAAATTTGGTTATAAATGTATGTTCTTAATGACGTTTTATATTGATTAGGGGTTATATGCTAAAGATGATAAATGGTTATAAGGATGGTTAATGGTTGTGATTTAATTTATAAGGGTTAGATGTTACAAATTTTTAGGTTAAGGGTTATAATATATAAGATAGTTCATGCATAAGGGTTCTAAATTCATAGGTGTTAGGGTTGATAATGTACTTATACATGTTTGAGGTTATACATTTTATTGTCTATGGATTTTGGTTTAGAAGATATAATTTTTTTGTGTTAAACTGGTTAGGAGTTATAAGGGTTAGAAGATTAGGGATTTATAAAGTCTTATGAGTTAAAGATCAAGTCATGTAGATTATGCAAGTTATGAAGTAAAGGCTATTCAAGCTAGATGTAAAGAGTTAAGGATTATAGTGGTTAAAATTTAATCTTTAGTGTTGAGGCTAGGTAATAACTTTGATAAGTTGAGTTTGTACATGGTATATATTTTATAAGGTTTAGATGGTTTAGATGTGATAAATGTTATTATAATATTATGGGTACAATATGTGTTATTAGTGTCAAGTACTAAAACTTATATAGGTTATGTGCTAGTGTTTATATTGGTTGAGTGCTAGTTATTACAAATGATAGGGGTTAGAACTAAATTTTATTAAAGTCAAGTGTTAGGAGCTACAAGGATTAGAAAGTATAAAGATTTTAGTGATTATGAGCTATAAGGGTAATTGAAATGGAAATTATTATAGGGGTTATGTATAGAGGTAATTAAGGAGAAAAATTGGGTAACTAGGGTTAGGGTTATTGTAAGGATTATTAATGGCACTTGTTAGAATTTATAAAAAGATGTATGCTATATATGTTAAGGGATCGAGATTTAGTGTTACAATGACAAAGGGTTATAGAGGTTAAGAGTTTCCATGATTAGGAGACATTGGTGATAAGGGTTATAATGGTTTGAGATAATAAGGGTGACATAGTTATATTTGTTAGATATTATCATTAATAAGGGTTAATAGCTATATGTGTTATGATTTTAATAGTTAATGGTAATAGTGGTTATAATATTCTCGATTGTGGGGGTTGAGCATGATATTAATACAGGATACAACTTGTAGGGTGTAGATAATGGTTATATTATAGTATATATAGAGAAAGGGTTGGGATAGATATAGGTGGTAGAGATTATATATTATAAGGGTTAAAGAGGCTAGTGTTAAATGATACATGTGTTAGCATTAAGGTTGGTTTTTCTCCATTAAAATACACCTATGCTATACTAGTCAACTATGAAATCAAATCAATAAATCAATGTATTTATAAAGTTTATATTAATTATCAACCATAAAAGAGAAGGTCAACCATACATATAACAAGATTATTCCTTTGTTGAATTATAAATTTAGATAAATACTTAACACAAGAAGATGGTATGTTGTAAGTATTGATGGCTTGAATAACTGTTCTAGAGGTTTCCAATGTAGACTCAAGTTCTTAGCGGTTCGAGGAATCAACAAAACCCCTTTTCACCGGCCCTTTTGGCAATAATCTACAAGAAGACTGAGGTCTCACCCGAGGCGAAGTTATAGGGGGGCTTCGAAATCAGGTTTCGACAACCAGGTGATGAGTGCTTTAAACAGATCTGGCGAGCAGCGCACTATGGTGCTTGCGCTGCAGACTGACACTTCTAAGAGGTTGGATGCTGCGCAACTAGCGCATCCAAGGATTGTGCGGGTCGAGTCTTATTGAATGGTAGGACAACGGCACTGATAGCTGCGCTTCCTCTTTGATACTTAACTACTTCAATTTACTGTACTTAACAAATATTATGCATCCACTGTTACCTCGTATTACTTATCTTATGATTTATGCAATATGACAAACATAATATGTTGCGCACTTCCGATGATGCGCACTTCCGATGATGTGCACTATGAGGATCTTATCTATTCAAGTGATTGTCCAATTGATTCATACATTCACAGGCTTAGAAATACTCACGCATTTAGCCTTCAATAACATATGCGAACTTAACATATTATTCCCATCTCATTCCTTATGGCGAATACATATAAAAGTAAACACATAAAATGATAAGCAAGATCTCAAGCATTCATTGTAAGAAAATAAACAAGTGCAAACATATAAACAATCACACAACCCAAGATTTAATGTGGTTCACCCCCAGGATGGGAGCTACGTCCACAGGAACTATTGTTATATTATTTCGGGAAGCGTACAACAGTTCCAGTTTGCGCACTCAGTTGCAGACTCTCTTCTCTCTCAATATGCCTTTGCACACACAGCTGTAGACTCTCTTCTCTCTCAATAGGCCTTTGCACACACAACTTGTAGAGCGTTTACAATCTTCTCTCAACAGAGTTTGATGTTCAACAAATATTCATACTCAGAAGATTCAACAACGAAGATTATTCAACCCTTTCCCTTACAAAATTGTGCTTTCTTATAGATCATGCCCATAGGTCATGTGTCTTTACAATGCATAGAAAAAAACCATAAGGTTCCCAAAACTGGTGCGAATACCCGCCACATTGCCTGTCGTTGTCGCCAAGTTACTCCACTTGCTTCGACCACCTGACTGGCCACTCATGGATCTAAAGGGTCTTCTGACAGCCGCAGTCATCAACAAAATGGTTGCACTGCATCATGTCTTGTCACTTTTCATCCCTTTAGCTTGCCTATAACCATCGACTTAGTGGCCTAGCTCCTTAACTGCTTGCCGCCACTCCCTTTTATAAGTCGCTTTCCTCTTTCTCCGTTCTGTTTCTTGCCCAAGATAGGTCGCTTTCTCAGCTTGACCTTCCTCCATACTCATTTACCAAACATAGCTGTTGCGCTGGCACTGTGCACCAGCATAGCTGCGCCAAAAATGAATATGCATTCCGAGCTGTGCACTCCCCAAAACTGTGCCTTCCTACTTCACAGCTCAAAACTGTGCATCTCCCAAAATTTTTGCCTTTATCAAAATTGTGCCTACTTGGGCCATGCCCAATAGGCCCCTAACACTGACTTGTGGCTCATCCTAAGACACTTCAATCCAACTGCTCCATCTGCGCATCCTTTGAAATTCTTGATTGCGCAGTAAAGTCTTGAACAATTTCACTTAGGTTTTCAACTACTTCCTTTATTTCTTGCTCATGTCCTCTTACCATGTTTAGCATCTCATCTGAGGTTGGTTCCAGAATTTTCTTCTTGACTTTATTCTCTGCTTCCTGAAGATCTTGCAACTTTGTTTCAATTTCGTCCATCAGGGTGAGTGCCTCTTCTTGTAATGGTTGTAACCTCTAAGAGGTTTCAACTTCTTTTGCTCTCAGAGCCTTGAGCTCCTTTCTAAGTATCTTAGTTTGCTCAAAGGCGTGCCTCTTCTGTCGGACCTGCAAGTCCTTCATAGAAGCATCTGTGGAATCCACTTCTTGTTGCTTTTGCTATATTTAAGTGTGGATATGTTGCAACTCTGGTTCCTTTTGCAATATGCTCCATATGTTCGAAACATCATCTAGTAGGTTTTGGAATCACGCTACTGCAACGCAGATGTTCTACGTAGAGGTCCTCAGCGCCTATGCTCTTGCTTCTTCCTCCTACTGTGCTATATCAACTGGCTGACGAGCTACCAGCTTGACCATCTTTGCTTGATGGGCAACTTCCAACTCTATAATCTTCTCTTTGTGGAAAATTTCCAGTACCTTCATTCTTTCTTGCAAGCTATCTACGGCAGCGCCGATCTGTAGGATAGCCGCCTTAGTCTCTGGTTCCTCTGCTATTTCAGGTAGCCTCACGTAGATGGCTGATACCGCTCCTTGTACCCTGAGATGCTTCTCTTGTGTGCACTGAAGCTTCCTTTCCTTCTGGTCACATTCTTCCTGTAACTTCTTGTAGTTCTCTTCAAGTTGGTGACGTTGAATGTGCGAGACGATGTCTCGTTCATGTATTTCTGTGGCTATTTGAGTGTGCAACTCATGCAATCCTTCTGCAGGTAACATTGCTAGATTAAACTCCAACTGTGCGAGCAACCTCGCGTTTTCGACCATCTCATCGGTCGGGAACAAAATGGACATGGGCACAATATTGACTATGCGCATCCGAGTTGTATAAGTAGGTGACCTGCGCATCGGCTCACTTGACTCCCCTAAGTGTCCATTATGGTCCAGTTCCTTAGTTAAGTCGCGATGGACTTGCTCCATTCGCAAGACCAGACTGGTCAGTTTATTGATGCTTTCTCTGACCCTTGCTTGTGCTGGTTCTTCCTTATCCTCTAGGTGTGTTGACACCCTTGATGCGATCTGTTCGTAGTCATCATCATGCAACATTTTGTCAAGTGGTTGTTTTGTCTCTTTGGTCTTCTTCTTTTGGGGCTTCTCCGGTGTCTGTGTAGCCGGTTCCTTTCTTTTCTCACCTACCTACGGCGCAGGTGTTTGGATTGGTGTTCTTTGGACCTCTGGATTTTTTTCTGTTTGGTCCTCTTCTTCCTCCTCCGAAGATGTAGTGGTAACAGTCTCCGGTGCACATTCTTTCCAGTTATCAGGCTAGTCTTCAATGATCAGCTCGATCATCGACGTGCCGAGATGATATTGGCCTTCGAACCATGTCTCTGCTGACATGCGCGGCTGTATGTAGATATAGTGTAAGCCAGCCTTCTTGGGCTTATATGTGTCTGTCACCTCTTGTGTGATGCGCGGGGTTTTCTTAATAACTGTGCATAACTGCTCAAAATACGTCAAGAATTGCATATCGTTGAGTCACTGCTTCTCTGCATTTGTGGATGCCCACATGTTCGTGTAGCGGACCACGTGGTAGTCATCTGCTGCTACCGGTAGGCCATTTTGATGCAGAGGTTCTTTCCATCCTACAAAAGCAATGAGTATTATCAGCCAACTGAAGTGGAAAGGTAACCCTTTTTACTGAGTGTCTTGTACGTCCAGTAAAAACTCATTAAGCAGAAATTTTTTCCAATTGTACTCATTTCCATCCATGGATTTGGCAGCTAGGGCCACTACTGATGCGAAAACTTCCTTTGGCCTTGCTTTCCTCAGGATCCTTCCCGCCAGTAGCTGAATGGTGAACCACAGGGGTTCAGTTGTAATGGGGTCGGTTTCATACCCCCTGTGCCCTCGTACCAAGTTGAATTCTGTCTTTATTTTCACATCTAATTCTTGATCGGCTTTCTTACTGACAAATTCTTTAGCGGGGTCGTCTCCCCTCTTGCTCAAACCGGTAATTCTTGCTATCAAATCGACAGTGATGTTGACCTTAAAGTCTAGCCAAATTTATCCCTGGTGCATACAGGATAACAACATACGCACCACATCCTTGCATTCTTTGTTGCGTTTGAAGTGTGGGATCCGCAGTAGGTTGAGCAGGCCAGCCCGGGACAACGACACTGCCCAGTCCATGGGAACAACCTCTGCTTTCTTTGTGGTTCCGTCATCTCTACTATACATGTACCTGTCTGTCTGCAGGTGTGGGAATTTCTCAGCGTCCATCAGATTGTAATCAAGAAATTTGCAGGTAGGTATTCTACCGAGCAAATATTCCTTAGTCCGGATGTGCTTCGACATCGACGAAAATGGGATGTCATATTGTGCATTCTTCTCCAAGTTCCTTTCCGGGGCATCGCTCCTTCTTAGACTGATATACTCTGGAATGAGCCACACAGGTGGTGGCAGGCTCCCTTGTGGAGCCACCGACTTAGAAGCACCTCGTGTCTTTGATTTTTCCTGTGCGGTGGCTAGCTGCTTGTCCTTCTTTTGCTGTTGGGGATAGTTCAGCTTCGGGCTCTTGGACGAGCCACCCAGTTCTGGTGTCATCTGCTTTGGTGGTGTCTTCATCACTCCACTTATACTAGAGTAGTTGAAAGTACCAAAGATCTCTTCTAACGTCTGCTCTTTGGACATAAACTCAGCGAACACTCGTGCTTCTAGGTGCTAAGTTCTTACGGTATTTATAGTGGGTAAAATTTCAAATATTCACGGTAAAATGCATAAGGAAGAGTTGGCTGATATTTATAGAACATTTACTCGATGGTTTTCCTTCGTCGTTTAACTTAGAGATTTAATGTTGCATCCGTTTGCAAAATCTCGGCCGGATCTCCATCTTATGTGACATTGAATGTTTTCCGGAACGACTAGACTAGGCATTAAGTGCGAGGTGTGCTGGACGAGATCTTGCTGGCATCTCAATCTTTTCTGCCATTAAATATGTCAAGTCAGATTAATTTTCCTTAAATGATGAGGTGTAACGGTATTGGCAAACCATATGGCATCCTAGTGAACGATTAAATGCCAAGTCCGTTGGCCAGAGCCCGTTATGATCTCGATCATTTCAGTCTTTATTACGCCCGAATGGATAGGATATTCTTTTAATGCAGGATTGTGTCGGTGCCACCATTTTTTGAATAATGGCTCACTTAACTAGCCGACAGTTGTCATGGTCACCCGCTTTCATCATGATGCAATGGCGGTTTTGACAATTTGTTTTGCTGGCGTCCATTGTCTTCGTGTCTTCAACTGCGCAGTTGTGCTGCCGCTTCATGCCTTTCCTCGCAGCTACTCATTTTTTACAGTTGTCCTTTTCCATATGATCGGCACAGCTACCTCTTCAGCTTCGTACTATGCAGTTCTCGGCTGTGAGATTTGTACGTTCTCTGCTTCCTTGGGGATGCGCAACTACCTGTTTGAGCTTCGATCTGCGCGGTTCTTCTTTTCTTTCTCTCTCTTTTTTTTATTTTTTATTTTTACAGAGGGTTCTGCGAAGGAGGGATATCCCGATAGCGTTTTATCCTACTTCCATTGACTAATCCAGGTAAATTGTCTCCCAATAACGTGGCTAATTGAGCTGCGCAACCGTCAGTAACATGTACAACAATATATGGACCAAGCCAATGCATCTTAAACTTTCCAGGAAAATTCATAAATTTGCTATAATACAGGAGGTCTAGATCACCTACCTAAAAATACTTGTTCTTGATATGGAGATCATGCCCTGCTTTTTCTCTATCTCTCTACACTTGTTGGTGAAAGCTTGCGATGAAGTGATCTTCCTCCAACCCAGCCAAGTGTAGAATTATTTCCTCTAGTGCCTCTTGATCTTCCATGCCTGTAAACGCAACTATCCTCAAGCTAGGAATAATGTACTCCATAGGAATTATTGCTTCTTGTCCATAGGCCAACCTAAAAGGTATGTGGCCAGTCAATTTCTTGCATGTTGTCCTGTATGCCCATAGTATAGATGGAATGCGTAGGTCCCAGTCATCCCGATTCACATTGCATATCTTTGCGAGTGCATGCTCCAAGACTTTGTTGAAAGCCTCCACAGTTCCATTTGCTTGCGGATGATATGGTGTACTTCTCTGATGGTGAATATGGAACTCTTAAGTGAGTGCGTCAATAGTTCTATTCATAAAATGAGTTCCCTGATCACTCATTAATATCTTCGGGCAACCAAACCTCATAAGGATGTCATCAAATATGAACTGTGTGGCAGTACCTGCGCTACAGTCCCTTACTGGCTTTTCTTTTTCCCATATGGTGAGATAATCAGTGGTAGTGATGATGTATCTCACACCAGTCCTTTTTCTCGGTGGGTTTATAGGTCCCATGAAATCAATGGCCCATTTCTCAAAGGCCTGAAGGGTCAACTGCGGATTCAATGGCATTTCATCCCTACGCGATGGTCTTCCTATCCTCTGTTAGACATCGCAACTCTGGCAATGTTCCTTTGCATCTTTTTGAATAGTAGGCCACCATAGCCTTGCCTGCAATATCTTCTGCGTAGTGGCTCTTCCTGTGTAGTGACCTCCCGCTACACCTGAATGTGCATCCGCCAATATGAATGGCTTCTCCTGTTCTAAAACACACCTGCATAGTACTTCATCCGGTCCCAATTTGTATAAATGACCTGCGATTATGGTGAAGTATGTTGCTCTTACTACCAGTTGTTTCTTCTGCTGCATAGTAAACTCTATGGGTTCCAACCCAGTAGTAAAGAAGTCTATGATATCTTTATAGTAGTCATCAACAATTTGAATAGAAAACAACTGCGCATCAGGCAGATTGTCTTCAAGGTTCGTAGGTTCTTCTCCTGACTCGATCCTTGACAGATGATCAGGTCCTAAGTTCAATCTGCTAGGCTTAACCACTATTTCAAAGTCATACTCCTGAAAGAGTAACAACCATTTGTAGATTCGCCCCCCCTAACACTGACTTGTTGACTAGGTATTTCAAAGCAGAAAGGTCAGTGAACATAGAGAAGTGCGCACCAAGCAAATAGTGCCTGAATTTCTGCAATGCGTAGACCATAGCTAGGCCTTCTCTCTTAGTGGTGGTATAATTATTTTCTGCGGATGAGAGCTTCCTGCTTGAAAATGTAATGGGATAGTCAATACCTCCCTTTCCTGGTTGAGCTAGTACAACGACCAATGCTATACATGAAGCATCGATGTGGACATGGAATGGCTTTTCCCAGTCCAGAAAAACTAGGATCGGCGCAGTTACCATTTTCTCTTTTAATGTGTCAAAACCTTGCTCACATTCTGCATTCCAGATGAACTGCGCATCTTTCTTTAACAACTTCTCCATTGGAACGGTTATTTGCGCATAAACCTTTATAAAATTCTTGTAGTAACCCGTATGCCCTAGTGTGGTGCGCAGCTGCTTTACTGAATTCGGTGTTGGCAAGTTTACAATAACTGCGATCTTCGCAGGGTCAACCATCAAGCCTTGTTTGCACACAATGTGTCCCAACAAAATTCCATAGGGTACAAAAAAGATACACTTCTTCAGGTTCAATGACATTTGATGCTGTCTGCACTTTTCTAGCATCAATCTAAGGTTTGCACAATGGTCCTTCAGCAACCCAAATACTGTCCAATCATCAAAATAGGCTTCTACAAACTTATGCATGAAATCTTTAAATGTTGCGACCACAACTCTGGAAATGATGGAAGGCGCGTTCTTCAGACCAAACGGTATCACTGTGTATTGGAACAACCCCCATTCAGTGGAAAAAGTGGTCTTATTCCTATCTGCTGGATCAATTCTTATCTGATGATATCCCAAAAATACATCAGTAAAGGAATATGCCTCATTTCATCCAACATTATCGAGCACCTCATTAGTGAAGGGAGTAGGAAATGGGTCATGCATCGAAGCATCATTCAATTTTCTGAGATTGACGCAGATCCTGATCTTGCCTTTTGTCTTCTTGTCTTGGACAACCATAGGGCTTATCCACTCAGACTCTTCAACCGACTCGATGATCCCTGCGTCGAGCATCTTATCGAGTTTTTCCTTGAATTGTTCTTCATATCACAGATTTAGTCTATAGGGCCTTTGCTTAACAGGCTTCATGCCTGGCTTAAGAGGTATCTTCATAACCCCAAATTTTCCCAGAATACCTTTCATTTCTATAAACTTCATCGGGAATAAATCCTAATATCCATGTAGCATGTCTGCGATCTCCGTGACCGTCTGATCATCCCAATAGTCTCCAATAGACGCGAACTTCGGCTCTTCGCTCATGCCAATCTTCACTTTCCTTGTTTTCACAGGTCCACTCATGTCTGGAATCTCCAGCAGAGGTCCCTCTACGTCCCTCGCTCCCTCTGACTCAGGTATGTTTATGTTGCGTGGGTCCCCTCATCACTTTCTTCTTTACCTTCACACTCTTCAGCTAGATTATAACATTCCATGGTATGCTCTATCTGTTTTTGTGTACTCCGGATGTAGGTTTGCAGGTACTTCTGTATCTCCAAAGAATTCCTCTAGTGTCATGTTTCTATGTGGACATTCTGGTCTAAATATTCTTTCCTTAATAGTCTGCAAAGCATAATTTATGCTAGGACTCTCATCTTCGAAACTGAAGGTCTTATGGAAGTTCGCAGCTAGGGTAGACCAGTCTGTAGTTCCCTTGTGCAAATCCCTATCCAGGTACCATTTCCTTGGAGTATGCTCCTCCAATGTATGTACAAACAGATGAACCCATTCTGTCTTTGGTCTCTCCGTCCATGCTTGTGAACAAATTTCGATATGATCCCTTGGATCCGTCTGTCCGCTATATTTTTCAAAGGTCAGCGCAACCTTCTCGGCGAACCTGATCTGCTTCTTGATTCTACACTGATCCCATGTTGTCAATGTTTCCTTATGCGCATCCCACCATCTGGAAAGTGTCTCGTGCAGTGCTATGTCTAATGCTGGTAAGCAATGCTCAGCTGCAACTGAGACAGTATATTCTTTGATAAAGGAATAAACATTAGATGAGCCATCATAGGTAGGAATTGGACTCACCTCTTTTCCAATCCAGCGCAGTGACTTCGTGACCTGCACACATCTCCTTGCAGATACTTCATGCATACGGCTTTGCCAGTTCTCCAGTACTGCGTCCAAGTCTGAGATGCAAGAACTATCGCATCGCCAACTGAGTGTTCCATCCGCAGTAGGATTAATATAGTCAGCATTGTTCATAGTCATTTTGTATATGCGGTCCAGGTCTTGAGCTCTGGATTCTTCTTGAATCGGCTCATTGTACCTTTCTCCGTCTGAAGGGTCCAATGGTGCGATGACCCTTATGTCCTGACCTTCGAAGATCATCTTCTTTGTCTTCCGATTTATAATGGTGAGGTTATCCATTGCCCAGTCTATACCCAACAATGCTGGATAAGGCTGACTATCACCCACAATTTCAATGACCTCGAAGTCTGCATAGCTTCGCACTCCATCAATATCAACAATAACATTGACCAGTATCCCAAAAGGTATAACTGTCAGCTAGTTGGCCAATTTCAACTGTATGGGTGACCACAACAACTTTGGTCTCCCCATTTACTGCCATGTCTGCTCAACCAAGACATTTACTTCTTACCCAAGATCAAGGATGATCTCGTCCATCTCATAGTCTCCTATCTACACACTAAGCCGCATTTCTCGGCCTGATCTTTTGTGTTTCTTTATCTGGTGAATTGTGCTCTGGGAAGTCTCCATCTCATTGTGCGGTTCATACTGGTTTAACAGTTTTTGCAATTCCGCTACAACGTCTGTCTTTTCAACAATTTCATGTAGCTCCTTAGGAACTGTGCCACAGAGGCTCCTGTGTCTGCTTAGTTGCACGTTCTGTCATATGTTGTTGGCATATCCTGTGTTTGCAATACTTCACCACGCAACGGGATTCTTGGTGCAATAGGTGGTGAATCTTTTAAAATCTCCCACGCTTCTTGGAATACTCCTTTATTTTTCCCTAGATCGAAGGCAGGTGCCTTCCCAGTAGCTTTTCTGATCCAAATTGTTTCAGTAGGAGTTTACTTAGTATCAAAGTCTCCTGAAGTCGAAGCTTCTGCTCCTCTATCTCTTCCGGTTGCAGCGCCACTTCGCGTCACCACATTGATGCTTAGGTCCACAACCCTTCTCTGTGCTCCAATCAACTAAATGTTCGGGTTCGGCGCATCTTGCTTTCATTTCTGCATTTCTTCCGCTAACACTCGGCAGTCTTCAATAACATGATCAAAATATTTAAAATAACTACATGTAGTTCATGGGTTGGTACAATCCCTAGATACATGACCTGGATGGCCACAGTTATAACACATTACCTGGCCTTGGCCTCTTCCTTGTGTTGGGCCTACATTTCTTCCTCTTCCGCGGTATCCTCCACGGCCTCGGTATGGTCCTTGCTCATGTTGCGCATTATCTTGTTTTTACAGAGTCTCTTCTTGGACTCTGTATACTCCTCCATACATATGCTCAATATCTTTCTTCCTTTCCAACATGATCTCATATGCATGGCAGTTGGACTCATCATGCCCAACTGAATTACATAAATTGCAATATAGGTTTTTAGGTGTTCTCCCATAGTTCTGAATTAAATAACAGTCTTCTGGCCAGTGTCCTATAGTTTTGCAGATCTCACACCATGTCCCTTGGTTCTGATTCAATGGATTTGGTGCACCCATGTTAAGGAATTCTTGGAATAAAGGACAATGATCCTTAGTGTGTCCTTATCCCTTACATCCTGTACACCAAACTTCTCATCTCTCTTGCTTTCCCTTCTTCATATCCTGTAATTGTAGTGTTAGGGTAGCCAACTGGGTTTGAATCAGAGACATCCCAGTGCTAATTTCTCCAATAGGTGAAGCTTCTAACTTCATCGCGATATGCAAGGCTTCTTCCTGCGAAGCCACTTTCTGCTGCATCAATGGTAGTCTGATATGGGGCAACAACGTGACTATAAACCATTCCTGGTGTTGTTGCGATGATATGATGAAACTTACTTGGCTCAACAGTGTCTGAAATTTCTGGTCAAATTCCCAGATTGTCTCATTAGGTTTTTGCTTGATTTCCTTTAATTCTGTGATACATTGGGATTCCGACTTTCGGTTTCTTGAACTCACTCAATAGTGGAGCCTTAATCTCCACTAGGGTTCTATGATGTCCCCTGAAATACTTCATGAACCAATTCAAGGCTCTGTCTCTAAATGTGGTAATGAGTTGCGCTCTCTTCACAGCATCATCCTGGACTTGTTTAACATTCCATATGTCTTCACATAGAAACCAATTTTGCTCAGGCTCCTCTATATACGTTCCTTTGAATATCGACAGCTTAATATCATCAGTCATCATTCTTCTAGGTGGTGTGGTGTTCTGAGCGGTAAAAATAAACGTGGTATTGCGTGGAACGTTCTGATTCAGAATATTTTGAGTGTTAGGGATATTCACAACTGGGGGGTTCTGAGATGGTGGATTTTGTGCAATGGGAGGCGTGGTGTTCACAATTAGTGGATTCTACGACGTAATAGGTTGATAGGTGGACGATGGAGGTGCAACTTGGCTATCAGGTTCGGCTTGTGAATCAATATCTATGTGGAGTCCATGCTCACTGGAAGTCTTCTTAGGAGTATATTTATATCTTTTTCCACTTCTCAAATTATGTGTCTCTTCGTCAGACTCACTATAAATGCTATTGACCATTACAGATTCAAAAATTTCTGTAAACTTTTACTGCATTATTAAAACACATTTCTCAGCTAAAAGCATTTTAATGCATAAACTCAAGTTGTTCAGGTACTGCATTTTCCCAAAACTGGTGCAAATACCCGCCAACCTTCCTGTCGTTGTCGCCAGGTTACTCCACTCGCTTCGGCTGCCTGACTGGACACTCACAGCTCTAATGGCCTTCTGACAGCCGCAATCATCACCAAAACAGTTGCAATGCATTGTGGCCTGTCACTTTCCATCCCTTTATCCTGCCTGTCACCATCGACTTAGTGGCCTAGCTCCTTAACTGCTTGCCGCCACTCCCTTTTACAGGTCACTTTCCTCTTTCTCCATTCTATTTCTTGCCCAAAATAGGTCGCTTTCTCGGCTCGACCTTCCTCCATACTCTTTCACCAAACATAGCTGTTGCGCTAGCACTGTGTGCCAGCATAGCTGTGCCAAAACTGAATATGCATTCCGAGCTGCGTACTCCCCAAAACTATGCCTTCCTACTTCGCAGCTCAAAACTGCGCAGCTCCCAAAATTGTGCCTTTATCAAAATTTTGCCAACTTGGGCCACGCCCAACAAGTATAGAATAACCATAATCGTGTTTAAGAAAACACACAACATTTCTTAAGTGACATCCAAGCTCCACTTGGTTTCAAAGAATACCAAAATAGCAATGTGTTGACTTGACATATCTTAAGAAACATTAGGGACATTGTTTAAGTGATGTTAGTTGCCTAGCATCACTTAAGCAACATTTGTTAGGGACACAAACTGAAAAATGCGTTGGATTCCACCCCTTTTAATCGTTTTTGACCTTAAAAGCAATTTTTGATGTCATGGGAAACACTGAGGCCGTTTCTACTCAAGACAATTTTTTTTTTTGAGAAGACATAATATTTAAGGTTAAGATGCTGAGAAAATGGAAATTTAAGGCCATTGAAAGATTCCAATCATAAATATTAAAATTTGACGCACCTATCCTCATCTCTCACTTTCACAAACTCTTCAATTCAATATTCAAGTGGGGTTTTCCTAAACCCTCAACACAAAGCCTCATTATTCATATTTTTAAGATTGGAGATAAAACTAATCCCTCTAATTATATGACCATTATGATTAGCCATCTTTTATCTAAGCTATATGGAATTATTGTGAATAGAAGGTCATGATATAAATTGAAAGTCACAGAAAAATAGCTAAAGGTTAGGAAATATTTAGGAGCTATCTTTTAAACGTGGATCACCTTGTTATGCTTAGGACAATTTCTGAGTGTTTCAATAATAAAACCAATGTTTTATGTTTTTCATTGACATTGTAAATGCATTTGATATAAGGTCTAGAACTAACTTGTCGAATAGTTTAGTAGAGATAAAAGTTTCTTTTGAGTTGAGAGCTATTGCAATAAGGCTGTATGAGAATGTTATTTTCAATTTTAGGAAATGTGAGGGTTGGTTGAAAGAAAAAAATTGTAATAAAAGAGTCAAACCAGGTTTTCCGTGCCCCATATGGCTGTGAATGTTGTCCCCTATCGTTTATCTTAGATAAATGTGAAATTTTTTGCTATAGCATTTTTGGGGAATCATGCAGAAGCATAGAGAAAATACAAAATCATTTTAACATATAATCTCAAATTTAAAGGCAAAATACCCTATCTTATCCTCCTGGTAGAAGAGTGTCTCCCCTTGTTTGTGTAAATTCTAAGGAGCTGTACATACCATATTTGATTTTATAAATAATATATTGGTTTAGTTTGTTGGATTTATATAAAATATATCAATTTTGTTCATTTATATAATACTGGTTTCATGATCTATTTTTAAGGTCACAATAATTATTGGTGTCTGAGAACCCCTTGTTTTTTAGACAAAGATCTCCTACACTACTCCTAAAACCTAGAAGGTATATATACCATACCCTTCCACAGGTAAAGTTTTATATATGTATAATTAATTTTAATTTTTAAATGTATTTAAGTTATTTTGATGGTATACACATGAATATATTTAATTGATTTATATAATTATTAATATATTTATTTTATTTGATGATGATGATGGTGGTGGTGGTGGTGGTGATCCTCCACTGAGACCAATTTTGGTTTATCGTACCTTAAGAAGGTTATTACTTGGTTTGCTTTAAACTTTTGTTCCTATGCTCAAAAAGCTTGGTAAGTAGCTTTCCAAGCTCACTATAGTTTTGACAAGTTAAGAGGTTAGCAAGATTTGTATTGTAACTCACTCTAAATTATATTGGTTTAATTTGTTAAATTGATATAAAATATTTTATTTATATAATATTGATTTCAATTAAAGTTAAATATTACTTAATTATTCTAAATAACCCTCCATAAATCATTATCCTTACAAATTACCCTTTTTAAATCATAACCCTTACAAACTTTAATAACAAGAGTAAATGTTCACCCTTACAAACTACAAGTAAATTACCCTCTATAAATCATAACCCTTAACAACTTTAATAACCAAGAGTAATTGTTCACCTTTACAAACCACACGTAGGTAGTATTAATAAACATATTCTCTTAATTTTTATTCTTATAATGATAATCATTTTGATAATCATATTCTCATATAAGTGTTTATTTTTTAGAATTTGAGGTGGACTATCATTTATGTTTTTTAGATTGAAGGAGGATGAGACAAGTGTATTTTCGAGATTGATTTTATGATTGTCGTTCAAAATTCTAAATAAACAATTATAAAAAAATATAAAAAATAACTAGCAGTTGAGTAGCTCATGCATGAATCACATGTAGCAACAACTCATTTAACTAAAAAAAGGTAACGAGTAGTTAGCAGTTGAGTAGCTCATGCATGAATCACATGTAGCAACAACTCATTTAACTAAAAAAAGGTAACGAGTAGTGGATGCACTTAACTTATGATCTATCAATATTCACTAAACAAAAGTTAAGTGATTGTGCTAGTTGTAATAATGATTAAAAGAATACAATCCTGTTAACGGGACTAGGGATAAAGAGAATTGATATTTTCAGAGACAACTCTCCGTCTTTATGTTTCCATGATATTGATAACCTACAGACTTGGATCACTTGAACGTAATTGCAGCACTATGTCTACTCAGATACATTGGCAGTGTTTATGTTTCCATGATATTGATAACCTACAGACTTGGGTCATTTGAACGTAATTGCAGCACTATGTCTACTCAGATACATTGGCAGTGTTTATGTTTCCATGATATTGATAACCTACATACTTGGGTCACTTGAACGTAATTGCAGCACTATGTCTACTCAGATACATTGGCAGTGTTTATGTTTCCATGATATTGATAACCTACATACTTGGGTCACTTGAACGTAATTGCAGCACTATGTCTACTCAGATACATTGGCAGTGTTTATGTTTCAATGATATTGATAACCTACAGACTTGGGTCACTTGAACGTAATTGCAGCACTATGTCTGCTCAGATACATTGGCAGTCTGCAAAATGTTTTGCAGCAATAACCTAACATGTGAATCATACTCATCCAAAATCTCGCTTCCAAGAAAATCGCTAAAAACTCGAACAGCATCGTTTCTTCTCTCAAAACCTTCTTCCTTAACAAGTGCCCCCACAATATTTAAACCAAATTGCAAATGAGGCGATCCCAACCATTTCGACCCGGCAAGGAAAAGTTCCACCATTCGGACGATTTCTATTACTAGATCCGACTGTTGCACCCTCTTCCTGGCCTCAGAGAAAAACCCATTTTCTCGTTGCTCCTCAGACGTGACAGTGACTATGGAGTTAATTAACCAGAGCCCTCCAAGAGCTACACTAAATAGTTCAACATTCTTCGCTTCATCATCATTCTTGCCTGCTTCGCCATCGCCATTTTTCTCCATCTTCATTCTTGCTTCATGCAGGCAATGCATACGGTAAATGCAAAGATTTACTGAGTCAACTAGAACGCCAACGTAATCAAAATCTGACTCGATGCAACTATTTTGGTTTTTCAGCCAGACAGCTTTCAAGGTTGCCAATCCGTTGTAGATTTATTCATTAGATATATCCCTGAGATTCTCATGCGCTAACGTATAGAGAGTTGTGTGGACTGTACAAAAGAAGAAATCCTCGATCCTAGACCAACTATTAGGTTGACCAACCATCCTTGGTAGGAGGATATTGCTTCTTTCTTCCTAGTTTTTTTAGGCATAATTCTTTTATGGTTTTGTCGTAAATGGGGACATACTTTATAGCTTGTAATAATGGGATTTTTATGCAGACATGGCTCAGTTATTCAACAATATCAAAATTTGGTTAGGGTTGCTGCTTGATCTGGATTAGCCTTTCTAGAAATGGAGGCACAA
Source organism: Larix kaempferi (assembly GCA_027924585.1). Taxonomy (NCBI): domain Eukaryota; kingdom Viridiplantae; phylum Streptophyta; class Pinopsida; order Pinales; family Pinaceae; genus Larix; species Larix kaempferi. The sequence goes on from BSBM01000053.1 coordinate 7,569,106, forward strand.
CTAGGTCATTATTTGGAGTAGATACCTTTGGTTCCTCTTGTTCCTTACTAAGTTCTTCTAAAGAACATTTCTCTTTCTCATATTTTCTAGGTGATTATGGAACAACCAATAATTTTCCCAACCATATGTAAGTGGCCTGGAAATCGAGTGTTGATAGAGTGTAGGTGGGGTAATCACTAATTTCATTAGTGCGTGCAGGCTGGTTTGGTTTAATTACCTTGTTGTTTGGGTTTGGAATGGGTTGTGAAGGTAATGAAGGTCTACTTATCAATTGGTTCAAGTATTGTGGTGGAGGAGGTGAAGAGAGTCGGTTGTGGTGAAAGGGTTGACTTCGAGGCAACCTATAATATTGTTGTTGACATGGCCATGGAACTCCTTGGTTGAAGTAATATTCTTACCCATAATGCATTTGATAAGATTAAGGAGTCAAAAAAATGGTTGCAAGTATTGTTGATTATTTGGATGTTGAGGTGAATAATAAGGAGGTAGAGTATATTGATTTTTCCAAAAGGAATTTATATTTTGAGTTTCCAAACTCATACCTATAAATTATGGTCTCTATTGTCTGAATCTCTATTGATTGGTAAAGCATACTTGTTTAACATTATGGTTCATACTCTAGTATGATATCTTCAGCCCAAATAGTTTAGGGTAATTGTTAGAATTGTGGTGATTTGTACATATGTTGCAAATAATTTCAAGAGCGGTAGCAAGCAAACATTCATTGTGTGAGTGATTTTTGTGGCATTTAGGACAAAATATGGCTAAATTCATTTCCATTTCATCCTATTTCCTCTTCATATGCAAAGTGTCTAGTTGCATAGAGAGTGAATTCAATATTTTTGTCTTCATATCTTCTATTAGGTTCCCTATTCTGACTGGGGGTGCAGGGCCTCTGCATCCCCTACTTATTCTCATGTTATCTCTTGACTAATTTTTAAACATCTCCATAACTTCAATATAGATGAATAAATAGACATCTCTAGCGGCTATCAGGTTCAGGAGTTCCATCTGATTCCTCTCTTGTTCCTCTTGGTAATACTATCTTGAGATAATCATCATCCAACTTATGGTTTGTAGCATGCTTATAGATGAATTGATATTTGAATCATTTGGAATATCTCTTCCCCTCTTTTTCCTTATAGTAATACTGATACTTATTTGAGAAGGTTTCTTTCATTTGTTCCCATGTATTAATGCTTCCTCTTTTTAATCCCATAAACATAAACCATATTATGGATACATCTTTTAAGGTTGAAGGAAACAACCAGAGTTTTTGAGAGTAAGTTTTGATATGTTCTACACAGAAATTCAAATTCAAATAAAAAATTATACGGGTCCTTTGTAGGTAGACCATGGAAGTGTGGAAGGATTACATGATTTATATTCTTAATTTTAGCTTCTTTGTTTGTCTCCCTTATGGGAAATGAGTACTCCTCCTCTTCTTCATGTTTAATCCTTTCATGCCTTTCATATCCTAGCTGGTTTGTTCTATCTCCCATTGTGAATAGGGTGGAAAGCTCAACCAAAGGATCCAAAATTCACCTCAAGATGTTCTGATTCCAAAGGGGAAGGATGAAATCTACTATGGTTCATCCTTGACTTCATATTTATCCTTCATAGGAGTTGTCACTACTTTGTCATATAATTTAGTGAGAATATCTGCAATAGTATGGGCCACTAGGGAAGAGTACCCTTGTTGTTGATGCAACCATAAAATCATGCACCAATTACCAAATTGAATCTATTCAAACAAATAAAGTAGTATACATAATTTATCAGATAAGGAATGCAAAGTAATCAAAATCAAACTTCTAATTGTCAAAACAAATCCTAATCTCATCTTGTTCAATCAACTAGTTGCATTGCTACAACTTGGGGTACGTAGAAAGAAATCAATGAGTCACACATTAACCATACATCCAAAAATGAAAATAAAAGATATTGAAATGTAATAAGCTAACAAAATAAACATACGGAAGCTGCAAAAAGTATAATCAACTAATCCAACATATGAAATCTATAGGAAATGTAAACAACTAATCTAATAACAAATCAAAGCTACAAGAAATGTAAACAGATAATCTAACAGATTCATTCACAAATAATTCTAAAGTAACTATACAACATATAACAAAGATCCACCATGTGCAATAGAGCAATCCCTCAATGTATAGTACTGATGATCTGAACTCAAACCATAATCACAGACCACATATAACAAAATGAATTAATTAACCAGTTTATACTCTTAAAAATAATAGTAAGTACATAGACTTCTTTAGTGTTTGGCTCTATTCTTATACAAAAATGATCCTAAATTAATGGGAAAATGCCCTCTTTTGTGGAAGCAAAAAATAAAGGAGTATCTTAACAATTCTTACATTGAGAAGTGTTTCCCCTTAAAATGGGGAAATATGGATTAATGCATAATCAATAAAAGGGCATGATCTATCAGTGTAATGATTATTGATGTAGTCATTTTAATTGCCCGATGGCACCATGTTGTTGATCATGCTTCATTGGTATTGGCCACTGGCACTGGAAATGATTTTTATCCCCTACATGTCTACTGACATAAAGTTAGTTAGTGAGTGTTGTGGAAATATTGGTCGGAAACTGCTATAGAAAAACTTGTCAGCAACACTAGTGAAAGACTCTAGTAGCAAGATTCATTCCAATCATGCATCCGTAAAACAAGCTACTTCCACAATTGCATGTAAATATCGATTATTAGCTCAATTCCAAGTATACTTTACTCATTTTAACATAAAAATCTGAACACAATTATAATGTTTCCAGGGGTCAAGGATACAAAGGAAATATATGAAAATGGATAGAAAGTATATTAGGGAATGCAACTGATTAACTAATAAAAATAGTGTAGGGAATTGGTCATTTACCATGATTATCATAGTGATAAATATTTACATAAGGGAACCAAGGAGTCAAGGATACAAAGGAAATATATGAAAATGGATAGAAAGTATATTAGGGAATGCAATTGATTAACTGATAAAAATAGTGTAGGGAATTGGTCATTTACCATGATTATCATAGTGATATATATTTACATAAGGGAACCAAGTTAGATTAACTAGGGTTATAAGTATTGGTTATTAGAGGTACTAATGGTGGTTTAGGATTAGATGTAATTATATACTTATAAGGATTAAGGGTTATTAATATTAAAAGGTATATTATTAATGGTAATAGAGTTCAAGGTTTATAATAGTGAAGGGAAAGGGTAATGTGAGTTAGAATTTAAGGGCTAGTGTTTGAGGGTTATAATCATTAGGGGGTTAGAAATTACAAGGCTCTTAAGTGTTCATGAGGGTTTTAAGGGATAACAATTATAGATACTATAGAGATTTATAATTAGGGGGTATAGTAGTTAGGTCTTATAATATTGCTTGTAAAGTATTAAGTATTTTAATGGTTATACAAGTTAGGAGTTATGTGGGATAGAGTTGGAGGGGTTAGTAGTTAAGGCTTATGAATTATTTATCATAGGCATTAGATCTCATTAGGGATAAAAGTTAATAGACATTATAGGGATGAATAGTTTGAAGGCTATAATATTAAAAGGGCAAGGGAGTTATAAGAGGTAGCAAATTAATGGTTATAGAGGACATTGTAGAGGTTATAGGGGTTACTAGGGTTAATGTTAAAATTGGATATAGGTGAATGTGCTTAAGGTAAGTTTATAGTGGTTAGGGGTTATATGTGTTGACGATCATAAATGGTTATAAGGGTTAATGGCTATGCTTTAATTTATAAGGGTTAATTGTTACAATTATAGGAGATAAGGGTTAGAATCTATATGATATTTAAGGCATAAGTGTTCAAACTTCATAAGTGTTAGGGGTGATAATGTAATTATATAGGTTTGAGGTTTTGATGTTGTTGTCATCTATGAATTAGGGGTTGAAGGTTAGTTTCTAGGATATGGTGGCTAGGAATTAAGGGTTAAGGGTACAACTATATTGTGGATTTGGAATTGTATAAATTATATTAGGTTTTTTTATCTAGGGATTATAACTAATAGGTGCTAGTGGTTATAGGCTATAATAATAATAAGCGCTCTATTTCATTAGGGGAAGTTATGTGATAAATTTTATTAGTCTTAACGGATAATATTTATGGGAGATAGGTATTAGGGTTTAAAGGATATTGTTTAGAGGTTATACAATTTTGTGTTAAAGTGGTTAAGAGTTATAAGGGTTACAAAATTTGGGATTTATACATTTAGGGCTATATAAGTTAGTTGTTAGCAAGTAACGATTATAAGGGTTAGAGTTTAATGTTTAGTAGTGATGATAGGTGACAATTTTGATAAGCTAGCTTACATGGTTTGTATTTTATAAGGTTTAGATGGGTTATGGCTATATGAGTTAGATTTTAGGCATTAAGAATTATAAGGGTTAGAGAGTAATGTTTAGTAGTGAGGCTAGCTGATAATATTGTTAAGATGGGTTACATGGTTTATATTTTATAAGGTTTATATGGGGTAGATGTGATGAGGGTTAGGATATTATGATGTAATATGTGTTAGTGGTTAAGGATCAAGTACTAAAATTATATAGGTTATGTGTTAGTGGTTATATGATTTAAGTACTAGTTAATACGAATGATAGGGGCTAGAACTCTACATTTTATTGGGGTCAAGTTATAGGGGTTACAAAGTCTAAAGTTTTTAGTGATTAAGAGATTTGGGGTGATTGAATTGACAATGACTATGGGGTTTATGTAGAGAGGTAGTTAAAAAGACAATTTGGGTAATTATGGTTAGGTGTTATAATATTTTGGGTTATATTATGAATTTTTTATCCTATGTGTTAGATATATTTAGGGTTGAAAGTTAATAGACATTATAGGGATTAATGGTTTTAATTTTATATGATTTTAGGGGTAAATGGTTATAAGAGGTAGTGAATTAGTAGCTATAGATGATGTTGGCGAGGCTATAGGAGTTAGTTGTGGTGTTAAATTTGGTTATAAATGTATGTGCTTAATGATATTTTATATTGATTAGGGGTTATATGTGCTAAAGATGATAAATGGTTATAAGGATGGTTAATGGTTGTGATTTAATTTATAAGGGTTAGATGTTACAATTTCTTAGGTTAAAGGTTATAATATTTGAAGGGTTAGTGCAAGCTAATGAGGGTCACTTTTGGCGCATTAGATGCAATAGAAAACTGAAAAATTAGGCATCCCTCAACATACTTGGATTTTTTGAGATACTTACGCAAAATATCTTGCATTGAGTAAAAAAGATGAAATGTGGGAAATTGAATCACGTTTCCGAATATATTACTTTTTTGTATTGAGAATTTGCATAGCTATGTCAAGTTTCATTTTTCCTAACATACACTTTTTATTTTTCAGGCAAATGATAGGTATATGTTTTTGTGGGCGTAGCCTTTGAGGGTCTAAATGCTGGAATCAAGCTACAAAAATGGGCATGCATGTAGATAACATATAGCACTAGTGCGTTATTATTTTTTGAAAATTAAATTAGTAATTTTATAATTTTTTTATAATTGTCTAAGTGATCAAATCTCGAAAATAGTACGTCTTTTGTGGGTGCAGCCTTTGAAGGTCTTAATGCAAAAATCATGAAATGGGGTTTTGATAGAATGTGGAGGTTAGTGTCTACTTGTGCACGATACAATTTTTTTTTGAAATGATAAAGAATTGAAAAAGTTATGGAAGAAACACTAATAGTGTGTTTCATGAGTTAAGGAGGTAGGACACAAAAGAAATTGAAAAAAATAATATTTTTAAATAAAAGTTACATATTTGGAATCTGTAGAAAAAATTCTATTTGTGTTTAAGATTGCGTAAAAAAATGACTATGTGTAGCATACTGTAACGAGTGGCTAAGAACAG